>JAJGRX010000943.1:0-1200000 GCA_025461125.1 Carex kokanica
ACCATATTCCAGCTAGAAACAGACATAGAAAATTCAACCAAAATCTGATGGTACCTACGAAATACCTGCTAGTTTCGGCCATATCACGTTGATTTGCAGATGAAAAGCTCCTTTGTTGAAGCAAACAATGTCCCTGGTACTGAGCCACTGTACCAAGAGACCGATGATTTCTGCGGTAATACGATAGGAGCGATCTAACAACAGACATGGCTGGAGCTCTTACCATGTTTTTCTCTTTGGTGTTTCTGTTTTCAGAGGTCATTTGCTTTCAAAAATTAAATTTTGAGGAATTTATACTAATGCTTGGACAGGTAACTTTTGAATTGACTTGCGTGTTGGGATGAAAAATTGGTGCAAGATATTACGCCAGCTGAGAAAGAGCTTAGCGTGGTGGCAAAAAAAAAAAAAAAACAGTGACATTGTTTGCGTGTATTCGATATCTGTTGGGAGCACATTATATGTAAATATTCATTCAATGATTGAGATTGAAGATATTTTTTATTTTATTTTTTGAGGATAATATAGTAGGCATTTAGGTCCTATGCATATTGAATTTGTTCCAAATAAATAAATTACAAGGACCTCATTTCATGCATCTTTTCATTCAATTTGTAGAGTATATTATCAATGACACGCTAACGCTACATTACGAAAATATGCTTAAATTCACGCATTTGGCTCAGCTCTAGAATGCTGGAGGTAAAGGGTTTTGTCATGAACAAAGATTTGCCAAAAAAAAAAAAAAAACTTTAACGGTTTATTTTCGGCCGGATATTACGAACATGGACTTTTTCGTTAAATCTAAAAAAATAATGAGGTCTCTATTATTCCAGTACTTTATTGAACAATTGGAAATTCTATGTAATTCTGGACGAATTAATTCTAGTGGAATTGAGCAAATAGATATGGTCTGATGTTTGTGTCTTGCAAGTTAGCAGGTTTTAATGATTGTTCAAACTTTCTCAAAACAGAGCAAAAGCTAGATAAAGTGGAGATATGTTTGAAACAATTCAAGAAATATTAGGTATTGTAGGTGCCGCAGTGACATATACAAAGGATATACAATTTATGAAATATCTCTTCTTTATTTTATCGCTTAGTTAGTTTATCATATTTTCCTCTGTTTATTTTATTTTAAAAACTAGTATTTGATCTAGTAGTAAAGAGCAAGGTTCTAAATAGCGTTTATAGCGTCGTAGCGGGACGGCTAAAAAAAAAGCTATAGCGAATAGCGTCGCTATAGCGGAAGCTATTCCAAATAGCGTTTTTTTTTTTTACATTTCATATATTCAATATTTGTACTAAATATTAACATTATCTAAAGTCTCATAGAACAATAAATAACACCAAAGTAATTAAGAAATTATAATATTCATATTGAACCCGTACAAAGTCCAAATTGCGGTTCAAAATATCCATAGTAATATCATAAACTATCGATTTTTCCTATTAAAAATATCTTAAGCATCATGATTCATGACATAATCTATTTTTTTTTTCTATTCAAATTTTAATTTCGGTTTGGACTTTTTTTCTATTCAAATTTCAATTTCTATTCCCAATTTCAAATTGATTTATCTGTAGCAAGTAGCAAAAAATTCAATTTCGGTTTGAGATTTTTTTTATCTTTATTTAACACCCATATAAATTGCTTAAAAAAAAAAAAACTCATATTGTATAGCGCAAATAGCGCTGTAACGGACCGCTATAGCGCTGTAGCGGCCGTAGCGCAAATAGCGCATTTTGATGTCATAGCGTAGCGTTTGGGGTCCAAAAACGCTATAGCGACGCTATAGCGCGCTATTTAGAACACTGGTAAAGAGTAACGCTTTCGATGTGGGAACATAGGTTTAAAATCTGAATGAAAGAAATCTTTTATAATAACTGTAGGATTCTGGTAGGTTATATGTGCAACAATTTGATTCAGTTCAAGATCTGTTCACTACCCGAAACCAGAATTCATATATAAAACTAATTCCAAGATTTATATAGAGTTTACCACTAGATGCGCAGCGGATATCTTCGTCTAGTCATACAACCAGTTAGCCTCTTCTCTTCCTTTCCGTATCAGATATACGCACTAGCAATAACAAATGCGTCTCCACTAGTATCCACACGAACATGTTCGAAAACAACTGTCAATCGGGATGCTAGTACCGAATCGACAACCCCTTGTGTTTCTCTTTCTTCCTCTCTCACAGTTTTTGTATAGATACGAATTATGATTAATGAGACTCACTGAAAAATGAACTATTGATGTATATTTATAAACAACATACACTAGTTCGTTTGAGCCTGTTCATTTGCACCATTTCTGTAACACATCATCAATTAGTTATATTTTAGTGTTCGAATTTTGAGGACAAATTTTTTTTTTAAAGAGGGGAGGATGTAACGCCACGTAAATCGAAATACTAAATTAGGTACAACATAAATAATTATGTGTATATATTTATTTATTGTTCTATGTCATTTTTTTTATTCATTTAATTTAACGACTTAATGAATTACCTAATTAAAATACCGTGAAAGGAAAACGTTCGATAGAGATCATGATTTGAATAGCATATACATATAGCGGATCGTTGTAGATATTGAAAATCCAATATAGCCCAATAGTTCATTAGCCAAAGGTTGTATTTGATAAAACGTTATGATATAAGAAATATCTAAAATTAAAGTCATAACCTCCAAATAATTGCCGCCTCTCTGGTCCGTAAGTTATCAATTTAAAAACCGTTTCTCTATATATATAATTAAAACCCTAGTCTGTATGTCCCTGTCTCTCTCCGCTGATTTTTTTACAGAAGATTAAAGAAAGAGAGAAAAGGTTAGATATCTATACTTGATAATTTTCTTTCATTCGTAATTAATTTTAATGTTTAATTATTGCCAAATTGATTAGACAATCTCTTATACTCACCGATTGATGATACCATTCCTCTATTTTGTCTTATTTATATAATCTTTATATTATATTTATCTATTTGATAAGAATTTTTGAGAAGTTTTATAATTTCTGAAAAATAAAGATTTCCTCTATTTTATTATATAATCTTTAGATTATAATTAGTACTTGATAAAAACCCAGTTATATGATTTTTGAACAGTAATTATTTAATAGGATTTATTATATCAATTGATAAAATTCTCTTTTTAACCAGTAGAAATTCGTAATTATTTCAAAGGTCAGTAGTTCCTAAAATTTCATGAAGTGTAGACTTTCGATTTGTTTTAGAATGATAATTATTCTTAAAAACTCGTAATTATTTCAAAGGTCAGTAGTTCCTAAAATTTCATGAAGTGTAGACTTTCGATTTGTTTTAGAATGATAATTATTCTTAAAAACGGTATATTATGTTGATAATCACAATTGTCGGAAGTTATTAAATAATAATCAAATCTCATAAGTTAAACTATTCTCAAACTTTCACCGAGGTGCATCAAATTATTGAGTTGTATATTCTATTTTAATTGATGGTAATTTTTCATCGATAACCCTAGGAAATTATTCACCGATAACTCTAAAGTTATTTTTATTACAAATAAGTATATTCTAAAAACCTATCAATAATTTAATCCTATTTCTAGTGAAAAACAATTTCCATTATATTTGTCTGATCATTAACAAATATATTTATGTTTAAATCTTATGAATGATATTCGGATTTTATATCTAATAAAAATTAGTTCGGCAACAGAAAAATATATATAAATATTAATTTAGAAACCGTGTTACATGATTTATGGTTTAGGTCCGAGTTATGAAGTGTACTGCCCTAAAAATGAGACATGTAAAAAATAACGTCCAACATGACGCATTGAAGATACAATAAAATATTCAGTTTGGGCCTAAACAAAGCATTAAGGGCCCACAGCAATTTAACACAGCCCAAAATTTGCATCTCTGCGATCTGGACAGCCTTGACACCTGTCAGTATTTCGGCCGTAAATTCTCCATCTATAATCCAATTGAGCTGAAATAAATTCTGTTAGAAAGATAAGAACAATATACAGAACTTTACTATTTTGTTAAAGTTTCAGATATGAAACGTATGACGCCCAAAATAATTCATAAAGGTGGCCTACTCAGCATTCATGAAGAGCTGTCAGCATTGATACCTGCTGGTATTTCGGCCATAAATCCTCCATATAAAATCCAATTGATTTGAAATAAATTCCGTTAGAAAGATTACAAAAATATAAACAACTTTTCTCTTGTGTTAAATTTTCTGATTTGTAACGCATGGTGCTCATAATAATTCATAAAGGTGGCCAACTCAGCATTCATGAAAAGCTGTCAGAATTGATACCTGTTGATATTTCGTCCACAAATCCTCCATATCAAATCCAATTGAGCTGAAATAAATTTTATTCGAAAGATAATGAAAATATGCACAACTTTGATATTATGACAAAATTTCAGATATGAAGTGCATGATATCCAAAATAATTCATAAAGATGGCATACTCAACATCATAAAGAGCAGATTTTTTTCTGAATTCAATGCAATGATCTCCATTAATGGCCAGCCATAATACACCCTATTCATTGACAATTAAGCCAATTCAATGCCCTCCTTGGCTGCTAAGCGATCCCTTCTACTCTATAAAAAAATGGGGCCTAAAGTGTGAAAAAAAAAAGAGAGTAGAGAACAGAGAGAGACGGAGAGAGATAGAAGAGTCAAAACTATACTCAATTTAAACACAAAATTTGAGTAGAGAGAGTGATCAACAGGAAAGAAATAGTGAGATAATTGAGAGAAAAGAATAAAAAAAAAAAAGAGATATACTAGCCCCCTCGTTGCATAAAAGAAAAGGTAAGACAAAAAAAGAAGAGTCATGCACATTTGATTTTTGATCCTTTTACTCATTTTCTTTTTTTCTTTTTCTTTTTTTCTTTCAGATTTTATGAAAACATTTTAAACAAAAATCACAGCACGTCTAGAATAGTTCACCGCCACTTCCGGACTCGAAGCACTCGGTGCGCGTAGGGTGCCGGTTGGGCAAAACCATCACACAAACACCCGCCACTTTCGGACCCGAAGCACTCGGTGCGCGTAGGGTGCCGGTTGGACAAAATCACATAAACACTCGATACTATCGGACTCGAAGCACTTGGTGCGTGTAGGGTGCCGGTAGGGTGACTCAATGGGCTCGAAACACTCGGTGGAGTAGAGCGCCAACAAAAAAGGATCCGAAGCACTCGGTGCGTGTAGGATGCCACAATCATGCTAATGATGAGTGCGAATGAGGCAGAAATGCTGTCGAAATTCCCTCTGAATTAGACATGAAAGATGATATTCAAATTGAGGTCAAAATTCTGCTAAAATTTCAAAAAGAGTAAAAAGGAGTGTACAACTTGAATACATTGTAGTATGTGAGCCGATTGATATGACAAATAGATGAGAAAAATAAATGAAATAAAATAAAAGGGTCGCATTGCTAATTAAAGTGATTGTTGGAATTTAAAATCAACAAAACAAGCAAACGTTACTGGAGCATATTAATCAAACATACAATTTCACATATCAATCAAGGTTGATTTCACTGTTACTACGATAGTACAAATAAGAAATATCAAGGTTTTCTTGGAGCAGAAACAAACCTGAATCAATCAAATTCACTTTGATGATTCTCGTACATAAAGAAAATGAGAAATATGCTAAAGTGACTGGAACATTAAAGGAGTTCCTTCTTGCTCGTTCACAAACCAAGTGAGTTTATCCATGCAGATCTAAGCCTATCACACTCACCTACATCCGTACCTGAACATAAAAATAAATCCGAGGCAAATCCATATTCAAAGACTCAAGTAATTCAAATCCAAGACAAACCCGACCGAGCCCAAATCGACATCCAAAACCTACAATAAACTCAAGTGAAACAAAAGGCTTCCACGCCAATCTAAACCAAAGGTTCCCACGCCAACCAAAACCGAAGGCTCCCACGCCACCTCAAACTAAAGGCTTCCACGCCAACCCAAACCAAATGCTTTCATGCCAACCTAAGTCAAAGGCTCCTACGCCAACCAAAACCAAAGGCTCCCATGTCACCTTAAACTAAATGCTTCTACGCCATCCAAATTCAAAGGCTCTCATGCCACCCCAACAAATACATAAGTTCAGCTAAAGCCCTTGCATGTAATAGGCATCCAAGGGAAGGAAAACCCCACGGACACTATGGGTATATGATATGCCCTTGTCTAAACCCTCTGCGCCAGTCCGACCCGTAGGCTGTCGAAGTGTTCCAGGCGCCCACTAACATAGTCCGGCGTCGCCCATAACATATATGTCCAGCTAAAGCCCTTGCATGAAACAGGCACCCCAAACAAAAGCCCTAGAAAACCCTAGGCACCCTCAAACCAGCTAAAGCCCTTGCATGTAATAGGCAACCCCAAATCAAACAAAAGCCCTAGAAAGCCCTAGGCACCCTCAAACCAGCTAAAGCCCTTGCATGAAACAGGCACCCCAAATAAAAAGCCCTAGAAAATCCTAGGCACCCTCAAACCAGCTAAAGCCCTTGCATGTAATAGGCAACCCCAAAGTAAACAAAAGCCATAGAAAAATCTAAGTATACACCATTAGTATGCCCCTCGAGAGTTGAATCAGTACTACCCCTCTAATTCAGTATCACTCTCTTCTTAATTGCACTTTAGATACCCTACCTTAATCATGTCATTTCGTCTAGACCCTTAATCAGAGGTTCCTGGGTACTATCCAGGGTAATTAACGACAGGGGCTTGCGCCTGTCGGAAGAAAAAGAATCTCCACAATTAAACAATAAGCTTCTTCCCCTTTACTTATTTGAGGGAGGGAGTGTATCTGCAGAGACGTTCGCGCCGGTCTACACCAAAATAACAGGCCGACAAAAATGCCTCAACATGAAGTAAGAAGTAAAGTAGAGGCAGGAGTGAACTACCCCCACGACAATAGGTGCGGGTTTCCTGGACATTGTCAAATTGTTACTTATCATTTTGTTTGCATTTATTTATTTATGGAATTATGCATGTTGAATCGAACGATCCCTTTGGCTTTGTTTAGAGAATACTAGAATAGGATTATTCATTTGATCAATGGACTTATAGGATGTGTTGTGTTGAGTATGACCTTTGTGTGATTAAACGAACGAACGTGGAACAGTAATGGATAAGTTAAAGGAAAGGAGTCAATGTGCGTTGAACGCATGTTAGAATGTATACATTGGGTCTAGTAGCCGATTGGACCCCTCGTTAACGTGGCGTTGGATGGACTTTCAGTCACGGGTCAATATCTTGCGGTGGTTCGAGTCTCCGTTGAGTGAGACAGTTGAACTAGTGGTGGTTCGAGTCCCCCTAGTGAAACGCAAATAGCTAGGGTGTTTCGAGTCCCCCTGGTGAGGCAAAGAAGATCTAGCGGTGGTTCGAGTCCCAGTATAGTGGCACAGCCAAGATCTAGTGGGGTTTGAGTCCCCCTGGTGAGGCAGTTAAAAACTTGAAAGATAATTAAAGAAGTGTGTGTATTTTAAATAGGCACAAGTAAGATTGCATGTGAGGATATAATTTTAATATCTTGTTTGTGTTAAAAAGTTAATTTGACAAACTCCGGGACTAGAACTAAATTTCGTACTAAGAAACTGTTCGATCTCTCACCCGTTCCACTCTTATGTGAGTTCTAGGAAATGATGAAGCCGACAGGGAGCACAAATAGGAGGGATGTAGATCGGGTGGACAACTAGTAGATGGCTCATGTATCTTTTATTTTATTTTTAGTTAAACTTTAAATTCTCTTTTTGAAAGTGGATGCATTGACTGACATGGCAAATATCGGTTTGTTTGTCATGTTTGTCTTGATCTCATGTTGAATGTATGTCATGTACTTGAACTATTTGTGGTCTTAAAAGACTTGGTTTGACTTTAAAATTTTGCATGAGTATTTATTATTGATAATGTATGTGATGTGGACACGCTTTACGTGTCAATACGTGGCGGGTTGTCTCGGGGTGTGACAATTTCGTTTGAGCCTCTTCAGAAATTCTTATCCAGATATATTGAACTAGATCAGATCAGATTCAGAGCAGAGATTAGATTTCGGGCCTATAGCCCAATAAGAGTTAATCCATATTTAATTCATAAAATTAACTATTAATTTTGGCCCAAAATATTCTGGCATGTTAGTACATTTCTAACAGTCTTCCACTTGTACTAAAGTCAAATATTTTATGTATCTAATACATTTGCCAGAAATTAATATATGGATTTAAATTTGTTTTCAACCTTGTTCTTGTGTGTGACCCAATAGGTTCATGCAATGTTGGCAGTGAGCTGAAAATCCTTTTCAACACACAAATGTCAATACCGGACAATAACCTCACAATTACTTATGTTAATCCCTTTATCACTTAACATCTTGATTGTACTCAAAGCAGGATATGTGCAACTTTGTGTAGTACAATCTTTGATTTCTGATACCAAAGTTAGATTGACTTTTATATGGTTGACTAGTCAACCATATAGCATGGCCATTCATTTCTCAATCTACCTTTCTAGAGGGGCCCGGAGACATCATACTCTCATTGCATGAGAGGGATAAATTCCACCTTAATCACTCACATTTCTCCACATGATTCATAGTATACCCAATTACTATCTTTATAGTTACCTGGCTACTCAAGAAACACAGATTTAGGGAAAATATTCTATCAGTTTTGTACGGACCTAAACATACTGAACGGATAGTGTAAAGTTCAAAGGCAAAATTCAAATTGAAATACATTTGAACTATCCGTTCAGTACGAAAGATGACCGTACGGAATGAAAAAGTTCAAATACCTAATTCTGGAGCTCTCTTTATAAATAGAGTCACTACCCCTACTTTAGAATTAAGCAAGCCGCCCCTAATTTCAAAAAGCATAAATTCTATGTTCTTGAGAGCTTCCTTCTTTGAGAGCTCAAACTTCAAAACACCATTGATAATCTCAAATCCACTTCACAAATCTTCTCTACATTTAGTTAGAGTATTGGTTCTTGTTTGATAGTGTGGAGATCTAATAACGCAAAATGTGTTTAAATTTATAAACTCAGTTTGCTATCGGGTCAGATTACAAGCGCATAATCCTATCGAGTAGTATAAACAAGTGTCGATCCACAAGGAATAAGGTTTGAGGTCTTGAGCGATTAAACCATAATCTTTCGAAAGGCTAGACAAAATCTGAAATCAAAGAGTTGTTGTTGTGATCAATGTATTTGGCGAAAATTAAAAGTGAGTAAAATAAAGATAGAGATGTGAATTCCTAGGGTTTTGGCATACCGTTGTTACTTCAATCCACTTTGATTCTTACCTTATTTGATGTTGGTTTTCAGTTGTTGTATGAGGGTTTCTAATCCCATTTAGTAATTACCGCTTTCACAAATAACCACCCTACTAATCAAGAGATCCCGTTAAGGCTTGTCTCGACTAGTGTAAGGAGATATGTGACTAGCCCAAAGGTCTCAGCCTTCACTTGCCTAGGTTCCTCGTCTGGTCTTTTTGGGTGTCCCTATGGTAAGGCACGACAATGCGACATTCGTCTGCGAATGTTGAGACTCCCATGTATACTTTTGTTGATCCAACTAATGGTATCCCCGAATAGGTTTTCACACATTAGTCTAGTATTTTTATTCTCCATTATATCAATTTGATTAGCCTAAACATGACGATCTCTCATGTGTGGCCATCACATGACAGTCTAGACTAATAATACAAAATCAAGTAAGATAGAACATAAAACGCAAAAACAATCGAACAACAAAAGACTAAATAATAATCAAATAAAAATATATAAAGGTTTGCTGCCAACCCTAAAAATCTAAACTTAGCCGCGTAACGACATGTTTACAAAGAGATAAGAGAAAGATATAACTATACACGAAGTACCCTCCTACTTTGTCTCTACACACTCCTCTTCTCACTTAATGAAATAATCTAACCAAAACTACAAAGATGAGATTCTCTTCAGTCCAGAGGACTTATATAGGAGTGGAGGGGCGCCTAGATATGAGTGGAGTCCAAGAAATCTGATCTGGATATAGCTGGCGCAGTTATTCACCAAAGAACGCCTCAGATACAGTTCATATTGGCAAATACAGATCGTACTTCCACTATGTTGCTGAGGGAGTTAATGCGTATTCAGCCTTGTTAGTTGTATCCAATTGTCTTTCATCTTCTTCTAATTGTTTTCACCTTCTACTAGTTAGCTTTTATCTTCTACTACAAGTTGTTTTTCATCTTCTTCTTGTTGATTTTCATCTTTTTCTAATTTTCTTTCACCTTCTACTAGTTGTATTTCACCTTGTACTGGTTGTCTTTCTTGTTCTACTAGTTGGTTTTTATCTTCTACAAGTTGTCTTTCATCTTCTACAAGTTGTCTTTAACCTTGTTTTAGTTGTCTTTCATGTTCTACTTATTATTTTCGTCTCCTCCAGGTTGTATTTAATCTTCTTCTTGTTGTATTTCACTTTCTACAGGTTCTATTTCATGTTCTACTAGTTGTGTTTCGTCAACTACAGGTTGTATTTCTTCTTCTTCTAGTTGTATTTCGTATTCTTCTAGTTGTATTTCGTATTCTTCTAGTTGTATTTCATCTTCTTCTATTAGTCTTTCACCATGTATTGGTTATCTTTTATGTTCTACTAATTGTCTTTCATCTTCTTATAGTTGTCTTTCACTTTCTAATAGTTGTCTTTCATCTTCTACTAGTTGTTTATTAGTTGTATTTCATCTTCTTCTAATTGTCTTTCATCTTGTATTGGTCGTCCTTCATCTTCTAATGGTTGTCTTTCATATTCTAGTAGTTGGCTTTCATCTTCTACTTGTTGTCTACTGGTTGTCTTTCATCTTCTTCTAGTTGTCCTTCATCTTGTACTGGTTTTTTTTCATCTTCTTCTAATTGTCTTTCACCTTCTACCAGTTGTGTTCGTTTTTCATATGGTTGTCTTTCATGATCTACTGGTTCTCTTTCATGTTCAACAAGTTGTCTTTCATCTTCTTCTAGTTGTATTTCATAGCCTTCTAGTTGTTTTCATCTTATACTTGTTGTGTTTCATCTTTTTCTAGTTGTTTTTCATCTTCTACTTGTTGTCATTAATCTTCTTCTAGTTGTCTTTCTTGTTCTACTGGTTGTATTTCATGTTATACTAGTTGTCTTTCGTTTACTACATGTTGTATTTCATCTTCTTCTAATTGTATTTCATATTATTCTAGTTGTATTTCATCTTCATCTAATTGTCTTACCTTGTACTGATTGTCTTTCTTGTTCTATTGGTTGGATTTTATTTTCTACTAATTGTCTTTCATTTGCTACTAGTTATCGATTAGTTGTATTTCATCTTCTTATAATTGTATTTAATATTATTCTAGTTGTATTTCATCTTCTTCTAGTTGTCTTCCACCTTGTTATACAAGTTGGCTATTATCTTCTACTACAGGTTGTATTTCATCTTCTTCTAGTTGTTTTTCATCTTCTTCTAATTGTCTTTCACCTTCTACTAGTTGTCTTTCTCCTTATATTGGTTGTCTTTCTTGTTCTACTAGTTGTATTTTATCTTTTACTAGTTTGTCTTTCATCTGGTACTAGTTGTCTATTAGTTGTATTTCATCTTCTTATAATTGTATTTCATCTACTTCTAGTTGTCCTTTATCATGTTGCCTTTCTTGTTCTTCTAGTTGTCCTTCACCTTCTACTAGTTGTCTTTCATGTTCTACTGGTTGTCTTTCATGTTTTACTGGTTGTCTTTCAGGTTCTACTAGTTGTCGTTTGTCTACTACAGGTTGTATTTGATCTTTTTCTAGTTGTCTTTCACAATGTAATGGTCGTCTTTCATCTTGTACTAGTTGTCTTTCATTTTCTACTGGTTGTCTACTGGTTGTATTTCATCTTTTTCTAGTTGTCCTTCATCTTTACTGGTTGTATTTTATCTTCTTCTAATTGTTCACCTTCTACTAGTCTTTCATCTTCTAATGGTTGTCTTTCAGGTCCAACATGTTGTCCTTTATCTTCTTCTAGTTGTATTTCATCACCTTCTAGTTGTCTTTCATCTTGTACTGCTTTTCTTTCAAGTTTTACCGGTTGTCTTTTATCTTCTTCTAGTTGTTTTTCACCTTCCACTAGTAGCCTTTCATGTTCTGCAGGTTGTTTTTCGTCTACTACAGGTTGTATTTCATATTTTTCTAGTTATTTTTCGTATTATTCTACTTGTATTTCATCTTCTTCAAGTTGTATTTCATATTATTCTTGTATTTCTAGTTGTACTATTATTCAGGTTGTACTTCATCTTCTTCTAATTATATTTAATATTATTCTAGTTGCACTTCATCTTCTTCTAGTTGTTTTTCACCTTGTTATACTAGTTGGCATTTATCTTCTACTACAGTATGTATTTCATCTTCTTCTAGTTGTTTTTCATTTTTTTCTAATTGTCTTTCTCCTTTATACTGGTTGTCTTTCTTGTTCTACTAGTTGGTTTTTATCTTTTACTAGTTGTCTTTCATCTTGTAGTTGTCTTTCATGTTCTACTTATTGTTTTCGTCTCTTATGGGTTGTATTTCATCTTTTTCTTGTTGTATTTAATTTTCTACTTGTTGTCTTTCGTCTACAACAGGTCGTATTTCATCTTCTTCTAGTTATATTTCATCTTCTTCTAGTAGTCTTTCATCTTCTTTTATTGGTTGTCTTTCATCTTCTTCTAGTTGTCTTTCACTTACTACTAGTTGTCTTTCATCTTCTACTAGTTGTCAATTGGTTGTATTTCATCTTCTTCTAATTGTTTTTCATCTTGTATTGGTCGTCCTTCATCTTCTAATAGTTGTCTTTCATATTCTAGTAGTTGGCTTTCATCTTCTACTTGTTGTCTACTGATTGTATTTCATCTTCTTCTAGTTGTCCTTCATCTTGTACTGCTTGTTTTGCATCTTCTTCTAATTGTCATTCACTTTCTACTAGTTGTCTTTCATCTTCTTATGGTTGTCTTTCATGATCTACTGGTTGTTTTTTATGTTCAACAAGTTATCTTTCATTTTCTTCTAGTTGTATTTCATCGCCTTTTAGTTGTTTTTCATCTTGTACTGGTTGTCTTTCATCTTCTTCTAGTTGTTTTTCACTTTCTACTAGTTGTCTTTAATCTTGTTCTAGTTGTCTTTCATGTTCTACTGGTTGTTTTTCATCTTCTTCTAGTTGTCTTTCACCATCTACAGGATGTCTTTTATGTTCTACTAGTTGTCTTTCACCATCTACAGGCTGTCTTTCATGTTCTACTAGTTGTCTTTCACCATCTACTGGCTGTCTTTCATGTTCTACTGGTTGTCTTTCATCTTCCACTAGTTGGCTTTCATCTTCTACTTGTTATCCTTCATGTTCTACAGGTTGTCTTTCATGTCCAATATGTTGTCCTTCATCTTGTTATAGTTGTATTTCATCAATTTCTAGTTGTCTTTCATCTTATACTGGTTTTCTTTCAAGTTTTACTGGTTGTTTTTCATCTTCTTCTAGTTATTTTTCTCCTTCTACTAGTAGTCTTTCATGTTTCACAGGTTGTCTGTCATCAACTACATGTTGTATTTCATTTTCTTCTAGTTGTATTCCATATTATTCTAGTTGTATTTCAGGTTTTTCAAGTTGTATTTCATATTATTCTAGTTGTATTTCATCTTCTTCGAGTTGTATTTCACCTTGTACTGGTTGTCATTCATGTGGTATTAGTCGGCTTTTCACTTCTACTACAGGTTGTATTTCATCTTCTTCTAGTTGCATTTCATATTTTAGTTGTATTTCATCGTCTTCTAATTGTCTTACCTTGTGCTGATTGTCTTTCTTGTTCTAATAGTTGGATTTTATCTTCTACTAGTTGTCTATCTTATGCTATTAGTTGTATTTCATCTTCTTCTAATTGTATTGAATATTATTCAAGTTGTCCTTTATCTTGTGGTCTGTCTTTTTCTTCTAATTGCCCGTCACCTTCTAGAAGTTGTCTTTCAGCTTCTACTAGTTGTCTTTCATGTTCCACTGGTTGTCTTTCGTCTACTACAGATTGTATTTGATCTTTTTCCAGTTGTCTTTCACAATGTAATGGTTCTCTTTCATGTTCTACTGATTGTCTTTCATCTTCTACTAGTTGTTTTTCATCTTATACTAGTTGTTTTTCATCTTCTACTGGTTATATTTCATCTTCTACTGGTTCTCCTTCATGTTTTACTCGTTGTATTTGATCTTCTTCTAATTGTCTTTCACCTTGTACTAGTTGTCTTTCATCTTCTGATGATTGTCTTTCATGTTCTACTGGTTGTCTTTCATTTCGAACATGTTGTCCTTCATCTACTTCTTGTATTTCATCAACTTCTAGTTGTCTTTCATATTGTACTGGTTTTCTTTCAAGTTTTACTAGTTGTCTTTCATCTTCTTCTAGTTGTTTTTCACCTTCTACTAGTAGTCTTTCTTGTTCTAGAGGTTGTCTTTCGTCTACTACAGGTTGTATTTGATCTTCTTCTAATTGTATTTCATATTATTCTACAAGTATTTCATCTTCTTCGAGTAGTTTTTCACTTTGTACTGGTTGTCACTATTGTTCTACTAGTTGACTTTTTATCTTCTACTACAGCTTGTATTTCATCTTCTTCTAGTTGTACTTCATATTATTCAAGTCGTATTTCTTCTTCTTCTAATTGTATTTAATATTATTATGTTCTACTTCATCTTCTACTAAAGTTTGTATTTCATCTTATTCTAGTTATTTTCATCTTCTTCTAATTGTTTTTCTCCTTCTGCTAGTTGTCTTTCACCTTGTACTGATTGTCTTTCTTGTTCTACAAGTGGGATTTTATCTTCTACTACTTGTCTATTGGTTGTAGACTTCTTCTAATTGCCTTTGATCTTGTACTGGTCGTCCTTCATGTTCTAATGGTTGTCTTTCATATTCTAGTAGTTGGCTTTCATCTTCTACTTGTTGTCTAGTGGTTGTATTTCATCATCTTCTAGTTGTCATTCATCTTGTACTGGTTGTTTTTCATCTTCTTCTAATTGTCTTTCACCTTCTTCTAGTTGTCTTACCTTGTACTGGTTATCTTTCTTGTTCTACTAGTTGGATTTTTTCTTCTTCTAGTTGTCTTTCATCTGCTACTAGTTGTCTATTAGTTGTATTTCATCTTCATCTAGTTGTTCTTTATCTGATTGTCTTTCATTTTCTTCTAGTTATCCTTCACCTTCTACTAGTTGTTTTTCAGCTTCTACTAGTTTTCTTTCATGTTCTGTTGGTTGTCTTTCATGTTCTACCGGTTGTCTCTCGTCTACTACAGGTTGTATTTGATCTTTTTCTTGTTGTCTTTCACCATTTACTGGTTGCCTTATATGTTCTACTGGTTGTCTTTCATCTGCTATTATTTGTCTATTAGTTGTATTTCATCTTCTTCTAATTGTATTTAATATTATTCTAGTTGTACTTCACCTTCTTCTAGTTGTCTTTCATCTTGTTATACTAGTTGGCTTTTATCTTCCACTACAGTTTGTATTTCTTCTTCTAGTTGTTTTTCATCTTCTTCTAATTGTCTTTCAACTTGTACTGGTTGTCTTTTTTGTTCTACTCGTTGTCTTTCATCTTCTTCTAGTTGTCTTTCACTTTCAACTAGTTGTCTTTCATCTTCTACTAGTTGTGCTTCACAATCTTCTAGTTTCCTTTCATTGTCTACTTATTGTTTTCGTCTCCAACAGGTTGTATTTGATATTTTTCTTGTTGTATTTCATTTTCTACTAGTTGTATTTCATGTTCTACTGGTTGTCTTTCGTCTACAACAGATCGTATTTCATCTTCTTCTAGTTGTATTTTGTCTTCTTCTAGGAGTCTTTCACCTTGTACTGGTTGTTTTTTATGTTCTACTGGTTATATTTTATGTTCTACTGGTTGTCTTTCATCTTTTTCTAGTTGTCTTTCACTTTCTATGAGTTGTCTTTCATCTTCTACTAGTTGTCTGTTGGTTGTATTTCATCTTCTTCTACTTGTTGTCTACTGGTTGTATTTCATTTTTTTCTAGTTCTCTTTCATCTTGTACTTGTTGTTTTTCATCTTCTTCTAATTGTCTTTCACCTTCTACTAGTTGTCTTTCACCTTCAACAAGTTATCTTTGATCTTCTTCTAGTTGTATTTTGTCTTCTTCTAGGAGTCTTTCACCTTGTACTGGTTGTTTTTTATGTTCTACTGGTTATATTTTATGTTCTACTGGTTGTCTTTCATCTTTTTCTAGTTGTCTTTCACTTTCTATGAGTTGTCTTTCATCTTCTACTAGTTGTCTGTTGGTTGTATTTCATCTTCTTCTACTTGTTGTCTACTGGTTGTATTTCATTTTTTTTCTAGTTCTCCTTCATCTTGTACTTGTTGTTTTTCATCTTCTTCTAATTGTCTTTCACCATCTACTAGTTGTCTTTCACCTTCAACAAGTTATCTTTGATCTTCTTCTAGTTGTATTTCATCGCCTTCCAGTTATTTTTCATCTTGTACTGGTTGTCTTTCATCTTCTTCTAGTTGTTTTCCACCTTCTACTTGTTGTCTTTAATCTCCTTCTGGTTGTCTTTCTTGTTGTATTGGTTGTATTTCATGTTCTACTAGTTGTCTTTTGTTTACTACATGTTCTATTAAATCTTTTTCTTGTTGTATTTCATATTATTCTAGTTGTATTTCATCTTTTTCGAGTTGTTTTCCACCTTGTACTGGTTGTCATTCATGTGCTATTAGTTGGCTTTTAACTTCTACTACAGGTTGTATTTCATCTTCTTCTAGTTGCATTTCATATTATTCTACTTGTATTTCATATTCTTCTAATTGTCTTACCTTGTACTGGTTGTCTTTATTGTTCTACTAGTTGGATTTTATCTTCTACTAGTTGTATTTCATCTTCTTATAATTGTATTTCATCTTCTTCTGGTTGTCTTTTATCTGGTTGTCTTTAATTTTCTTCTAGTTGTCCTTCACCTTCTACTAGTTGTCTTTCAGCTTCTACTGGTTGTATTTTATGTTCTCCTGGTTGTCTTTCATGTTCTATCGGTTGTCTTTCGTCTACTAATGGTTGTATTTGATCTTTTTCTAGTTGTCATTCACCATGTACTGGTTGTCTTTCATGTTCTACTGGTTATCTTTCATCTTCTACTAGTTGTCTTTCATCTTCTACTAGCTATCTTTCATGTTCTATAGGTTGTCTTTCATGTCCAACATGTTGTCCTTCTAGTTGTCTTTCTTCTTGTACTGGTTTTCTTTAAAGTTTTAATGGTTGTTTTTCATCACCTTCTAGTTGTCTTCCTTCATCTTCTTTTACTGGTTGTATTTTCTCTTCTTCCAGTTGTTTTTCTCCTTCTACTAGTAGTCTTTCATGTTGTACAGGTTGTCATTCGTCTTCTTCTTGTACTGGTTTTCTTACCTTTACTTGTTGCCTTTCTTGTTCTACTAGTTGGATATTATCTTCTACTAGTTGTCTTTCATCTGCTATTAGTTGTCTATTAGTTGTATTTCATTTTCTTCTAATTGTATTTAATATTATTCTAGTTGTACTTCACCTTCTTCTTGTTGTCTTTCACCTTGTTATACTAGTTGGCTTTTATCTTCTACTACAGGTTGTATTTCATCTTCTTCCAGTTATTTTTTTATCTTCTTCTAATTGTCTTTCAACTTGTACTGGTTATCTTTTATATTCTACTGGTTGTCTTTCATCTTCTTCTAGTTGCCTTTCACCATCTTATAGTTGCCTTTCATGTTCTACTTATTGTTTTCGTCTCCTACAGGTTGTATTTCATATTTTCTTGTCGTATTTCATTTTCTACTGGTTGTATTTCATCTTCTACTGGTTGTCTTTCGTCAACTACATGTTGTATTTCATCTTCTTCTAGTTGTATTTCATATTCTTCTAGTTGTATTTCATCTTCTTCTAGTAATCTTTCACCTTGTACTGGTTGCCTTTTATGTTCTACTGGTTGTCTTTCATCTTCTTCTAGTTGTCTTTCACTTTCTATGAGTTGTCTTTCATCTTCTACTAGTTGTCTATTGGTTGTATTTCATCTTCTTCTAATTGACTTTCACCTTGTACTGGTCGTCCTTCATGTTCTAATGATTGTCTTTTATCTTCTACTTGTTGTCTTTGAGGTTGTATTTCATCTTCTTATAGTTGTCCTTCAACTTGTACTGGTTGTTTTTAATCTTCTAGTAGTTGACTTTCATCTTCTACTTGTTATCTACTAGTTGTATTTCATCTTTTTCTAGTTGTCCTTCATCTTGTACTGGTTTTTTTTCATCTTCTTCTAATTGTCTTTCACCTTCTACTAGTTGTCTTTCACCTTCAACAAGTTGTCTTTCATCTTCTTCTAGTTGTATTTCATCGCCTTCCAGTGGTTTTTCATCTTATACTGGTTGTCTTTCATCTTCTTCTAGTTGTTTTCCACTTTCTACAGGTTGTCTTTCATGTCCAACATGTTGTCCTTCATCTTCTTCTAGTTGTATTTCATCACCTTCTAGTTGTCTTTCATCTTGTACTGGTTTTCTTTCAAGTTTTACTGGTTGTCTTTCATCTTCTTCTAGTTATTTTTCACCTTCTACTAGTAACCTGTCATGAATAACAGGTTGTTTTTCGTCTACTACAAGTTGTATTTCATCTTCTACCAATTGTATTTAATATTATTCTAGTTATACTTCACCTTCTTCTAGTTGTCTTTCACCTTGTTTTACTAGTTGACATTTATCTTCTACTACATGTTGTATTTCATCTTCTTCTAATTGTCTTACACCTTGTACTAGTTGTCTTTCACCTTATACTGGTTGTCTTTCTTGTTCTACTAGTTGGTTTTTATCTTCTACCAGTTGGCTTTCATGTTATACTTATTGTTTTCGTCTCCTACAGGTTCTATTTAATCTTTTTCTTGTTGTATCTCATTTTTTACTCGTTGTATTTCATGCTCTACCGGTTGTTTTTCATCTACTACAGGTTGTATTTCATCTTCTCCTAGTTGTATTTCATATTCTTCTAGTATTCTTTCACCTTGTACTGGTTGTCTTTTATGTTCTATTGGTTGTCTTTCATCTTCATCTAATTGTCTTTCACTTTCTACTAATTGTCTATTGGTTATATTTCATCTTCTTCTAATTGTATGTTTTACGAGTTGTCTTTCATTTTCTAGTTGTCTTTCACCATGTACTGGACATATTTCATGTTCTACTGATTGTCTTTCATGTTCTACTAGTTGTCTTTCATCTTCTCCTAGTTGTCTTTCATGTTCTATAGGTTATCTTTTATTTCCAACATGTTGTCTTTCATCTTCTTCTAGTTATATTTCAGCACCTTCTAGTTGTCTTTCATCTTGTACTGGTTTTCTATCAAGTTTTACTAGTTGTCTTTCATCTTCTTCTAGTTATTTTTCACATTCTACTAGTAGTCTTTCATCTTCTTCTAGTTTTTTTACACATTCTACTAGTAGTCTTTCATCTTCTTTTGTCTACTACAGGTTGTATTTTATCTTCTCCTAGTAGTATTTCATATTATTCTACTTGTATTTCATGTTCTTCAAGTTGTATTTCACATTATTCTAGTTGTATTTCATCTTCTTCGAGTTGTCTTTCACCTTGTACTGGTTGTCTTTCTTGTTCTACTAGTTGGATTTCAACACTACACGTTGTATTTCATCTTCTTCTAGTTTTATTTCCTATTATTCTAGTTGTATTTGATCATCTTCTAATTGTCTTACCTTGTACTGGTTGTCTTTATTATTCTACTAGTTGGATTTTATCTTCTACTAGTTGTCTTTCTTCTGCTATTAGTTGTGTATTAATTGTATTTCATCTTCTTCTAATTGTATTTAATATTATTCTAGTTGTACTTCACCTTCTTCTAGTTGTCTTTCACCTTGTTTTAATAGTTGACTTTTATCTTCTACTACAGGTCGTATTTCATGTATTTCTAATTATCATTCACCATGTACTACTTGTCTTTTACCTTGTACTGGTTATCTTCTATTAGTTGTCATTCATCATCTTTTAGTTGTCTTTCATCTTGTACTGTCTTTCAAGTTTTATTCTAATTATTTTTCACTTTCTACTAGTTGTCTTTAATCTTCTTTTAGTTGTCTTTCATGTTCTACTGGTTGTCTTTCTTGTTCTACTAGTTGACTTTTATCTTCTACTACAGGTTGCTTTTCATCTTCTTCTAGTTGTATTTTATCTTTTTTTAGTTGTATTTCATCTTCATCTAGTTGTATTTCATATTATTCTAGTTGTATTTTATCTTTTTTCTAGTTGTCTTGCTCTTTGTCATGTTTGTCTTTCTTGTTCTACTAGTTGGCTTTCATTTTCTGTTAGTTGTCTTTCATCTTCTACTAGTTGTCTTTCATCTTTTTCTAGTTGTCATTTATCTTGTACTGGTTGTCTTTCATTTTCTTCTAGTTGTCTTTCACCTTCTACTAGTTGTCTTTCAATGTCTGTCATGTTATATCAGTTGTCATTTTCTACTAGTTGTCAGTTATCTTCTGTGTGACCCCCGAGTTAATACAGCAGCTACTGGTTTCTGTGTTGTTTCCTGTGCAGGGTTCTATTGACAGAACCAAAGTACCTAGACCTCAACTCTTGCATGTTGGCTTAATTACTTGGTGCGGGATTCAATTTCTGCCCTCCTAGGGTTCTCAAACCTCAACTTTCGCTTGTTGGCTTAATTATCCTAAGTCACTTGTTGGTTTACTAAAGATATCCTCGATCTCTCGATACGAGGAAAAGTTCACCTCTCGGCTACTACTTGGTTTCACCTCTCGGTTCGTAAACCTATCTCAAATACTTAGTTTGGTCGAGTGAATATCAAGGTTATTCAATTTCCATCTAGATGAGGCCTTTCATTTAACGGATTAACAATTCAATTCAAACAATTTCCACTAAGCAATAAAATACTACACAATCAAGCAAGCACAAGATTCAACACAAATTCCCAATAACTAGCAAATAAAACTAAGCATTCGACTACATCATAACCCTAGAAACATAAAAGTCTACTCAAGCATGATTAAAAAGCAAATAAAACAAATAGCAATAATAAAGTTCATGACAAAACTCGAAGAGAGATGAAGATTCGTCTCAAAACTTCTTCTCCAAGCCAAGTTTTTCTCCCAAGAGCCAGCCGTCCTCTTTAGGTCTGCAGTCTCCTCCTTTTAATGCTCAAAATCGCGTCTTAAAGCCTTTCCTTTTCGACCTCCCCAGCTGGCATCTGTTTCCATCGCCAGTCTGGATTTCTGAATTTTCTGTGTACGGTCCACACAAAAATGTGTACGGACCGTGTGCCTGTGTTGTAGAGATTTAGCACTCTCTGTGTGGTTGGGCAGTTAAGGTACGGTCCGCACAAAAATGTGTACGGACCGTGTACATATGTATTTGGCTCAGATTGTAGATCTTCTCGCAAGCTTTCCGAAAAGTGGTCATGCACCCAAAACAGAGTTACGAGTCAAAATCTATGATTGTTTTAATTTCAGGTGCTGAAATTTTAGCATCATATACAGGTTGTGTGGATGGTGTCCTGGTCGTGTCTGTGGTCGGGCAGAGGGTTGTACGGTCCGCATAAGAAGGTACACGGACCGTATATAAACCTTCAAATTCCAGATTCTTCCTCGGTTTCGCCCGTTTTCTACAAAGTAAGAACAAATGCGCAACAGTACCACATTCTATAGATATTCAATGAAATAAACACGATTTGACAGTTTTAGGCACAGGTTTTGGTACAAAGTTTGGTCAGAATATAGATAAGAAAGCGAGATATCATGGACCTTCGTACCATTGTGTTTTCTTCTACCTCATTATTATTATTATTATTTATTTCTTCTTCATGATTATTGGATTCAATTTCATAATCCTCATTTGGTATGAAATCTAAATCATCTAAGTATGAGGTTATTGACCTAACTTGGTTATTTTCTCGTGGTTTTTCAGTAATCTCACTCGAGTGAGGCTATGGTACTTCGGCTAGTGTACTATGGCTAGTGTACTACGGCTCAATATGGTACTTTTTAAAATCCTAACGGTTGATCCGACCGTTCAATGTGATATCCATATGAATATGTACTTGCAAACTAAATTTTATATTTTTTTTGAATTTTTTTACTATTTTTTTAGATAGGTAGAATTTTCAGTATTTTATACAAATTTTGGTCCATCAAAATTCTACCTATCTAAAAAAATAGTAAAAAAATTCGAAAAAATATAAAATTTAGTTTGCAAGTACATATTCAGATGGATATCACATTGAACGGTCGGATCGACCGTTAGAATTTTAAAAAGTACCATATTTAGCCGTAGTACACTAGCCGAAGTACCATAGCCTCACTCATCTCACTCTTTTTAAAATATGGTTCATCTTCACAAAATATTACATCTCTAGATATAAAAACATTTTTATTAATTGGATCATAACACTTGTAGCCCTTTTTAGAGGATGAATATCCTAAGAAAATAGCTTTTGTTGACATATAATCAAATTTGTCTTTTCTTTTAATATGAACAAAACATACACAATCAAAAACTCTTAAATGATCAAGATTCTTTTTTTGTTGATAAAGAATTTCGGTTGGACTTTTATTTTTTAAAGTAACACTAGGTAACCTATTAATTAATGTGTAGCACAAAGGATGGCATCCGACCAATATATTTTTGGAACATTATTTTGAAATAATAATGCACGTGTCATTTCCAATAAATGTCTATTTTTCCTTTTCGATACTCCATTTTGTTCGGGAGTGTTTATGCATGTTGTTTGGTGTATAATTCATTTTTCTTTAAAAAGAGTTGTAACATTTTTATTTACAAATTCCGTTCAGTTATCCAATCTAAAAATTTTAAGTTTAGCATTAAATTGAGTTTCTACAAGACATAGAAATTCTTGATAACAAGTAGATACTTCATCTTTTGATTTAAGTAAATATAACCATATAGCTTTGGAAAAATCATCAATAAATATAATAAAATATTTAAATCTATTATACGAATTAATTGGGGCCGGACCCCATACATCGGAGTGGACTAAATCAAACGAGGTTTCACTTGTACTATTAGAAAGTGAAAAAGGAAGTCTTGTTTGTTTTGCCAACTTACATATATCACAATTAATACAATTAGAATTTGGATAATCTAATACACTATTTAAAATATTGTCGGAGGGATGCCCAAGTCTTTTGTGCCAAATTTCATAATTTATAGATTTTGTAGTAGCACAAAAAAATGATTTTTGATCTAACAAATAATGCCCATTTTCAAGGAATCCTTCACAAATTTTGTTTCTGGTTTCCCGTTCTTGAAATATAACATTTTTTGAAGAAAAAATTGCATTACAGTTAAAATCTCGTGTTAATTGTTTTACCGATAGTAAATTTATAGGGAAGGTTTTTAAAAATAATACATTATTAATTTTTTTGTTGCAAATATCAATTTCACCTACATAGTTTATTTTTTCCTTCATACCATTTGCTACTATCACATATTGGTTATTTTGGTACAATTTCAAATTGGTAAGAAAATTTTCATTTCCAAACATGTGATTGGTAGCACTACTGTCAATAATTATTTTGTCAAATAAATTAAAATTTTGAGAGTGATATACAATACCACATGAGCTAGGAATTTGATTTTGATTAGCAAGTAGCACAGAAAGTTGCAGGAGAAGGGCTCGCATTTGATCAGCTGACCTACTTCTGCCAGACCCGTTTGAGCCTAACCCGCCAGCGAAAAAGCCTCCTCCTGTATGCGATTGAGCCCCTCCTGCATGCGATCCCCTAGAGAAATCAGTGAGAAAACCTCCACCTGTGTGCGGTTGAGCCTCTCCCGCATTCGATCCCCCAAAGAACCCCCTTTCCACACGCAACCCCCAGACTCCATTTTTTTATTCCAGTTCCTGTCCCCACCTCTTTCTTTCTTACACCTCTCCTCTAATCAATCAGCTCCCCCTTTCGCCTCTCCTCTCTCGGCCAATTTCCACCACTTCGGTCGGAGACAAGGATGGAGGAACCAACAACGGCTATGGGTGTGACCTTCTATTTTGCAATTGGTGCATTTTTCGGGTTCAATTTTGGAGTTAGGGTTTTGGCGCGGACCAAAGCTGGGATTTGGAGCTTTCCCTGCGAGCGCCTGTGTTTCGTGTTCCTCTGCACTGTGTTGCGAGGAACTCACAGTGCGTTGCCGTGACTCCCTTTGGATCATGATTTGAGGTGAGTTCGCTGTATTGTTTTGCTAGTTCGCTGTATTGCTTGAATTCTTACTCGATCGTGGATATTTACTAGTATAAAATTTTTCTGGCTTCCTGTTGTTTTTTTTCTGGTATTTGTTTTCTGGTTTTTTTGCTGATACGCAACTGCCCCTTTTTCTGGTATGTAAGATTATTGAGTTATTGGGTTATCGAGTTATGGATATCTGATCGAACAGAATCAAGCTTAAAGCTTGGAGCTTTATCGGAAGCTTGGAGCTTTGAGTTTATTGGAAGCTTGGAGCTTTATCGGGTTATCAGAATCGAGCTTAAAGCTCTGATACCATGTTGAATTTATCGGACAGGGAATATGTTTATTGGAAGAAAAATTGTTATTATGAAAGTTGTATTCATTACAAGTTTTTTGTCTCTATTTATAATACAATTGCTAACGGCTCTTTTATTTTACCGTTGGTACTCTATAGTGTACCGTTGGTACAATAGCTAATCTATTTTACCGTTGGAACTTCCATATTCTATTTATCCTATTTAATTGATCAATCATTATTTTTAACAATATACTTGAGAATTTATGGGACTGCTTTGAGATTCATGTCAAGTTATAAGAAGGTTTTGAGTTTAAATTCATTTTTTTATTTATCTTATAGAATCTGAATTCATGTTGATTCTACCATATTACTTAATATGAGGGATGAATTAATATTGCCCTCTCATCTTTTAAATAGTATGAAAATTATTAGATTCTTTGGGATAAATTGAAGTTGTACATTTTCTTTTGAATTTTTTTTAAAAACCATAATTAGAAAAAACAAAGTTAGCAAACCAACATGATTACTTCGGTTTTTAGAAAAACCATAAGAACCGAGATGCCAATTCGGTTCCAATTTTTTTTTCTCTGGAACCGAATTGGCATTTCGGTTCCAACCCCCATTTCACAATTTTTCCGAAGAGCCGCCACAGAAAATCCAAAATAGATCTCGACCCGAAATCCCTTTTCGGGTTTTTCACTTTTTCACCTGAACCCAAAATTAGAACTCGATTTTTGCAGTAGACCCGAAATTAGAACTCGGGTTTTGCACGTGGACCCAAAATGATAATTCAAATGGAAAGACAACTTGGCACCTTTTCCTAAAAAAAAAAAAAAAAACTCGGCACCTCCCCCAATTACATAAAGTAACGTGTAACCATAACCATAAAACCTATAATAAGTACAAACACAACATATCTTATTAATATTTAATAGGTGTCTTAAGTTACTTAGGCACAAGATATGAGATGATATTAGGTGTTTGTTTATTTTTTCTAGTAAAAAACATTGATTGATATTGTAGATGTGCAGAAAGGAGAGGGATCAGAACTCGAGGCCACCGAACCATGCACTATTATTAAAATGAATGATATTAATTTTTAGGAGTGAGGCTATGGTAATATTATGGTAATATCAGAACTCGAGGCTATGCTAAACCCGAACTCACATTTTGGTTTCAAAAAAATAAAGGGTCCAACCCGAAATGGGCTTTTGGTTCCAAAAGAAAAAAGCCTGAATCCAAATTGGGATCTCGGGTTGAGGTCTTCACACCGTAAGCCACACCGATTTTCGGAAAAATTGTGAAATAGAGATTGGAACCGAAATGCCAATTCGGTTTCAGAAAAAAAAAAAACTTGAAACCGAATTGAAATCTCAGTTCTTATGGTTTTTCTAAAAACTGAAGTAATCATGTTGGTTTGCTAATTTTGTTTTTTTTTAATTATGATTTTTAAAAAAAATTCTTTTCTTTTGAAACAAACCAAACCCCCAAGATTTGATACCCCTTCTGACGGGTCAAAGGAATCTTTTTGACCAAAACTCTGATTCGAGTAATTATTTATTTAATAAAATTAATTAAATCCAGTTAGTTTGATATAGCTTCGGTTTCGTCATGCTGCTGAAAGAGGCTTTGACAGGAGTAATTTCCAAAAGCCATTTCGTTAAGCTTCCAACTATCCGATTTTATTTATTACAAAACCTATTAATCAAACAACCAATATATTTTCAGTATATGAAATTGCAAAACAAAATAAAACAAATAACTGATTTATTCCAGGAAAGAGTTTCGTTTGCGTTAAATAACTAGAACAAATAAAAGCATGCACTGTATATGTATAGCTGAATTGAACAACTAACCACTCCATTAAGCAAAATTATTAAGAATATTATAATCTTTATATATCTCTTTGTTTTGATTGAGAAATTAATAGATGTCAGATGGGAAAGGACTATATATGAACAGAAGATAATTTGCTTTTTTTTTTTTAGCTCGATCGCCAATTTCAGTCTATTCAGTTGATAATGTTGTTTTGATCTAACTTTAATTTATACATTTGAAACAACTAATTAGTTTGATTTATTCGCCAGATAAATGTATTTAATTTGCAACATTCAAACTTTACAACACCAGCGGAGCCTTCTCTTAATTTGCTCTTTTATTAATTGCAAACTTTGATAACTAGAGCTACAAATTAATAAATTAATCGATTAATCGATTAATAAATCAACAACAATGAAAAAAACCGCCACATAAGATTAAACTATGGGACTACCAGGTTTTTTTTTTTTTAAAAAGATTAAAATATGGGACGGTAACACTACAATCCGTTCTAGCTCCTTCGATCGATCATGTATCTTTGCTTCCGTCGACAAGCGCAATTTTATCTTCAAAAATCGGCTCCACCATTTCATCAAACTTATCCACCACGTCATCAACCTTCAAAGGGAGAAAAGACAGTAAAAAAAAATTAGTACGGAGCAAATTAATGTGCATCTTTTATTAGGTACGTATTCATTTGTTAGAACCACGCCATTATTGACCAGGTTCATGCATTATATGTGCAACTTGCTAAAATTTTAATGCTAACTATCGGTTATTGTGCAGTCTAAGCACGTGATTCCACGTTGAGCGATATAATTGCACATGGCTTATTGAGTCTTCAAGGCACGTGCATCCAATTGAGCAATTCAATGTACTTTTAAACTTTTCATTGGCATGCACCTTGCTTTAAATTAAGATGAAATATGATCGATATAAAATTCAATTCTGCATGCAGATTAGATTGCATTTTGGTCAAATTGTACCTCCTTTTAATTAATTATCGTAGTACGTCAAACACATTTTCTGGACGATTAGTAATGATACTGAAATTTCTGATCAGTCATTTTCAAGTTTTTCCCAACTTTGCTCAAGTATATATATATATATAGGTTTGAAAAGTTTAGCCAAGATACTAATAGCTAGGAAAAATAGGAACAAGAAAGATCAATTTTCATACCTTCTCCACGAAGGATTCTAGAACTTCTGCACCATGATCTACTCCTTCAGCAAATTTCTCTACTGTTTTTACAGCTTTCATTAGATTCGAGTTTTCTGGAAGTGACCGTTGTACATCCTCGGCCACCTTATCTACCGCCTCTGCCACCGACTCCACAGCATTTAACACAGTAGTCGCGGTTTTCTCAATTTTATCTGATTTTGCATATATTAATTTAAAGAACATTTAAGTAGTTTAATATTAATTAATTCATTTAGTATCTGATTTTGAAAGATATATATATGATATGTTGCAGAAGTGCCTCTTTTGGAAACAACATAACTAATTCTTTAAATTACTGTACCTTCAATTTGTAAGAAGTTCTTGTAGAATGGAAAAAACACCAGAAACGACCCCAAGAACCATTTTGCCCTGCATGAAAGTTCAAGTTTAATTAGAACACCAAACTAGAAAACAATAACAAATATAATCTAATTGGCATGCTACTAGCTCTTTTCATCAATATATAGCAAATACAAAATGCATGGTTCAAAAGAAAAAGGGTACGTACGTACAGACTACAGAATATATCTATTTAAACATTAGAAATACCATGAGAGAATTTTTGGAATCGGTAAATTGAGCCCCCCTCCAGCATTACTTTTCTCAGAATTTATCCTGAAAGTGTACAATTAAGTAATACAAATATATAAAGATTAATTAATGTCTCAGAATTTATCCTAAACTTTAAACCGCGCGCAGATCGAAATTATTTACATTTTGTCATCCTGGTTCTCTTGCTCCGGGTCTTGAGGGATGGCTGTTGTCGGTGCTTGCTCAGCTCTTACCACATGCAACAGCCTGCTTCCTAGTCGCGATGCACAGTATATCGTGAGACTGATAACCGGCCATTTGATGTTCACACGATTAGACCGAGCGCTGAAGGGGGAATTAGAGACATTTGGTTTTGAGGGGTTATTTTGTGGCACAAGTGAAGAAGTCATGATTGATTGGCTAGTGATCATTAGAATACACCTAGCTTTGTCCTAATTAATGTGCTCAAGGAGGAGAGATAATATTGAAGCTACGTACGATTCTAAAGAAGTGGGACGTTGGTTTTTAGTTGACTGCTTAATGTCTTTTGTAAAGTGGAGGTGAAGGGGTCATATATAAGAGGTCAGGTCGGTGGGGAGACTGTCAATGGATCCTTATTTTATTAGAGAAACTTTGAATTATGTATCCGTTAACAGGAGAATAACACATGTTAACATATATATAATTATTTCTTAAAAAGTAGGATGTTTATATTTAAATCTTTCGGAAGATCGAATTAGTCTTTCATCTAGTGGTTAAAGATAATATTCTCTGTGTGTGAGGTCACGGGTTCGAAATCCGAACGAAGAGTCTTTTATGGATACTTAAAGGTGAAAGGATTGTTTTCTATCAATATATTAAAAATTGTTGGGTGTGGCAACGCATGAAATTAAGTGCTCAATTTTTTTTTAATAATTTTAAGACAATTTAAGTTAATTAAATACATTGACGAATAAGTAAAGATATAATTTTTAAAGTATTTCATCTCGAATAACACAAGTTATAAACAATTTCATCATTATGTATAAATTTTAATTTTCAAACAAAATATAAGCACATCTGAAGTACAATTAAGGAATGTAGACAGGGAGGTGCAGTTATCATTCGTCTTATAATTAATCTAGCAGCTAGCTGATGGATAAAGTCAATAATTACTAAATAAATAATGAAACAAATTTTCAAGTTAAAATAGATAAGAAAAATAATACATTAATCAAATTTAATAACACAGTTCAAGTAAAGCATTATGAATTTATGAGACAACGAATTTTAGTTAGAAGAATATATATAGCTTAAAAACGTTACATGATGTTTGTAATAATATAAGAGAGATAAGATGATAAGTTCTATTTAATTAAAAGTTTATAGAAATTCATATAAGAGAGAACAATATATAAGAGAGAGAACCCCGATATTTTTAAAAATACCCTAAGTTAATTACAGATTAATAAATATGTCCACGGGTCGCTGGGAATTTTAAATATGCCCAAACCGGCCATTTAATGGCCGGTCCCGATTAAAAAGCCCGACCGGGTATTAAATGGCCGGTCCCCCCCGTTTTTTTTTTAAGAGACAAATAGCTAAAATGATGAAATATAACACTAAAAAATCGAATTTTTTTTCCTTTGTCAAATTACTTTTTTGATAGCATATTTATACTAAAACACGCTAAATCCCTTTGTCAAATTACTTTGTCAAATTATGTTAATTTATGCTGATTTACACTAAATTACTTGAAATTATGTTAATTTTTTTTAAGAGACAAATAGCTAAAATGCTGAAATATAACACAAAAAATCGAATTTTTTTTAAATATTTGTTAGATTACTTTTTTGATATATAATTAGCATATTTATACTAAAATACTATAAATTACTTGAAATTATATTAATTTATGCTGAATTACACTAAATTACTTGAAATTACAATAATTATGTAGAATTATGCTAAAATACGGTAAATTATGCTAAATTACGTATGAATAGGGCCTATTTTGTGCCATCTTTCATAAATCATAAAAAAAAAAAAAATTGGTATTCTACAAGTTCATTATATAACTAATTTACTGAGCTACGTAAATTGAACAATAAAAATGAAAATCTTAATCGGAAACTTCAACTGGAGTTTTGAGGCTCTTCCCTTTGTTTTTTGGCGATTCTGAATTTAGAAATTCAGCATTGCTCAGCATTGCTGATTTTGACGCATGTGTATTTTTACAAGCTTTTCGAAAAATAGTCATTTGCTGAAATCGGACACTCGAGCGCCGTTTTATGACCGTTTGAAGTTTCGTCGTCGTTTTTCACCTTCTCAGTGAAGATATCATTAGCAGCATGACGATAATCTATTAACTTTGAGGACTAAAATAGCGAACCACTCCGTCATAATTTTTTTTTAAAACAATCATCCTAAAAATGAAAAATTCCAAACCAACTTGATTACAATTAAAGTTCTTTAGAAAAATCATCTTTACCGAAAATAAAGTTCAGTGTGAAATTTTGAAATCCAAAATTTAATCTCGGTATGAGTAACAAGAAACCGAAATGAACTTCGGTGTGCCTTTTTTTACTTTTTTGAACGAGTAGGATTTGTGTAACATTTTTTCAGCAATGCATACCAAACTTCAATTACAGTATGGGATGATTTTTCTAAAAAAAAGTTATAATCAAGGTGGTTACCGTTTTTATTCTTTTAGGTGGTGTTTGGTTGTGGACTAAAGCTAAGGTGGCTTAAGTTGTTATTCCAACTTAGACCGGTCTAAATTATTCGTGTTTGGTTGAGGTCTAAAGTTAAATCATGACTTAAAGTATTTATTGTTTGGTTAGAGTTGGTGGAGGACTAAAGTTTTGAAAGCCTAAGTTAGTTAATAATTAATAATTGGATACTAATTATATAATATTAATATATTAATAATAACTATAATGTATTATAATATTATTATAATAATTATCTACTATATTAACACTATAAGATATTAATTATATAATTATATATTAATAATAATTATTAATAATAAGATACTAATTATATAATATTAATATATTAATAATAACTATAATATTATAATATTATTATAATAATTATTTAATATATTAACAATATAAGGCATTAATTATATAATTATATGTTAGTAATAACTATTAATAATAAGATACTAATTATATAAAAGTAATATATTAATTATAACTACAATATATTATTATAATAATTATTTAATATATTAACAATATAAGAAATTAATTATATAATTATATATTAATAATAATTATTAATAATAAGATACAAATTATATAATATTAATATATTAATAATAACTATAATATATTATAATAATTATTTAATATAATAAAAATATAAGATATTAATTATATAATTATATATTAATAATTATTATTAGTAATAAGATACTAATTATATAATATTATTATAGTAATTATTTAATATATTAACAATATAAGATATTAATTATATAAATATATACTAATAATAATATACTAATTATATACTAATAAGATATTATTATAATCATTCGAGTTAGGTCATGACGTGGAATAAAATTAAACCACCATATGAAGTGGTTTAATTTAGGCCGGCCTAAAGACTGGCTTATGCCATGTTAGTCCGGGTCAATTAAGACACGTTTAGTGGAATAAAGAGGTCTAAACCACTTATTCCACCCTTTAGGCCACAACCAAACATGGTGTTAGTGATGGTTTTTAAAAATAATGACTCCGTTAGGCAAAATTAAGAATATAATCTCTATCTTTTTTGTTTTTTTGAAAACAGATGATAGAGGGATAATTAATGAGTATGAACGGAAGAAATTTTCTTTTCTCTGGCTGTCCAATTTAACTCATCTTTTCAGTTGACAACATATGTTGTTGATCGAGTTGGAGCATATATATATATATATATATTTCAAGCAACTAATTAGTTTAATTTATTCGCCATATAAATGTATTTTGCGACATTCAAACTTTACAACACCAGCGGAGCCTTCTCTTTGCTCTTTATATTACAAACCTTAATTAATAACTTCAACTACAAAGAATTAATCGATTAATAAATACCAACAATTAAAAAAAAAGTCACATAAGATTAAACTATGGGACGGTTAACACTGCTATCAGTTTTAGTTCCTTGTGTAGTTTTCCTTCCTTGAAGCGCAATTTGTTCTTTAAGAATCGGTTCCACCATTTGATCAAACTTGTCAACTATGCCATCAACCTTTGAGGGAAAAAGGACAGGAACAAATTAGTAAGGAGCAAATTAATTTGCATCTTTTATTAGAATGTAGGGAGTTAATATATATTTCAGGACCACTTATAGTTCTCCACGCCATTAATTAATGTCCTCTCAACGAGGTTCATGTGCAACTTGCGCTAAATTTTTAATGTCAATGTCGGTTGTTGGATAGTTTAAGCACGTGCTTCTAAGTTGAGCATTTGACCAAGCTTATTGAGCTGTCTTCTTTGATGCATGCATGCATACGCATCCAAGAGAGCTTGTGAGGAAATAATAGATGCTTTAATGTACTTGAAACGTTTCATTGGCTTTAATTATTTAAAGATGTGATTGTCTGATATGCATTCAATTGCGCGTATACAAATCCTTTATCCACAATTTTCTCGCTAGGTCAATTCTGTATGCTGATTAGATTGCAAGAAGGTCAAATTGTACCTCCTTTTTATCTCCTAGTCAAATAGTGCTTTGTTTTGTACATTTTAGATTGCATTTTGGTCAAATTGTAAACAGTACTTTGTACATAGGAGATAGGAAAATATTTGTACTGTGCCTGTTTATTTTAGGTTTAATTTTTGTAACTTTAGCCTAAACGAGATGTAAATATTTTTCTATTAATGAAATTGTAAGATTACAACTTGCCACCTTATCCTAAAAAAATAATGTTATCCTAGTCAAAAACATTGCAACTTGGCATCTTAATGATTAGTTATGATACTGAAATTTCTGAATTTTTTTTAAAAAGCATCACTAAATTTTGAAAATTTATGAAATTAGCATGATTACAACTTTTTTTTTAAAAAAAAAAACATCTCCACTGGAAATGGCGCTATTTATATTTGAAAACCGAATACGATATTCGATATTACATGTCACACAATATTACACGGAACACAACCCATTTCAATTTTAAAGCATTACCGAAGACGAGAGCTAGTTTTTATTCTCTCACCAAACAATTCCACAAACCAAGCACCAAATCCGGTTTTTATTTATTGGATTTTCTGTGGCAATTGACAAGAGGAAATAGGTTCGAATGGGTTCAAATTCGATACCGAATATCGTATTTGGTTTTCAAATTTTCATACCGAGCGTCATTTTCAGAGGAGATTTTTTTGTAAAGAAAGTTGTAATTTTCAAGATTTAGTGATGCTTTTTAAAAAAATTTGAAATTTCTGATCTGGCAATTGTCATTTTCTAGTTTTCCCGGCCAGCTTTGCTCAAGTATAGGTTTGAAAAGTTTAGCCAAGAAATTATTACCTAGGAAAATTAGGAAAAAAAAAAAAAAAAATTCGTACCTTCTCGACCAAGGACTCCAGCATTTCTGCATCCTTCTCCACTTCTTCGGCAAATTTCTCTACTTTTTGTGCAACTTTCTTTAGACTTGAGTTCTCGGGAAGCGACTTCTCTACATCCTCGGCCACCTTATCTACAACCTCTGCCACCGACTCCACCACATTTAACACGGTAGTCGCGGTTTTCTCAATTCTATCTGATCGATTTTGCATATGTTTGAAGAATAAATACACAAGTACGTAGTTTAGTATTAATTCATTTAATTAGTACCTGATTTTGAAAGATTTATAATATGCTGCAGAAGTGCCTCTTTTGGAAAATACAGGATTCCTTATATTAATTACTGTACGTACCTTCAACTACTAAGAAGTTCTTGTAGAATGAAAAAAACGCTAGAAACGACCACACAAACCATTTTGCGCTGCATGAAACTTCAAGTTTAGAACACAAAACAGGAAAACTATAATATCTCTGAAAGAGGACTAAAATTAAAATATAATCTAATGGCATGCTACTCTTTTATGAAACACGTACCATGAGAGAAAATTTTGAATCAGTATATTGGGCCGCCCTCCAGTATTACTTCCTTTAGAATTTATCCTGAGGATGTGCGAGTGATAGAAAGATAAAATTTAATGTCTCGATCGGAGGGGGGTACATGGTTTCAGATAAAAAATTTAAAGTACACATATAAATAAATTATGTACCTTCTGTCATCAGGGTTCATTTGCTTGGGGTCTTCTGGGATGGCCGGTGTAGGTGTTTGCTCAGCTCTTACCACAACCATCGGCATTCTGCGTAATCGCGAGGCACAGTATATCGTGATAACTGGCCAATTGATGTTCACACGATTAGACCGAGCGCTGAAGGGGGGATTAGAGATATTATTATTAGGTCTTGAGAGGTTATTTAGCGGCACAAGTGAAGAACTCATGATCATTGTTTGTCTAGTGATCATATTAGATAATTGAACATGCACCTTAATTTGTTTTAATGTGCTAGCTCGATCGAGGAGAGATTTCGAACCGACGATTCTAAAGAAGTGGGTGATGTTGGTTTTTGGTTGAGTGCTTAATTTCTTTTGGGATGCATGGGGAGACCAGGTGAAGGGTTCTAATTAATGTTCATATAAAGAGGTGATCAGGACCGTCCGGTCGGTGGGGGGCTGCAAACGGATTCTTCTCTTTTGGAAAAACGTTGAATTATGTATCCGTTAATTAACAGCTGGTTAACGGATTATAACTTGGTATTTGTAATTAGAAAAATGCAAGCTGGTTTCGAATTGAAACCCGGCCATTACAAAAACAAAAAAAAAAACAATTAAAACAGAAGAGTCAACCTTGTTGAGTCGTAAAAAAATAAAGTCAAGTAAAAGACCGCAAGTAACTCAAAAGTAAAAATAATAAAACTCTTCTTATGTTCTTTGAAGAATCTGCCAATCATCTTGCATGCATTAATTTCTCTTGCTAATACTTCCATTGTTTTGGATTTTTTCTCTGAATTTCTTTATACTTGAATTGTCAAGAGTATAATTATACCGAGTGAGAGAAGTATTTATATTTAAACTTTCAAGAATTTATATCTAGTGTGTGTAAAGTATTTATATATGCTATTAGAATAATATAAAAAAAGGTTTAAATTCAATATTGTGACGAATAAGTAAAGATATAATTTTCAAAATATTTTATATCGAGTAACATAAGTTTTAAATAATTTCATCTCATATATAAAACAATTTCGAACAAATATAAGCACGTATGGTAGTAGGGGGGTAAGAAATGTAGATAGAGAGATGCAACTATCACTCATCTTTTAATTAATTAATCTCACAGAAAGATGATGGATAAAGTGAATAATCACTAGATGAATAGATAATAGTAACGTAAATTGTCATTTAAACACATACAATAAATAGTATGTTAACAAAATGTTATATAACACACTTCAAATAAAGTATTATATGATCAATTTATATATGAGACAATGATTTTTAATGAGAAGCATATAATTTTGAAAAGTTGAATGATGTTTGTAATAATATAAAAGTAATTTGGCTATGGTATTAATTATATAGGCATAGCGCAGAACGGTCCGTACTACAAAACAATATTTATATTTTAAAAGTTCAAATAACCGGTTTAAACTGTTCAACATAATTTCCATATGAAAATGTGCTTATGCACTAACTTTTATGTTTTTTAGAGTTTATTTTGTTTTAGAAAGGTAGAAAATCACTACTTTTGAATGGTCCACAATTTTTAAATCAAATGATTTTCTACCAATCTAAAAAAAATAGGAAACAAATTCTAAAAAATGTGAAATTTGATCTACGAGTACACTTTCAAATAGAGATTATATATATATGTTGAACGGTTCAGATTGATTATTTGAAATATATAGATATATTAATTTGTATTACGTACAGATCAATATGCGCTATGAAAAGTATTATACGCTCACTCATATAAAGAGATAAGATGGTAATTTTTATTTTAAAGTTTGTGATAATATAAGAGAGAAAAAGAGAGACCTTATCTGAGTAAAAACTCACGGCCAACACTTTTGAAGATTTCAGGATTTACATTTTTGAAATCGAGGAATAAGCATGAAGGACAATAGCTATAGAAAAGAAGAGGCAACAAAGAAGAAATCAATCGCCTTTAACGTCGAGAAATAGAAGGGAGAGACAACAATAGTAATAAGCATGTAGGTGCCGGAGTGACATATACAAAGGAGATACTATTTATGAAATATCTCATATTCTTTATTTTATGCTTAGTTAGTTTATCATATTTTCCTCTGTTTATTTTATTTTAAAAACTAGTATTTGATCTAGTAGTAAAGAGTAACGCTTTCGATGTGGGAACATATGTTTAAAATCTGAATAAAAGAAATCTTTTATAATAACTGTAGGATTCTAGTAGGTTATATGTGCAACAATTTGATTCAGTTTAAGATCTGTTCAATCACTACCCGAAACCAGAATCCATGTATAAAACTAATTCCAAGATTTATATAGAGTTTACCACTAGATGCGCAGCGGATATCTTCGTCTAGTCATACAAGCAGTTAGATAATTATGAACTGCTGAAAAATGAGACTCACTGAAAAATGAACTGCTGATGTATATTTATAAACAACATACACTAGTTCGTTTGAGCCTATTCATTTGCACCATTTCTGTAACACATCATCAATTAGTTATATTTTAGTGTTCGAATTTTGAGGACAAAATTTTTTTTTAAAGAGGGGAGGATGTAACGCCACGTAAATCGAAATACTAAATTAAGGTACAACATAAATAATTATGTGTATATATTTATTTATTGTTCTATGTCATTTTTTTTATTCATTTAATTTAACGACTTAATGAATTACCTAAATTAAAATACCGTGAAAGGAAAACGTTCGATAGAGATCATGATTTTAATAGCATATACATATAGCGGATCATTGTAGATATTGAAAACCCAATATAGCCCAATAGTTCATTAGCCAAAGGTTGTATTTGATAAAACGTTATGATATAAGAAATATCTAAAATTAAAGTCATAACGTCCAAATGCCTCTCTCATCCGTAAGTTATCAACTTAAAAACTGTTTCTCTATATATATAATTAAAACCCTAGTCTGTATGTCCCTGTCTCTCTCCGCTGATTTTTTTACAGAAGATTAAAGAAAGAGAGAAAAGATTAGATATCTATACTTGATAATTTTCTTTCATTCGTAATTAGTTTTAATGTTTAATTATTGCCAAATTGATTAGACAATCTCTTATACTCACCGATTGATGATACCATTCCTCTATTTTGTCTTATTTATATAATCTTTATATTATATTTATCTATTTGATAAGAATTTCTGAGAAGTTTATAATTTCTGAAAAATAAAGATTTCCTCTATTTTATTCTATAATCTTTAGATTATAATTAGTACTTGATAAAAACCCATTTATATGATTTTTGAACAGCAATTATTTAATAGGATTTATTATATCAATTGATAAAATTCTCTTTTGAACCAGTAGAAATTCGTAATTATTTCAAAGGTCAGTAGTCCTAAAATTTCATGAAGTGTAGACTTTCGATTTGTTTTAGAATGATAATTATTCTTAAAAACGGTATATTATGTTGATAATCACAATTGTCAGAAGTTATTAAATAATAATCAAATCTCATAAGTTAAACTATTCTCAAACTTTCACCGAGGCGCATCAAATTATTGAGTTGTATATTCTATTTTAATTGATGGTAATTAATTATTCACCGATAACCCTAAAGTTATTTTTATTACAAATAAGTATATTCTAAAAACCTATCAATAATTTAATCCTATTTCTAGTGAAAAACAATTTCCATTATATTTGTCTGATCATTAACAAATATATTTATGTTTAAATCTTATGAATGATATTCGGATTTTATACCTAATAAAAATTAGTTCGGCAACAGAAAAATATATATAAATATTAATTTAGAAACCGTGTTACATGGTTTAGGTCCGAGTTATGAAGTAAGAAGTAAAGTAGAGGCAGGAGTGAACTACCCCCACGACAACAGGTACGGGTTTCTTGGACATTGTCAAATTGTTACTTATCATTTTGTTTGCATTTATTTATTTATGGAATTATGCATGTTGAATCGAACGATCCCTTTGGCTTTGTTTAGAGAATACTAGAATAGGATTATTCATTTGATCAACGGACTTATAGGATGTGTTGTGTTGAGTATGACCTTTGTGTGATTAAACGAACGAACGTGGAACAGTAATGGATAAGTTAAAGAAAAGGAGTCAATGTGCGTTGAACGCATGTTGGAATGTATACATTGGGTCTAGTAGCCGATTGGACCCCTCGTTAACGTGGCATTGGTTGGACTTTCCGTCACGGATCAATATCTTGCGGTGGTTAGAGTCTCCGTTGAGTGAGACAGTTGAACTTGTGGTGGTTCGAGTCCCCCTAGTGAAACGCCAATAGCTAGGGTGTTTCGACTCCCTCTGGTGAGGCAAAGAAGATCTAGCTGTGGTTCGAGTCCCCGTCTAGTGGCTCAGCCAAGATCTAGTGGGGTTTGAGTCCCCCTGGTGAGGCAGTTAAAAACTTGAAGGATAATTAAAGAAGTGTGTGTATTTTAAATAGGCACTAGTAAGATTGCATGTGAGGATATAATTTTGATATCTTGTTTGTATTAAAAAGTTAATTTGACAAACTCCGGGACTAGAACTAAATTTCATACTGAGAAACTGTTCGATCTCTCACCTGTTCTACTCTTATGTGGGTTCCAGGAAATGATGAGGCCGACAGGGAGCACAAATAGGAGGGATGCAGATCGGGTGGACAACTAGTAGATGGCTCATGTATCTTTTATTTTATTTTTAGTTAAACTTTAAATTCTCTCTTTGAAAGTGGATACATTGACTGACATGGCAAATATCGGTTTGTTTGTCATGTTTGTCTTGATCTCATGTTGAATGTATGTCATGTACTTGAACTATTTGTGGTCTTAAAAGACTTGGTTTGACTTTAAAATTTTGCATGAGTATTTATTATTGATAATGTATGTGATGTGGACACGCCTTACGTGTAAATACGTGGCGGGTTGTCTCGGGGTGTGACAATTTCATTTGAGCCTCTTCAGAAATTCTTATCCAGATATATTGAACTAGATCAGATCAGATTTAGAGTAGAGATTAGATTTCGGGCCTATAGCCCAATAAGAGTTAATCCATATTTAATTCATAAAATTAACTATTAATTTTGGCCCAAAATATTCTGGCATGTTAGTACAATTCTAACAGTCTTCCACTTGTACTAAAGTCAAATATTTTATGTATCTAATACATTTGCCAGAAATTAATATATGGATTTAAATTTGTTTTCAACCTTGTTCTTGTGTGTGACCCAATAGGTTCATGCAATGTTGGCAGTGAGCTGAAAATTCTTTTCAGCACACAAATGTCAATACCTGACAATAACCTCACAATTACTTATGTTAATTCCTTTATCACTTGACATCTTGATTGTACTCAAAGCAGGATATGTGTCAACTTTGTGTAGTACAATCTTTGATTTCTGATACCAAAGTTAGATTGACTTTTATATGGTTGACTATCAACCATATAGCATGGCCATTCATTTCTCAATCTACCTTTCTAGAGGGGCCCGGAGACATCATACTCTCATTGCATGAGAGGGATAAATTCCACCTTAATCACTCACATTTCTCCACATGATTCATAGTATACCCAATTACTATCTTTATAGTTACCTGGCTACTCAAGAAACACAGATTTGGGGAAAATATTCTATCCGTTTTGTACGGACCTAAACGTACTGAACGGATAGTGTAAAGTTCAAAGGCGAAATTCAAATTGAAATACATTTGAACTATCCGTTCAGTACGAAAGATGACCGTACGGAATGAAAAAGTTCAAATACCTAATTCTGGAGCTCTCTTTATAAATAGAGTCACTACCCCTACTTTAGAATTAAGCAAGCCGCCCCTAATTTCAAAAAGCATAAATTCTATGTTCTTGAGAGCTTCCTTCTTTGAGAGAGCTCAAACTTCAAAACACCATTGATAATCTCAAATCCACTTCACAAAAATTCTCTAGATTTAGTTAGAGTATTGGTTTTTGTTTGATAGTGTGGAGATCTAATAACGCAAATTGTGTTTAAATTTATAAACTCAGTTTGCTATCGGGTCAGATTACAAGCTCATAATCCTATCGAGTAGTATAAACAAGTGTCGATCCACAGGAAATAAGGTTTGAGGTCTTGAGCAATTAAACCATAATCTTTCGAAAGGCTAGACAAAATCTGAAATCCAAGAGTTGTTGTTGTGATCAATGTATTTGGCGAAAATTAAAAGTGAGTAGAATAAAGATAGAGATGTGAATTCCTAGGGTTTTGGCACACCGTTTTTACTTCAATCCACTTTGATTCTTACCTTATTTGATGTTGGTTTTCAGTTGTTGTATGAGGGTTTCTAATCCCATTTAGTAATTACCGCTTTCACAAAATAACCACCCTACTAATCAAGAGATCCCGTAAAGGCTTGTCTCGACTAGTGTAAGGAGATCTGTGACTAGTCCAAAGGTCTCAGCCTTCACTTGCCTAAGTTCCTCGTCTGGTCTTTTTGGGTGTCCCCATGTTAAGGCACGACAATGCGACATTCGTCTGCGAATGTTGAGACTCCCATGTATACTTTTGTTGATCCAACTAATGGTAACCCCGGATAGGTTTTCACACATTAGTCTAGTATTTTTATTCTCCCTTATATCAATTTGATTAGCCTAAACATGACGATCTCTCATGTGTGGCCATCACATGACAGTCTAGACTAATAAAACAAAATCAAGTAAGATAGAACATAAAACGCAAAAACAATCGAACAACAAAAGACTAAACAATAATCAAATAAAAATATATAAAGGTTTGCTGCCAACCCTAAAAATCTAAACTTAGCCGCGTAACGACATGTTTACAAAGAGATAAGAGAAAGATATAACTATACACGAAGTACCCTCCTACTTTGTCTCTACACACTCCTCTCTTCTCACTTAATGAAATAATCTAACCAAAACTATAAAGATGAGATTCTCTTCAATCCAGAGGACTTATATAGGAGTGGAGGGGCGCCTGGATATGAGTGGAGTCCACGAAATCTGATCTGGATACAGCTGGCGCAGTTATTCACCAAAGGGCGCCTCATATACAGTCCATATTGGCAAATACAGATCGTACTTCCACTGTGTTGTAGAGGAAGTTAATGCGTATTCGGCCTTGTCAGTTGTATCCAATTGTCTTTCATCTTCTTCTAATTGTCTTTCACCTTCTACTATTGGCTAATACATACCGTACTTCATCTTCTTCTAGTTCTCTTTTACCTTGTTATACTAGTTAGCTTTTATCTTCTACTACAAGTTGTCTTTCATCTTCTTCTTGTTGATTTTCATCTTTTTCTAATTTTCTTTCACCTTCTACTAGTTGTCTTTCACGTTGTACTGGTTGTCTTTCTTGTTCTACTAGTTGGTTTTTATCTTCTACAAGTTGTCTTTCATCTTCTACAAGTTGTCTTTAACCTTGTTCTAGTTGTCTTTCATGTTTTACTTATTGTTTTCGTCTCCTCCAGGTTGTATTTAATCTTCTTCTTGTTGTATTTCATTTTCTACAAGTTGTATTTCATGTTCTACTAGTTGTGTTTCGTCAACTACAGGTTGTATTTCTTCTTCTTCTAGTTGTATTTCATCTTCTTCTAGTAGTCTTTCACTATGTATTGGTTATCTTTTATGTTCTACTAATTGTCTTTCATCTTCTTATAGTTGTCTTTCACTTTCTAATAGTTGTCTTTCATCTTCTACTAGTTGTCTATTAGTTGTATTTCATCTTCTTCTAATTGTCTTTCATCTTGTATTGGTCGTCCTTCATCTTCTAAAGTTGTCTTTCATATTTTAGTAGTTGGCTTTCATATTCTACTTGTTGTCTACTGATTGTATTTCATCTTCTTCTAGTTGTCATTCTTCTTGTACTTATTTTTTTTCATCTTCTTATAATTGTCTTTCACCTTCTACCAGTTGTGTTCGTTTTTCATATGGTTGTCTTTCATGATCTAATGGTTCTCTTGCATGTTCAACAAGTTGTCTTTCATTTTCTTCTAGTTGTATTTCATAGCCTTCTAGTTGTTTTCATCTTGTACTGGTTGTGTTTCATCTTTTTCTAGTTGTTTTTCACCTTCTACTTGTTGTCTTTAATCTTCTTCTAGTTGTCTTTCTTGTTCTGCTGGTTGTATTTCATGTTATACTAGTTGTCTTTCGTTTACTACATGTTGTATTTCATCTTCTTCTAATTGTATTTCATATTATTCTAGTTGTATTTCATCTTCATCTAATTGTCTTACCGTGTACTGGTTGTCTTTCTTATTCTATTGGTTGGATTTTATTTTCTACTAGTTGTCTTTCATCTGCTACTAGTTATCGATTAGTTGTATTTCATCTTCTTATAATTTTATTTAATATTATTCTAGTTGTATTTCATCATCTTCTAGTTGTTTTTCATCTTCTTCTAGTTGTTTTTCATCTTCTTCTAATTGTCTTTCACCTTCTACTAGTTGTCTTTCTCCTTATACTAGTTGTCTTTCTTGTTCTACTAGTTGTATTTTATCTTTTACTAGTTTGTCTTTCATCTGGTACTAGTTGTCTATTAGTTGTATTTCATCTTCTTATAATTGTATTTCATCTACTTCTAGTTGTCCTTTATCATGTTGCCTTTCTTGTTCTTCTAGTTGTCCTTCACCTTCTACTAGTTGTCTTTCATGTTCTACTGGTTGTCTTTCATGTTTTACTGGTTGTCTTTCAGGTTCTACTAGTTGTCGTTTTACTACAGGTTGCATTTGATCCTTTTCTAGTTGTCTTTCACAATGTAGTTGTCGTCTTTCATCTTGTACTAGTGGTCTTTCATCTTGTACTAGTTGTCTTTCATCTTCTACTGGTTGTATTTCATCTTTTTCTAGTTGTCCTTCATCTTTACTGGTTGTATTTTATCTTCTTCTAATTGTTCACCTTCTACTAGTCTTTCATCTTCTAATGGTTGTCTTTCAGGTCCAACGTGTTGTCCTTTATCTTCTTCTAGTTGTATTTCATCACCTTCTAGTTGTCTTTCATCTTGTACTGCTTTTCTTTCAAGTTTTACTGGTTGTCTTTTATCTTCTTCTAGTTGTTTTTCACCTTCCACTAGTAGCCTTTCATGTTTTGCAGGTTGTTTTTCGTCTACTACAGGTTGTATTTCATCTTTTTCTAGTTGTTTTTCGTATTATTCTACTTGTATTTCATCTTCTTCAAGTTGTATTTCATATTATTCTAGTTGTATTTCATCTTCTTCTAGTTGTACTTCATATTATTCAGGTTGTACTTCATCTTCTTCTAATTATATTTAATATTATTCTAGTTGCACTTCATCTTCTTCTAGTTGTTTTTCACCTTGTTATAGTTGGCATTTATCTTCTACTACAGTATGTATTTCATCTTCTTCTAGTTGTTATTCATTTTTAACTAATTGTCTTTCTCCTTCTACTAGTTGTCTTTCACCATATACTGGTTGTCTTTCATGTTCTACTAGTTGGTTTTTATCTTTTACTAGTTGTCTTTCATTTTGTAGTTGTCTTGCATGTTCTAAATATTGTTTTCGTCTCTTATGGATTGTATTTCATCTTTTTCTTGTTGTATTTAATTTTCTACTTCTTGTCTTTCGTCTACAACAGGTCGTATTTCATCTTCATCTAGTTATATTTCATCTTCTTCTAGTAGTATTTCATCTTCTTTTATTGGTTGTCTTTCATCTTCTTCTAGTTGTCTTTTACTTACTACTAGTTGTCTTTCATCTTCTACTAGTTGTCTATTGGTTGTATTTCATCTTCTTCTAATTGTCTTTCATCTTGTATTGGTCGTCCTTCATCTTCTAATAGTTGTCTTTCATATTCTAGTAGTTGGCTTTCATCTTCTACTTGTTGTCTACTGATTGTATTTCATCTTCTTCTAGTTGTCCTTCATCTTGTACTGCTTGTTTTGCATCTTCTTCTAATTGTCATTCACCTTCTACTAGTTGTCTTTCATCTTCTTATGGTTTGTCTTTCATGATCTACTGGTTGTTTTTTATGTTCAACAAGTTGTCTTTCATTTTCTTCTAGTTGTATTTCATCGCCTTCTAGTTGTTTTTCATCTTGTACTTGTTTTTCATCTTCTTTTAGTTGTTTTTCACTTTCTACTAGTTATCTTTAATCTTGTTCTAGTTGTCTTTCATGTTCTACTGGTTGTTTTTCATCTTCTTCTAGTTGTCTTTCATGTTCTACTAGTTCTCTTTCACCATCTACAGGCTGTCTTTCATGTTCTACTGGTTGTCTTTCATCTTCCACTAGTTGTCTTTCATCTTCTACTTGTTATCCTTCATGTTCTACAGGTTGTCTTTCTTGTCCAACATGTTGTCCTTCATCTTGTTCTAGTTGTACTTCATCATTTTCTAGTTGTCTTTCATCTTATACTGGTTTTCTTTCAAGTTTTACTGGTTGTCTTTCATCTTCTTCTAGTTGTTTTTTTTCTTCTACTAGTAGTCTTTCATGTGTTGCAGGTTGTCTGTCGTCAACTACAGGTTGTATTTCATTTTCTTCTAGTTGTATTCCATATTATTCTAGTTGTATTTCAGGTTTTTCAAGTTGTATTTCATATTATTCTAGTTGTATTTCATCTTCTTCGAGTTGTATTTCACCTTGTACTGGTTGTCATTCATGTGGTATTAGTTGGCTTTTCACTTCTACTACAGGTTGTATTTCATCTTCTTCTAGTTGCATTTCATATTTTAGTTGTATTTCATCGTCTTCTAATTGTCTTACCTTGTGCTGATTGTCTTTCTTGTTCTAATAGTTGGATTTTATCTTCTACTAGTTGTCTATCTTATGCTATTAGTTGTATTTCATCTTCTTCTAATTGTATTGAATATTATTCAAGTTGTCCTTTATCTTGTGGTCTTTCTTTTTCTTCTAATTGCCCGTCACCTTCTTGAAGTTGTCTTTCAGCTTCTACTAGTTGTCTTTCATGTTCCACTGGTTGTCTTTCGTCTACTACAGATTGTATTTGATCTTTTTCCAGTTGTCTTTCACAATGTAATGGTTCTCTTTCATGTTCTACTGATTGTCTTTCATCTTCTACTAGTTGTTTTTCATCTTATACTAGTTGTTTTTCATCTTCTACTGGTTGTATTTCATCTTCTACTGGTTGTCATTCATGTTTCACTCGTTGTATTTGATCTTCTTCTAATTGTCTTTCACCTTGTACTAGTTGTCTTTCATCTTCTGATGGTTGTCTTTCATGTTCTACTGGTTGTCTTTCATTTCCAACATGTTGTCCTTCATCTACTTCTTGTATTTCATCAACTTCTAGTTGTCTTTCATATTGTACTAGTTTTCTTTCAAGTTTTACTAGTTGTCTTTCATCTTCTTCTAGTTGTTTTTCACCTTCTACTAGTAGTCTTTCTTTTTCTAGAGGTTGTCTTTCGTCTACTACAGGTTGTATTTGATCTTCTTCTAATTGTATTTCATATTATTCTACAAGTATTTCATATTCTTCGAGTAGTTTTTCACTTTGTACTGGTTGTCACTATTGTTCTACTAGTTGACTTTTATCTTCTACTACAGCTTGTATTTCATCTTCTTCTAGTTGTAATTCATATTATTCAAGTCGTATTTCATCCTCTTCTAATTGTATTTAATATTATTATAGTTGTACTTCATCTTCTTGTGGTTGTTTTTCACCTTGTTATACAAGTTGGCTTTTATCTTCTACTACAGTTTGAATTTCATCTTATTCTAGTTATTTTCATCTTCTTCTAATTGTTTTTCTCCTTCTACTAGTTGTCTTTCACATTGTACTGATTGTCTTCCTTGTTCTACAAGTGAGATTTTATCTTCTACTAGTTGTCTATTGGTTGTATATGATCTTCTTCTAATTGTATTTGATCTTGTACTGGTCGTCCTTCATGTTCTAATGGTTGTCATTCATGTTCTAGTAGTTGGCTTTCATCTTCTATTTGTTGTCTAGTGGTTGTATTTCATCATCTTCTAGTTGTCCTTCATCTTGTACTGGTTGTTTTTCATCTTCTTCTAATTGTCTTTCACCTTCTTCTAGTTGTCTTACCTTGTACTGGTTATCTTTCTTGTTCTACTAGTTGGATTTTTTTCTTCTTCTAGTTGTCTTTCATCTGCTACTAGTTGTCTATTAGTTGTATTTCATCTTTTTATAATTGTATTTCATCTTCATCTAGTTGTTCTTTATCTGATTGTCTTTCATTTTCTTCTAGTTGTCCTTCACCTTCTACTAGTTGTTTTTCAGCTTTTACTAGTTTTCTTTCATGTTCTGCTGGTTGTCTTTCATGTTCTACCGGTTGTCTCTCGTCTACTACAGGTTGTATTTGATCTTTTTCTTGTTGTCTTTCACCATTTACTAGTTGCCTTATATGTTCTACTGGTTGTCTTTCATCTGCTATTATTTGTCTATTAGTTGTATTTCATCTTCTTCTAATTGTATTTAATATTATTCTAGTTGTACTTCTCCTTCTTCTAGTTGTCTTTCATCTTGTTATACTAGTTGGCTTTTATCTTCCACTACAGTTTGTATTTCTTCTTCTAGTTGTTTTTCATCTTCTTCTAATTGTCTTTCAACTTGTACTGGTTGTCTTTTTTGTTCTACTCGTTGTCTTTCATCTTCTTCTAGTTGTCTTTCATCTTCTTCTAGTTTTCTTTCATCTTCTTCTAGTTGTCTTTCACTTTCAACTAGTTGTATTTCATCTTCTACTAGTTGTGCTTCACAATCTTCTAGTTTCCTTTCATGTTCTACTTATTGTTTTGTTGTGTATTTTTGGTATTGGATTATGTGGGTCAATTTGTAATACACTCTATGCTTTAAATTTATAAAACCTTAATACACAATGATAGATTGGTTGCAAGCATACAACCTATCCTTGTAGTAAAATAGGTATCGATCCAAAGATAACGGGAGAAGTTAATTTCTACTAAACTAATTAATTCTAAAATATTGCGATTTAAATAAATGGGGGGGGTTTGTTGAAAACTGAAATGGTGGGTTCAATACCCGAATTGGAGTTGAAACAAGACAAAACAATTCTAAACAAATATTAAAAGAAGTTTGTAATAAAAAAAATGGAATCTAAGGGCTATCGGCTCTCAATCCCTTGATCAAATTCACATTTACTTGGTTTCTAAATTCATGTTTGTTATTTTGGGGTTTCTAAACCTAATATGTCAAGAAGGGTCACTTTCGTGAATTAATGACGCGTCTATATAGTTCAGATTTCACGATTAAGTTCCTCACCCTAATTATCTAGACCATAAGCACATGTTTAGCCTAATTTATTCCCAAATATCGACACTTCACGATTAAGTCCTTCATATCAAAATTCGGTTCAATCTTAGGGGTCCCAATTGAATATGAGGCTTCACGATTAAGTTATTCGCCTCAATTCAACCATTGGTCTTATGGTTCCGGACTAAGAAGTAGATTTGGTCATTTCTAACCTCAATCCTAGAGTTATTCATGCAAGTAATTTGGTTTTATCAATTCTTTGATCCTAACACCTTAAGTTGGTTAAACCTAAGCAGGACACTAATAAATAATTCACAAATCACTTAAGCACATGAATTATAAAATCACCAAGACCAATCAATTAACAAACAATCATCACATAGAAATATTATCCAAGTAAAATAGAATCTAATACAAGCTCATGATTTTAGCCTAAGCCCCTAAAGAAGAATCTAGCCCCTCATGGGTGCAATAACATCCAAGAGATACAAAAGAGTAAACATGACTAAAAAAATTAGATAAACAAATAAGAGAAGAGAATACACCAATCTCCTAGTTTGCTGCCCTTGACTTCAGTGTTTGCTCGCTCGAATCAGCCTTCAATCCGTCTATCCAAAAGTCTTTGATCTTGTGAAGAGGAGAGAATCAAAAATGGAGAGGTTTTGAAGAAAAAGAACTTAGGAGCAAGGTGGAAGCACTAGTGGAAAAACACACATCAGGGTCGGTTATATACGCACATTAGCATCGGACCCAGAGGCGACGCTGACCCAGGCGTCGCAAATACGGTACTAATCTGGGTCGGTTGAACAGCCGATGCTAAAATACATTATTAGAATCAGTTATTAAATATAACCGATGCTAATTAATACTATTAAAATCGGTTAATTAATTAACCCCGATGCTAATACTAACCAATAGAATCGGTTAATTAATTAAACCCGATGCTAATACTAACCAATAGAATCGGTTAATTAAATAAACCGACTCTAATAGTTAACCATTAGCATCGGTTGAATTAAATAACCGATTCTATTAGTTAGTATTAGCATCGGGTTTAATTTATTAACCGATTCTATTGGTTAGTATTAGCATCGGGTTTAATTAATGAACCGATTCTATTAGTTAGTATTAGCATCGGTTTTAATTAATTAACCGATTCTATTAGTATTCAGATTCGTTTGGAAAATAAAATCAACATTGGTTATCACTATTAACCGATGCTAATTTAATTATTAAGAGCGGTTAAGAGCGGTTACATGAAAATCCATATAGCCCTACAATATACTAGTATGTTTACGACAATTCAGAATTTATCGCAATAATGAGCTATTTTAAATGGTCCGTACGTAATACATATCGGGTATAGTTTGGGGAACAACATAATGGCATGCTTACATTTACTCAAAGAAATAAGGCAAATATTATAAACTAACATGAAATATGTGTATCAAACCGATACATGTGCTGCTGGTACAAAGGAAAACACCAAAAATAGTAAAAACGACCAGTTCAGCTAAAACAGTCAGTGTAGACTGTCACAGGGACCAAAATGCAAAATAAATTACACTATCATGTAAAGGACTTCAATACACACAGTTTAGCCCTGAATTTTGATTCAATTGGATTTTTTCTACTATTTTTAGTGAAATTTCAAAGTTCAGCTTTTCAAAATTCTGATTTTTTCCTTTTTCAAAATTCTGATTTTTTTCCTTTTTCAAAATTCTGATTACCAATTAAATCATGCATGAAATACATATTAAATATATGAAGAAATAAAAAGTTTAATGTAGCCAATTGATCACAACCAAATTTTCATGTAGCCAATTGATCATAACGGGTATAAAAATATTTCAGATCCGAATTTTTCTGGTTTCAACCGAGATACAAAAATCAAACAAGTGAAGGAAAAGAATTTACCTCTATCCTCCTCTTCTAAACTGTGTTTCGTGCAGAGATCAGAGAAATGCGACAGATATCGTGTTTTCGCGTACAGAGAACAGAGAATAGAGAAAACAGAGAAAACCTAGAAATTAGCTTTATTTCGCGCTGTAGGCATTAAGAGAAGAGTTATTAGTATCGGTGGAATTTGAAAAACGATGCTAATACAAATCAGGGTCGGTTAAATTCTAAAACCGATTCTAATAAGTGGCTAAATCAAGATCGGTTATCTAATACACCGTTGCTAATACTAATCAGGGTCGGTTTATTATAAAACCGATGCTAATAAGTGGTTTATTATAAATTGGTTTTTTACTAATCAGGGTCGGTTATTTAATAAACCGTTGCTAATACTAATCAGGGTCGGTTTATTATAAAACCGATGCTAATAAGTGGTTTATTATAAATTGGTTTATTACCAATCAGGGTCGGCTCTCTATTAAACCGTTGCTAATACAAATCAGGGTCGGTTTATTATAAAACCGATGCTAATAAGTGGTTTATTATAAAATCGGTTTAGTACAATCAGGGTCGGTTATATAATAAACCGTTGCTAATACTAATCAGAATCGGTGAATTAATAAACCGATGCTAAAAATGTTTAATCAAGGTCGGTTATTTAGAAGGCCGATGCTAATACTAATCAGAATCGGATTGTTATAATAACCGATGCTAAAAATGTTTAATCAAGGTCGGGTCCTTGTAAAGAACCGATGCTAATTTGTACATCACTTTTAAGAGCGGTTATCAATATTTAACCGATCGTGATTGTTACTTTCAAGATCAGTTAATTGAAAAGCCCGATCTAGATATAAATCAGAATCGAATTATTTAATGTCTGATCCTAATAGGCCGATGCTGATGTCCGTTTTTCCACTAGTGAAGATGAGATCCCCTTCTCCTGCTGCCTCTCCCCTGTTTAATAGCCAATTTCGTCACTCCCCCAATCAATCCCGAAATCTCGCAGCAGTTATGAGAAGATCCCTCAAAATCAGGCTGAATTGGCGCTGGTGCGGCCTTTGTGCGGCCTTCACAAAATCCGTGCGGCCCGCACAAAATGGGGAGTTGGCCGAAAACTGTGCGGAGGAAAAAGGGATTTGTGCGGCCCGCATTTTCTGTTTGTGCGGCTGTAGCTACCGGGCTACGGGACTGACACTCGACTCAATCTCTTAAGTGTGATATAAAATTTATTTGGAGTCGCCACCCGTTAGAAAACGGGAAATACCATTTATTTTTGGTCTACAGAGATAACAGGTTCGTATCTTGGTTATGAATGTGGAAGGTGTTAGGCACCACACTCACCCGAAAGAAAACCGGTCTTTACTAATTTCTAGCTTTCAAAAAAACATAATATTTCAACAATTACTCAGATTACAAAGTGAAGTGGACAAAACATAACACTAAAAAAAAAGAAACAAAAAAAAAACGAAATAATTAAAAGGGAAAAAAAATAGAAATTTCAAGTCGCGTAGATCATCATCTTCATTGTTAGAATGTCTGGAGGTTGAGAGTTGAGGACTTAGTTAATGAGAAAACATATTTATTATGTCTCTCATTTAAACTCACTACACTAAACTCTCTACTAAAATGCTTCTCAAAAAAACTAATTTTTATTCACTCTATTTTTTTTGGGCTGATCTCCTTTCCTCTTTTTGCTATGTTTTTCTTTTTTTATCTTCTCAGTCCTGCCATGAGAATGTGGATATGGAGGGGTATTTATAGTTGTTGATGTCTTCCTGTAGCTCCTAGCGTCTCAACATATTACATATTAGTTGTCTCCTGCATTGAACACAATTTTGATATTATTTATCTCATAAAGTAACACTTAAAACAAAAGACAAACTTATCTCAGGTGCTTTAGATATTTAACACATTCTTAAAACATCAAATATATCTAGGAACATGGCAGCCATATTCTCACTATATGCATTAATAATATGAGTTGATTGATATATTCTTCTATAGTGTTTGTATAGTATTTAAATAGTATTTCCTATAGTTTAAATAGTACATGATAGTACCATGTCTCACAAAATCAGCCACAATGTCCATAGTACTTTTTTTTTTTATTAAACTCGTCGGATGGTAGTGCATACTATGTACATGGTAAAATCTTATATGTAGTTGAAAATCTAAGACAAACTTGCATATGGTAAAATCTGATTAATATATATGCATATGCTTTTTAATTATCTCTTAAGATGATGATCTGCATGGTAAAATCTTAGACAAACTTGCATATGGTAAAATCTTATATGTAGTTGAAAATACAATAATATGCATAGTACTTTTTTTCAAATACTATAGTTTGACCTTTTAGCATTAGCATGTGATATAAAATTTACCATGTAGATCATAATATTTACTACGTGAATGAATATCAGAATAGCTAGGGCATCACATTCTTTTAAGTACTATGCATATATTATTTATTACTCCACTGAGTTGCTTCCAGTAGCATGCACTACCATCCTTATGTTGCTTTTTTTTTCATTAAGGGTAAAAATATTCTTACTTGCTATAGGGTCAAAAATTTACCTTTGCTAAAGTTTTTACTCAAGCCCTGACATGGTTGCTATAGATTCTCCTATAGTTTTGATATAGTATTTGAATAGTATTTCCATAGAGTGCAAATTTGAGACTAGTGTACTAGGCAACGACAAGGTTTTTAATTGAAGTCTATAGTTGGCCACTATTGCATATTTCTAAATATGGTGCAAGTAACGTCAGAACATGTTGAAGTCTATAGTTGGCCACTATTGCATATTTCTAAATATGGTGCAAGTAACGTCATAACATGTTGAAGTCTATAGTTGGCCACTATTGCATATTTCTAAATATGGTGCAAGTAATGTCAGAACATGGTACATATATATTAGGCTCCTATTTCTTGTGCAAATCTCATACTTCTAAATGATACGTCTCACATAGGTTTCTAATTAGAGAATAATTGCATGGCTTCTTATATGTAGTTGAAAATATATAGTATGACAAAACTAGTTGAAATAGTATTATATGGTGTGACACGTAAAGTGCTGGACCATAATATATCCATGATGCATATGGGTGTAAATGGAGGGTCACAAATAAGCTAGTATATACAATAAAAGGCTTTAAATAAGCTAACTATATATATTTATGATAATTTATGTTGATCTTTAGGATATATTTATGTGACATATTAATAAGCTCCTCAAACTAATCAGCGTTTAAAATTGTAGATATACAAATATTCTAATGATTCATATAGGGAATATATAATATTTAAGTCGATGTAAAACTTTGACTGACCACTAACTAGAAATTTGTCTAATATGAACTAATAAAAAATATTAGGATTGCGATGACAAATAACTTCTTTTTAGTTTTATTTTTTGAAAATCATACAAACCATGTGGATTATTTAAGGAAATAGATTATATTAAAGCTATTATCCTTCACTAGGAGATGTTATTATCAAAACAACTTATGGTGCTTGAATTATTGCACCAGCAAAAAGAGACAATCACTGCTTATGTCAGCGCATTCTAAGATTTCCAATACAACTACTTGATCAAAATATCATAAGTCTCATAAATGCAAAAATTTGATGGCCTCACACGGACCAAATGTATGGCTCCATTTATAGTATATTAGTAGGTAAATAGTTCCACACATGGATTGTAAAAGATGACAATAGATGCCGTGTAGATTTTGCCTAAACCATTGCAGTTCACATATTTTGGCTACTGCATAAATATTGATAGTTACCATGGTAGAAAATTTTGTATGCGGTAGTCACATATCATAGTTGAAACTTGATAATCAATTTTAACACACTTTTGTTTGCTCTAAATTATTTGTGGTGTAATTTAGTGCATGGAAGAATTAAGGTGACTATATAGTATAATATTATTATAGTTCAAACTAGTGATTTTTTGTAGCAATAATATAGTACGATATTACTATAGTTAAATAAAGTATGCATTGTGGCATCAGAAAGTCAATTATCACACAAACTAAATATATTTTTCCCATTAGATTTTATCTTAAATTTATGAGATAATATACTTTAGAAATATGTTTTTCTCATTATACTCTTAGATTTTATCTTTATCAGATGATATATATACTACTAGAATTCATCTTAAAACCGTAGATAGAAAAATCAACGATCAAAACCGCAGATAGAATTATTTGAGAAATATATGTTACAATATTTTCTTTCTTAATGTCAAGTATTAAAATGCATTGTCGTAATTTATTCTTCCAAATTAAGGCATAAAAAATCATGCGATTTTGGCATAACATGAATTCTTTTAAGCTTAACCCAATAATATTCAACTAAATATTAACTGAAAATTGAATTGTAAATCATACCTTTTTATAGAAGCATGAATGTTACATCGTTGATTTTAGAACTCGTGTTCGGTGCAAATATATTACATGCTTTCAAGATTATACAATTTTGGGTGTCTACAGCGGCCCGCATAAAATTCCTTCAGGCCGCACGATGACCCGCAATACTCACTGACTTGACTGGAGCAAAACTTGTAGATTTCCGACTTTTTATTTTCGGATGAATTTATTTTGTGCGGCCCGCACAAACTCGCAGAATTGCTCCTTTTTGCTTGATTCCTACAAATTAGACAAGGCGAAAGCAGTAACTTGGTTCTTGAATGAATTCTCTATTAAACTAGGGTAAAACACAAGAAATTTGGTACAATTTAGAGGTAAAACCTTAACCGAAAGTATATATAACTGAGGCTTATCATGTTTTCGCCTCCAACAGGTTGTATTTGATATTTTTCTTGTTGTATTTCATTTACTACTGGTTGTATTTCATGTTCTACTGGTTGTCTTTCGTCTACAACAGATCGTATTTCATCTTCTTCTAGTTGTATTTCGTCTTCTTCTAGGAGTTTTTCACCTTGTACTGGTTGTTTTTTATGTTCTACTGGTTATATTTTATGTTCTACTGGTTGTCTTTTATCTTTTTCTAGTTGTCTTTCACTTTCTATGAGTTGTCTCTTACAGTTGTATTTCATATTTTTCTTGTCGTATTTCATTTTCTACTGGTTGTATTTCATCTTCTACTGGTTGTCTTTCGTCAACTACATGTTGTATTTCATCTTCTTCTAGTTGTATTTCATATTCTTCTAGTTGTATTTCATCTTCTTCTAGTTGTATTTCATCTTCTTCTAGTAATCTTTCACCTTGTACGGGTTGCCTTTTATGTTCTACTGGTTATCTTTCACTTTCTATGAGTTGTCTTTCATCTTCTACTAGTTGTCTATTGGTTGTATTTCTTCTTCTTCTAATTGACTTTCACCTTGTACTGGTCGTCCTTCATGTTCTAATGATTGTCTTTTATCTTCTACTTATTGTCTTTGAGGTTGTATTTCATCTTCTTATAGTTGTCCTTCAACTTGTACTGGTTGTTTTTAATCTTCTAGTAGTTGACTTTCATCTTCTACTTGTTATCTACTAGTTGTATTTCATCTTTTTCTAGTTGTCCTTCATCTTGTACTGGTTTTTTTTCATCTTCTTCTAATTGTCTTTCACCTTCTACTAGTTGTCTTTCACCTTCAACAAGTTGTCTTTCATCTTCTTCTAGTTGTATTTCATCGCCTTCCAGTGGTTTTTCATCTTATACTGGTTGTCTTTCATCTTCTTCTAGTTGTTTTCCACATTCTACTAGTTGTCTTTCATGTTCTACAGGTTGTCTTTCATGTCCAACATGTTGTCCTTCATCTTCTTCTAGTTGTATTTCATCACCTTCTAGTTGTCTTTCATCTTGTACTGGTTTTCTTTCAAGTTTTACTAGTTGTCTTTCATCTTCTTCTAGTTATTTTTCACCTTATACTAGTAACATGTCATGTTCTATAGGTTGTTTTTCGTCTACTACAAGTTGTATTTCATCTTCTACCAATTGTATTTAATATTATTCTAGTTATACTTCACCTTCTTCTAGTTGTCTTTCACCTTGTTTTACTAGTTGACATTTATCTTCTACTACATGTTGTATTTCATCTTCTTCTAATTGTCTTACACCTTGTACTAGTTGTCTTTCACCTTATACTGGTTGTCTTTCTTGTTCTACTAGTTGGTTTTTATCTTCTACCAGTTGGCTTTCATGTTATACTTATTGTTTTCGTCTCCTACAAGTTCTATTTAATCTTTTTCTTGTTGTATCTCATTTTTTACTCGTTGTATTTCATGCTCTACCGGTTGTTTTTTATCTACTACAGGTTGTATTTCATCTTCTCCTAGTTGTATTTCATATTCTTCTAGTATTCTTTCACCTTGTACTGGTTGTCTTTTATGTTCTGTTGGTTGTCTTTCATCTTCATCTAATTGTCTTTCACTTTCTACTAATTGTCTATTGGTTATATTTCATCTTCTTCTAATTGTATGTTTTACGAGTTGTCTTTCATTTTCTAGTTGTCTTTCACCATGTACTGGACATATTTCATGTTCTACTGATTGTCTTTCATGTTCTACTAGTTGTATTTCATCTTCTCCTAGTTGTCTTTTATTTCCAACATGTTGTCTTTCATCTTCTTCTAGTTGTATTTCAGCACCTTCTAGTTGTCTTTCTTCTTGTACTGGTTTTCTATCAAGTTTTACTGGTTGTCTTTCATCTTCTTCTAGTTATTTTTCACATTCTACTAGTAGTCTTTCATCTTCTTCTAGTTTTTTTACACATTCTACTAGTAGTCTTTCATCTTCTTTAGTCTACTACAGGTTGTATTTTATCTTCTCCTAGTAGTATTTCATATTATTCTACTTGTATTTCATGTTCTTCAAGTTGTATTTCACATTATTCTAGTTGTATTTCATCTTCTTCGAGTTGTCTTTCACCTTGTACTGGTTGTCTTTCTTGTTCTACTAGTTGGATTTCAACTTCTACTACACGTTGTATTTCATCTTCTTCTAGTTTTATTTCCTATTATTCTAGTTGTATTTGATCATCTTCTAATTGTCTTACCTTGTACTGGTTGTCTTTATTATTCTACTAGTTGGATTTTATCTTCTACTAGTTGTCTTTCTTCTGCTATTAGTTGTGTATTAATTGTATTTCATCTTCTTCTAATTGTATTTAATATTATTCTAGTTGTACTTCACCTTCTTCTAGTTGTCTTTCACCTTGTTTTAATAGTTGACTTTTATCTTCTACTACAGGTCGTATTTCATGTATTTCTAATTGTCACTCACCATGTACTAGTTGTCATTCATCATCTTTTAGTTGTCTTTCTTCTTGTACTATCTTTCAAATTTTATTCTAATTGCTTTTCACTTTCTACTAGTTGTCTTTAATCTTCTTTTAGTTGTCTTTCATGTTCTACTGGTTGTCTTTCTTGTTCTACTAGTTGACTTTTATCTTCTACTACAGGTTGCTTTTCATCTTCTTCTAGTTGTATTTTATCTTTTTCTAGTTGTATTTCATCTTCATCTAGTTGTATTTCATATTATTCTAGTTGTATTTTATCTTTTTTCTAGTTGTCTTGCTCTTTGTCATGTTTGTCTTTCTTGTTCTACTAGTTGGCTTTCATTTTCTGTTAGTTGTCTTTCATCTTTTTCTAGTTGTCATTTATCTTGTACTGGTTGTCTTTCATTTTCTTCTAGTTGTCTTTCACCTTCTACTAGTTGTCTTTCAGTGTCTGTCATGTTATATCAGTTGTCTTTTGTGTACTACAGGTTGTACTTCATCTTCTTCTAGTTGTCTTTCACCATGTACTGGTTGTCTTTCATCTTAGACTAGTTGTCTTTCATCTTCTACTAGTTGTCTACTGGTTGTATTTCGAATCTGAGCCAAAAGAGCTCTCCGAGGGGGAGTGCTGAGAGGGATAATAATTAGGTAGTAATGGGTCGTTGCAACAGTGACATTTTCTTTTTTCAGTTTGTAGAACTGGGTTTTTGTTGGGAATTAATAGTGCTGTTGCAATCTTTTGTGCATCTTATCAATGTCAAATCAAGCTAATGAAATGCAAGTTTTTACTTTTCCTTTCTCTGTTCTGAGCTGGAATGTGCGTGGTATGGGGGACTCAAAAAAATGTGCAGTAATTAAAGATTTAGTCTGTGACGCTAAATGTGACATAGTATGTTTTCAAGAAACAAAGTGTGAAACAATTAATATGTTCAAACTAAGAGAGGTATGCCCCCCGAGGTACATACAACATCACACTTTAGATGCTGTTGGTACTAGAGGGGGGATACTAATTTCATGGACTAATAAATTAAAATTAGTCCATGCAACTGTTAGAGAATTCACTGTCAGTGTTGTGTTGAGTAAAGGGCCATTCTCATTCATGCTCACATCAGTCTATGGACCGCAAGATGATACAGCAAAAATCAGATTTTTACAAGAAATTAAGCACTTGGCATCTTCTGCTCATTGGCCGTGGATTATTTTGGGCGACTTTAATTTAATCCGGGATATCAGGAAAACAACGAGAGGGTGGAGAAATATTGCATTAATTAACGATTTTAATGCTTGTATTGATGAGTTAGGCTTGGCGGAGGTACCACTGTTGGGGAGAGATTTCACGTGGACTAGCAGGCGACCCATACCTACCATGTCGCTACTTGACATGGTCTTCATTTCAGCTCAGTGGCCCCTTCTAGGCAGTCAGTATTCGCTAGAAGATTTTTCGGCTACCGTATCGGATCATGTCCCACTCAGACTGCTGCTTAAGCCACATGTGCCATTGCCAAAAAGAAGTTTTCATTTTGAGACATTCTGGTTGAAATATCAGGAAATAAATAATATAGTGCAATCAGCATGGCAGTCGGTGCTGGCGGTATCGAACTCCACAAGAACTCTACATGAAAAAATTAGAGCTACAAAGTCGGCCTTGACATAATGGGCGGCTACAAGATTCTGGAACAGGGATACTTATTTCAAATGGTCCAAATGGACTCTCCAGCAGCTAGACAGGGTGGAGGAGTTGCGCACACTCAATGAGGTAGAGTTCCGCTTGCGAATAAGGATTCGAGAACATATTTTTCAGATGACAAATGATTGTGAGAACAGATGTAAACAAAGAGCGGGGTGCAGATGGTGGAAGTTAGGCAAATGAACGGAAAAATTTCATGCGGTGGCAAATGAACAGAAAAATTTTAACTTTATTCACGCGCTGCGTGATGAAGAGGGGAATGTCGTGCCTCTCCAGGACATGCAACGGGTTCTATTCACTCACTACAGAGACATCCTAGGGGTCCGTAAGCAACACCGCTACGCTTTTGATCTCACGGGTCGGATCGGACCGTCAAATACGGAGGGATTGGCACTACTGGATCAACCAGTTACGGAGGAAGAAGTCAAAGATGTCGTAATGCAGCTACCTAAACACCGCGCGTGTGGTCCGGATGGGCTCCCGGTGGAATTCTACTAGTCCTTCTGGCCAATAATTAAGGATGATTTCGTCAGGATGGTACTTGACACTAGTCGGGGTCAAGGTAATATTAAATGTCTTAATCGCTCAACTATCACTCTTATACCTAAGAAAGAGGGGGCTGTTGGGATCGATGAGTTCAGACCAATCAGCGTCATGAACACGTCCATTAAATCATCTCCAAAATTCTTGCAAACCGATTCCAACCCCACTTGCACAGGTTAGTTAGTTCGGAACAGACGGCGTTTATCAAAGGGAGATCTATAATGGAGTCTTTTGCTATCGCGAGGGAGTTGCTCATTTTTTGCTCACGAAATAAAATACCGGTGATTCTGTACAAGGTGGATTTCAAAAAGGCTTTTGATTAAGTAGATTGGTGCTTCCTCACTAATTTACTGGTTGAGAGGGGCTTCCCACCGGGCTGGATATCAATGGTTCTAATGGTGCTGCGCTCATCAACTTCTGCGGTCAGGGTTAACGCATCATTGGCGTGATTTTTTCGTCATCAGAGGGGTCTCAGGCAGGGTGATCCATTGTCACCGATGTTATTCATATTGGTTGCGAATCCGTTACAGAGATTCGTAGTGGCAGCAAGAAATATTATGCAACCGGAAGTGGTAATTCCTCCACAGGCTATTCAATTTGCGGACGACACCATTGTATTCTCAGAGGCCCACCCAAAAAATCTCAATGTATTGTCATCTATTTTAAAACGGTTTGAAGACTTATCGGGTCTCACTATCAATAGGCAGAAGAGTGGGTTCGTGCCGATCTCCATCTCGTAGGTTGATTTGGTCACCGTGATGTTAATTTTAGGTTGTGGGCCGTCTGAGCTGCCGATGAAATATTTGGGACTACCCCTAACTAAGAAGAAGCCGGTTAAACATCTCTACCAGCCGATCATAAAGGCGGTACGATCAAGGCTAGCGGGATGGAAGGCAAAACTATTGTCCCTTGGTGGGAGAGTGACACTTATTAAGTCGGTCTTATCCGCTATCCCTCTTCATTACATGCAAGCAGTCAGAATCCCAAAGGGTGTGGTACAACAGCTCGATAGGTTTCGAAGGAATTTCTTATGGAGGGGAAATGAGGAGTGTAAGAGTATTAATTGTCTCATGAATTGGGAGAGGGTGTATGCATTAAAGTCCAATGGGGGTATGGGAATCATGAGTCTCGTCACGCAAAATGAGGCACTGCTTATGAAGTGGCTATGGAAACTAGAGCATGAACCACACGGACACTGGACAATGACAATTAATCGCCTGTATGGCATTCAAGCGGTGGGTCTGCTCGCAGAGGTCCAGATCGACTCATTCTTTATGAAGAGTCTCCAACCCCTCATACCGCTGTTCTTGGTTTCTACAGCCAGGGCGGTTGATGGCTCATTAACGTGGCGTTGGACAGTGAGTGGTGGTTTTACTACGTCGTCTCTTTACGGTATTATACATAATAGGGGTGTGACATGCCCCTTCTATAGGCCACTCTGGAAAATAAAGGCACCACTCAAGGTCAGAGTTTGCTAGCGATTCAGAATAAAATTCTCACCCAATAGGTACTCGCACGAAGGGGTTGTCAGATACCATATGGTTGCGTGTTGTGCGGTGATAACGGTCAAGAGACGCGGGACCACATCTTTTTATCGTGTCCTTATGCAGCGAATTTTTGGTCAACCTTACTTCAGGAAATGCGTATCGTCCCTACCATGGCTGGGGAACCCACGGTGGTCCATTATTGGGTGTCCAACAGGAGGTGGGCGAATCAAGTGGCTCGAGTTACGTGGGACACCGCATGGGCTGCGGGGGTATGGATGTTATGGCGTGAGCGGAATAGACGAACATTTTGGGGGAGATGCAAAGAGTATTCATCGGTTAAAGGATGATACCATTCAACAAATACAACAGTGGATCGCGACTATTTGAGTGTGATCGGGTACTTATTGGGGTGTTATTTGCCTTGTAATTTGGGGTTGAGGGTTCAGAGTGTTGTTTTTCTTTCCTTGTTTTGTTTTGATTTTTCAGATGCTTTTGTGTAGACTGGTGTACATAATTTTCTTTTAATTTTAATAAATCTGTCGGTAAGCAATTGCTAACTGACCTTCAAAAAATAGAGAAAAGATAAAACCAGATCATCCATATATATAACAGTACTATATAACATGTATTTATAACTATAACCATTAATTAACTTCCACAAAAATAATTTCTGCAGCAAAACCAGATTCATGAAAAACACTATGCAAAATAGAAGCGGGTACATTATCTTCACATCTGAGTTCGAAGCATAAGTCTGGTACATTTAACCTCTCTGTTCAGCCAACAACAAAGATATTAGTTACTGAAGCAGTTATGCAAACATATGCATGAGTCTATTTGTGCATTGTCATGTCGTCAGTGTCATCTGATATTTCCCCTTCAAAATGACTTCATAGATAGACCAAACGAATATGATACTTTAAGAATAACACAACGCCTCGCTTATATTTCCACCTCCAAGAAGTGTTGTATGGATTCTCACTGTCGTACGCCCCGTCAATCCCTAAATATTCTTCCACAAACCTCCTCCACTCATCATCACTAATACCTGTAATTGCTTCACCTATAATAAATAAAATTACCAAGTATATCTATTTGATAGTCCTAGTTATAAAAATATATTTAATAATCATGAAAATATATCTATTTGCTTCACCTATAATAGATAATATCATAAAATTATAAAAATATTATAATTCGGTCATTTGTTTTTCAAAAGAATATAAATTATTAATGGTATTAATTATGTAAAATATTGCATAATTAAATCTCATCATAGGTACTAATGAAATAAACTAAAATAATATTGTATATAAATCAATCTCATCATAATAATAATAATAACAATAATAATTTATTAAATTTACAAATAAAAAGTTATATATAGATTGATACTCGATTGAACATTTTATATATATATTCGATCAGTCGGTCCCACAATTATCTCCTTAATTATTTTTCGAATTAGTTACGTAGGAATGAATGCATCCCTCTATTCTAATTTCTAAGGCTGGGTATTTGGACAATATATTAATGTTACCGTAGCTTTGTCTTTCGATCTTCTTATGCACGACGCTTAAAGTAAAGATAATTCAATGTGTATCGATCCACGCTGCGTCTTATATATAATCTGTTATATATGGCCCTCAAAGGTGCTGACTTTCTTATGCTATAAATGCATGATTTTCTCCAAGTCAAATGCAAATAATCCGACATTTTTAAAATATCACTATATATATATATATATATATATATATCAGTATTCAACGGAGTCCGGAAGTTACCCTCCCTCCCATTACCAAATTATGCGCGTAGAAATTGTCTTGCAATACAAGATTCGAATAAAAATTATAATCTAGATTATTCAAGGGAAGACTGAAACTGAGGTAAGAGATAAGTTGTAGAAAATTTGCAAGTTAATTTGTGTAAACTGTAGTGCAATTATTAAGAACTTTTTTTTTTTTTTTTTTAAAATTTGACAGCTGCTGTTAATTAAGAACTATTTTTAATATATATAGCAAGTAAAGACAATATTTTTTGCATGAGATGCTGCGTATTTTAAATCCGAAAAAATATTTTTTTATAGATATTGAAATTTGAAAAAAATAATTAAACTTCTAACTTTTTTTTATGAAAAACAAAATTGTAGTGAACAAAACATGTGCAGCTGATAAGTGTACTTTTTATGGAGGGAAACTTCCGAGATCCACAACTGCAACTGCAACGAGGGAAGGGAATCAGGGATGTATTTTAAGCATTTTAGGTAAACATTGACTCATTCAAATAATGTGGCTAAGTCAATGAACAATTGCACTTTAAGCCCTCCAAAAAGCTTAATTAACTTCCTTGCTAACATTTTGTCATGCCATGACATCTCTAATATATCATTTTCCATTTCAGAAACAAAACAAAAACAAAAAATATTCTTAGTTTTTTGTTTAGTTCAGCAAGTTTTAGAGACTCAGTGGATAAGTTGTGTTTCCTTTTCTGTATGGGGTTTGAGAGGTAGCTTATGAGTTCGTATCTGCAGCTCTTAATTTCCAAATTGTATCGTAATTTTTATTTTATTTTTGGATTTTTTTGGTTTGAACAGATTGGATTTAAAGAAAAATGTCAGATCAATCCGCTGACCTCTTTTAAAGGCTGAATTAGGGATGATGGAGGTGACTAAGGCTCTCTATAAATGAAAATAACTATATATTTTATTTTTTATACTTCATTATTTTTAATAAGTGCTATTTTTCAGCCTTTATATGTAATAAAAAAATCACTACATTATCTTATTGAGCCTCTCCAATTTCTAATTTTTCGATTCAGCCCCTAAACATCAGGAAATTAATTAATTAATTAGATACATTCTTTTTTTGGTCGAATGGTCGAAGCACAAAAGAAGGATTCTGCAATAATAACGGAAATGAAAGTGATGAGCTTATTATGTAATTAAATTAGAGTGAGGCTATGGTGCTATGCATAGCACCAATGGCTAGTGTACTACGGCTCAATATGGTACTTTTTAAAATCCTAACGGTCGATCCGACCGTTCAATGTGATATCCATATGAATATGTATTTGCAAACTAAATTTTATATTTTTTCGAATTTTTTTACTATTTTTTTAGATAGGTAGAAAAATCAGTGTTTTTTGAAAATTCTGGACCATCAAAATTCTACCTATCTGAAAAAATAGTAAAAAAATTCGAAAAAATATAAAATTTAGTTTGCAAGTACATATTCATGTGGTTATCACATTGAACGGTCGGATCGACCGTTAGGATTTTAAAAAGTACCATATTGAGCCGTAGTACACTAGCCATCCGTGCTATGCATAGCACCATAGCCTCACTCATTAAATTAAGTGTTTGTGTCCTATTTTGCAGAAGAAGAAAAAAGCGTGGCATGCGGAAAAATATAAGGCACCCTTTTATTGCTCCTACGTACAGTGCCCCTAAGTATATATGACAATAAATTTTAATATATACTGTCAAAATTAGAGTTTTCATCCTTAAATGAATCGCTGACCAAAATTTGAGGGATCAAATCTAGCAGACCGCGTTCTTTTTTTAATGCTTGGTCGTATTTTTTTGCACTGGGTACATATATAAAATACTCCTGAATCTAATTTTTTTTTCTTCATAATTTTGCAGTAGATACTTGTCTATCTCTGAATCTCTTTGAACGCCGGCCTATAGTGCTTGAACCATAGTGGGTATATATACTTGAGAATTTATGGGTGCTTTGAGATTCATGTCAAGTTATAAGAAGGTTTCGAGTTTAAATTCATTTTTTTTATTTATCTTAAAGAATCTGAATTCATGTTGATTCTACCATATTACTTAATATGAGGGATGAATTAATATTGACCTCGATCTCATCTTTTAAATATAGTATGAAAATTATTAGATTCTTTCGGATAAATTGAAGTTGTACGTTTTCTTTTGAAACAAACCAAACCCCCAAGATTGGATACCCGGCCTTCTTACGGGTCAAAGGAATCTTTTTGACCAAAACTCTGATTCGAGTAATTATTTATTTAATAAAATTAATTAAATCCAGTTAGTTTGATATAGCTTCGGTTTCGTCATGCTGCTGAAAGAGGCTTTGACAGGAGTAATTTCCAAAAGCCATTTCGTTAAGCTTCCAACTATCCGATTTTATTTATTACAGAACCTAGCTATATATTAATTAAACAACCAATATATTTATATTTTCAGTATATGAAATTGCAAAACAAAATAAAACAAATAACTGATTTATTCCAGGAAAGAGTTTCGTTTGTGTTAAATAACTAGAACAAATAAAAGCATGCACTATATATATATATAGAGTAGAGCTAAGGTGCTCTTAAGCTCACCAAGCTTTCCGTGAGCTTAACTCAAAAACCTATCAATCCGACTTCAAATGACATTTCCAAACCGTTAGATGTTCAATCTATATTAAAATGTGCTTGGAGACCAAATTTTACATTTTTTGAAATTTTTTTACTATTTATTAAGCCGGTTTGAAAACCGCTGTTTTTATTAAAAATCTGCACCATTAGAAAACAGCGGTTTTCAAACCGGCTTAATAAATAGTAAACAAATTCCAAAAAATGTAAAATTTGTTCTCCAAGCACATTTTAATATAGATTGAACATCTAACGGTTTAGAAATGTCGTTTGAAGTCGCATTGATAAGTTTTTGAGTTAAGCTCACGGAAAGCTTGGTGAGCTTAAGAGCACCTTAGCTCTACTCATATATATATATATATATAGCTGAATTGAACAACTAACCACTCCATTAAGCAAAATTACTAAGAATATTATAATCTTTAATTATATATCACTTTGTTTTGATTGAGAAATTAATAGATGTCAGATGGGAAAGGACTATGAACAGAAGATAATTTGGTTTTTTTTTATAGCTCGATCGCCAATTTCAGTCTATTCAGCATGATAATGTTGTTTTGATCTAACTTTAATTTATACATTTGAAACAACTAATTAGTTTGATTTATTCGCCAGATAAATGTATTTAATTTGTAACATTCAAACTTTACAACACCAGCGGAGCCTTCTCTTAATTTGCTCTTTTATTAATTGCAAACTTTGATAACTCCAGCTACAAATTAATAAATCAACAACAATGAAAAAAACCGCCACATAAGATTAAACTATGGGACTACCAGGTTTTTTTTTTTTTTAAAAAGATTAAAATATAGGACGGTAACACTACAATCCTTTCTAGCTCCTTCGATCATGTATCTTTGCTTCTGTCGACAAGCGCAATTTTATCTTCAAAAATCGGCTCCACCATTTCATCAAACTTATCAACTATGTCATCAACCTTCAAAGGGAGAAAAGACAGTAAAAAAAAATTATAACGGAGCAAATTTGCATCTGTTATTAGGTACGTACGTAGTAATATTTAAAAACCACGCCATATTGACCAGGTTCATGCATTATATGTGCAACTTGCTAAAATTTTAATGCTAACTATCGGTTATTGTGCAGTTTAAGCACGTGATTCCACGTTGAGCGATATAATTGCACATGGCTTATTGAGTCTTCAAGGAACGCGCATCCAATTGAGCTTCAATGTACTTTTAAACTTTTCATTGGAATGCACCTTGCTTTAAATTAAGGGAATGAGAGTAGGTCTGATGGGCATCGGACCTACCTTGGTTTGATGGGTGTGATGACCATTCCATCTGCATCAAGATTAGTGTGCTCTTATTAAAGCCGTGCAAGTATGTATCAATTTCCGTGCGCATAGATCTTGATGCTAATCGTACGGTCCTAAAACTAATTGAACCTAAATGTAGGTCTCATGCCCATCGGACCTACTCCTATCTCACATATAGGAGATAGGAAAATATTTGTACTGTGCCTGTTTATTTTAGGTTTAATTTTTGTAACTTTAGCCTAAACGAGATGTAAATATTTTTCTATTAATGAAATTGTAAGATTACAACTTGCCACCTTACCCTAAAAAAATAATGTTATCCTAGTCAAAAACATTGCAACTTGGCATCTTAATGATTAGTTATGATACTGAAATTTCTGAATTTTTTTTAAAAAGCATCACTAAATTTTGAAAATTTATGAAATTAGCATGATTACAACTTTTTTTTTAAAAAAAAACATCTCCACCGGAAATGGCGCTATGAAAATTTGAAAACCGAATACGATATTCGATATTACATGTCACACAATATTACACGGAACACAACCCATTTCAATTTTAAAGCATTACCGAAGACGAGAGCTAGTTTTTATTCTCTCACCAAACAATTCCACAAACCAAGCACCAAATTCGGTTTTTATTTATTGGATTTTCTGTGGCAATTGACAAGAGGAAATAGGTTCGAATGGGTTCAAATTCGATACCGAATATCGTATTTGGTTTTCAAATTTTCATACCGAGCGTCATTTTCAGAGGAGATTTTTTTGTAAAGAAAGTTGTAATTTTCAAGATTTAGTGATGCTTTTTAAAAAAATTTGAAATTTCTGATCTGGCAATTGTCATTTTCTAGTTTTCCCGGCCAGCTTTGCTCAAGTATAGGTTTGAAAAGTTTAGCCAAGAAATTATTACCTAGGAAAATTAGGAAAAAAAAAAAAAAAATTCGTACCTTCTCGACCAAGGACTCCAGCATTTCTGCATCCTTCTCCACTTCTTCGGCAAATTTCTCTACTTTTTGTGCAACTTTCTTTAGACTTGAGTTCTCGGGAAGCGACTTCTCTACATCCTCGGCCACCTTATCTACAACCTCTGCCACCGACTCCACCACATTTAACACGGTAGTCGCGGTTTTCTCAATTCTATCTGATCGATTTTGCATATGTTTGAAGAATAAATACACAAGTACGTAGTTTAGTATTAATTCATTTAATTAGTACCTGATTTTGAAAGATTTATAATATGCTGCAGAAGTGCCTCTTTTGGAAAATACAGGATTCCTTATATTAATTACTGTACGTACCTTCAACTACTAAGAAGTTCTTGTAGAATGAAAAAAACGCTAGAAACGACCACACAAACCATTTTGCGCTGCATGAAACTTCAAGTTTAGAACACAAAACAGGAAAACTATAATATCTCTGAAAGAGGACTAAAATTAAAATATAATCTAATGGCATGCTACTCTTTTATGAAACACGTACCATGAGAGAAAATTTTGAATCAGTATATTGGGCCGCCCTCCAGTATTACTTCCCTTAGAATATATCCTGAGGATGTGCGAGTGATAGAAAGATAAAATTTAATGTCTCGATCGGAGGGGGGTACATGGTTTCAGATAAAAAATTTAAAGTACACATATAAATAAATTATGTACCTTCTGTCATCAGGGTTCATTTGCTTGGGGTCTTCTGGGATGGCCGGTGTAGGTGTTTGCTCAGCTCTTACCACAACCATCGGCATTCTGCGTAATCGCGAGGCACAGTATATCGTGATAACTGGCCAATTGATGTTCACACGATTAGACCGAGCGCTGAAGGGGGGATTAGAGATATTATTATTAGGTCTTGAGAGGTTATTTAGCGGCACAAGTGAAGAACTCATGATCATTGTTTGTCTAGTGATCATATTAGATAATTGAACATGCACCTTAATTTGTTTTAATGTGCTAGCTCGATCGAGGAGAGATTTCGAACCGACGATTCTAAAGAAGTGGGTGATGTTGGTTTTTGGTTGAGTGCTTAATTTCTTTTGGGATGCATGGGGAGACCAGGTGAAGGGTTCTAATTAATGTTCATATAAAGAGGTGATCAGGACCGTCCGGTCGGTGGGGGGCTGCAAACGGATTCTTCTCTTTTGGAAAAACGTTGAATTATGTATCCGTTAATTAACAGCTGGTTAACGGATTATAACTTGGTATTTGTAATTAGAAAAATGCAAGCTGGTTTCGAATTGAAACCCGGCCATTACAAAAACAAAAAAAAAAACAATTAAAACGGAAGAGTCAACCTTGTTGAGTCATAAAAAAATAAAGTCAAGTAAAAGACCGCAAGTAACTCAAAAGTAAAAATAATAAAACTCTTCTTATGTTCTTTGAAGAATCTGCCAATCATCTTGCATGCATTAATTTCTCTTGCTAATACTTCCATTGTTCTGGATTTTTCTCTGAATTTCTTTATACTTGAATTGTCAAGAGTATAATTATACCGAGTGAGAGAAGTATTTATATTTAAACTTTCAAGAATTTATATCTAGTGTGTGTAAAGTATTTATATATGCTATTAGAATAATATAAAAAAAAATTAATTCAATATTGTGACGAATAAGTAAAAAATATAATTTTCAAAATATTTTATATCGAGTAACATAAGTTTTAAATAATTTCATCTCATATATAAAACAATTTTTCGAACAAATATAAGCACATATGGTGTAGGGGCCGGGTAAGAAATGTAGATAGAGAGATGCAACTATCACTTATCTTTTAATTAATTAATCTCACAGAAAGATGATGGATATATATATATGAGACACATAATAAATTGTCATTTAAACACATAAAATAAATAGTATGTTAACAAAATGTTATATAACACACTTCAAATAAAGTATTATATGATCAATTTATATATGAGACAATGATTTTTAATGAGAAGCATATAATTTTGAAAAGTTGAATGATGTTTGTAATAATATAAAAGGAATGAGGCTATGGTATTATATATATAGGCATAGCTACTACAAAACAATATTCATATTTTAAAAGTTCAAATAACCGAGTTAAACTGTTCAACATAATTTCCATGTGAAAATGTGCTTATGCACTAACTTTTATGTTTTTTAGAGTTTTTTTTTTTTTTAGAAAGGTAGAAAATCACTACTTTTGAATGGTCCACAATTTTTAAATCAAATAATTTTCTACCATCTAAAAAGTAGGAAACAAATTCTAAAAAATGTGAAATTTGATCTACGAGTACACTTTCAAATAGAGATTATACATGTTGAACGGTTCAGATTGATTATTTAAAATATATAGATATAGTAATTTGTATTACAGATCAATATGCGCTATGAAAAGTATTATACGCTCACTCATATAAAGAGATAAGATGATAATTTTTATTTTAAAGTTTGTGATAATATAAGAGAGAGAGAGAGAGACCTTATCTGAGTAAAAACTCACGGCCAACACTTTTGAAGATTTCAGGATTTACATTTTGAAATCGAGGAATTAATTTACATGAAGGACAATAGCTATAGAAAAGAAGAAATCGCCTTTAACGTCGAGAAATAGAAGGGAGAGACGATCGACAATAGTAATTAAGCTTCTCTTTGTCAGGGAGAATTAGGGAAGGAAAACATGTGAAATTATGGAATGGACCTAACGGAAAAACATTAACACTGAAGTTTCTGTTTGTGCACGCGTTCATGAGAAGATCAGTTCACGTTAAAGAGTGTAATACGAGAGCACTGAAGTTATACTTATCAAAATATATACTTCGTGAACTTAAGGCCGCGCTTGTTGTGCCACTATTATAGATATATAGTAGCTAATTATTTATGTGACATTTTGATTCAATTTAATTAAAATAAATACTAATATTATATTAATTAAATTAAGAAATTGGAGAAAAAAAAAAAGAGGCAAAAAATTGTTGAAGGAAATGAGCTACGGTACAGTTTTTGATGATATTCAGTTCCTGAAAAAAAAAGCTAGTACAGATCTAGTTGCGCTCTCAGATGATGTAGCTAGTTTTGACTGAGTGAAGAGCTGGAACAAACCATTTATTAATTTAGATAAAAATGGGAATCGAATCATTTAATTTTAAATATCTATAAAAAAAAATTATTTCAACCGAAGTAGTTTGAACCACAATTTTGAGCTAGCTGTTGAGTTTGCACATGTATACCAGCTGATTTTGTACGTTACCAATTTAGTATATATATGATCAAACAGTTGCGTATGTATCACATGTACCTACCTGAGATAGGAGTAGGTCCGATGGGCATCGGACCTACATTTAGGTTCAATGAGCTCTATGACCGTACGATTAGCATCAAGATCTATGTGCACGGAAATTGATACAGACTTGCACGGATTTTGATACAGGGCACACGAATGTTGATGCAGATCGAATGGTCATAACACCCATCGAACCAAGGTAGGTCCGATGGGCATCGGACCTACTCTGATTCCTACCTATATATATATTCTCAGAATTATAGGTGCCTATATATTGAGATCTGGTTCCAATTTGATTGCACATGTACCACATTAATTTATTTACCTGTTCGCAGAATTTATATGTGCCTATTCACATAATTTTGGCTTCAACTAAGAAAATTTGCAGGAATTAACGGTTTTGATTTACACAGAATTATTGCAAAATCCTGTACCAACTAATAATTTGATTGCATATATATGAATTTCAAGACCGTCCGATTTGCTTTAAAATCTGTACATATGAAAAATGAAGAGAGCATGTACGGATTTTAAAACAAATCAGACGGTCTTGAACCCTATAAAACTTAAAGTAAATCTCATGCACATAACACCTACTCCACTCTAGTATACATATATTGCTTCCTTCATTGATTTTTTTCCCCCTTCCATAATGTCAATGTCTCTGCTCTCGTATTTGCTAATTTAATTAACCCAACTCGATCGGTTTCGTCTCATTTTCTCCTCCTAGCTGGATGCAGAGATGAGATGGCCGCGCGAGAGAGAGTTTGGTGATAGATACAGCTCAGCACTGACAGCTAGCCTTTAAAATATGAAACCATATTTAACTATTTTTTTAACATCTTATAGTTTACTTTTAAGTTTTTAAGTTTATATGATTATTAGATTCCGGCTATATTACTTATGTAAGTATATCAGAACATATCTTTACAGGTCAAATTTAAAAAAATTACATTAAAAATGTCTGAGTTAAGTAACTTATTAAATTAATTATATATTAAACTTGTAAAATATCAAATTTTACTATTTTTTATGATTTTTGAAAAATAGTCATTTTGGTGATGCCAATAATGTATCACTATGCACACAAAATCTTCATCTTTTGACTACTTGACTTAATACTAAATGAATTCAAAATTAAAAAAAAAAAAAAAAAAACTATATGTAAACGAAGTTCTCAAGAAAGATATCAGTTTTAACGGTTTAAATTTGTTGTTTGAATTTTGAAAACAGATATATGACTTATAAGCATATGCTCTGATATGTTTATACTAGTGGAGAATGTACATTATATAAGTAGCATAGCCGGATTCTAATTATTATTATCAAAATAATTCTAAGAAATTGTAATAATTATCGCTCATGTTATTTTTCCATCTTGTAATAATTTCTACTAATTATATAGTTAAAACTCTTGACTCGTGTTTGTTATTGGGAAAAGTTAAATCTGAATTGCGTGTCTCCATCTCGTAGGTTACGTTTGGATCGTGCAAGGATTAGTGCAAGAATAGCGATTTTTGGGTTAGTAGTTGAGAATAGTGCTAACTCATATGGTTTGAGAATAGTGTTATTTTGGACTATTCCGGGTCAGTAGAAATATTGTTTGGATTGTATATTTGGAATAGCGATGGAGCGAATGAATAAAATATTGATTAAACTAATCTAATATTTTATTTAATACTAATAGAATCTATTCTAATATTATATTACATTTAATATTTAAAGTAATATTATATTACATTTAATATTTAAATTAATATTATATTACATTTAAACTAATGTTTTTCAATACTAATTCAATATTTTATTTAATAATAATCAATTCTAATCTAATATTATATTTATTTAATACTTAAATAATATTTTATTTAATACTAATATAATATTTTATTTAATACTAATATAATATTTAAACTAAAATATTATATCACATTTAACATTTAAACTAATATTATATTACATTTAATATTTAAACTAATATTTTATTTAATACATATAATATTTAAAGTAATATTGTATTACATTTAATATTTAAATTAATATTATATTACATTTAATTAAATAAATATTATATTATATATAATATTTAAACTAATATTATATTATATTATATTTAATCTAATAGTTTATTTAATACTAATCTAATATTTAAATTAATATTATATTACATTTAATATTTAAACTAATATTATATTATATTAAAATTTTAAATTAAAATTTATTATTTTTAATCTAATAGTTTATTTAATACTAATCTAATATTTAAATTAATATTATATTACATTTAATATTAAACTAATATTATATTATATTAAAATTTTAAATTATTATTTATTATTTTTAATCTAACATTATATTTAATTTTAATTTAATTTGATAATATATTTATTTAATAGTAATCTAATATTTTAATTAATATTATATTAAATTTAATATTTAAACTAATATTTTATATAACACTAATCTAATCTAATATTATATTTATTTAATACTAATTAAATATTTTATTTAATAGTAATTTAATATTTAAACTAATTATAATTGAGAGGAATGAAAATTATTTTTTTATTAATATCACTAATCCCACTAGCTCTATTCTTGCTAACCCACCATTTTCTTGGGTTAGTAGAATAGAGTTATTTTTGAGCTAATCCAATTTTCTAATTGTTGTTTTGATCACCCAATGTTAAGAATAGTGGAGCTATTCTTGGATTAGCTCTATTCTTGCCAATTCAAACACAAACGTAGTGAATATATTATTGCTAAAAGATCGAGACACGATAGAAACCCTATCTGAATCCACATGAGCGATAATAATAGTTCTTCATCTTTTAATTTTTTATTAACAACATATCTATATCCACATAAAAAATAATCATTTTTAAAATTTTATTTTATATGTGAATCAATACGTTGAAAAATTAATGTCCAGAAAATTATCCACATCATATATTTTTTTTCAAATTTTTGATATCAATCAAAATAAAATTGAAATGTTATAATCTTTTTACATATATATAGAGAAAATAATATCTAACAATTTAATTTTGACACTTAAGCTTTAAATTTTGATCAAATTACTAACGTTATGAAAATGGAGGCACGATGGAGGTATAAAAATTGGAGGCATTTGAACCCTCATTGCTAAAAAAAAATAGGATATATTCACTACAAGAAAAAGTAGAAATATCGGCGCTAAACAACGCTAAACTGCCGGCGCTGAGTGAAAACATCAGGATATAGCATAGGTAGTTCAATCGCGCAAGGAAGAAACGTCGACTTTCAGTGAGAAAGTAAAATACGGATTTGTTTGGCGCCAGACTCGAAACCCTCCCTCCATACCCCGAGTTTTACACCCAGCCCTAAACCGACCATCTCTCTCTCGCTCTCTCGCCTCAGACAACCATACTCAGACCCTTTCCGCCCATCTCTAAACCTTGTCCGCACCTTTCTCTTGGTCTCTCGCTCTCTCGCCTCAGACCCCAACCCAACACAAACACGCCCAGCCCCCAGCACAAACCCTAGCCCCTTTTCGTGAATTGAAACTTTTCTTCGGTAAATCCCTCTATGCCTTATTTCTTTTTGCTTCTTTGTGGTGTTGGTGCCTAAGTCTTGAAATCCGAAGTCGTGTTGAGTTAAATCTGTGCCTTTGTGAATTGCTCGCTCATTTTGAAATTTAGGATGTGAATTATTGAAGAAATTCAGGACTCTGTATAAATTGTATATTTATAAAAAATAATATTTTTAAATACTTATAAAAATACAATTATCTTGTTTTCATGATTACATTATTAAAAAAATAGGTTAGTTAAAAAGCTAACTCATTAATTGTTTACAGGTTAACATATTTGTTAATAAAAATTAATTACTACACACATTTATAAATGTACGCATGAACAATAATCTTAATTAAGTGGTTGACTCAATAATTTTTTCTTTTAGAAAAAAAATCAATTCGGATTTCAGAGGATCTTGTAGGGTTTGATATTACCAATTATAAGTTTTATCAATTATATATTAGGAAAAAAACGAAAAAAATGAAAGAATTATTAAGCTGCTCTGTTGCTGGCGTTTTGACTTTGTATCTACTGGGTTCGAGTCTGACCATCACCTAATATTCTTTGGAAAATGATTATATTTCGAATTAGTTCGGATTCAATCGTAGTATCAAGATTTGACAGCCGGTATTCACCAAATATATCAAGGTTGTTATCAAATTTTTTTTTTTTAATAAAAGTTGAAAATCAAGTCACCGAACTATTTAATATTCATATTCGGATTTATGTAATCTCTTACGTGGAGAGCATTGTCTTAATCACTATATCAAAGACGGATTCTCTATTACCAAATTATTTTAAAGATCGTGACAGAAGTTTGAGCTTCAATCAGTAGTAACAGTGACAAAATAATATGACATAATTTTTGCACGGTACCTCAATATATTACTCTGCATATTGGGTCTGATGTCCTTCTATAAGTTGATCTATCTGGACTACTGTTGGGTGCAAGAGTTAATTATAATAAATTTGCGTGGTAAAAAGTTTCGTTGAAGAAAGAAAATTTATGCTAAAAAGATGATGTTCGGCATCATTACAAAAATAAAGCTTTTGAGAATTTAGAAAACCATTTAAATTTATTAATTTATAAATCAGTTGTACGAATCTCAACACAATTGGACGATTTAGACCGACTTCAAATAAAATTTATCTGATATTCTTTGGACAAAAAAGCAAATTCCAAGCCTTCTTGGCCGAACAGAACAGTTATTAGTGCCTTAAATTTTAAAAATCTAAAAATTTGTTATATCTTAATTAATTCCATGGGCACCGTCGGTTTCAACTTTACGTCTGCTGATGTTAACAGCGATTTGCTACGTAGTACGTACTGTTTGATCTGAAGGCTCGATGAATATATATATATATATAATATATTGCTGTTGAAATAGTTTTTATCCACCGAGTGGGTCTGTAGCATTATAATGATAATCTCGTTGAAAATCTCTGGAATGGTGATGTTTGATAAAAAAAAATATTCTCTGCTTTTTAGTCTTATCCTCCTCGGTTGTACGAGAAAACACTGCATGGTAGACTTGGTAGTACTTTTTGCTAGCTTTTTGTATATGGGCTCATGTCCTTTAATCATTAGTTGAAAGACCCTTTCTGGCCTTATTTGACTGAGTATATGGGCCTTGGAACGAAAGGAGCTTGTGTAGTAATTTATGAACAGTTGCAGTGTATATTTATTTACACTTTGGTTTTATGACTACGTTGGATTTTATTTCTAGTCTATCTTAACTTGTTTGGAACAAAAAACTTGATTAGTACTGTTGTTGTAAAAATAAATAAATAAATTCATTGACATAAAAGTCGTAAATATATAAAGTTGAAATTTTTTATCGTTAAGATTGGTCATTGAACAATTATCAGTTGGTCCAATTTTGATATAAGTCGCAAATTTTAAAGAATATAATTATATTTTAGTTGTATATATATTTTGGATCATATTGATAACAATAACAAATAAGTTCACTATAAAAATATGAATATATCTTATAATTTATACATATAGAAGTAATTAAATTTTAAAACTTAATTTGTGATTACTTTTTTTTCCCTATCCTCATTAAAAACATGTTTGATGTGTTATGGTGTAACTATCTTAAACTAATATAACTTTTTTTTTTTGGAGAAATAAAGTAATATAACTTTTTGTTATTACTCTGCAGAAGTTACACGCAATTAATTGTGTTGCTTTCCATTATACATAGCTAAAATATTTTGGAAAAAAAAAAAGAAGAAGTTATTTTATTATATTTCTAAATTAACTACATGTAAATATTTTTAACAAATATGAAGTAGGTTGTCATACTTTGAGAAGTAACGTGCAAGTTTTACTTTGTGTCTATATCTTCATTTTAAAGTTCAAATATTCGATTCAAACTTCTCAACCTGATCTTCATATTAAAATGTGATTGGAGATCAAATTTTTCATTTTTGGAATTTTTATACTTTTTTTTATGAATATTATAACAAAAATAAAACAATAGTAAAAAATTTCCACAAAAATGTAAAATTTGCTCCTCAAGCACATTTTAATATGGAGATCGAATGTTTGAACTTTGAAAATAAAAATATGAGTGGGAAATAAAACATGCACTTTACTTCCCAAAGCATGATAACCTAGCTCATAAAATATTATACCATTTTATAATTCCACATTTCATTTATAAGCATATTTTTTCGAGACGGAGTTTAAAAAACAATCCTAATTGTTCTTCATTTTCTTTCATTGGCACAATATTCCAATATTTTAAGGGTTTATAACTATAGGAACGATTTTAGTTTATTAGAGAAATTTAATCATTCCACGTGACAATATTGTTTAATTTTGACGGCATAACAGCAAGCATATTACATTTGGCTATTCAAAAACATCAATCTATATGTGTCAAAAATGTCTGCGAATTTTAGTGAAATTTTAAATTTCATGATGAACATTGTGACAATTTATTACAAACTTGTACGCATAAAGATACCTTTGGATAATTGAGTCAAGTGCATGTAAATATAAAAGCATTGATATATTATAAATATATATATATATATGATGATGGAACTTTCACTGTTCACTACACTTCTCTTTACCAAACTTTTGTAAATAAAATTTGGTTATTCGTTTTGGTATTTAACAAGTCAGGTGCGCTTGTGTTAGTCTCAAAACATTATCTTGAATACTTAGGATGGTATGTATGGTTTAAACCATCTTCAATTAATTAACAAAATCACATCACAGAAGAAATATATATAATACATTTGAATTTATTAGGATTTTAGATCCAAAAATAATTGGGTTCAACTAGAAATCAGCCTCCTGAATCCTGCCTAACATTTGATACACCGCTGTCGCAATCTCATCCACAGAAACTAATTTGGATTCATCCTCTACCTACCAAACAAAAAAGATGAACAATGTCAACAAAATGGCTTGGCTATACTCCACAAGTATAACAATTGGACAAATATACCGACATAATTAAATATTAATTGGGCTACCAGTAATGTAATAAATTAAGTGAAATGTTGGCATAATAGGTAATTAGGGCAACCGGTGGTAATTAACTTGGGGTTCCAAAAGAAATAGAGAGAGAGAGAGTTGGTAGCGGTGAGTTGTGAAGTAAGAGTCCTGTTTAACTTCACGCTTATATTTTTTATATTTGAAAGTTACAACAGTCGATTCAAATCGATCAACAAGGTTTACATATTGAAATGTGTTTGAAGACCAAATTTTATATATTTTTTTAATTTATTAGTAATTTTTTGAATTTTTTAAAATCACTATTTTTTATGGTTCATACATCAAAAAACAGTGATTTTCCATCTAAATCACTCCATCTAATAAAATAGTAATAAATTATCAAAAAAATGTAAAATTTGGTCTCCAAGCACATTTCAATATGGAGACACGTTGTGCGGTTTGAGTCGGCTGTTTGGACTTTGAAAACGGAGATATAAGCGTGAAGTAAAACAAAGTTGTTACTTTGCAACTCATCATATCCCAACTTTCTCTCTCATCTTATATATAGACACACACACACAAACACACACACACATATACACACATATATGTGAGCGGTTTGGTTCTGATCGACTATTTGAATTTTGAAAACACAAAAATAATTTATGGGTCATGTTTGGATGTGGGGTAAGAGGTGGAGTAGACCTCTTACTCCACACTTAAATAACTAATCGATAAGTAAAATAGGAGTAAGAGATGAGTAAATACGGAGTAACTAACTCCATCTATCTAGGTGATTTAACTTACTCCACTTATTGTATTCACTGTCATAAGTAGAGATACATTTTCTAACATCTTATTTCTTCAAGTGAATTAATTTAAGTTATAATTTAAACTATCAAACGAAATGTAAAATATGAAGAATAAAATGGATTAAGCAATTTAACCCTCATTAATTTTACTTCACAACCAAACATTGTTTGACCATCGTGTTGAAGTTCTTATATAAGCCTATTAGCCGGACCACACATAGAACAGCTTCTAATATTTTAACAAAATACAACGAGGAAATAAGAAATGCAGTTAACTAAAAATTAATACTTAATTAATAGACAGCGTCATTTTGAGTATGTGCGAATAAAAAAAGTTATTTTTATGATTACTAATTGTTCAAAAAACAATGCAACAATTATGCGTTTATTGGAGTTGCAGTTCAAAATATTTCCGACGAATATAATACCAGAAATATTAAGTTCCCAGTAGAGCAGCAAATACATACCTTAAGACTAAAAGAGTACATCACCCTGTCATCGGCGCTCGTCATGTTGAGATGCTGGGGAATCAGTTGCATTTTTTGCAAACATGCCACTATCTTGACTAGTTGCTTGGGCCGCCTCCTCGTCACCATCTTCAGGTTCACGTGGCTCTCGACCATCGTCACCTCCACATCAGCCAGGCCCGGCTGGCTGTCGACTACCGTTGCATTGTGAATGTTTGGACTGTAACTTCCGCCACTATAACTATTATTACTACTGCCACTGTCACTGCAACTGCTGGTGCCACCCAGAGAACTCGTGTATTGCGGGAAGGTAAAAAATTCGGCGAATGGAGAAACGGTTTTGTTCTTGTCAACAGTACTCTTGTGCTTCAGTTTTTTCTGGACCTCTAGTGACTGAAGCTGTTGCTCCAGCTCCTTGACATAATTGATCGCTCCTCCTACGATCGATGCTTGATCGCCCTGATATAATATTCAATCCCAATTTAGAATTTTCATCAAAATAAAATATATCAATGTTTAGCTAGGAAAAAAAATATACAATCATACCCTTTGTGCATAAGATGGGGGCATAAGCGACCGAAGAACAGCGAGGTACTCGTTCATTTGCCTTCTTCGGTTACGTTCTACTGCAATGTGGGTCATTCTCTGGTTCTCTATCTCCTCTTTGTTCTTTACATTCTTTGCCCGTCGACGCTTTCTACGACCAACTGCTTGTGTAGTTAAGTTCTCTTTCTTCACCACCGGCGGACATGGCGAATTTGCATCTAGGTCCTCAAAATTTGGTATCACTGAGTAAAAGGGATCCCAACTACTGTCACCAGCAAATGAACCCAATTCACAAATGGGAGTCTCATAGCCACTGTAGGATCCTTTTCCATAGGTAAATGATTCATCGTTGGTGTAAGAAAAGAAGTCTTGAGGAAATACTATAGCTTCCAATGCCATGCTATCTAGTTTAGAAAACACACGCTCTTCACCTTTTGGGGAGGAATGGATTTATAAAGGCAGAGGGTGTGAGCAACAGCGACTCGCCACGTGAAAGCGAGATTGGTGCTAGAAGGTGTCATGTTGTATTTAATATAGAATTTATTTTCGTGGAAGAAAAGTTATATGAGATATAGTATTACTAGTAAGGGACAACTTTCCCTTGTAAACAAAAAAGGTGAGGGACAACCAAAGGAAAAAATGTGATCACCAGGTACGAGTATTTCGTTCTTTTAGTAAGAAAAAATAGTGTTAAGTTTTCTAATATGTTGAGAATTCGTAAAATTATTTTTGGTCGAATTTTTAATCACTAAACTAAAATGTGATTCTCAAAATAATAAAACAAATTATATACTTTTTGTGAGTAGAACTAGGGTAGTCTTAAATTTTATGGAGATCTATAGGTTCGGATCAACTTTGTTTCTCTCGAAAAAATTTTGCCCCTCTCTAGAATTCTAATTGTAATTTGAGTTAAATTTAGGATTAAAATTATAATAAATTCATTGAAATAGGATTGGTAATTAAGATTAAAAGTTAGAGTATTGTAAATTAGTTAGAGCATTGTATTTATCTAGTACCTGAGGAATTATAAGTTATATCATTGTTCTTATCTAGTACCATGTTAGCTAATGGATTTAAATCCAATTAGCTATTTAGAACATAATGGCAAACCAATCTCCATTAACAACAACACAAGATGAAGTCGAATGGACTTTGACAAGTTCAAAAGAATTCTCGGTTAAGTCCATGTATCAAAGATTGAAAGAGGAATTCAGAACTACAGTGATAATTCATAAGGTCTGGAAAATGAAGGTGCTTCCAAGAATTAAAATATTTGGTTGGCTAACATATCACGAGAAGATACTGATGGCTGAGAACTTGCAAAATAGAGGGTGGAATCTATCAAGTATGTGTGTGCTATGCAGAGCAAATGTTGAATCAATTAGACATTTGTTCTCTGAATGTCCATTCTCATTGGAAGTCTACGCAACTCTTACTTGTACATTTCAACTACCGAGTAGAAATTGGAGATGGAAACTGCAAGAAGAGGGAGCACATCAATGGATTGTGCAGAACAAAGGGGACAGTAAATCAAAGGAGGTACTACTGCTGGCTATGTTCATTTGCTAGAGGGAGTACTGTACTTGTATCTTCAGAGAGCAGAACAAGGAGATACAGGAACTGGTTGCGGAAGTTCAAGAACAGTGGAATTTTCTCCACTGACAAGAAGAGTTTTACACTTTTGCATTTTAAATCTTGGAATTTGGCATTTTTCTATCTAAGCTTTCGTTTTCTCTTTTTCTATTTTTTTCTTTTAATTTTCTTCATATTCAACTTGGTTGAATAACATTATGTTTTTGTATTAGTTTTCGTATGGAAATCTTTTTATGATTTCAATAAAACAAATAAGGTCTAGATCCTTATTTTTACTAAAAAAAAAAAAAATCGGCTCGCTATATTTTTGCCTCCCTGACGAAAATTCTGAATCCGTCCCTTATTAAAGCATAGATATGTTTTCATTATGTTTTTCTCAATCAAGTGATTAATTAGAAATGTTTAAGAAAATGTGACATGCGTACCAACTATTTATAGAAATCATTTGTGTCTAATATGAACAGTTTTCAATCTCCAGCGAGACTTCGGAGGACAAATGAGCCTATATTGGTTCATTATAAGGGAATAAAGGGATGAGAAAATCACTTATAATTCGTGATTCGCTCATAACTCGCTCGTTAATAACTTGTTTATTATTAACTTGCTCGTTAACTTAATGAATTGAGTATGAGCAGACCCCAACTCACTCATAATTCAATCATTATCAATCCGATTGGGGGTTATGTATTGTTTGGTTGTTTAACATGTACTGTTTGTTAAATTATGCTAAATTTGTTTTCTATTATGTATTATTTAGGACTTTCAGCTCTAAGAAATTCAAATTGCTTAAAATTCAAATATCAATTGGTCTTAAGTATTAACGATTTGCTTAACGAGTTACGAGTCAATTCGAGTTGTTAACGAGTTGAGTACGAGCACAGTTGCCAATTCGGTATTGTCTTCTCAAAATTATAACAATATCATAGGCTGAATGATTTTTATTTTTATTTTTTGGATATATTTGTGTTCAAAATTACGGTGTGGTGATAAAACCATGAGGTACATGGATCCATCCTTGAGGAATTGAGTAAATATATATCCCCATAAGGCACCAGAGTACTTGTATATTTTCCGGAGGTACCGAGGAACAATTAATAATATCAAGATTGAAAACAAGACTATTACCTTGTACCAATTATGGAAGTACCGTCGTTGTAACAGACTAGATTATTTACAAGTGAATTTCAAGATAACTATAATGATTGCCTTTACTTTGCAACAATTTTTGAAATTATTATAGGTTGGGTAATCCTTGATGCCCTCCTAGAGAATAGAGACCGTATCACGGATCTGGAAATTGCTACAACAATTGAGGTGCTCTGTTTAGGAGTATGTTTGTCGGTTTGGCTCGGTTAAAATCGAAATAAAATAAGTGAATTAAAATTTTATTTGGTTACAAAAATATAACTGAACCGATCGAAATAAACTTACCAACCTAATTAAAACCGAAACGAACAAATTGAACAAATCAAACTAAATTTCAGTTTGTTCGTTAAACCAAAATAAGAAGATTAATAATAAAAATAATTTTTTTGTTAACTTTTTCTTAAGATGGATTTAAAAAATTTGTTTGCTTCGGTCTATAGTTTCAAACCAAACCAAACAATATGCATTATGTTGTAATTTTTTTTTTAATTATTGGTTCAGGCAGAGGACAGGTGTAAAAAATTTGGTTGGTTCGGTGATCAAACTGAACCATTAATACAATTTTTAAAAATGAACCGAACCGATCAATTTAATCGGAAAAACTGAATCGTTTAAAACCGATTAAACCGGACCAATGAACACTACTCATCTGTTCAACTTCCCAACCAAAACCTTGTTAAATTTCCCTTTAACAAGGCGCTGTCCTGGATAAGTGACAAAGCTGATCAGAACTGAGGTTCCAATAGCAACTCCTAATGACAAAACCATTCAAGGTTTTAGGTTAAACGAACCAAAACGAGGGATTAACATACAGCAACCACTAATAAAACAAAAAAAAACAAAAAAAATTAAACCACCTACAAGTAATCAGCGGCGGAGCACCGGTTTTCCTGAGACCCCACATGCATTCAGACAAATTCCAACATTTTGGTAGATCTGACACGCTTCGATTTCACAGCTTAATTTGTTTTCTATTTGACAGGAATTCCATTTGAGCCCTATTATTAGTATAACCAACACAAGTACATCCAAAGTGCCTTTGTTTGCAGGATTAGACAACTGGCCCCCATTCATGTTAGTTTCTTATTCGATTTCTTAATTATTGTATGAGATCTCAATTTCTGATGGTGCGAAAATGGCTTGCTGTCCAATGGGAGAAATATAATTGGTGAAGATGCTCTTATCACGAATTGCCATCAAGCACACAAGGAGTCAAGGATATATATGAATTTGGAAATATTTCCTTTCTTGCTTAATTGCTTAGTTAATCACATAATTATTTGATGACAGCTACCGACTTTGGACTTAATTTCAACAATCAAATTATCAATTGCAAAAGGAACAATAAAATATAATTTATTGTACCTAATTGAAAAATATGAAGGTTCCTCAAAACTCACCAGAGACAGAGGAGTGAGTTTCCAAAGAATACTAGAAAAATAAATAAATTTGTTTTAAAGCCAAAAAAAAAAAAATATATATATATAAATAAGGTATTGAAAGTGAATTGCAATAACAAATTAAAAAGTGTGTTTTTGTAAAATTTACAAGCCAGCACCTGGTAGGCTAAGGCCTAAGGCTGATAGAGGAGAGGGATAGATGCAAGTGGGTACAAATTTGGCGGGGGAAATATTGGTGACTGCTGTTGAGATTGGGTATCAGATTAATTAAGGTATTGAAGACAAGAACCTAATCAATTTTACATATATATAATCCGGGCCACCTCTCCACTGTATCCACTGTACAGATACAGTGATTGACTGTATCTCTACAGTGACCAACAATCCAAGATCATCCACGTTGTTACCGACATGGTCAGAGACGCCCAAAATCTGACGACAACCTACGAGCGATGTTCACACGTGCGAGGAGCCATAAAAATCGGTTGCTTTCTCTCTTGCTCTGTGGCGCTGGAAACTTTAGACTTTGTCTTTCTATCGTCTATGAGTCTATGACCGTCCGACCTCTAAATTCACATCCTCTGAGATATCTCAAACTTTGCGTGACTTTATGGAAAATTTCAACCATTCAAATACGTTCTGCACGAATCTCAGAGCACAAATAATGCTGGCCCCTGCGCTATCCCCAAATAGGCACCGGACACGTCGGTCACGCAAAAGTTGAGATATCTCAGAGGATACGCACTCCCGACCTCTACCTATTAATATTAGGGGCCGACTAACTATCCCCCAACTCCTATCCCCCATTCATCCCCCAGTCAATAACTGTCTTTGTTGACCGCTAATTAAGAGGGGACCACAAATTTCAGCGCTAAAAGACAAAACAAAACGCGTCATTATCGCGGCGAGTGCAAGTATTCATATGTAATACATCAAGTATTCATATATAATATATAAAATATTCATATCTAAGATATCAAGTATTTAAAAAAAAACTGGACATATCACTTACCCATCTTATACACGTTTTTAGATGTGATTTTTTTTCTCCGTTCACTCTAATCAATATTTCTGACAATCTGTGAGGAATTTTGCTAAATCTAAAACCACGAATGTCTTCTATGTAATTTTCTCTTTCAAATGAGATCCATGATGACATACTTTCGAGTTGTCCGTTGCACAAGTATTCATACATTGTCATTCAAGTATTCATACCTCCTCGAGCAAGTATTCATACCTCATCAGTATTTCACAAATAAAAAACTGGACACATCATTCACTCATTTTTTACAGATTGAAATTTCATTACCACTCAATCATTTTTTACTTGATATCTTAGGTATGAATACTTGTTCGACGTGGTATGAATACTTGCACGACGAGATATAAATAATTTTATGAGGTATGAATACTTGTGCGACGGATAACTCAAAAGTACTTCATCATGGATCTCATTTGAAAGAGAAAATTGCGTAGAAGACATTTGTGATTTTAGATTCGCAAAATTCTTTATAGATTGTCAGAAATATTGGTTAGAGTGAACGGAGAAAAAAAAAACCACCTCTAAAAACATGTAAAAGATGGGTGAGTGATGTGTCCAGTTTTTTTTTAAATACTTGATATCTTAGGTATGAATACTTAATGTATTATATATGAATACTTGATGTATTATATATGAATACTTATGCGCGTCAGTTGTAAAAAATTTCAAATATAAGCAATCCCCCTAGTTAATTAGTGGTCCCCCACGTAATTAATGATTGATACACGTTTTCTTTTGTCTTTTTGTGTTTGAAGTTGTGTTCTCCTAGATAATTAATGATTGGGGGATGAATGGAGGATAGGAGCCGGAAAAAAATCTTTATCCTTAATATTATTGGGTGAACTTTCATAGTGATTTTGTGCGTCAAACATAATGCAGCAAAACATGTAAAGGTAAATCACTGGAGTCCAAACGGGTGACTTATGATACCACACGACTCTGATGGGTCCCGACTTGTGATCCTGTGAGATGTTTTGTGCGTAACTTTTTTGTAGAAGCACTCCATTAGGCGTTTGGATCGATGTTTGGGTAAGTGAGAATCTATGTTGTACGATACGGGTATCGTATCATATCTGGTACATCTGATACGAATACATATGGAAATTTTCAAAAATTTAAAATACGATACGTCTATTATATATATATTATTTTTTTTTATTTTACATATTGTATTTAGATAATATAGCTTAAGTTAAGTATAGATTAAATACCGTAATTACTAACATATATCACATATGATACTCTACTGTAGTGGTTAAAGGTTTTGATGCTCAATTGGGAAGTCTCAGGTTTGATTCACGCACAGTAGAAAAAAAAATCTCATTTTTGTCGGTGTATGCGCGGCTTGTGGCGCGGGCTCAGTTCACGGGCGCGGTTCACGGTTGCAGCTCACAGCGCTGGCATAGTTCCTGGGTTTAAGAGCTTGATTCACAGGCGCGGACGGTGCAGGCGTGGCTCACAGCGCTGGCGCAGTCCCTGGGTTCGATCTGACTGTATCCAGACATGTCCAGCCGTATCCCTGACTTTCAAGTTTTAACGGAGTATCGGCTGAGTAAAGATACGCCAGCTGGCGTATCGGATACGGGTACGAAGCTCAATTTGGAGTATCCGATTAACATAGGTGAAAATAGTAAGCTAATTCAAATTTAAGATAATGAGCTAACTCAACTTTTGATTGGGTTAGTAGAATAGCATGTTAATTCATAAAAGACAAAAAAAAAAAATTATTTTTACTAACTCAAATACATTTAAATATAAAATAGTAGTTCGGAATAGTCACTAATCCGAATTAACACTTGCCTCATTCAAACGGACCCTAATATTCTTTGAGTAGAACTAAGGTGTTCCTAAGCTCACCAAGCCTCTCGTGAGCTCAACTCTAAAACCTATCGAATTGACTTCAAACGACATTTTCAAACCGTTAGATGTTCAATCTATATTAAAATGTGCTTGGAAACCAAATTTTATATTTTTTGGAATTTTTTTACTATTTATTAAGCCGGTTTGAAAACCGCTGTTTTTATTAAAATTCTGCACCATTGGAAAACAGCGGTTTTCAAACCGGCTTAATAAATAGTAAAAAAATTCCAAAAAATGTAAAATTTGGTCTCCAAGCACATTTTAATATAGATTGAACATCTAACGGTTTAGAAATGTCGTTTAAAGTCAATTCGATAGGTTTTAGAGTTGAGCTCACGAGAGGCCTTGGTGAGCTTAGGAACACCCTAGTTCTACTCATATTCTTTCCCCCACTATAGTTTGTACGAACAGATATAATGTTGAGCCTCTGCGAACCTTCTAGTACTTGGTACAGTGTTTCGAAAGCTTAAACGGAGACCTGATTTCGGTTGATTTTAGATCCTGCATTACAAACTAATATCAATATTAAAATTGTCCATTTTTCTTTTAGCTCCGGTTTTCGACAAAATTAGAAATTAAGTTTAAAAGATTCGTATTCATTTTTAGTTCTGATGAGTCTCTGCGAATCCTAATCATCGTTGAGAACCAAATAGTTCGGAATTTCTACAGCATTTATTTCATAAGATATGAGTCGTCATATTTGTTTCTGCATTTTTGCATATTAATCAAGGATATGTTTCGAAACGAACTAAAATAGTTAAAATAGTGAAATTTGAAATTAGTAGATGAGAATAGAGAAAAAATAGTGATTTTTCATATTAGTGTGAAAATTGTGCTATTCGGATTAGTAAAACTATTATTTAGATTATATATTTGGAATAGTGAATAGTTGTACGAGAAAATAGTATTAACAATATGCTAATTAAGATGAAAAATAGGTAAGTGGCGTCTCAAATTAATTGTCACGATGTGAAGATGACAAAAATAACATCTACTTTGAATAAAGCATTTTTTTCTCTCTTCATACTTCAAAATAGTAGTTATTCTAACATTTACAAAGAATAGAAAATAACATTTGTTCTAGCTATTCTGAATAGCAAAAACGTTATTTGAATGCACATTGCTATTTTAAATAGCTCCAGTTCTCGAATATTCTCATATTCTAGCTACTCTCACTTCATCCAAACATACCCAGCCTATTAAACTCTAAAACTGCTTATCAACAAAGGACGGTTTCAATTTTTAGAATGTACATTACTTGCGTTGGACATTTCGAATTGGCTACTTTGCTCATATTTTTTCTTTGATCTCACGGATAAAGCAAGTAGAATATTATATATTTTAAGAAATTGGGTTATATCGTATTGTAATGTATAAGTCATCTTGTACATTAGATTGTAAATCGTTAGATTCAAAGTCCAAATAATCTATTCAAACCGTTCAACATGATCCTATATTAAAATGTGTTTGGATACCAAATTCTATATATTTTCCAAAGTTTTTACTATTTTTTATAATTTTTTAAAATTGTTATTTTTTATTGTCTTGGATTTTTTGAAAAACAACAACTTTGTGTCCATCTTAAAAAATAGTAAAAAAAATTCAAAAAATATAAAATTTGGTCTCCAAACAAATTTTAATACAGAGAACATGTTGAGCACTTCATATTGAAATTTTAAACTTTGAGTTTAGTAGTTTTTATTCCAATACACAAAATAGCCTATACATTACAATGCATCATAGCCCAACTCATATTCTAAGTACCTACTTAATTATTAGTATACAAATTCAAATTTTTGTGCAGTAGTTCTTTTTGAAGAATTTGAAAATTCTAAAATAAAATAAAATCATGCGGGTGTTTAACATTGATTTAAATAATCAGAAGATATATGAATCGTGTAGATATTAATTTAAGTTGCTATTTTATAATATACATGCTCAACGAAACTGATAATTAAGATAATTATATGTTCATACAATTTTGTTAGGATTTGAACATTTAAAATAAACAAAAGTTGTTAACCCTTAGATTTAAAATTAGAAAAAGTATTTTTGTAAGATGAAATGCTAATGATTATAAAAAAAAATATCAAATGTCAATCTAATCGCTAAATATTATCTACATATAAATAGTTAATAGTACACCAAGTTACTATTTTTAAATATATTTTTTTTCACATTTTTGGCTTATTATGATGCAAGTTCTATTACCATCAAGTTATAACATATTTGAGTTTCTTGTATTCATACAAATATGGTTAGAAACAATAAACTACCTGATCAAGGTTTCACCGTTAATAGAAAAAAGTTTTGGCAGGTATTATTAAAAGAGGAGGGTTTAAATATCTTTATTTTGTGTGCCTCCATCATATCTTTATTTTCAAAATGTTAATAACTCAAAATTAAAATTATAAATGTCAAAATAAAACCGTTAGATGTGATATATGTTATTTTCTCTTTGTGCTCATAAAATATTATTACATTTTAATTTTGTTTTATGTGAATCAATAAGTTGAAAAATCAATATATTGAAATTATTGTACATTTTTACAAGCTTTTGATGACAACAACAACAACAAAAATTAAAATATCACAATTTTTTATATGTGCATAGATAAAATGATATATATCATATCCAACAGTTTTATTTTGACTTTTAAGTTTTAAATTTTGAGTTAATGAAGTTTTTAAAAATGGAGCCATACTAAAAGCACCAAAGACGAAGACACTTCAACTCTCCTCTTATTAAAAATAACAAACCAAAATAATTTTTGATAGTTTTGTTCCCATACGTTTCATGTCCCTAGAGTGGGAAAAATGGCATGACAGAGATGGTTCTGTCACGAAACGGCACGGTTATGGCACAGAAAGACAGGCACATGTGTCGGTTACGTGTCATGACTCGCGTGTTCCGTGCCGTAATTATTCGTGTGCCGTGACTATATTTTGAAAATTTAGCACGGCACGTCACGCAAAATATTTACTCACAGTACGGCACGGCACGTGGTCATGCGAGTCACGTGTAATTAAGATCGTAAGATCTTAATAGTAAATCTTGAATAAACTAATCTAAATTATGATCAAATGGTCACGCAAGTCACGTTTGATCACAACACGTATGGACACAGCGTGACTCACGTGGCGTGACTATTTGCGTGCTGTAATTACCCCTTGACATTTTAGTCACGGCACGACATAACACGTAAAAAATTAATTTAGTTACGATACAGTACGGTATGAGACCAAAATCACTGCGTGTTAATCACGGAACTTTTTTTTTCCATTCTACATGTCCCGTTGCCATTTCTCATTGCTCCTTTGAAAACCTAAAATGAATGATAGTAAAATTTAAACTATTTCAGAAGGACCACGAGGGAATATTCCTTACCTGAAAAGACAGGATTCAGCCACCCTAGTTGCTTGTACTTGATTATAACTATATTAGGACCAAATTTTTTCAGATTTTGTTAGAAAAAAATATATATAATAAAAAAATAACTTTTATTAAGACAAATATTTTTCAATAGAATACATATTTAAAATTAGACAAATTCTTCTATGGACATAAGGACCTATTTGTAAAATGAGCATATTTTCATTTTCAAAGTTCAAACAGTCGATCCGACTATTCAACATTATCTCCATATTAAAATGTACTTGGAGGTCAAATTTTACATTTTTTTTTGAATTTTTTTACTATTTGTTAAGGATTTTTCAAAATTCAATGGTCTGAATTTGACTAGTTTTTGTAAAATACTTAATAAATAGTAAAAAAATTCAAAAAAATGTAAAATTTGACCTCCAAGTACATTTTAATATGGAGATAATGTTGAACGGTCGGATCGACTGTTTGAACTTTGAAAATGAAAATATGTTCATTTTACAAATAGGTCCTTATGTCCATAGAAGCATCTCTCTTTTCTGCATATCATCAAAGGATGTCTCTTTAGCAAAAGGTGCCCCACATCAGAAGAAAAAGATCTGTTAATAGATTGATATTATTTGCATTTGCCGAAGATGTACATGAAGCACTTCTTTGTCCTAATTTGAATAACTTCAATTTTATATATTTTAGAAGGGAAAATCAAAATGCACTAACCACCGTGAACAAAATTTAGTAGGTCAGATGATATTTGCCTTGTATTGTTTTATTATTGACGCAACTAAAAAAAATATTGAAATTTATGGGCATATATAATGGTCTATTATTGGAAAAGCTAAACAATAGAAAAGTACTCATCCAATCCATGTCCTGTCAATTGTTGCACTGTTTTAATTACTGTGGAAACCTCAATCATAATTCATAAGACAGATTCATTGTTGTACAATAATACAATTTACAACAAGAGGATATTGGAAAGAATCTGGATAGTATCTTTTGTTGGCCATTCCAGTAATTACCCTAGTTCATTACATAATTAACCCACTAACATTTTTTTTATTAACACAACAACTTTTAATAATTTCAATTGTATAGACAAATTTGCTCCACTTATTTTCTCATTGTCAATACTTTCCTCATATATGGCATTTATTATCTGTTTTCTTTGCATAACTGAAACGTTCCTCTAAAGCATTTCCTTTCAATGAACAAAAACTGGTAGAAAAAAAAATCCATTGTTACAAATGGAAAAATCAATCTGTCGAACAACTCTTTTAATTTATGATACTTTGTTTCAGAAAGTTCATTTTCAATTAACTAAGTTTATATGTCTTCCAATTGAATTAAGATAATATATTCGAATGTGGTTTGTATTTCTTTTTCCAAAAATAATATAATGAAATTTGTATGAACACCTAAATGCATAATTAGTAAAAGTAAAGAAAGAAAAAAAAAAAACGACGTGTGATACTTTTATATGAAGCTAACTTTCCTTTTTACAATATTCAACGAATCACCGCTACATTTCGACTAAGTTGACATAAGTCCCTAAACTAGGGCTGTACAAAAAGCTCGCGAATCGTGAACTGCTCAAACTCAACTCGGTAACAAACTTGCTAACATCTCGTTTATTTAAAATTCGAGTTAGTTTGACTCGAGTTGAGTAACTCATTTAACTCATGAGTTGAGTTCGAGTTGGGCTCAACTCGCTCGTTACAACTCGTGGACTCATTTTGTTTGTTAAATCGTTGTAGATTATTTGTTAATTCAATATTTATTTTTCATATTATTACACGACAACAGTCATCAGTTCAAGTGTTTAACATTTCAACACCTTAAACGAGTTGACTCACGAGTCACGAGCCAACTCGAGTTACTCGCGAGTTGAGTTCAAGTCAGCGAGCCAGCTCGTCTCAGTATTCTCAACTCGAGTCAACTCGACCTACTATCTTCTGAGTTGAATTCAAGTTATCCATAACTCGAGCTAACTCAGCTCGTTAACAGCCCTATGCTAAACCATGAGCTTGATTTTTAACTTTTTTTTATTTTGCTGCAAGAAATTAATAATTGTTCAGTAAATTTTGTAGCTATTTTTCTCAAATTAGGAAAAAATAAATCATTCCCATAAGTTTCTTAAAGAATCACTCGGACGTTTTAGTTATGAAAATATAATTAAATAAAAGAACTAGTTTTTTCGTCTAGTGACAAATACACATGTCATCTGATGTGGGAGGCAATGAGTTTGAAATTCAGATGAGTGAATTTTGTATGAATAATTAAATGAAACTTGGTAGACTAGACCTCTACCTTTATGTATCAAAAAAATATAATTAAATAAGTAATGACCTTTTAATAAAAGAAAGTGCATCATAAAATAAAGACATGAAAGCTAAATAGAATTTAATCAAGATAAAATTTGTCGATACAAGTAAAATTTTAAAATTGTTGTGCTAATTGAAAAGTGAAACTACACTTTGAAATTACTCGAAACAACCTCCTGTAATATATTTTTTTGTCTTCACGTTGTGTTTGCTGTTATGTCCGGTTTATTGTAGCTATGAATAATTAAACGCTTCATACTATTTTTTGTACATCTCTTTTTTATGGAAAATTTTCTCCGATTTTTTTCTGGATTTATTTCCTTTTGCTTACGGTTTGAGATTTTTTCCGAAATTTTTTTTCTTACCACCCTCTAAAATCCGAATTAAATCAATACCACCCGTTTAATCCGATTTCAGATTCCGCCACGTACGCGCACTGGATCTGCGCACGGATCTCCAATCCGTGCGCGTAGTGGATATGCGGACCGATCCGCTCGCATAGTGGCTATGCGCACCGATCCGTGCGCATAGTGGGTCGGCGCACGGACCCGTTCGCGCAGTGGATATGCGTACGTGTTAAAAAAGGATATACCCCCGCGGCGCAATGTTTTGCCCTACCCCAACACTCCCAGCCCCAGCAGCAGCACCCCAAGCGCGCAGCCCTCCAGTAAAAGGTAAAAAAAAAAAATTTAAAGTTAAATTTTGTTATTTAATTTTTTATTAAGTAGTTTAGTTTAGTTAGGTACCAAAATAGTAGTATATTGTAAATTAGATTAAAATATTGTGTAGTTATGTAAATATTTGTGTAAATTAGACCAAAATAGTAGTTTAGTTTATTTGGTCTATTTTTTATTAAGTAGTTTAGTTTTAGTTTAGTTTGGTGCCAAAAAATTTGTGTAAGACCAATTTAGAATTGTGAAATGTATTTAGATTGTTGTAAGACCAATTTATTTGGTAAGACCAATTTATTTGTGTAAGACCAATTTATTTGGTCTATTTTTACATTAGACCAAAATAGTAGTTTAGTTTATTTGGTCTATTTTTTATTAAGTAGTTTAGTTTTACTTTAGTTTGGTGCCAAAAAATTTGTGTAAGACCAATTTAGAATTGTGAAATGTATTTAGATTGTTGTAAGACCAATTTATTTGTGTAAGACCAATTTATTTGGTCTATTTTTACTCAAAAATCCAAAAAATTTGTGTAAGACCAATTTATTTGGTCTATTTTTACATTGTTGTATTTAGACAAAAATTGAGTAGAAATGGACCAAATTAGAAATTTATTTTTCTGAATGGCCGTATTGTATGACTTTTTACCAATCCATCCAAGAATGATGATATATTATCGATAGAGACTAAAATTGACAAAATTAATTAATTTGATATCAGTATGGCGTCAACCAGCGGTAGCAATGAAAATCGTACTCAAGCTGACTTACAGTTGAATTTATCACTGGCCCGTACGATATTTTCAAATATGACGAAAGAGAGCATCAGCCCTCTTTGCTGGTATAAATTTGAGGAGCACAAGATCAGAAATGCATATGTAAGTTTACGTTTTGAGAAATGCAAATAATTTTAATTTTTATTTAGTTAAAAATATGTAAGTTATATGTTTGTTTGTTTTGAAATTGAATGCAGACTCATACCTTGACGGGGACGCGGAACAATCAGATGAGTATAGTCTACGACGAGCGATACGCTCCCGCGTTGAAGAGTTTGGGGTTGTGGCATGTCTCACAGCTGACCCCCATTATTGCAGATGTCGCTCTTCTATCTACGTTAGTCGAGAGGTGGCGGCCGGAGACACACACATTCCACCTGCCCGTTGGAGAGATTACAGTGTCTCTCCAGGATGTCAGTTGTCTCTGGGGACTGCCTATTACTGGACGGGCTGTGACGGGTGTGGAGTACGGAGACTTCACAAAGGATGTCGAAGAACTGCTAGGACCCAACCTGATGAATGAAAGGGCCCTCAAGAGGTCGAAAGTTGCTTCGAAGAACGACATCAGTATACCTTATTTACGGGCGGCATTCAAGTAAGTTGTATTTTTCTAATAGTAAATATTTGTGATGCTTGATACTCTGTACTAAATTAGTTTGTATTTATAGAGGACCTTTGCGAGAAAATGCGCCTCCGGATCTGGTAGATCGGTAGACACGGGCTTATATCATGGAGTTGTTCTCCTGCTGGTTGTTCCCAGATTCCTCTGGGAGCACCGTCCCTGCTTGTATGCTGGAGTGGCTGAGGGACTTGGCAGACCCTCCACAGATGAATTGGGGTGCGACGGTCTTGGCATGTCTGTACCGAGGCTTATGCACTGCGTGCCGGGTATAAATTACTTAATCTTCTTTTTGTAAATAAATTATTTGCTCTTATTGTATTAAAAATAACCGCAACTTGTATGAAAATAGGTCGACAAATCTGGTCTGTACGGACCGATTGGTCTCCTTCAGCATTGGTCGTGGACGAGATTTCCATTTGGTCGTCCGCAACCATCAGTAGACGGTTGGGCTCCAGACTGGGGTTATCCGGACGGGGAGACATGTCCTGCGTATGCTCAGAGATTCTGCACAAGAAAGACCTTTGTCGCGACTCCGCACGGCAAGCCTTCGGGAGTTTGGTTTTTCCGAACTCAGTTCGAGCAGATGACTCCAGATCTACATGTCGAGTGGAGGCCGTATGATTTTTGGGTCGAGGTTTTTGAGCAAGATGAAGAGCCTTACTGTTTTCTCACAAAACTTCCTTCGATCTGCAGTCGCGAGCGACAATGCTGGTTTGCTCAGGTGCGAGTTATTTTTTTATTTTCTAGTTTACAATTTCATAATCATATTGTAGTTTAAAATTGATACTTAGACTATGAAAATATTGGCAGGTACCGCTTATCTACTACCAGGTTGTTGAGCATTATTACCCTGGACGGGTGATGAGACAGTTTGGTATGGCCCAGTTTTTTCCAGTCCCACCGCCTATCACAAAGGACGACTGGTATGATCTTCACCAGCCGTTGTGCACCGCGGTAATGAAGAATTGGCGGACGGAGCACGCCTTGCATGTACGGAGACTGGAGGATATGAGTCTGGATGACATGGTTCCTGATATGTATCAGACTTATGCTTTCGAGGAGTGGGACCAGCATTATCGGCAGTGGTATCAGGAAAATTGTGCATTCACGGTGTACATGTTCGGTCAGATCTCAGAGATAAATGCGAAGCCGCTTCATGTACCACGCGACACGACCTCTACTCAGTACGGTTTCATCCCTAGCGGTGGTCCGGCTGCACAGATTGTAAGTTTTTTATATTATTTTATTATTTCAATACAGGTACGGTAATCATATTTTGAAACATTGATAAAATGGTTTATTCGCAGGTACTTATGAACATCAAGCAGATTCTGAGAGCAGCAAGATATGGGATAACAAGAGGCTGGAAGAGGCTGGGGAAGATTATGTTGTGCTCATCTGCACCTCCGGTGGTCGTCATCGGGTACAAGGACCACCTAGACAAGATCCTGAGGCTAGCGGATCTTCCAAGATATGAGGATTTGGGGGATATGAATGATGAAGATTCAGCAGAGCCGATGAGCACACCAGAGCCAGATTTTTCGGAGATATTGTCTGCACCGACGCCTGATGCAGCATTTCAGCGATTTAGAGATCGAGTGGTATGTGCATTTTTCTAATAACCTACTTATTGCAAAACCAAATTATTCTATTATTAACCATCTATTTTCAGGATATGAGCCCCGGTTTGAGCAGCCTCAGACATCGCAGGATTTTGCGTTCGACTTGGGTTCGAGTTATGTATACACTCAGGATTACTCATCTCCACAGTTCTACACACATGATGAGCCACCACCAGAGGGCAGTGCAGCAGTGTACCAGACTGAGAGGAGACCATCATTTGCAGAGTCTGCTGTAGCTTCTTTTTTCGGTCCTCCGACAGTTCGTGGTTCATCTGAGGAGGTTTTGTTTGGACAAATACCAGAGGAGACCCCACCACCGCCATCGCGCCAGTATATGTCGCCTTTCACTCAAGCAAGTTCGGAGATTGTGGAAGAAGAGGACTCGGAGGAAGATGACTTGGGGCGCGGTAAGAGAGTTAAGGTCGCGAAGAAGCCGTACACACCATCGACTAGGTAGTTGACTTTTATGTAGTTATTCAGTTATTTGGACTTTTATGTAGTTATTCAGATATTCGGACTTTTATGTATGTTTTTCGGACTGTCATTTAGTTATCCTGTTATTCTTACTTTTATTTGGTTTATGTTTGTCTTTCATGACCTTATTACATCTGTCACTACATTTCTTCAAAATCGACTTCGACCAAAACATGAGTTCTACATCATTCAAACTAATCACTTCGACTTAAACAAAACATCTGTTCTACTGCAATAAAAATACACATAAGTTCTACTGCAATAAAAATACACATAAGTTATACTTTAATTAAAAACATGAGTTCTACTTTAATTAAAAACAGACAAAAACAACAGTTCTACTACCACCTCTTGACCTTATTGCGTATTTCCTCTCGCATCCCTTCTTCTTCTCGCATTCCTCTCGAGAGTCTCTCTGCTGGTTTGGTGACCCCTTCGTCGTCCTTCCAATACATCCATCCACATTTGGATGCGGTTGTGCCGTCTCCTACCCAACTTCACCAACCGATGCTCTGGAACTAAGATATCTCCTTCGTACACCGGCCAATCACATTGATTGTCATACACATGAAATTCACCACTCCATGTGTCGATGAGTTTTGAATGTTGTAATAGTGATTGACAAAGTCATTTGGATCCAAGCTCCTATCATGTTAACAAATTAGTAAGTAATGCGGTCCTTAATTTCAAGTTCCAAATTAAATAAAACATAATTTTACCTTAAGCGACAAACCGCCATCACATGAACACATGGTATTCCGACCATCTGAGGCTTCTGACACATACATTCCACTTCATGGTCGTTCCTCAGAACTACCTTGTACCTGCAGTCGCTAGACGTGTGCACCCAGCTGCCATTCTCCATGTCAAAATTAATCTTTTCGCCATGTGAGGTCACCATAAATTCTCCATGATGGCCGAATGCAAGCGCTGACATTTTCCAACCTTGTCGATGTGCTTATCCAGCTTCTTATGTACGCGAGTGGAAAAAAGCTGACCTGCTGCTTGCAATTGCACAGCCTTCTCTCTTCTCTGAACAAACCAGCTGACACACTTGTAGAACGTCTCCTCAATGATTGCGGTAACTGGTAACCTACGAGAATTAAAAATTACAATTAAATGAAGAAAACAATAATAAAAATATAGAAGGATTACAAAATACAAACCTTCGAGAAGTGGCGAAGACATTGTTGAGCGATTCGGAGCCGTTGCTAGTCATTATTTCCCAACGAGATCCATCATCCATAGCTTGATACACCTTCCATGGCTTAGGCGATTCTTCCTCATCATTTTCATTATATTTGCCACATGTATCCAAATAAGTCAACCAATCAGGATTTCGCCTCCCGATTGCCTCAAGTCCTTCTTGCAATCTTCTTCTCTTCTTCTTTTTAACCATAACCTTGAAAAAAGTGGAAGCAACCTTATCCTTAGTGTGTTTTCCAAAGTTCTTTTTTTTTGGAAAAAAGGCAAAAATTGCCCGTTTCATATATTGAAACTGATAAACTTACAAACTAAAAAAGATTATCCTATTATGACCAAAAACAACCCAGAAGAGCAACTCATAACATCAGCTATATCAGAGAAACAAAATAAGGAGCACCAAGGCCCAGACCAAACACAAATAACACACCAAGACAGAGGGACAGTATCTAAACATGCTAAACATATCAAAGTGCACGAAGGCACTATCACAACAGCATCCAATAGAAGATTAAGCTGCATCTTCATCACCAAGCACCCACTCTATCATCAGCACATCTACAGGATCGCTAACTTGAAGAGGGATCGCATCCAAGTCAGTAGGCAGCCAGAGTTGCGTAGCAGCCTGCACCTCTTGAGTCATTGTTCCTGACCAATAAGAAATCAAAGATATAATTTGTAAGATAATATTGCGCGTAGAGTAGATAAGAGCATTATTAAAACACAAGTCATTTCGATGCTTCCATATACTCCAAACCACCGCACAAACGACAATTAAGAAAGCAGTTTTCAGAGTTTTGGGCAAAGTTAAAGCGTATTGAACTACAATCTCAATAGAGTGCCATTGTTGGTATAAAGGGAAAGCAGCACCCATCCAACACCAAATATTTTTAGCATAATGACATTTAAAAAATAAGTGGTTAGAATCTTCAATATTATGGCAGAATTGACAGTGAAGGTCCCCACTCCATCCCTTTTTCTGCAATAGTTTTTTAGTCAATATTCGGTGTTTGTGAACAAGCCACATGAAAGCTCGTATTTTCGGCGGAACTGGTAATTTCCACCAAAGTAACGGCTGATGCACTTCCACCCCCCTGAAATTAAGAAACTTATACAATGATTGAACAGTGAAGATACCATTGGATTCCCATCTCCATGCAAGTTGATCATAATTGTGAGTAAAGGAAAAAGAACTAATCACATTTAATATATTGCCCCATTCTCGTGCCAAAACTCCTTGTAATCTCCTTCGAAACTGCATAGCAGCTCCTTGAGATTCGATCACTTGTTGAACAGTAATGAGGGGTGTAGCACCTATTTCATACAATTGGGGGTATTGGTGCATAAGGGTACAATTCTCAAACCAAATTTCCTGCCAAAACAAAACCTGCCCTTGACTACCAGGGTTTTTCAAAGTTCTCAAACACATGTTGAGAGCAGTAACGGTGGGCACACTCCCCATTCTCCTCACACCAACCCAAATCATCTTGAATAAACACCTTTTTATGCCCTTGTGTCGGTCAGATACCACACATATGAATCTGCCTTGACCAATTACAAACTCCCGCACCCACTTCATGAACCATCCCCAATTCTCAAAATCCTCGCTCTCCAAATGCTAACGGGATTAACTGGTTCTCTACATCATATCCGGTTACAATTAACAGCTTACCCTTGTATCTGCCAGATAAGAAACAAGCATCGATACTGATGACGGGTCTGAGGTGATCGACTGCAGCAATACATGGTCCCCATGCCCATGCTGCTCTCATGAAAAAACGATACCCTTGCTTTTTGGTTGGCTTTGAAACAATCTTATATTCAGTTCCCGGGTTTGTTCTTTTTATTGCCTCTAGCAAAGGGACAATCAGCCCGTAAGACCCCTCCCAACTACCAAAGGCCCGAGCAATTGCTAACACTCTGTCACGCCATAATTAGTTGTACTTTGGAACGACACCCTCGTACCTTTCAGCGCATAAGTCAGCGACTGCCCGGATAGACATATCAGCATTTTTTTCCAATGACAATTTTATACAGTTGGCGACCATAGCGGACGTCAACTGTGCATGATCTAACCTGGAAGCCGATGCGTGGCATGTGTGCTTAGCCACATTCTTCGTGATGGCCCGAGTATTACCAAAGCCTGTAGCCCTCGCAACCAACGCCCACCTGCACCGGGCGTCAACACACTTGTACCTCAGCCTGGTGGTATCGCTGTGTGTATTTTTTATCTCCCTATTTAGTTTGATATGCCAGTGGTTAATTGCATCTTTCATCTTATCCTTGCTGTCATATGTCATCCCCTCAGACAATTCATGTCTTTCTCCCTTTTAATTACAAAAGAAACAACAAAAATTGAACAACATCAATTTAATAACAACAATTTAATAATTAAATTAAAATTTAATATAAATTAACAAACATACCTCACATGTCGCAAAAAAAGAGCTATCGGCCTCTTCAAACCCTGATGTGTCATGAAATTGCTCAAACGGATGTCTTTCCCCACGACCCAATAAAGGCCACTTCCGCCTGCCAAGAACAGGAATACCAGTATCCTCATCACTGTGATCTGATACCCCACCGTCCCCATTATCATCCCAATTAGCCTCTGCTCCCTTTCTTCAGGATCGTCGTCCGTATTATCAGCATAATAAAGCCGTTCTGGGGTTCCAGATCGGTTCCTTTCAGATTGGACTCGGCTAGAGGACGAGGATGGAATTGGAGATCGACCCCTGTCAGATCGGACCCTACTAGGACCCGCTACGGATGGCGCCCGACTTGGACTCGCTACGGATTGCTCGAGCCCCAAACCCTGAGTCAACTGCAACAATTGTCTGGTATTCTGTCTGGAGTTCTGTCTAGGGTTTTGTCTGGGGTTGGCTACCACATATAACTTTAGGAACTTGAAAGGAGTGCTCATATTCATTGTCATTTCGACATATAACCCCCAACTGCTATCGTCTTGTACCGGAAACTGTTGGAACCAGGTTTGGTTGCCTTGGCCAATATTGATCCTTGCGGTAATTACCAGTTCATAATTACGGTGGTCAATACCGAGTTGTTGGTACACTTCCCTATTTATACCTCTAAAATCCAAACCTAAGCCGATATTGAACATTTTCGGCATCTAGTGGCTATAATAAGCGCCATTTGGTCCTTGTAATACTTCACCACCAGAATATAAAGCAATTCCAATCATAATTGTTTGAATGAACCTAAATATTACAAAATAATGCACTAAATTAAAAAATAATACAAAAAATATGTTTTTTTGAAAAAAAAAAAAAATTAAGGTAAAAAACGCACCTATGCAGCCGCTTCCGTGAAGAATGAGTGAAGAATAAAAAGACCACTGATTTTCTGCATATATACCTCTAAGGTAACAGGAACGCATTGCCACTGCTCGAACGGGTCAGAATCAGTTCGCACATCCACTATGCGCACGGATCGGTGCGCATAGCCACCATGCGAGCGGATCGGTCCGCATATCCACTACGCGCACGGATTGGGGATCCGTGCGCAGATCCAGTGCGCGTACGTGGCGGAATCTGAAATAAGATTAAACGGGTGGTATTGATTTAATTCGGATTTTCGAGGGTGGTAAGAAAAAAAATTTCGGAGATTTTTCTGTGGTGTTACCTGTGTGTTCTGATTTAATTTAATCGTAAATGGGTTAAAACTGTTTAGTATACACTTAGAAGTTAGAACACGAATATTTGCTTGATGGAAGAAAAAACAACTGAGGTCACTGGTCACTGCCTCACTGGTCACATGGCAGGGCTCTCAATTGCTGGTGGTGCCCAATGCGTGAGGCCACGAAAGCGCGTCAGCTGCAAGATCGGCTCCGTCGACCATTTGTGTAGAAATTTATGTAGCGAACAATATTGAATACTGTTTATTGATAATACCATGCCCGCCACACGAGAAAATACTACATTGATACGCGATGAGAGAGTTGGATCCATATGCAACGGTAATGAGTAATGGCAGGGCCCACAGTTGTTGATTTCTGATATTTCGGATTTGATCAGTTAGATGACATTCGTCTTCCAACCATGATGGTCGGATCCAAATCGCACGGTCCTGAGTTCCACAGTGTGCCCCTTTATTGGAGGGAATCGGAAAGAGAGAAGCAGATCTGATTTAAACATGAATACACATTTTGACGGAGTTTCCGATTCATAATACATTGACTCTGTTCTGTTGCGATGCATTGAATTAAAAATTATCTTGTCAAAATGTGTAAACATCTAATTTTAATATTTTATTCAATCACAGACAAACTTCCGTAAATATATATATATATTTTTTTATATGTATATATTTTTGTTCTGAATTTTGATTGAAAGTGATTTTAGAACTTACCACTCTTTTAATCTATTTCAAATGTGTTCGGCAATTCAATAATTGTAATAAAAAATAAACAATTATTAAAATACAAAAATAGTAGGAAATGACTCTTATGAGCTTGTTGAGTTTTACACCATTAATTGATGCACCATAACATGCTATATATTAGCATATGAGTAAATCATATTCACATATTCAATCAAATACTAAATGCAGATTATGATAAATAAATTTGTGAAATAAAAATAACAATATAGTAAAATAAAAACAAAGATAAAAAATAATTTAAAGCAAATTGTAGCTCCTCATAAAGTTCTTATTTTATTGGAAATGGTCTGATTATTATTTGCTTGTAGCTCCTCATAAACAATGGATGACAAGTATTTGATTGCTATATGTACTCTATCTCTCATGTGTTTGATTTGTAACAACAAATGGTCCGATTTTATTTTTTTTCCGAAAGATGAGAAAATGTATGAACTTTATTGGCATAAGAAGTTTCCTTAGAGTATATATAACAAACAAGGAATGTGAATTTTGTTTTCAAATTTAACCCCACGTTCTACTACGTTTTTTACCATGATCTAATTTGAATTAGATTTTGCTCCAGAAAGCAAAGTTATAGATCTTTCTTTTAAATTTTGATCCATATATTGTATGCCCAAAATGGACATCGTATGAGGACGTTATGGTCCAAAAACGAAACATGCACACCAGTTTACAGAACATGGTAGTCCAAATTAAGCACCACGTTCTACCACGTTTTTTACCATGATATGTTTCTAATTTGGCTTTCCTCCAGAGAAAAAAAGTTCTAGATATTTCTTTTAACTTTCCAGAAATATATAGAACGCTAAAAACGGATTTCTTATGAGAGAGATATGGTCCAAATAAGAAACGCTGGGCAACAATTTTTCAGAAAACGTGGTAAACTATTTTGGACAAACTTTTAATTATGGAAACAATTATTAAATAAACATGGGCCATAATTAACAACAGCCATTAGGCTTTGTTTATTGGACCAAGTTATATTTTTCCTTATTTGAAATAATCAAATACAATTAATCTAATTAATTGTAGTATCATATATAATTATCTCAAATAATTATATTTCTCATGTTTTGATGGAGAAACCAATTTATTTGTCATGTCATATATGTCAAATAAATCAATGAGCATTTCTAATTAATTCCTTATTAGTGTGATCCTGTGGGATTTATGTTATGTTGGCAATGACATAATAACATTTTATTACCATAAACTATAAGCGGTACTAGCTATACATTATAGTTACCCAAATAACACAAATGTAATGTATCATTTTACAATACACGATCCCTTAAAGTAATGCTATAAATAACATCACTTGTGTCTATTATTTGCCTCATGATATTATGAATATTATACAAAGTAAGGTTGTGTCATCTTTGTATTATATTTGTTTATTGGTCTCTTAAGTAAATTATTAATATATAACTGCACTTCAGTTATATTGCATGCATCATAATTCTACTTTACGAAAGGGCCCATAAAATATCATTACTCATTATATACAAGGGGCAATGATACTATTGATACATAGCTTTCTCCCGCACAAGTTATATATAAATAACTAATATTTTTATCACTACTATTAATTAGTAGCTTTTAATATTAATCATATTATATACTTCTCATGTGAAAAAAAAATGCATCTCATATCTTTGAATTCTGAGACACAATGAAAACATTAATGACACAAACATAATTCATATAATGTTTTCATCTGTTAGGTCTGTTCAATATATGAAATATTTCATGTACTCATGCAATTAAACGATAAACCTTTATCAATATTTATAGAACTACAATGTACTTTAATCAACATGACAAACTTATCATGATATATTATTATTACATGCTAATAACCAAGTTTGTGAACATTTTAGAGATTTATGTTTGTTATCATATAGAGTTCTATGATTCAAGAACAAAAGCATCTTTTTGAACACTTCTAAAGATAAACATAAAAATTATGGAACAAAATGCACATAACATCCAATTCATAAATATAATATGTAAAGGTAATCAACATAAGATAATTTTTAGAACACATAACTAACTATTATGGATCTCATTTGAAAGATAAAATTAATTATAATAATATTATAACCTTTGATTTGTTGTTTTCTCGAAAAATAAAAATAGCTAATAATGGACGGAGAAGAAGGTTTTTTCTCTCTGGAAACGTGCATAATAAAAAGAAAGGAGATAATATAAATGAAAGAAGCAGTGCTACATCAACTAAGTAAGAACCAAATAAGAGTTTAAAAAAAAAAAAAATACTGTTCAATTCTGTATTCATGTTGAAAATCCAATTCCATGTCTCTCTTGGAATTGAAAATGTTGAAAGAATGTCCTATTCCATTTCCTAATTCTAATAATCCACAACTAAATAGTGATTACATAATACATTGGGATAATTTGATTTTGTTCGATGTAGAATTTCTCACTTAATTAGAAGTGATTACATATGTTAAATATAAACAAGATGATGATCTTCTATCATTACTGTACCCAATAAGAATCGAATGTATTGCTCTTTTCTAGCCCTCAATCTAAAAAAAAAAGGAAAAAAAAAGTCTAACACCCTCACAAATATTGTTCTTTTTCTATTAAAGAATCCGACACACTCAATATTTTTTAAATGTTTTTCTCAATAATTGAATATATCTTTATGTAGAGAGACATAACTCATACTACTACACTAAACTCACAATTCTACCCTCACAAAATATTATTATTTTGCGTATTTGACAATTCCAGAAACTATTAGAAATCCAAAATAATTGTGGCACAAAACTCGAAATATTGAAATGAGAGCCTAAAACAGAGTGACCATGATGGTGTCATAACATTAAGACACTCATGGCACTATTGAGAAGTCGTTCTTCACAGCGAAATTAGATCAGTGCAATACCGCGTAGAATGGGATCATTCATTTTGGTTCGGAAGTATTCAACCTCCTCAGATACGTGTAAAATTTAATAAAATTTTGAATTAATTTAATATAAAATCAAGCAGTAAAAAATTTGATTAAAAATGAACGCAGCATAATTGATTTATAAACATTCTATTTTCTGTCTAATTTTATACTAATTAATTCAAAAATTTATAAATTTGATGTATAAAGATATCACTCATTTTAACTGTTTAAATTCATTATTTAAATTCAATCCGATAAGTTTTTAGAATCAAACTTAATAACATCTAATTCTACCTTCTTTTTCGGATATTTCTAGATCGCACGGAGTTTAACTGTTCAAGGCAAATTTGACAGGTAAGCCAAGTGACCCACATGGATGTACATACTTTCTACCGAATTTTTTATTTATATCCAAAAAATAAAATAAATTACAAAAAATGACCATGGTGGGGTGGAAATTCGAAATATACCTAAACCGGAAATTTTTTTTCCGGATTAAACCTCTAACTCCGGAAAAAAAATTTCCGGAAATTCAACTCAAATTCCGGAAAATTTTTTTCCGGATTCCCAATTCGGAAAAATTTTATCCAAACTAATTCCAACTTTCCGGAAATTTTTTTGCCGAACCTAATTTCCGTAATTTTTTTTTCCGGTTTTAGATTAGATTTCCGGAAAATTTTTTTCCGAAATCGCACCGAATTCGATTATAAAAACCGCGGAGCTCTCGCTCTCTCACAGTAAGTTATTTAAATTATTTTGAATTATTTAAATTTCTAATTATTTATTTGTTAAATATTTAAATTATTTAAATTAATTTAAAAAAATTCAAAATGGTGTAGAATAATTTAGAAATTATCAAAATGGTCTAGAAAAATTTAGAAAATTTTAAAATGATTTCGAATTGTTTCAGGAACCTCTTTCATTTTGGATTCCTTCCGAAGCTATGACTGTCTGATTGATCCGATCTTCAATTCAGGTTATTATTATTATTTTTTAATTTATATTATAATTAATTAGTTCATTCAAATATTTTTTTATATTTTGGAATATTGTCCAAATAATTTAGAATTTTTGATAATATTCCAAAATGGTTTAGAATTTTTTATAAAATTCCAAATATATTGCTAAATTAATTTAAAATTTTTAAAAATGGTGTAGAACAATTTAGAAATTATCAAAATGGTCTAGAAAAATTTTGAAAATTTTAAAATGATTTAGAATTGTTTCAGGAACCTCTTTCATTTTTGGATCCCTTCCGGAGCTCTGACTGTCTGATTGATCCGATCTTCGATTCAGGTTATTTTTTTTAATTTATATTATAATTAATTAGTTCATTCCAAATATTTTTTTATTTTTTGGAATATTGTCCAAATAATTTAGAATTTTTTAGAATATTCCAAAATGGTTTAGAATAATTTATAAAATTCCAAAATTGTTTAGAATTTTTTTCTATTAATTTAAAAAATTCCAAAATGATGTAGAATAATTTAGGAATATCGGAAATGGTCTTGAATAATTTAGAAAATTATAAAATGGTTATAGAATAATTTTTAGAGGTCCGGACAATTTTTAATTACTTATATGTTGTTATTTTTTAAATTGCCAGACCAATCGAAACTGAAAATGACAACTATTTATGTGAAGATTTTTATTGGAGGAGAAATCAAATACAATAATGACGGGGTCTTTTACAGTACCCGAGCTAAATACTCATTACCGCTAACCGTGAACCACAACTTTGATTATCTTCGGAATGAGATTTATAAATTTGTTGGGTATAATGCTAGTCAAGCAAATCTGGAAATCCAAGCCAGGTTTAATATGTCTACCGATGGGGGACGTGACCATCAATTAGTACCGGTAATGGACCAACAATCGTTCAAAATGGTTTTAGAAATTGTGTCGTCTTTTGCACAAAGGTTACCGGTTCTGGAGTTGTATTTAGAAATTATGGTATTTTATAAATTACTCTGGACCATTCTGGTATTTTCTAAATTATTCTGGACCATTCTGGTATTTTCTAGATTATTCTGGACCATTCTGCTATTTTCTAAATAATTCTAAATTATTCGGACAATATTCTAAATCATTTAAAATAAACTAATTAATTGTATTATAAATTAAAATTAAAAAAGTTAAAAAAACCTCAATCGAAGAGCCGAGTGATCAGACAGTCAGAGCTCCGAAAGGATCCGAGAAAAAAGAGGTTCCTGAAAAAATTATAAATTATTTTAGATTATTCTGGACCATTCTGGTATTTTCTAGATTATTCTGGACCATTCTGCTATTTTCTAAATAATTCTAAATTATTCGGACAATATTCTAAATCATTTAAAATAAACTAATTAATTGTATTATAAATTAAAATTAAAAAAGTTAAAAAAACCTCAATAGAAGAGCCGAGTGATCAGACAGTCAGAGCTCCGAAAGGGATCCGAGAAAAAAAGAGGTTCCTAAAAAAATTATAAATCATTTTAGATTATTCTGGACCATTCTGGTATTTTCTAGATTATTCTGGACCATTCTGCTATTTTCTAAATAATACTGGACCATTCTGCTATTTTTTAAATTACTCTGGACCATTCTGGTATTTTCTAAATTACTCTGGACCATTCTGGTATTTTCTAAATTACTCTGGACCATTCTGGTATTTTCTAAATTATTCTGGACTATTCTGATATTTTCTAAACTGTTCTGGACCATTCTATAAATTCTAAATTATTCTGGACCATTCTACAAATTCTAAACTATTTAAAATTAAATAATTAAATAATTAAATATTATAAATTAAATAATTAAATAATTAAATATTATAAATAAATAAATAAATAAAAAACCTGGGGCGCTGCGCTGTGCTGAGCTAGGAGAGAGGCAGAGAGGAGAAGACAGCGACGGGGGATTTATTGGCCCGGATTCTGGAAATTTTTTTTCTGAAATTAGCCTCCACGTTTCCGGAAAAAAAATTTCCGAGTTTAGTCTATATTCGGAAAAAAAATTTCCGGATTTAGAGGCTCAATTCGGAAAAAAAATTTTCCGAAATGGGTATTTTTCGAATTTGGCCCTACCCTTGGATATTTTTTGTAATTTTAATTTATTTTTGGATATAAATAAAAAATTCGGTACTTTCTACATGATTTCTCATGCAGCATAGATTATAGAATGAGCATTCAACAATGTCATGATGTCAATTTGACTTTATTATATTAAAATACATGCTCTTTTGAGTCAAATTCAATAGGCGCTTATTTTTGTATTAAAGTAATTTATTGATAACTGTACCAAATTAAGTTAAAAGTATGTTTGCAACTGTCAACGACTCCCACGACCTCTCTAACTCATTATTTGAACCTCTTAAAGATACACAGTTACTCTTAACCAAAATGAACCGAAATTTGAATTGAAATGAACACTCGCCATCTTGAATTTTCAAAGTTATTATTACCCGAACCATATTAAAATGAGTACTTGTGTGAATAATAAACGTACACTCATCAAAACTGAAATAAATACGTGTCTATTTTCTTTTTCTTTTGAAAGCTTGACCAAAAGATATACCACACAGTTGAGGATATCTGCAAGGGAAAATTTCTGGTGTGCCCATACAAACTTTTGAAATAACCATTTTTTTCTATCAAAACACCATAATATCTAAAATATATATCTGCAAAAACTTGGCATTCTTTCTTATATCTTATTTAATTATTTTAAAATTTGAATTGATTAATAAGTCCTTTAATTTTAAATGAAGGTGTCCATTACTTGTAATTGTCTTCTTCTTTCTCTATACTTCACACATGATATTTCTTCCTTCCTTCAACACTCAACAGTTTGTATCTCAGTAAATAACGAGCTGTGGGCCCTGCCCAATAATAGAATCTGAAAGAACCAAACTGCTAACTAAATTGCACACCTGGCTTGTAATACTAGAAATTGAAAAAAAAAATATATATCAGAGTCGCACGCAACCCTTGAATTTTTGGCACCTGGCTCGCGATACCAAATTGAAAAAAATTTCAGAGTCGCAACCCTCGCTATACATGAGACATGTAATCTGGCACATATATCAATTATTTCCCTAATTGTAGTTGTACAATGTTTTTGGGTTACGCGTGCAACAAAAGAATTCTTATTCTAAATGTTGAAGATTTCAATTTTACAATTAGATTAAGTTTGTCAGCCGATGGAAACGACTTGATAGAACAAAATTGAGCCCAAACTTCTTTTTTGGAGACGAGAGTTCTCTACATTTAAAGTCATAGCTGTGGTAGGATGGAGAACTTGAAGAAGGAGAAGAGGAGGAAGAAAACAATTAGAAAGGACACCTCCATTTAAAATTAAAGGACATATTAGTCAATTCAAATTTTAAAATAATTAACTAAGAGATTAAATAATTAAAAGGAGATAAAAGAAAGAATGTTAAGTTTTTATGGGTATTTGAATATTATGATGTTTTGACGAGGAAATTGGCTATTTCAAAAGTTTATATGGGCGCACTAGAAATTTTCCCTAAATGTAAATATCAAGTATCGCTTTGTTATTATTTTGGTCCCTAAAATTTAAAATTTATATCGATTAAATTGATATAAAAACCACTCACTCCACTCGTATTGTACCTGTTAATATTATTATAACACCCTCTAATTTCCTGCGTGGTGTTTCGTTAATCCACCTAATTAATTCTTATCTGTTTGTTTAGCCGACAAACGATTTGAGCATAAGAGCAGAAATGCTGCACAATACCCGAGCAACCAACCAAAAAGTATGATAAATAATAATGCATTCAAGAAATTGTCTCGCTAGTACTGTTCTATCTTTTTTTCCTTCCCCTCACGGTCAGAAATTGAAGGCCATAACAACCACAAAAGTTTGATCGCCTGTTTATTTATTATTTTTTTTATGTTTTAATTTGTACTCTTGATAGCCACTATCAAAAAAAAAAAAAAATTGATGTATTTCTACTATGGAAAATTGAGTAACTCAAGAAAAATTTGGTCTTGTCGGCAGGATAATCTTGTTACATATTTTACTTGGATGTTCAATTTATTTATGACGGTGGGACTCAGAGGTTACACATGCATATCACAATGCAAGTTTTGTCCCCAAATAGACTTTCAGATTGGTTTTATTACCGTTTCAGTACTCAACTACTCATCCTCTCCATTTCACAGAAAAACAGGAACCTTCCATTAACACTCTTAATTTTTTTTTTTTTATCATCGTCTTATGAATTATCATCGTCTTATGAATTGTAATTAATAATTATGTATTTACTTTACTCTTCACTTTGTTACACATAAATTTAATTTTCCCATCCATTCTGTTCCAAAAAGTTTGGCCTATGGATCCTGTATGATGAATCAACCTTTTAAATTAAATTGCATTATTTTAATACGTAATTTACTAATTTTAATTAATAATGCGAGGGGCAAACATCTTGATGGTCAGTTTTTGGAGAATAATTCATGCTTCCAAAGCTAATTGCCCATTTTTTTTTATCATCACTAATATTAGCTAAGGTTTGAATTTATTTGTTTGGCCAATATTAATGGTGGAGCTCACATTGATACAAATGCAAAATTTTGGATGACACGAAAACTTGGAAATTTTAAAGATGAAAACCCTATACTTCTCAATAATTATTTTTTATAAAAATGGGGATTTTTTTTGTGAAGCTGGTGGGAGAGGAAATGCTTGGAACTGAGAGGATTTTAATCGATAAATTTCATGATTATGTCTCTATGAGTTTATAGGTTGAAAAATATAATTGGATTCCAAGCTAGAACAAACGACAAATTAAGGGAAGGTATACATGTTCTTCCTAGCCAATATTTGTTTGTTTATGTAAAATTTATTGCACACCTCATTATTAACAGTGAAGAAATCAATGAGCTTTTTGACCGTTGCAATGATTCCATCCGAGTCGTTTTGTATTATTCGTATAGTTTAGCAATACATGGTAATTAAGTCAGGTATCGACAACAATCGTATTTTTATTTACGTTGAAAGCGTCAAAATAAATTTTGTGAAATTTTGTAGAGAAATAATCCAGAATACAATTAATACCACCTCCTACAGTATTCTTTATTTATATGTTTATCTAATTATCTTATAATTATTTTGGTACTAAATACGTACGGTCTATTAATTATATTAAATATGACAAATATTACTATCAGAGGAACGGCTAACTTTGGATGAAACAGCCAAATGCCACTGTGATTCTGTGAAGTTAATAGGGTTTTTTTTATATGTTATTATTGTAAGAAAACATTAATTTTAGTATCATGTCATGCCCGCTAATTGCATGCTCTTTAATACGGAATTAATTAAAATTACTTCTGCTGTTGTAGTTAATTAGTAACTTATATGGTATAAACAATGAGGAGGATTCAAATGTCTCTTCACTGTTCTTTCATTTTTAAAATATTAATAATTCAAAATTTAAAATATAAATGTCAAAATAAAACCTTAAAATGTGATCTATATGATTTTCATTACGTGCTCATAAAAAATTATCACATTTCGATTTTTTTTTATATGAATCAATAACTTGAAAAACGAACGTCTATAAATTATCCACACCGGTACATTTTTTATAAGCTCTTGATGACAAACACAACAAAGTTGAAATATCATAATTTTTTACATATGCAAAGATAAAACGATGTAGATCATTGATCATGCAAAAAGCGTGATGTGTCTTTTAAATTTATAAACTCGGTTTGCTATCGGGTCAGATTACAAGTGCATAATCCTATCGAATAGTATAAACGAGTGCCGATCTACAGGGAATAACGTCTAAGGTCTTGAGCGATTAAACCACAATCTTACGAAAAACTAGACAAAACCTTAAATCAAAGAATTGTTGTTGTGATCAATGTATTTGGCGAAAATTAAAAGCAAGTAAAAATAAAGATAGAGATGTGAATTTCTAGAGTTTTGGCACACCGTTGTTACTTCAATCCGCTTTGATTCTTACCTTATTTGATGTTAGTTTTCAGTTGTTGTATGAGGATTTCTAATCCAATTTAGTGATTACCGCTTTCACAAAAACCACCCTACTAATCAAGAGATCCCGTTAAGGCTTGTCTTGACTAGTGCAATGAGATATGTGACTAGCCCAAAGGTCTCAGCCTTCACTTGCCAAGGTTCCTTGTCTGGTCTTTTTGGGTGTCCCCATAGTAAGACACGACAATGCGACATTCGTCTACGAATGTCGAGACTCTCATGTATACTTTTGTTGATCCAACTAGTGGTGTCCCCGGTTAGGTTTTTACACACTAGTCTAGTATTTTTATTCTCCCTTATCCCAATTCGATTAGCCTAATGGTGACGATCTCTCATGTGTGATCATCACATGACGATCTAGGCCAATAAAACAAAATCAAGTAAGATAGAACATAAAGCGCAAAAACAATCCAACAACAAAAGACTAAATAATGATCAAATAAAAGTATATATCAAAACATCATGAATGACAAGGTTTACTGCTAACCCTAAGAATCTAAACTTAGCCGCGGAACAACATGTTTATAAAGAGATAAGTGAAAGATACAACCATACATGAAGTACCATCCTACTTAGTCTCTACACACTCCTCTCTTCTCACTTAATGAAATAATCTAACAAAAGTTACACAGATGATATTATCTTCTGTCCAGAGGGCTTATATAGGAGTGGAGGGGCGTCTGGAGATGAGTGGAGTCTAAGAAATCTGATCTGGATACAGCTGGTGCAATTATTCATTAAAGGGCGCCTTGGATATGGTCCGTATTGGCTAATACGGATTGTACTTTCACTGTGTCGCTGAGAGAGTTATTGCGTATTCAACCATCTTTGGTCCGTACTGAAGTTCTGGTCCGTATTGGTGAATACGACCCGTACCAGAGCCTTAGCCAATGAACTGCGCTTTTCTGATCGACCTGATTCTTGCTCCAAATGATGTAAAATAGCCCCAAAACATGTTTCCTGCTCTAAAACATAAAGTAGAGCAACAGTAACATTTTTCATGGATTAATTAAACATAAATGTGAGAAAATAAGATAAAACCTAAGCCAAAACCCTATCTAACTGTTTTATTTTGACTTTTAAGTTTAAATTTTGAGTTATTAAATTTTTTAAAATAAAAACATAATGGAGACACATTTCTCATATAAGCAATTAATTCTTAAAGCATTATTGGCCCTTCTACATATAGGAGTATAGGGGCTCAAACAATAAAAACGTATTAAAGCACGGGGCCGGTCAATTATTGGCCGATTGCGGTATTTAATCGGTACCGGTCAATAATTGGCCGGTTTGGGTATTTAATCGGTACCGGCCAATTATTGGCCGGTATGGGTATTTTTAATAAAAATTTGGAACCGTGGTTATTTTTAATAAAATTTAATTAACTTAGGGTATTTTTAAAAATGTCGGCTTTAATTCTATTTAAAGTGAGTGAATATTTTGACCGGTCAACAATTTTTTTGAGTAGTCAATATTAGTAATATATAGTCGATCTTCTACTTTCGACGAAGAACTCCGACAAACTTCTGACAAAAATATTTCATGTGAATAATAAAATACTAAACATTTCAAATTGTGAACTTTAGGTTTCACCTTTGTCACTATATATATATATATATATATATATATATATATATCCGTATGTATATCTGACGGTTAATTTAAATATTATCAATCATGTCAGAGGATGCGGACAGCATGAACTATCACTGTGCTTAATTTGTATGGTACATGCGTCGATTTCTGCAAAAGCATTCGTCAATTTTATATGCTGTAATCTTCACTTGCTCGGAATAACAACAACAGTAGGGACGATCGATCAGATAAAAAAGGTTATAAAACCACAGTTGAAAAGAAAAACACAACAAAAAATCACAATTCATGTACTCTGTTCTCTCTCTCTCTCTCCAACTGTGTTTTTGAGATTCTGATTGGCAACTTTGACATCACGCATGACCTCATTGGACTCTTGGACTTGAACCAGCATACTCTCACCGTCTCACGGTGCCTCTGAGCCGCACAAGTGTCGATTCCTCTGACAACTGGGGCATATTGGTCTTGGCGCGTGGTCCACACCCAAACCACTCGCGCAGTCGCGCCACTGGTTTTATAAAAAATAAAAAATAAAAACTCTTTTCGACTTCTGGTTTCGCTACCTGCCAATTTTTTTATTAATAAAAACTCTTCTCGATCACTAGTTTGACTCTATTTCGGTTTTTACATCGATCACTGGACCGTGACGATTAGACGACCTACCTCGGTTGCTCTCTTTCTCTTTATCTCGATTGTTAGCGTCTATTTTTCTCATCTAAAAAATATGAACAATAATAATACAAAATTAAATAATAAAAATAATAAAATAAATAATAAAATAATAAAATAAACAATAATAATAAAAATAATAAAATAAAATAATAATATAATTACAAAAAAAATACCTTATTTGGCACAGTAAAGAGCGATGTTGAGTTCTGGGGATGAGTGTGAATGTGAGGGAGAAAGAGAGCAAAATTTGGGTTTTATAGTGTTTTATAGTGGACCGCCTTCCTGTGAAGCGGTTTGCTTGGTCGGGTGGACCGCCCCATGGGGAGGCGGTTTGGTTGGTAGAGTGAACCGTCCCATGGGGTAGCGGTTATGTTAGATTTTTTTTTAAAAAAATAGAAGTTATATTTGATATTTTTCTTTTTTTGGGAGGTATTAATAAAAAAAATCGGCGCTACCTGTGTTGTTTGCTAGTACTGGTCCAAATATCTATTTTTTAAAAAGAAAAATAGGGGTATGTATGCCCATATTCGATTGAGTAGTTACAGGGATTTTGTAACATTGTTTAAATGGAAGAAGACTTGCTAAAACCATTGGAGTTAAAAATTTAAAGAAATAAATAGCAAGAAAATAGTAACATCATTATATTTAAGATGATAGAATAGAGGCGGATTTACATAAGAGATATGAGATCAATTGACCTCTATTTTTTTAAACTTTTTTATATTTGTATATAATTTTGTATATAATTTAGAGTAAAATATCATGGTACTGTGTAATTGATTCTTATTTTTTAAAGAAAATTTTTATATTTGACTCCTATTCTCTGAAAAAATATATATATATATATATATATATGATTGACTCTCATATGTATTTGACTTTTATAATTTAAACGTTTGGCTCTATTCTTGTGATAGAAGTATTAAGCTCTCCGTTTTTGCACATTTGAAAAAATTCTCTTAATTTTTTTCAATATGAATCTTGTACCTTTGAAATTTTATTGGCCTGAATTTGTACTTTCATTATTTTTTATTTCGGCCTTTCAATTTTGTTGTCTCTGAGTTCCAATAATGTTAGCATGAATAATCCAAAGTTTGCTTAATTTTTTATGCATTTTGTATCGTATGTCACAAGATATGATCACGACAGTTGATATTTTTCCAACATTACTGTTTACTGACAAACACGAGGCACAGATACAATATTGGCATGTTATGCAAAAATTCTATGATTACAACATATTTTATAGACGTAGAATTATATATAGAGATGAGATTACATAAAATTACAATTACAAAACTATGTTTGAATGTGCAGAAATAAATTACTATGAGCGAGGTCGAATAAACAATTATTATACTAACAATGCTATTAGTGAGGAATAAAAATATTATGATCAACCATTAGCTTGATATTGATGAACATGATAATAATATATGCATTTTTACAGGGACTACGTTGCAACAGTGATCTTCTGTCTGGCCATATATATAAATAAAATACCACAATTTCCATACATATTACTTCGTATCGTATCATATTGTATAGAATCGTTTCTATATCCGACACCGCTATAAAAAATAGACCCCCTTTAAAATAAATTATGCTAGGGTGGAGGACTTATCCACTTTTTTTAGAGAGGGGAGATGATATGTACTGTGCCTAGCAAACAAATTAGGTCAACAAAATTTTCATTTGTTGTGGGGTAATTGAAGTTTTGGCCTAATAATATCGAAAAAAAAAGTCAATCCAACACTTATTGAAGATAACGGATTACGTCCGGTCGACATCATATCTATTTCAGAGTTCGATGAACTCTAGGACTGTCTGATCCGTTTTAATATCCATGCGCTCCGTTTTAATATTTGTACACACAAAAATTGACGCAAGCGCACATAAATATTAAAGCAGAATAAATGAATCTAATCTAGGTCCGATAGGCACCATACCTACTCCCGGTCGCTTTTTTTTTTTTTTTTTTTTTATAATAGTGGACTACTCCACCAATTTCATAAACCGAAACCATATATTGTTTTCAGGTATTGGTACCAAACCTGACAAAAGTGCAAAACACCAACATATTACATAATTCATCATCACATACCTAATACATCTTCTACTGCAAAATAGTTCATAAAACTGAAACACAACTAAAAAAACCAGCCGACATCAAAGTTACACAAAACATCAACTAAATTGAAAAGTAAATTAGCATCTAATCAACTTGGAACTGTTGTACCCATAAGTCAGATTTCACTGCATTCCTCCCTCAGGACGGATCCACCTATAAGCAGGAATTCAGATCCTCTCCGGTACCGTAATAGATAATATTTTAGAATTAGTGGATCTTGACCGTTTTTTTTAACTTGACACAAATCTCAAAGTCCAATAATATTGCCCCTGCGTTAGCCTGAATCTCAAAGCATCTGGGAGTTAATCTCAAATCGTAAAGTGAGAGAAATCTTTTATGGTACCTGAGAGGATACTTTTCCCTATAAGCAGAGAAATCCTATGCTCCTACAATGTTCCATCCATTATCTCCTCCTATCAGTGGCGGAACCAGGAATGATCGGTAGGGGGGGCTCAGTCACCTCGTCGCGGAGATGCGGAGCCCAGTCGCCACTCGCCAGAGTGCTGTCGCCCATAAACAGGGGTGCCATTTTTTTTTTTTTTATTAAAGGGGCTCTGTATATTTTCTGGGCCAAGGGGGGGCTTTGTATATTTTCTGTGCCAAGGGGGGGCCAAGGCCCAGGCTGGTCCATGCCTTGGTTCCGCCCCTGCCTCCTATTCAATCAAATCATCAAAAATGCCTCATTGTATTTGTGTGTCCCAATTTTACCTTGCATTTTTATTTATGTTTTCAAAGTTCAAACAGCCTCCGAACCGCTCAACATGATTTTTATATTAAAATGTACTTTGAGATCAAATTTTAAGTTTTTTTAGATAGGTACAAAACACTATTTTGAGATGGTTTAGAATCTTCCAAAATACAATGATTTTTTACATATCTAAAAAGTTAGTAAAAAGTTAAAAAAAAAATACAATATAGTATATTGAACGATTCGAATGGACTGTTTGAACAAAGATAAGGATGCGAGACATTATTGGGGCACGAAAACAATGTAATATTTTAATCCTTCGACAAGAAAATCTTAATCACTTTATCAAAATATCCAAACTTTTTCCAAGAATTTATAAATAATTAAAATTTAATTATTGGCTCTCAAAGGTATCGAAGAGTTGAGAATAATATGGCATTGGCATTTTGACATAATACCAAGAACTGCTCTCAACTTTGGCCCTCCCCTTTCGAACTCCTCTATCTCAACTTTAACTTGCAATTTAGTAAATGCCGAGGGGCGCACAGCTCACCTCTAACTTCAAGAAACGTGGCTTCGCAGTTCTCAGGAGAACAGGTACGACGGGTTCACATGCACCTTTTGGGCAACAATAACATGAGACCGATAACAAAATTTGTGGGCTCTGGGGGCAATATCAGTACAAAATAATTACTCCAGGTCAAATTATTCCCTGCGACGAATCATGCATTTCCTTCCAAGAGAAACCACAGAATGTTAGCTCTATTTCTATCCCGTGCCCATAGGTACACTAATTCCATTGTAGTTTGTGCCTTAACCTTGATGTACGTGTCTCACTCATTATTATTTATTTTGTTCTTCACTTTTGTAGGGCTCCTAGGTCATCATTTTCTTAAAGAAGACGTCACAGTTTGCAAAAAAATAGTATTTTCCGCTAGGTTTGCGAGTGGAGAGCAAATGCTTGAAACTGAGGAGAAAGGAGACAAGTTTGGTTCAGATGTCTGTGGGAAGCAAATTTGAGTTTGGTAGTATTAATTTTCGTAGGAGAGAAAAAGATGTAAAAAAGTAATTATTATTTCAATTTAATTCTTTAGATTTTACATACATCTCTATTTATAAAGAAAAAGAAAAAACTAGCCGTTGTACTATTAATTACAACTACTAACCACTAATCACTAACTCCTACACACTAACTCCTAGTCTATTAATTAAACTAGCCGTTATTTACAAATTCAAATTGTAGCCGTTATTTTTAACACTCCCCCTCAAGTTAGGAATGTATATATTGTACAATCCTAGCTTGCTTGTAATTTTCTCAAATGGACCCGGATCCAAGCCTTTAGTGAAGATATCCGCGAGTTGATCTTCACTTTTTACATACGGTGTTTCAATTTCTTTTGCTTGAATCTTTTCTCTAATAAAGTGGCAATCCACTTCTATGTGTTTTGTTCGTTCATGAAACACGGGATTTGAAGCTATGTGTCGTGCCGAATTATTGTCGCAATACATTTTCATTGGTTATTGAGTTTTAAATCCCATGTCTAATAGGAGTTGTTTGATCCATGTTAGTTCACTTGCGGTTGATGTCATGACACGATATTCGGCTTCGGCGCTTGATCGTGCTACAACATTTTGTTTCTTGCTTTTCCATGTCACTAGATTTTTGCCTACAAATGTGGAAAAACCGGTTGTCGATTTTCTATCGAAGCTTCCGGCCCAATCTGCATCGGAATAGCCACATATATCATTATAATTATTATTTTTCATCCAAATACCCTTATCGGGATTAATTTTTAAAAACCTCAAAATTCTATTTACTGCTTCTAAATGTGGTGTTCTTGGTAAGTGCATGAACTTACTAATTTGACTTACCGAAAATAAAATATCCGGACGAGTAACCGTTAGATAGATCAATTTTCCAACAAGTCTTTGAAATTGATTTATGTCTTTTAAAGGTTCACCATCTTCAATATTTAATTTGCATTTGTTGTCAATTGGGGTAGAGGCCGGTTTACATCCTAGCTTACCGGTTTCTTTTAATAAATCAAGTGTATATTTTCTTTGGGAAATTAAAAGTCCTTTATCTGAAGAGGCTATCTCTATTCCTAAAAAATATTTAAGATATCATAAATCTTTTATGTCAAATTTTCTTTTAGTTATTTCTTAATTTTTTGAGTTTGCTCTAAATTATTTCCGGTAATTATGATGTCATCTACATATACTAAAATGAGAGTTGTATTGATACCATCACATTTAGTAAATAAAGAATGATCAGCATTACTAATTTTAAAATTACAAGAAATTAAATAAGAGCTAAGTTTGTCATATCATGTCCGTGGAGATTGCTTCAATCCATAAATTGATTTATTAAGCATACAAACCAAGTTAGAGTTGGTTTCCAATTTATGACCAGGTGGTAGTGTCATATATACCTCTTCTTCAAGTGTTCCTTGAAGAAAGACATTTTTGACATCCATTTGGTAGAGGTCCCAACCATTGTTTATGGCAATAGAAAGTAAAATTTTTACGGTATTCATTTTTGCTACCGGTGCAAAGATTTCATTATATATAGTCTATGCCATAGGTTTGGTTAAATCATTTAGCTACAAGTCTTGCCTAATACATTTCTATGGTACCTTCACTATTATATTTGGTTTTATATACCCATTTACAACCAATCGATTTTTATTTTTTGGAAGGGAGACAATTTTCCAAGTTTCGTTTTGTTCTAAGACTTTCAATTCCTCATCCATAGCCTTACACCAAGTTCGACTTTTAATTGGTTATTGGTAATTATTTGGTCCCAATTCTTTTTCAATATTAGTGAGAAACGTGTGGTATTTGGTTGAAATATTGTCATATGAAACAAAATTTTCTATTGGATATTGTACCGAGTATGTCACATAATCTCTAAGTCTAGTTGAAGGTTGTCGTTCTCTAGATAATTTTCTAACCGTTGAATTTTCTAATATTTCTCAACTTGATGATTATTTCTAGGAATAAAATTTAAATCATCTAAGTAAGGCAATACTATATTATCATTTTGATTATTTGTGTATATTTGATGAATTGCTTATTTTTTTATTGAAATATGGTTGATTTTCAAAAAAATGTAACATTTCTAGAAAGATACAATTTTTTATTAATTAGATCATAACATTTATAACCCTTTTTGTAAGATGAGTATCATAAAAAAATAGTTTTTTGTGATACAAAATCAAGTTTGTCATTTCTTTTGATATGTATGAAACTTGTACAACCAAATACTCTCATATGGTCATAATTAATTTTTTATTGGTAAATAATTTCTAATGGACTTTTGTTTTCTAAGATAACACTAGGTAATCTATTGATTAAATGAGTGGCACAAAGTACAGCATCCGACCAAAAAATTTTAGGAACATTATTTTGAAATAATAAAGATTGTGTCATTTTTAATAAGTGTCTATTTTTCTCTCCGATACTTTATTTTGTTCGGGAGTATTTATACAAGTTGTTTGGTGTATAATACATTTTTCTTTAAAGAGACTTGAAAATTTTTTATTTATAAATTCGGTTTCATTATCCGATCTAAAGATTTTTAATTTTGTATTAAAAAATTGTGTTTCTATGAGACATAAAAATTCATAAAAACAATCAAACACTTCATCTTTAGATTTACGTAAATATAACCAAGTTGCTTTTGAAAAATCATCAGTAAATAAATCAAAATATTTGAATCCATTATACGAATCAATTGGGGTCGGTCCCCCATATATCGGAATGTATTAAATCAAAAATAGCTTTACTTTTACTAGTAGAAAGAGAGAAATGAAACTTTGTTTGTTTTGCTAACTTACAAATTTCACAATTAGTACAATTCAAATTTTTAAAATCTAAGATATTCTTTAAAATCTTGTCGGAAGGATGCCCAAGTCTTTTATGCCAAAGGTCAGAGTTAAGAACTTTTGCGGAAGCACAAAAATTTATTTTGGAGTTCAAAAGATAGTATCCATTTTTAAGAAATCATTCACCAATCTTGATACTGGTTTCCCGGTCCTGAAATACAATATTTTTACAAGAAAATATTGCATTACAATTTAATTCTTGTGTTAATTTATTTATTAAAAGTAAGTTTACGGGAAATGTCTCTAAATACAAAATATTTTTAATTTGTTTGTTACACAAGTTAATTTCTCCTATACCGTTTATTTTTGCCTTCATACCGTTTGCAACCAATACATATTTATTACCATTGGTCGGGTTGAGATTTGACAATAGTTGTTTGTTACCAAACATATGGTCTGTTGCCAAACATATGGTCTGTTGCACCACTATCTATAATTATTTGATTGAAAAATAAATCTTTTGAGTTAGAGGCAATACCACAAGCACTTGGAGCATTTTGGTTGCTTATCAGCGCAGAAAGCTGCTGTAAAACGTGTTGCATTTGATCCCAAGAGTCAAAACCTCCTGCTGACCCGTTTACTGACCCGCCAGCGCCATAGGTTACCTCTGACCCGTTCCAGGATGACCCGCCAGCGACCAAATTCGCTCCAGGGGCTAAACCGGGTCCGCAAGGGGCAAAACTGGGTCCGCTAAGAGTAAAATCAGGTCCGCCAGGGTTGTAATTAGAATTGTTTGTGTTTTGAGTTGTGTTGTTGGGTCCGAATCCACTTCCAGACGAACCCACTAGCCCGTTAAACCCTTTCTCTTCATTTGAAACAGCATAGCTTCTGTTTTTTTCATTGTTTTTCTCCCAATTTCGATTCTGGTCATTGTTTTTGAATTTTTTTGGTTTAAGATATGGATAAAGGTGCCAACACCTATCCTGAGTGTGACTATCTTTTTTACAGTGGTTACATCTCACATTTTTTGATTGATTTGGGTGATTTTGTGAACTAGGATTTTGATTAAAATTGAGATTTTTCACGGCTAAGTCATGGGTCTCGTGTCCCTCATGGCTTACAATTTGCTGACCATTCATGGCAAGTCTTCTACTTTTCTCTTGTTGGATTAAACTTTTAATTTGAAAATAAGAGGAAAGAGGTATCGTGGTCATGATTTGAGATCTTACGGCTTCATAACTCGGGTTTAGACCCTCGAGGTACTGAAAAATATCATCCTCTTCAACTCGTTTTTAGAGTGTGGCCAGATCTGTTGTTATTGGCCGATATGATCGAAGCTCATTTTGTTTTTTCTCAAGAGTACCATGGTACTCCGTATGGCTTCTTGACCCTTGTTTTTCTTGTTGAATTTCCTGCATGAGTTGATAAATATGTGAGAAATTATTTTGCTGACCATACATAGATTTTACCGCTTTTCATAAATCATGTGCTGTTTCGGCCATCATGAAGAGGTCGGATACGGCCGGCTCTATGGAGTTTAGTAGTGAGGTAATGATTCTATCGTTTGTTGTTCTCCATTGTTTTGTTGACGCCGTTTCGTCAGGAGTTAGCTTGTTTGCGTCTGCAATTTCTGGTTTTTTCTTTTCACCAGTGATGTATTCTAACATCTCTCGACCACTTAGGGCCCTGGATGCTGCCGTTGCCCATGACACGTAATTTTTGCCATTAAGCAAAGTGTTTGTTAGTTTGGAGAAGTTCATTGCTTCTTCTTGAGCCATTTCTCCTTTGCTGAAATTGTTGCGTTTTTGTGATTTTTTCAGTCACAGAGTCTTTTGCTCTGATACCATATTAATTTTTGTAAGAGAGAAAAAGATGTAAGAAAACAATTATTATTGCAATCTTATTTTTCATATTTTACATACATCTCTATATATAAAGAAAAAGAAAAAACTAGCCGTTGTACTATTAATTACAACTACTAACTACTAACCACTAACTCCTACCCACTAACTCCTATTCTATTAATTAAACTAGCCGTTATTTACAAATTCAAATTGTAGCCGTTATTTTTAACAGGTAGACATCATGGTCGTCTAGTACGTTTTAAGATTTGAATAGAAGCACTATCCTCTTCCACTTTTCTCTTTCTCTCTCTTCAAAAGCAAGAGAGAATGAGGTCCACTATCTAAAAACGTGGGGTCTACTGAGGTCATTGAAGAGCAATGGCCCAAGTCTTATATATAAATACTTTGATTAATCTATATAAGCACCTAAAGAAAAGGTGGGTGCTCCTATTCTCAAAAAAAGAAGCATATTTGGATCCCTATGTTCTAAGATTTGTGTGCACGGATTTTAAGTTCATCATACGGCTCTGATGCCAATCAGACTCAAATTTGCTTCCGATGACCATCGGATCTTAAACTGCACTAGTAACTGAGAGGATTTTGATGAGGTCCATCATTATTTGTTCTATGTTTGCAATTGATTTAAATAGTAGATAATACTTCTAAAAATTAAATAATTACAGCTATGAAATTCTTCTTAGACCTCTTCTTGCTATAAAGCAGGGTTAATAAATTGTATTCACTTGTTTTACTTCACTGTTAACGAAATAATTATTGGAATGTCACAAAACCTCTGGATTGAAGTTCAATCAGGACACATTCCTCAAAACGTATCTCACTTCTATGGTCACCAAGTTTGCAAACCATTTTTACATGGCCCAATACTTGAGTTTCACAGTACCTTTTGGATGTTAGCCCAGAGGAGAACGCCACCAAACTATTTTTGTCACATCGGTTATCTTATGATGCAGTAATATCCTCGGAAAATCACTTAAATATGTCCACGAAATATAGACATATATCATAAATGACACTGTAATTTTTATATTTTGTTTATTGTAAAAAGTGCAGTTGCTTAGTTCAATATATTTGAGGCAGATGCCATTTAGAAAGGCTCTCAGTGTGATAGTTTCTAAAGAAAATATGATCCAATGGGCTTGTTTCAGAAATTAATTTTAGGCTTGTAGTTGTAGGCCTTAAGGAAAACGAGCAACATAATTTCTTTTTGCTCAGGAGAGCAAATAGCCTTGTGAATGTGATAATGATATAATTTATTGACCCTCACATTCTATAAGCAGATTTTTTCACGATTTTGTATATAATATTTAATCACGCACGCGGAAAAATTCAATATCATACATCGATTTCTCAAATCTTCGTTTTATAGTTAATTTAATCGAACATTTACAAATACCATAATCTCCAGTTTGAAATGGAGCCCTTCATATACATATATATATATATATATATATATAAAGCAGTGTTCTAAATAGCGCATTATAGCGCCGCTATAGCGTTTTTGGACCCCAAACACTACGCTATGACATCAAAATGCGCTATTTGCGCTACGGTCGCTATAGCGCTATATCGGTCCGCTATTTGAGCTATACAATATGGTTTTTTTTTTTTTTAAGCAATTTATATGGGTTTTAAATAAAGATAAAAAAAACTCAAACCGAAATTGAATTTGTTGCTACTTGCTACAAACACAGTGACAATATTCGCGATTTATTCGCGTTTAATTCGCGAATAAAACGTTTTTGGGGTGTTTCCGAACCGAATGGCGTATTATTCGTTGACTGAACCTTTGACCGAATAAAATGCGAATAAAACGTGAATACAACGCGAATTTAACGAATTTTACGAATAATATGCGTTTTTTTCACTTTTTTTTCGAAAAAAAAAAAATTTCTCGCGGTACTGTGCGGCTCAGCGGCTGTGCGAACTGCGCAATTTCCCTTCCCCAGGCTGCCAGGCACCCCATGTGACTCATTTCCCAATTTCATTTTAATATATTTTTTTTACTGTGTTATTGATCTTCTGTGGCAATGAGCTCATTTCCCCATTTCATTTTAATATATTTTTTACTATGTTATTGATCTTCTGTGGCAATGAGCTCATTTCCCCATTTCATTTTAATATATTTTTTACTATGTTATTGATCTTCTGTGGCAAGTTCTAGCAGTATATCTTATAGTAAATCATCGGTAATTAATTAAATATGCACTGAGGTCTCGTACTGTAATTCCGAATTATTCCCGAATTATACCCGAATTATTCCTGAATCACGAATTTTTGACCCTGCCGAACCGAACCCGAATTATTCATTTGTTACTATGGTTACAGATAAATCAATTTGAAATTGGAAATAGAAATAGAAATTTGAATAGAAAAAAAGTCCAAACCAAAATTAAAATTTGAATAGAAAAAAAAAATATTATGTCATGAATCATGATGCTTAAGATATTTTTAACAGGAAAAGTCGATAGTTTATGATATTACTATGGATATTTTGAACCGCAATTTGGACTTTGTACGAGTTCAATATGAATATTATAATTTCTTAATTACTTTGGTGTTATTTATTGTTCTATGAGACTTTAGATAATGTTGATATTTAGTACAAATATTGAATATACGGAATGTAAAAAAAAAACGCTATTTGAAATAGCTTCCGCTATAGCGACGTTATTCGCTATAACTTTTTTTTTAGTCTTGCCGCTATGACGCTATAAACGCTATTTGGAACCTTGATATAAAGACTTCTACCTAATAAAATTAAAACAAAAAAAATGTACCGAGTTACTTTTACAAAGATACATTTATTTGGATATCATGCAGGAGATAGGAGTAGGTCCGATGGGCATCAGACCTAGACTTAGGTTCAATTAGCTCTATCACCGTACGATTAGCATCAAGATCTATGCGCACGGAAAATGATACAGTATTGCACGGATTTTGATGCACAACACACGAATCTTGATGCAGATCGGATGGTCATCACACCCATCGAACCAAGATAGGTCCGATGGGCATCGGACCTACTCTCATTCCATCATGCAGATACATAAATATTTTTGGAACTCAAAGAAGAAAAGCAAACATTCCTATTCTCATCATAAACTCCTTGTCTTATTCTATGAGAATAAACTGTCACATCAAGCTTAAACTAATCAGTTTTATCAACAACTTGCTAGTTCTATACCTCATCTCTGATTGTTTCAAAGAGTTTTGACTTTTTTTGTGCCTTTCGTTACTACCTGCCTAACCTCCCAAATTCGTCTCCCTTTCTGATCACATGAATTAAACACCCCAAAAATCATCATGGAAATCCAATCAATCCTAATCCTTTCATTACTAGTTGTCCTTTGCATAGTAACTCTTATGATCGCTATCCTTCTTTGTTATCGTATCGACAGCCGAGTTGCTGCTACCTCCACCGCTGGAACTGCTACAAGCACCAGACACACCAATACCATTGGAAGCATGATATTGGCTGAGAGAGAAAAGGATGTACAAGGCCTCCATCCTGCCGTAGTCGAAGCATTTCCTTTAATCCCATACAAATCTATCCAGAGACTAAAAAACGTAAAGGCCCGGCATGGATGTGCGGTATGCCTGTCAGAGTTCGAGAACCAAGATATGCTCCGCATGTTACCTGGATGCTGTCATGTGTTTCATCCCGACTGTATTGGTGCATGGCTAGTTTCTAACATTACATGTCCAATATGCCGGTCAGACCTGTCAGACCCATTTGTGTTGACAAGCGATCATTGTCTGATTGGAGAGGAAAAGGAGCTGGTGGTGACTGAAATGAAGGAATTGGAGAATGACGGGAGGTTGCTGAGGCGAGCATCAAGCATGGCCGTGAAGTGGCCTGGCAGGAGCGGCAGGTGGGATGCACTTATTAAGACGTTGTCGGGGAGGTGGAGGAAAGAAGGGGATAGTAGAAGGATAATGCATCTGGTTGTGGATTCGATCGATGGTTCACCGGATGTGGAGATAGGTATCAGGGTATGACTAGTTCTCAGGACAGCTAATTAAGATATTAATTTCTTGTGTTGATTGTTTAAGAGTACAAAAAAACATCAAATGTTGTAACATTTGTAGATAAACATTCCAATTTGTACAAGTTATTTTGAAAGATACTTTTCCTGTGCATCGTTTTCTTGATAAATTGTTGCTTCTAACTAATTAAATTGAAGTTTGTATTGGTTTATTATATGTTTGTATAATTGCCCCAATTCCGCATAGCAGAGAAGATTTACTTCTCAATTTCCTAATTAATTGCAGCAATATTCGTTATCATCTATATCGCTAAAATGCACAGTACATAGTTGTTATTCGGGGGCCAGCTCATTTGCGCTGAAAGCAAGCAAGGAAAGTAGGAGTAGGTTTGGTTTACAGGTGGGACCCACTAAAAACAATCTATACACGGTAATGATTTGTGAAGCAAATGCCAAATGATGATGTGCATGGTTTTGGCGTCCCATACCCAAAGATTTTTTTTGGGTTGAGTATAACTATCTTGCTTTCCTCCGAACGTTAAGCAACAACACAATTAAAAAAAATTCTATAGGTCCCTGTCGAGGAAGTGTATCCAAATTCTTACTTCCACGAAGAACTAACACCATGTTTGATTGTGGCCTAAAGGGTGGAATCAGAGATTTATATTTCTTTATTCCACCAAACGTGTCTTAATTGAGTCGGACTAACAGGGCATAAGCCGATATTTAGGCCAGCCTAAATTAAATCACCTCACATGGTGGTTTAATTCTATTCGACGTCATTGCCTAACTCGTATTATTATAATAATATTTTATTAGTTTATAATTAGTATATTATTATTAATAATTATTATTAGTATATAATTATATAATTAATATCTTATATTATCAATATATTAAATAATTATTATAATAATATTATATAATTAGTATCTTTTTATCAATAATTATTATTAATATATAATTATATAATTAATATGTTATATTGTTAATATATTAAATAATTATTATAATAATATTATAATACATTATAGTTATTATTAATATACTAATATTATATAATTAGTATTCTATTATTAATAATTAACTAACTTAGAATTCTAAAACTTTAGTCCTCCACCAACTCTAACCAAACAAGAAATACCTTAAGTCATAATTTAACTTTAGATCTCAATCAAACACGAATAATGTTTTTTAATAAGTAAAATAGTGGCCAGCTGACGGTATTCAACAATTCCAGCCCATATAAGAAACGGAGAGCAATTGAATGGATCCAGCATCTCAGATGTGACCCATATCCAAGTAATTTCAGGCCTAAGAATGCTACAGCCCGTAAAATTCCGAGTGCTTTAAGATTTAAATATTTGCATAAATCTGAAAATATGTCTATTTTTTTTTTTTTTTTGAAAAGAAAATATGTCTATTTTAATTTTCGAAATTCACACAAAAAAATCTGATCTTGGTCTGAAAATTTATCTGAATGTTTCCAAATATAGACAAAATAATTAAACAATCACATAATTGGGTCAAAGTAGCGCAGCGAGAATACACGTCCGGAAATCGTTTAAATAATTTAAAATTTTGTACAGATGACTAGATATTTATTGATTACAGAAAGTCCAAAACCGAATCTCGACTACCAATTTTTGTTTTTAAATACAGATTTCCCATTTTCATTCTATTTTTTTTCTTGTTAAATTTTGGCATGAAGCAAACTTAAAATATGAAAGGTCAATTTCAATGTAAAAGGAAAGAGTCATATATTGTAATGATGCTTCTATCGTAGTTATATATTAGAGTAGATTATAGGTCATGTTTGGTTATGGAAGGAAAGTTAATGAGAATTATTATTGCTTACTTCATGTTACTCTCGTATTTTATAACTTGTATGGTAGTATGAATCATTATTTAAATTAATATATCTAGAGAAATAAGATGTTGCAAAATGAACATTTACCTATGAAAGTGTATTCTACAGGTGAGGTAAGTTAATTCACATGAAGAAGTAGAGTAACTTACTCCGAATTAACTCATTTTTTACTCTATCTTAATCCTATTTTACTTCTCATTTGATGACTCAAGTGTGAAGTAAGATACTTATTCCACCTCTTACTAATGTAAAAAAAAGATTGCAATTTTTTATTAAAAACTTTATTTATGTTATTATTTGTTGGATATATGCGTTATTTATATTTTAATATTAATAGTAATTATTTATGTTATATATGTTAATGTTTTTTTATTAATAAAATCCGTCCAAATCTACCGAATCTGTTCGTCAGAATTCATCGGATATTAAATTATAATAATTAATATAGATTGAAAATAAGAATCTTACTACTAACTAAAATTTGACCGGTCTGATCTGCGTAAACTCCGTTCTCGAGGAGATGATTTGATGCATGTGTTGTTTTATTTTTTTTTAGAGGAAAATGCATGTGTTGTTCACTTGTTCTGCGCTTGGTCAAAAGTCAGGTATATTGGATCTTCTGTATCATGCTAAGGAAAAGTGCATACAGTGTTCCCCATTAAATGTCTGTTTGGTGCGAACCATAGTAACAATACTCGTGAATAATTCGCGTTTAATTTGCGAATAAAATGTTTTTGGGGTGTTTCCGAACCGAATGGCGTATTATTCGTTGACCGAACCTTTGACCGAATAAAACGCGAATAAAACACGAATTTTACGAATAATTCGCGTTTTTTTCACTTTTTTTTCGGAGAAAAATTTGAAATTCTCGCGAGCACAGTTATTCCCTTCCCCAGGCACAGTACAGTACGCGTTTTAGTACGCGTTTTTCCCAAGGCAGTCAAGCACCCATCACCCATGTGAACACAGTACATTTCCATTATATATAGTTTTTACTATTTGATCTTCTATGGCCAAAAATAAGCAGTATATCGTATAGTAAATCATCGGTAATAAATTAAGTATGCACTGAGATTCGTATTGTAATTCCGAATTATTTCCGAATTATACCCGAATTATTTCCGAATCACGAATTTTTGATCATGCCGAACCGAACCCGAATTATTCATTTGTTACTATGGTGCGAACTGTGAAGCTATGCTTCACAGAAAACCAGAAGTCAAAACATACTTAAAAAAAAAAGGAATTCATGTATACCCTCAAAAACCTTAAAATTTCGTATCTCACCTAAGTTCATAATGTAATACTATTATTGTGCTCATACTTTGCTACAAGTTCAAAATTTAAACAACAAATACCAAAAAATAGAAACAAATGAGACCAAATATTTTCATTTTTAATAATATTTTGTCATTTTCGGCACCATATTAAAAAAGCCTGCTAGGATAAAGACTTTTGTGTCAGTTGGTTGACAGTTTTTTTTTTAATGAATGGGAATGTGGTTTGTAAGGGTACTATGGAGGTTAGGTTAGCTGATGGTAAGTGGGAAGTTTGCTATTTTGTTTTAAGTGGATGCAGGGGATTTAGGTTAGTCTTATCAGGAAAACAAGGGGTGTATGAACATTAGGTCATGTGCAGACTGTAACAGGGGATGCGGATCGGTTGGTCGTTCTCGTAACATTTCTTTCGTTATAATATAATGTACAACTAGTTATTGTTTTGTTGTCTTTCATATTCAATCATGAATAATAAGATCAAAATCAAAATCAAAATAATTTTATGGAATGTAAGGGGACTAAACGAACGGGGAAAAAAAATAAGTGTGAGACAAACAATACTGACAAAAAAACTGCAATTGTGCCTGTAAGAAACAAAATAACAGTCTGTGCAAAGTTGGTTTCTTAGGGAGATATGCAGATACAATCTCAAAAAATTTATAACAATGAATGCAGAGGGTACCAGAGGTGGGACATTGTTGGCATGGTCTGACAAACAATATGAAGAGGTGGCTCATGAAACTGCGCAATTCTACGTAACAGTCTGATTGAAGAGAAAAGATGATGGTTCATAATTCCTGATAACGGGTGTTTATGGCCCTTCAATAGCAACCAACATAAGCAGATTCTTTAGAGAGATTGAGGCACTAAGACCAACAGATGTGACACCCTGGTTACTGTGCGGGGACTTCAACATTACAATGGATCCAATTGAGATAAACAATCTGAATGCGGATTGGCGCGTATCGCTCAGATTCTCACAACTCATCTCAAGATTTGGATTGCTAAATCTCGCATTACAGGAACGCCGTTACACATGGTCCAACGACCGGTTCGACCTGTCAATGGCCAAGTTAGATAGATTTTTGATATCATATGCTTGGAACCAATGTTATTAAATGCGGTTCTATGAGGCACATATGCAGCTGCATATGCATTTGCGATTCTCAACCGCATAAAATCCAAATATGCAGATTTAATATGCGGGTTCGGTCTCGGTATTAACCCAACACCAAATACAGCCCACTTAAAATATTTTATTTATTAACAAAAAATCTAGAATCGTATCCGTAATACAAATTCGGATCCGCAACCCAATTTTAATGACTTATCCGGACAAATCCAGTCAAGTGAGATTTACCTTAGTCTCCAGTTTCTTTTATAGCCTCCTAGTCGATTCCTTTTATTTATATTTAATTGATGTGGGACTAAAGAATAAACAGCGAATTCTGGATTCAATGCCTAGATTGACGCGAAATTCATCTATTATTATTAAATGCTGACAATCTTCCACTTACACCTCAGGGCATTCAATTCAAAAAATAAAAGACAATCTTAATGGGCCAAAATGGGTTGTTGTATATGTGCAAATTCAGCAAGTTTTTTCTCTTATTGTTAATTTTTAGAGTAGTTCATTTCTTATATATCCAAATGGACTGCTGCTGGACTGTATAATTTTTTAAATGGATGTAATTAAAATTATAAATTGTATGAATGGACTATTGTATGAATTACAAATACTACTAAAATTCGCATATATAAGTCCGCATAAAAATCCCCATATGCGGTATGCGGTAGGCTTCCGCATACCGCATGAAAACTGCATTTCATAACACTGCTTGGAACACACAATATCTTAACTCCTTGCAAACGACACTACCCAACACAGCATCCGATCATTGCCCAATACTCTATACGGCGAGCACAAAATTTTATAGATCCAGCCAATACAGATTTGAAAACTTCTGGCTCAAATCGAAAAAGTTACGAGAGGTGATTGTCTTAAGATGAAATGAACATAACATGGCAACAGTACCGTTACAGCTTCACACAAAACTTTGCTTAATGCAAAAAACATCAAAAGGTGGGCTACTAACAATATTGGGTCAATTAAGAAATAAATCACATTATCTAGGGACTACATTGGATGGTGGGACAGGGTCAAGGAGGTCAGGCAACCCACGCCACTGAAGAGGGTCATACATGAACTAATCAAGGAACGATTTACAAAGCTGGTAATCCTGGAAGAAGATAAATGGAGACAAATGGAAAAATTGAAATGAAAATTTGAGGGAGATAGGGGCATGGCATATTTTCATGCAGTGGCATTTCAGAAAAAGGAGTAACATCATAATAACGATTGAATGAGAGGGACTTAGATACTCGGATCAACACACAAAGGCGGATACGTTTTTCAACTTCTACAAGGACCTAATGGGGGCGGATTCAGCACCAACTCCTCACATCCATTGCTCAAATTTATACCAATTGCAACCATTAACGCAAGTAGGAGAGCCAATCAAGGAGGAAGAAATTAGAAAGGTGATTAAGGAATGACCTAACAACAAGAGCCTGGGACGGGACTATTTCACGGGGAAATTTTATAAGGCCTTCCCTGATCTTTTGTTACCGGATATATATATTGTGTTCTCCTATATTATGACGAACAACTTGCCTTTAACCCCACTCAACACATGATATATAGTCCTAATACCTAAAACAGAAACTGCATCGCAACTCAGAGACTATAGGCCAATTAGTTTGATCCACGCAATGCATAGGTTATTTTCGAAGATATTGGCCAATATGATACATAGTCAGATCAAGGGACTGATAGACTGTGTTCAGCAGGCACTACACTACTCCAAAACAAACAAGGTACCATTGGGGATGTTCAAGGCCGACATCAATAAGGATTTTGACACAATTAGTTGGCACTTCATCCTAAATGTTTTAGAGATCTTAGATTCCCACAAAACTGAATGAACTGGATTAGAACATCTGTGTTGGCAGGCTCATCACAGATAGTGAATGGTTTGTTGGGGAAGAGAATACAACTCAAAAGAGGGGGGGTTAGACATGGCGACTCGCTATCACCGCTTCTGTTCATAATGGGCATGGACTTCATCATGAGATGGCTTTCAAAATTGGTCACCTTGGGAGCTTGGACACTTCCATTCTGGAATATGAAACCGGTCCTACTATACATGCTCTTTTCTTCATCAAACCGGATATACGCCATATTCAGATACTAAGAATTACATTGAGGGCCTTTGAGTAAATCTCAGGTCTAGCAGTCAATATGTCCAAGTCGGAACTACTGATGTCAGAGGTGCCGGACCACTTAGGGGCACAATTGGCAACATTAATGGGATGCACGTTGGGAGACTTCTCCATTACTTATCTAGGACTACCCTTGTCAGGTAAGACACTCCGAAAAACTGCATACCTTCCTTTTTTGAAGAAATTCAGTGACAGACTGACGGGGTGGACGGCTATTCATTTATCCATTGCGGGCAGGTTGGTACTACTTAATGCGGTCTTATGTTCAAGATATACTTCATGTCATGTTTTGATTTACCGGTATGGGTAATATATGGGATAGATAAGATAAGATGAAACTTTTTGTGGCACGGGGTGTCAAGAGAACGGAAGAAAATCAACCTGGCAAATTGGAACATGATTTGCAAATCCAAGAAATTGGGAGGATTGAGTGTCTTGGATTTGAGAACACTCAGCAGGGCCCTCATCTTGAAATGGTTCTGGAAATGGGAAACCCTGCATGAAAACCTGATAACGCCAATGCTGGCACATAAGGGACAAATACACACATTACTGCCTCACACACCCTTATTCAACTCACCAATACTATAACAGTTTTGGAACATATTGATACAAAGAAAAGTGGGCAATTGCCAAAGAATTATATTCTGGATCCATGATTAGGGGCTGGGCATGCTACAGACCAGATTCACAACCTTATTCACATTCACCACATAGCAGAAAGTTGTTGGAATTAATTTTAATTAATTACAACATATATGGGCTTATATGTGATATAAATATATATTGAATATTAGACTGTCAAATATCTAATTAGACCCGTTATGAAGTGATCAAATTAAGTATTATTTATCGGGTTCAATATGTGTCATGAGAAGTGGGGCCTTTAATGTGTAGAACGCGTATTAATAACTTTATGATTTAGTGATGGTCTAAATTATATAAAGTTTGGTAATAATACAATTATGCTATTGGTCCCTGGAGAACACAATTAAATACGGCAATGTTCTATAAATAAGGAAATACCTAATAAGACAAGTTCTGAATCAAGACCCGCTAAGGATCCAATAAGATAATAGGATACAGATCCAATAAGGAAAACATAATTAATTAATTAATTAATTGATTGATTAATTAATTATTGGAAAGATGCGCCTATTCAATAGATAGATTATCTATTGATATATGGCTGTAAATGGCACCTATTAAGAATGGGATTGGTTTCCTATTAATTAATTGGAGTGTGTTTCCTTTGAGAATATACAGAGAAACATACGGCTCTCTCTCTCTGATTTTAATTTCTATCTCTACCAAAAATCTGAGATTGATATTGTGTGGAAGAGAAGAGGATTTTCAGTATAGAACTTTCGATTCGGGTATCTCTCCTTGTGCAGAATAAAGTGTTGCCGCAGCCGCCTCTCTCGCTCTCTCCATCGGACTTGAGAGGGATTACTTGGAAATCTAAAGGCTTCCGGTGATCAACGGTGCTTGTGTCTCTCTGGAAGATCATGGCTATGGACCAAGGTAACTTAATATTTCAGATTAGAGTTCACTAGAGGATCATGGCAAATCTAGGGTTTATTAATTGCGGTATGGTTTTGCATGAAATAAATCCTAAACCCTAAATTCAATCAAATGGATTGTTATATTCAATTGCTACACCTATTTATCTTAGAATAATGATTGACTCCACAGAGCACTTATTGTTCGAAGATACTTAGTTGATGGAATATGCCTTATTTTGATTTTTTATTTTTTATTATTCGGTTATTTGATTCGTTCTTTGTGAATATTTTTCAGCAAAAATTACTGATCTTACAGCCGTCATTAATAGCATTCCGATGCTGACGGGTTCTAATTACAAGGATTGGAAAGATAATCTTGAGATTATCCTTGGGTGCCTTGATCTAGACACAGCGTTGCAGGAGGTCAAACCACCTGTGCCTGTTGAAACTAGTACTGAAAAAGTACAAACCGCACATGCACGGTGGGTTAGGTCAAATCGCTTGTGTTTCCGGGTCATGCAAAAGACCATTCCTGAAAGTTTTAGGGGACCAGTTTCTGATTCCACTCTTGCTAAAGACTATCTTAAGGAACTTGAGCAGAGGTTTGTTAGGAATGAGAAGGCTGAAATAGGTATTCTATTAAACAAACTCTGCACAATGAAGTATCATGGTAAGAGCAATGTCAGGGAGCACATTCTTGAAATGATGCATACCGCTTCAAAACTGAAGGGACATAAACTAGATATATCGGATGATATGCTAGTATATTTGGCCCTTAACTCTCTTCCTGCCTCATTTGGACAGTTCAAGGTGAGTTACAACTGTCAGAAGGACAAATGGACAGTTAATGAACTCATCTCACACTGTGTTCAAGAAGAAGAGAGGTTGAAGTTGGATAAGAGCGAAAGCGCAAACATTGCTTCTACCTCTAAAGGAAAAGGGAAACAGAAACGTAAGGCCAATTCAGATGCTGCAACTACAAGTTCGCAGAAGAAGCCCATTAAGGATAAGAAATCGATTACCGGATCGGAGCCGAATAAAGAAAAGAAGAAGGGTTGTTTCTTTTGTGGATCTGAAGGGCATGTGAAGAAAGATTGTACCAATTATCACGCATGGCGTGTCAAGAAAGGTATTAATTTTTCTTTTGTTTGTACAGAAGTTAATGCAGTTTCAGTTTCAGTAGACACGTGGTGGATAGATTCAGGTGCAACTACTCACATTTCTGTGTCTATGCAGGGTTGCCGAAGTTACTGGAAGCCAAGTGATGGTGAAAGATACATCTATATGGGCGATGGAAACAAGGCAGAAGTTGAAGTTATAGGGCATTTTAGATTACTTTTGAAAACTGGCTTGTATTTGGATTTGTTTGATACTTTTGTTGTACCGTCTTTTAGGCGGAACTTAATTTCTATTTCTACATTGGACAAATTAGGTTTTACTTGTTCATTTGGAGATAGAAAGTTTGGTTTGTATCAAAACTCCAATTTAGTTGCTACTGGTTTTCTATCTGTTTTGGATAATCTTTATGCTTTAGATATTATTGCTTCCTATAATGAGACCTTGAATAATGAAACTCGAAACATTAGACAGAAATTAACACATCAGGATTCAGCTGCACTTTGGCATAAGCGTTTAGGTCATATTTCTCAATAGAGAATAACACGTCTCATTCAAAGTGATATCCTGCAGCCCTTAGACATGTCGGATCTCGGTCCGTGCATTGAGTGTGCTAAGGGAAAACAAACAAGCATGCGCAAATATACAGCCAATCGTATGACAGACGTCCTTGAACTGATACATACGGACATATGTGGGCCATTCCCTACAGCTACTAGGAATGGACATGTATATTTTATCAGTTTCATTGATGATTATTCTAGATATGGTTATATATTTTTAATTAAAGAAAAGGCTCAAGCTTTGGACACATTTAAATCCTTCAAGACTGAAGTTGAATTACAGCTCAACAAAAGGATTAAAAGCGTCAGATCTGATCATGGTGGTGAATACTATGGTCGGTATGACGGCTCAGGAGAACAATGTCCAGGGCCTTTTGCTAAATTTCTAGAGGAAAATGGAATTGTGCCACAGTATACAATGCCGGGTTCACCCGTAATGAACGGTGTGGCTGAAAGGCGCAATCGAACATTAATGGAGATGGTGAGGAGTATGATTTCTCATACCTCGCTTCCATTGAACCTCTGGGGAGAAGCACTTAAGACAGCATCATATATTCTGAATCGAGTACCGACTAAGGCAGCAAACAAAACTCCATATGAATTGTGGACCGGGCGAAAGCCTAGTCTTCAGCACTTTAGAATATGGGGTTGTCCGGCTGAAGCTCGGCCTTATAGGCCACAAGAGAAAAAGCTGGACGAAAGGACAGTTAGCTGCTATTTTGTAGGATATGCAGAAAGGTCCCGGGGGTATAAATTTTATAATCCCACTAATAGAACAATTTTCGAGACAAATACAGTTAAGTTCTTTGAGGATGTTATGGTTCAAGGGGGAAATACAAATCAAATTGTCTTTGAAGAGAAACAAGATTCTCCTATACAAGAGGCGCCAGTAATGGTACCAATTGTAATAAGAATATCTGGAGACTCATTGGTTCAGGATCGTACAGTGAATGAACATACAGTAAATGAACCTCTAGAAATGGAAGCGAATACAATACAAGACAATGTTGATGTTGAAGAGGAACCTATACCACCTCAAGAACTTCAAGAAACAGTGCCTTTAAGGCGGTCCACCAGAGAAAGAAGAAGCGCAATATCTAAGGATTATATTGTGTTTCTTCAAGAAAATGAATTTGACATTGGCATGATGGAGGATGACCCTCTCATTCTCCGTCAGGCTTTAGAAAGTGCAAATTCTCATAAATGGATCGAGGCCATGAATGAGGAAATGAAGTCAATGTATGACAACAAAGTCTGGGATATCGTCCCATTACCTGAAGGTGTGAAGCCTGTTGGTTGCAAATGGATATTTAAGACCAAGAGGGATTCAGAAGGTAATGTGGAAAGATATAAAGCGCGACTTGTTGCTAAGGGATTTACACAGAAAGAAGGCATTGACTTTACGGAAACTTTCTCACCTGTGTCTATGAAAGATTCCTTCAGAATTATCATGGCTTTAGTGGCACATTTTGATCTTGAGTTACACCAGATGGATGTTAAGACTGCGTTTCTCAATGGCGACATTGATGAATCCATTTATATGGTGCAACCACCTAACTTTGAGTCTGATGACTCAAAGCAAATGGTTTGCAAATTAAAGAAATCTATCTATGGACTCAAGCAAGCGTCTCGACAGTGGTATTTTAAATTTCATCAAGTAATTATCTCATTTGGATTTGAGCCTAACTTGGTGGATGAATGCATATATCACAAGTTCAGTGGGAGTAAGTTTATGTTTCTGGTTTTATATGTTGATGACATATTGCTTGCCAGTAACGATATAAACATGATGCGTGAAACTAAGAAATTTCTTTTTAGGCATTTTGACATGAAAGATCTTGGTGAAGCATCATATGTGTTAGGCCTTAAAATACAAAGAGATAGAAATAAGGGTATTTTGGGGCTTTCACAAAAAGCATATATCGAAAGAATTCTCAAGCGATATAGCATGGAACACTGTAAACCAGGAAATACCCCTGTTGCAAAAGGAGACAAATTTAGTCTCAATCAGTGTCCAAAGACAGAACTCGAGAAATCAGAAATGCATCAGATTCCATATGCTTCGGTAGTAGGAAGTCTGATGTATGCTCAGGTGTGTACGCGCCCGGATATTGCGTACATCACAGGAATGTTAGGCTGGTATCTCAGTAATCCTGGTATGGATCACTGGAAAGCAGCTAAAAGGGTACTTAGATACTTGCAAAGAACAAAGGATCATATGCTGACATATCGGAGATCAGACAAGCTTGAGGTCATTGGATATACTGATTTCGATTTTGCGGGCTGTGTGGATAGCATGAAGTCAACATCTGGTTATATTTTTATGTTGGCTGGAGGAGCTATTTCTTGGAGGAGTGCAAAGCAAACCATGATTGCTTCTTCCACCATGGCAGCCGAATTCATTGCGTGTTTCGAGGCATCGAACCATGGAATATGGCTAAGGAATTTTGTCACTGGGCTGCGTATTGTGGATACTATTAAGTTGCCACTTAAGATATATTGTGACAATAATTCAGCAGTACTGTATTCCAACAACAACAGAAGCTCGTAGAAATCCAAACATATCGACATTAAGTTTCTTGCTGTGAAGGAAAGAGTTCAGAGTGGACTTATAAGTATTGAGCATATTGGTACAACTTCTATGCTAGCAGATCCTCTGACTAAGGGATTAGTACCTAAAAAGTTTCACGAGCATGTTGCTCACATGGGTATCTATGTTAAAGAGGATTGTCAGATTTAGTGGGAGTTGGCATTTTATGTATCATGTTTTATGTTTTATATGATATACTTTTACAGATATCATGCAGTTAACTTTTATATGATATTCTGTTATTTGTATGTATCATACAGTTATTCAGACTTTAGTTATTCAGTTATTCAGTTTAGTATGCACTCTGAATTTATGATTGACCTCAAAATCAAATTAAGATAAAGTGACCAAATTGGAAATAGGCATGTGGATCACATTGCATGTAATTCCCAAACTACACATCCCCTTCATGATTCATGTCATTCAGTTATGTTTACACAGTGATTTATGTTGGTTTAGTTTCGATTCATGAGACGAATACTGCTTAAGTCCTTGTGAATATGATTGATGGACGGAATTGGTTGATGACACAAAAGGCTATGATAGCACAGCTTGAGTACTCAATTCGGTTTTATCAATATATATATATATATATATATTATTTGGATATACATATAGCCCAAGTGGGAGATTGTTGGAATTATTTTTAATTAATTACAACATATATGGGCTTATATGTGATATAAATATATATTGAATATTAGACTGTCAAATATCTAATTAGACCCGTTATGAAGTGATCAAATTAAGTATTATTTATCGGGTTCAATATGTGTCATGAGAAGTGGGGCCTTTAATGTGTAGAATGATACGTCAAAAGGGTATATGTAAAAAGCTTTATCCTCAAATACACTTTCGGCTCAGATTGCAAGTATACAATCCTACCGTGTAGTATATTATCGGGTATCGAACCACAAGGAGTAAGATAAATACTTAAATTTCAACCTTAGATGATAAATTTCAGAAAAGAAAGAAAGTAAAGTGCGATAAAGTAAATTTGGGGGGGTTTTACTAAAAATCCTAATTGTTGGGTTCAATACCCGAAAAGGAGAGATTGTAACAATTTAAACTAAAACTGAAAATTAAAAGAGAGTTTTTGGTTGCTTTTCAAGGTTTGGAAGTCTAGGGGCATTCGGTCTACAATCCCTTGTTAATTCTATCAACTCGATTTATTTAAATTCATGTATGATTTGTCGAGGTTTCTAACATTGTGTTAGCCTTTGGAACAAATATTGATACAAATACCTTAGGTGGATGGATTAATGTTCCAACAATTCTAGGGCTGTCACTACCTAGAGGGATATTTAAGTCACATGCTTCAAAATATATGTTAATATTTGTTCTAAGGTGTCCTAATTAGGTTTTGACTTCAATTTAATACTTCACCAAATCCTAACCTTAATTTCTGGAAATCCGGTTTAGATATCAAATTGGTCCTAAGATAAACTAAATCCTAAAATATATATTTATGATTTCAATTAGTACTCTCCTTACCTTGACCCATGCTAGAAATTAAAGCGGAAAGACACGATCAACGTGATTTCAAGCTACTTCAATTCGTCTAACCAGGTGAACTTATAATTCAAGTACTAATGAAACTCATAAAGAATAATTCACAGAAATTAACAATCAAATCAAACAATCATAATAAAAACTAAAATCCGAGTAAAATAGAATTAAACAAGTTCATGCATAAGACCTAAACCCCTAGAGAGAAAACTAGCCTCTCATGGAGATGCAAGAATTCATCAAAAGATTAAAACAAAACATGGCTAAAACAAAGAGAAATTAAATAGAGAAATAGTTTACACCCTTCTCTAGATGAAGAACCTTGATCTTGCCTTTGTTTGCTGTGAACTTTCCTTCTCCTTCCTTGATTTGCCTCCAAAAGATGAGAAATTTGACTAAGTATGGATAGTGAAGTGGATTGGTAGTGGATCATCATTGGATGGGAAAGTTCTAGCCCTTTTATAGGAGGAGTACTGCTTAATCTGGAGCAAATGGACGTGGGGAGTCATTAGATACTGTCCCCACAAGTTTCCCCACGTCCCCACTTTCCATATTTCACTCCCGGGTCATTTTTAGAAGCGCCGAAAATAGAAAACTTGATTTTTAGGCTGAATGCGACCTTAGTGCGTCCGCACTGTGCTTAAATGCTTCAATTTCTGCTTCTGCGGCATGAGTGCGTCCGCACTAGTGGTCCTTGCGGCCGCATCCTGGGTTTGGTTGACATCTGTGTTTTTCGCTAAGTCCTGGATGCGTCCGCACTTGGCCACAGTGCGTCCGCACTTGGCCACAGTGCGTCCGCACTAGGCTCGGACTTTTGTTCCTTTTCTTTGGGAGTGCTGAATTTTGACTAAGTCTGGAATGCGGCCGCATTATGGGTCTGTGCGTCTGCATTCAGGAAGCATTTATTCTCCAAATTTTGGCTAAGTGCGGAGTGCGTCCGCACTGGGATATTCTGCGTCCGCACTGCGCTCGGACTTTTTCTCCTGTTGAATTCTGAGGCTCTGGATTTGACCAAGTATTGAGTGCGGCCGCATGACTGGCCAGTGCGTCCGCATTTATGGTCACTTTTTCTCTTTTTGCCTTCTTTTCTGTAGATTGAAAACAAACAAACGCAGTAACTTGATTCTAGGTAAATTCTATCCTTTTTGTATGAAAATACAAGATATTTGGTATTGTTTTGTGATAAAAATCGGATCGAATATGTATGTATTTTAGACTTATCATAGAACGCGTATTAATAACTTTATGATTTAGTGATGGTCTAAATTATATAAAGTTTGGTAATAATACAAGAGTGAGGCTATGGTGCTATGCATAGCACCAATGGCTAGTGTACTACGGCTCAATATGGTACTTTTTAAAATCCTAACGGTCGATCCGACCGTTCAATGTGATATCCATATGAATATGTACTTGCAAACTAAATTTTATATTTTTTTGAACTTTTTTACTATTTTTTCAGATAGGTAGAAAAATCAGTGTTTTTTGAAAATTCTGGACCATCAAAATTCTACCTATCTGAAAAAATAGTAAAAAAATTCGAAAAAATATAAAATTTAGTTTGCAAGTACATATTCATATGGTTATCACATTGAACGGTCGGATCGACCGTTAGGATTTTAAAAAGTACCATATTGAGCCGTAGTACACTAGCCATCCGTGCTATGCATAGCACCATAGCCTCACTCATAATACAATTATGCTATTGGTCCCTGGAGAACACAATTAAATATGGCAATGTTCTATAAATAAGGAAATACCTAATAAGACAAGTTCTGAATCAAGACCCGCTAAGGATCCAATAAGATAATATGATACAGATCCAATAAGGAAAGCATAATTAATTATTGGAAAGATGCGCCTATTCAATATATAGATGAGGAGGGTTCAAATGCCTCCATTTTTTGTGCCTCCATCATGCCTCCATTTTTAAAAACTTTAATAACTCAAAATTTAAAACTTAAAATTCAAAATAAAACCATTGGATATGAACTACATCATTTTATCTATGCACGTGTAAAAAATTATGGCATTTCAACTTTGTTTTGATTGTCATCTTGAGCTTGTAAAAATGTATACTAATGTGGATAATTTCTAGACGTTGATTTTTTAACTTATTGATTCACATAAAAGCAAAATCAAAATGTGATAATTTTTTATGAGCACATAGAGAAAATAACATAGATCACATCTAACGGTTTTATTTTGACGTTTAAGTTTTAAACTTTGAGTTATTTAAGTTTTTAAAAATGGAAGCATGATGGAGGCACAAAAAATGGAGGCATTTGAACCCTCCTCTAGATAGATTGATATATGGCTGTAAATGGCACCTATTAAGAATGGGATCGGTTTCCTATTAATTAATTGGAGTGTGTTTCCTTTGAGAATATACAGAGAAACATACGGCTCTCTCTCTCTCTCTGATTTTAATTTCTATCTCTACCAAAAATCTGAGATTGATATTGTGTGGAAGAGAAGAGGATTTTCAGTACAGAACTTTCGATTCGGGTATCTCTCCTTGTGCAGAATAAAGTGTTGCCGCTGCCGCCTCTCTCGCTCTTTCCATCGGACTTGAGAGGGATTACTTGGAAATCTAAAGGCTTCCGGTGATCAACAGTGCTTGTGTCTCTCTGGAAGATCATGGCTATGGACCAAGGTAACTTAATATTTCAGATTAGAGTTCACTAGAGGATCATGGCAAATCTAGGGTTTATTAATTGCGGTATGGTTTTGCATGAAATAAATCTATCAAAAGTCACATTGCAAACAGGATCCTGAGGAATGAACTATCAGAGCTGGCAATGGAGGAGATGTAGAAAATCCATAATGAAATAGAGGAGCTATAGATTACACTGACAGAGGAGGAGGACGAGCCAGTATGGAGATGGACATCGACTGGTGTATTCTCGGTCAGGTTAGCCTACCAAGCATTCAAAACCACCCCCACAATATTGTATTGTGAATTACACACACAGGATCTGGTCGCTTAGAGCTCCACCAAGATTCAGAGTTTTGACTCGGTTAATAACTCTAAACAGAATATTAACAATGGATAATATGATGAAGCATGGTATAGAGATTGTTAATAGATGTATATTGTGCAAAACGGCATTGGAAACGGTACAGCACATGGTTGGGGAAAAATGTGCAACTTGCTTTAAACTAAGTTTAAACAAGAGATTAATTATTTAATTCAAAATAGGGCGCTCTAAGAAAGGTTTTAACTAATAATAGATATATTTTACCGATTTCTTGTCTCCAATTTTCTCTTTTCTTTTTTTATCAATTAATTTACCTTTATGTTTGCCCTTACGTAAGTTGTTATGACTTGGAAACTGATTTTTTTTTTTTTCCCCTTTTCTGTACATTTTGGCCTACTATCACATGCTATCCACAATTTTTTTTTTTATTATGATTCTTATTGCTAATCATAACTTCTCCAATAACTTATTCACTACAAAAGTAAAAACATTTTAGTACATATAGAGCAGAACAAAGATGTTTTCTCACCCAATACGTACGATCTTGTTTGCTAATTTGTTGGTATATTCGGACAAACAGGGTCCAAAGTTGCACACATATAATATAACAACCCAAAAACGGTAGAGGAAGAGGATCATGGAGCCTTCAGGTTTCTGGTATATATTAAACTGTCATTGCCAGCTGTGGAAAAATTGTTAGGTGATCTAACTTGGGATGAGATATATTCAACTTACTTTACTTAATTATCACAATAAAATTATCATAAATCAATGACAACATTTATTGATATAAATTATTAATCATTAAATATATTTTGTATTGAATTTGATATAACCTGAGATTTAATTACTTACGAATTAAAATCCGATAAATTTTAACTGGTAATGATTTATATTGCTTGATCAATGAATAATTAGCAATCCAATTGTATTAAAGTTGATACACAATTTATCAACATAATCAAAATATACCTTAAAATTGTTTTTTTTTTTTTTTTTGATGATCTATATTATTGGTTGTCATTGTTGTTTACATGAGTTTGTTATCAATATACCATTAGGGCTGAAAACGGATATGGATAATCCGTGGATAATTCACTCCGAATCCGGAGATAATCCGAATCCGAATTAAACGGATACGGATAATTTCAAATACGGATCAGGATAATTTTTAGAAGGGTGCAACAGTATCCGAATAAGGATACGAATTCGGATAGAAATGAATAAACAGATCGGATATCCGCATGTATCCAGATCAGTGATTTAAATTTTAAATTTAAAAAAATAAAAAAATATTCAATTCAAAACCCATTAAAGGAGTTCTGAACCAGATCCATAACCCATTATCTGAGTCAGATTCGAATCCAAGACCGATTTTCTGAGTCCCGGACTTGTCCAGTTAAAAAAATCAGCCTCCCCAGCTTCTTTTATAGGGATTCCAGTGCATTGAAACTTCTCTTTTGAAGTTGTGGGACAAATGAAGTACTAACCGGAATTCTATTGTCTTGGCTGCTAGCCTGCTGAGGCGTTGGGCGCTGGGCATTGGGCTGCTGGTTGGCCCAAATAAATTAAACAATATTATAATGCAATTTAGAGTTTAGATCTGGCCCGCCGCCGATTGAATAAAGAAATGAATAAAATTAAATAAACTTACATAAACTATCTAATTATGTTTTAATTTGATTTTTTCACAGATTAAATTATAAACTTAAATAAACTAACATAAATTATTTATTTTCATATTTGAATTTTGTTAATCAGTATTTGTATCTTAAAGTTCAATTATCCGACAATTATTTGTTTTGTATCCGTATTCGTGGATTATCCGCTCTGTATCCGTATCTGTTTAAGGTGGATTTGATTTTGCATTTTGACATCTGTTTACTATCCGTATCCGTATTCGTATCCGCTCATTGAAATATAGATATGAATATAGTTTAACCACTATCCGCTCCGTATCCACTCCGTTTTCACCCCTTAATACCATTCTTTAATTGAGCAATTATACAATTTTTGTGCGAGGCAGGTGCCGCTCCCACGAGTTGCCATAATCATTTTTGGTACTGATTTTCATAACTAAAAATTCATCAATTTAATCCATTAAATTTATTCTTCTCCACGAGTAATCCATGGTTCTTGAAATTTAGAATTTTTCTTAAGTTTGTTTTGCTCAAAATCAAAAGTCAAATAAAATTATTTCTTATTTAATTTTAGCGCGTTAAATTTCTTAATTTTTTTTTTTATCTTACATAAAACAAGCTTAAAAATGTACACGTGAACGCATCAATGTCAAGAAGAATAATATATTCGTTTGAATTTGTCATCTTGATTTTAGAATTGAAATAGTAAAACAAAAAAAATAAATAACGCAATTGTGGAAACTTGCAGTAGGATAAGCCGACATTTTTATTAATATCTAGCATTAAATAGAAATTAATAAATATACTCAGCTTAGCTGAATTTTGTTAAAAATGTGCAAACCGGCCATTTAATGGCTGTCCCATATTTTTATTCGCCATTAAATGGCCGGCCCATATTTTTATTCGCCATTAAATGACCGGTTCTCAATTTTTTTTTTAGAGATTATAAAGAGCAAGATGCTGAAATCTAACAATAAAAATTCATTTTTTTTTATATTTGTTAGATTGCTTCTTTTGATATATAATTAGCATATGAGTAGAACTAGGGTGTGATGTGCTCACCAAACTCTTTGGTGAGCACAACTCTACATAAACTATCATATTCACTTCAAACGAGATTAATCCAACTGTTGAAACCGATGTACTTTACGAGTGATGGGCGTACATGCAAAATTTTGAATTTTTTGAATTCATTTAGTTTCAAGTCAAGTGGTCAAAATTGAGAATTTTTTGAATGCATTAAAACAACTTCATTTTGGATCATTCATTTTTCATCAATTTTGATCACTTGACTTGAGACTAAATGAATTCAAAAAATTCAAAATTTTGCATGTACGTGCATCACTCGTAAAGTACATCGGTTTCAACGGTTGGATTCATCTCGTTTGAAGTGAATCCGATAGTTTATGTAGAGTTGTGCTCACCAAAGAGTTTGGTGAGCACATCACACCCTAGTTCTACTCTTAGCATATTTATACTAAAATACACTAAATTACTTGAAATTATGTTAAATTATGGTCAATTACACTAAATTACGGTAAATTACGCTAAACTACGCAAATTTTGCTAATTATAATGAAATACGCTAAATTACGCTAAACTACGCTAAATTAGGCCGATTTTGTGCCATCTTTAATAAATCATAAAAAATAGTAAAAATTGGTATTCTACAAGTTCATTATGTAAATTATTTACTCAGTTACTGAGATCGAATAATAGAAATGAAAATCTTAATCGAAAACTTCAACTCAAGTTTTGAGACTCTTCCTTTTATTTTTTGGCAATTTAAATTTTGAAAAATGGCATAGCGGTTACTAACGCATGCGTATTTTTGTAAGCTTTTCAAAAAGTGGTCATTTGCTGAAATCGGACACTCAAGCGCCGTTTTATGGCCGTGTGAAGTTTTGTCGTCATTTTTCGCCTTCTCAGTGAAGATATCATCCCTATTCATATGTAATTTAGCGTAATTTACTGTATTTCATTATAATTAGCATAATTAACATAATTTAGCATAATTTAACGTAATTTAGTGTAATTCAGCGTAATTTAACATAATTTCAAGTAATTTAGCGTATTTTAGTATAAATATGCTAATTATACATCAAAAGAAGATAAATATTAAAAAAAATTCAAATTTTTATTATTAGATTTCAACATCTTGCTATTCATAATCTCTAAAAAAAAAAAAAAAAATTGAGGACCGGCCATTTAATGGCCGGTTTGAAAAAAAAATAGGGACCGACTATTAAATGGCCGGTTTGGACATTTTTAACAAAATCCAGCTAAGATGGATATATTTATTAATGTATATTTAATGTTGGATATTAATAAAAAATGTCGGCAGGGTAAGCTCATATTTTTATGGGAGGGCCTAACCTTCCCCCGCCATCCTTCCCCTTCTTTTCCCCCAACTGAAAATAAGTAGGGGACCACAGTAAACCGTTAATAACTGTTGAAATAAGTAGGGGACCACAGTAAACCGTTAATTATTGAGAAATAGAAGGGGACCAAAAATGCCTCCACAGCATTACAGGATAGATTGTGCACAAGTATTCACCCTTGTAAACTCAAGTATTCATCCATGTAAAGAAAAGTACACATCTTTGAGAAATAACTAGATTTTTTTTTTATATAGAATTCTTATAAAATATTCTAACCAAACCAGCCTTTAGGCGTAGGAATTTAGCAATATAGCCTCCACCGATCCCTAGGATCGGTGGAGCAAAAAAAATAAAGACAGCACCGGTCCTAGGGACCGGTGGAGCCCCTTTTGCGCCTGCCACAGCGACCTCACGGGAGACTACACCGAAAACAGCCTGCACCGATCCTGTGGATCGGTGTAGCTGCAAAAAATCATAAAAAAAATAGCTGCACCGATCCACAGGATCGGTGTAGCTGCAAAAATCCGAAAAACCAGCCTCCACTGGTTCTGTGGATCGGTGTAGGTTTAGGGTTTTTCTTCCTGAGCCGCCCCATTCTTCTTCTCTCTTCTTCTCTTCCCAGCCTCCTTTCTTCTTTCTTCTTTCTTCTTTCCTTCCTTATTTCGTTTTTTTCAAGTTCAATAGAGGAGTTGCCGTAAGAACAGATCGCCACCACCATTGTACTCAGCATCGTCTTCTGATTATTATTGTGAGTTTTTTTTTTAAAATATGTTTATATTTAGTGTTGTAAAATTGAAAAATATTTGGAGTTAATTTAGTGTTTGATTTTTGTTCAGCAAAATGTCACTGCTATTCTAAGTTTACAAATTATATTTTATCATGTTATGACATGCATTAATGTATCTTATTTAGACATCTTTATTGTATTCTAAGAATTTATGTGGACATTTTATTGTATTTTTAGGGATGTATCTTGTTTAGACATTTTTATTGTATCATGTTATGACGTTGGCGTTGGCAGACTTGATTATCTTTGGAGTTTTTATCATATTTATCTTCGGCGTTGGCGGACTTGAATTTCAAATATGATTCAAATAAGTATAACTTATACAACACATTTAGCCATGCTACAAAAATTGAAATAAGCATAATTTAAAGGATAATTAAAGTTAGTCCAATTAAAGTTACAATAGTCCACTTAACATTACAAATAGCATACATATAATAATGGATCCAATCTAACATTAACCTCGTATTAATGGATCCAATCTAACATTAACCTTCAGATACCTCTGCAAAAAAAAAAATAATGCATCATGCATTAATCAATAAATAATGGATACAATGAAAAACTAAAATGCATCATGCAAAAAAATTAAAAGGTATCATGCTTAACAGAGGCACTTACTCAGTCGAAACATATTAACGCCTTCGTCGGCGACGCGGTGGTCCAAGGGCATCAGTCCCGGGAGTGTACGGATCTGGCGGAATCCTTATACGGCCTTGAGGTGGTGCATCTGAAGTGGATGGAGCATAATTTGCTGTAAGCTGTCCCGGATCTGCAGTGGATGGTCCCATCATACTAATGCCTCCCGCTAGTTCATCGATCATGAACTGAGATATAGATCCATGCTCTGTGCCACTCATGAAGTTGTCCCACGCCGGGGGAGGCTCTGAAGTTGTAGGGCGACGATAATGCTGATCAGGGAAATCATCATCCAAACTGATCATGTCCAAGTCCATAGGGATCCCAGCACTATCGAGTATGCCTCGGAAGACATGGATCTGATCAATATCCTCCATCGTGTCACGAGCATGCTCGAGCATAATCTTGCCGTATGCCACTTGTCCCGGGGTTTTCACCATGTCTATTGCCTGCATAGTTAATCGTATCACTCGAGAAATCTGCATAACACATTTTGAACTGTTACATATTGTACATTAATATTGAAACAAATAGTTTGATTGAAAAAAATATAATGTACGAACCACACGAGAATGCCTGTGACCATGAGGAACGTATGCCAGTGTAGCAACATCTCCTGTCCTCGGGGGAGGCTGACGTTGTAGAGCTTGCGGATTGTTATCTGATAGATACAGATATCTCATACCACGCGCGTTGAACCAATGCATGTACATGTGATGCCTCGTCATGTCATATGGTCTCCGCTCTCCAATTAATACTGGACGCTTCTCGATGAACTCACTAAGAGTAATCGCCCAACAGCCATCCCTTGTTGAATTACCATCGTGAAACCACGTCTGACGTAAATAACTGATCTCATCCCATGGTAGAGGAGAAGGAGGCGGGATCTCTTGGTGCTTACCAAACTGGCGCATGACCCTATCCGCATGCTGAAACTCCACCATCCAAAAATGAATCACGTAACCGCAGCTCATCCAATACCTCTTTTGTCGTCGGACATGTCGAGGTAACTGATCATAGTAATCAACGTATGGTCGCCAGTTAACTGTCTCATCAGCTAGTCTATCGAAGCTATCTCTATACGTGGCTGTACCACCTGTAAAAAAAATATAAATTTTAAAAAACAATTATAAATCTATCGAAGTTATCTCGAAACAAAAATCTTTTTACCTAAGTGATGGTTGTCGGGCCACAAATGAAAGGTGGTCCACTTCACACCGAAAGCATTCCTCGTATCCTCATCGGCACCACCGAAGGGAGGTGGCTCTGATCGGGGTACAGGCCGACCAACAGCAAATCGAGTCCATGACCAAATCTGTAACAACAACATCGGACCCCCTATCGTGTCTACCCCTGCGTGGCAAGCACGTGACAACTCTCGATAGAGATGTGCAAGTACAGCACCTCCCCAATTGTATTCTCGTGTAGTATCTAGATCAGTGATGAATTGCAAGTACATCGCAGGGACTCCATCCGCACTTGAATCTGGAAACATAACTGACCCGAATAAATCCATACAAAAACCTCGGGTGTACCGTGCAACCGCCTCATCATTGTGCCAAGCTTCTAAGGGTAAACTAAATTGCGCCCGCACCCATTTCAGTCTAAGCGCATAACCAGAGACGGACAATCGTTCTTTCTCAGTGTTAGGATGATAAGTCCTATATTTGTATGGCATTGTCTCATGTATGTGATTGTAAAAAGTAGCCGGATCAGCCCCTAGATCATACTCTAAGTATGGGTCCCAATCAGTATCGCTGGTGCCAGTAATCGCGTCACCTGCAAATTAAAACAATTATACAATTAACAATTTATTTTTATAAATAGTTAATTAAATTAACCGATAAACAACTTCTGATTATTAATTACCCTTAATCGATAAGCCCCATAGACATGCAACATCTTCCAACGTCACTGTCACCTCACCGACAGGTAAATGAAATGTATTGGTCTCCGGCCTCCACCTCTCAACCAGAGCAGTAATCAAATGCGGATCAATCTTGCAATCATTTAGGCGAGCAATTTGATACAACCCTAACCTCTTCAGAGCATCGTCCATCCGACTGTTGTAAGCAATACTAGTCTGATGTGAATTTATTTGCATTGAAGAGTTAGGCTGCCAAAAATAATTAAAACATTATAAACCCTTCAAATACTTCATATAATATTTATTTGCAACAAATAATTAATAAATATAATCAAAATTACCATATCACGAACTCCCCATGCCCTGTGGTTCTGTGGTGCTAATTTCAACAACTCCGGATAATCCAGATTATCCATTGACTCTGTTAGAAAATTTGATAAACAGATATTTTTGCAACTGATGAGAGTCATCACACATAATTATATAAACAAATATTTTTCCAAGCATATGGCTACAATAATCAAAATTTAACTACATGTAAATAACATATCATCTAATTTTGATTTTAATAATAAACTTCATGAACACTTAATTACACAAATTTATACTACATATTACTAATTTTACACATTTATAATTTTATCTAATTTTAAACTTCATGAGAGTCATCACACATTTATCTAATTTTACAAAAATTATAATACAAATTACTAAAAAGTTATATACTACATGAACATTTAATTACACAAATTTATACTACATATATACTAAATTACACTAAATTAACATCAAATAAACTCTAAATTAACACTACATTACACTAAATTAACATCATATGAACTCTAAATTAACACTACATTACACTAAATTAACATCAAATGAACTCCAAATTACACTACATTACCATTAAATTACTAAATATACTCCAAATCAACACTAAATTACACAAAATACTAATTTAACACTATATTTCACAAAAACAATCTAAATATGCTAAACAAACTAAATTAAATTAATTATTCAATTTAATTCGGCTAAAATAAAAAATTTTAAAAAGAGGGATATTTACCTTGTCAAAATTGTAGATCTGAAGAGTTTCTAACTCTCTTGGACGATCCAGAAATTTTAAAACAATTGGATTGAAAAATGATAGAGTAAATTGAGAGGATAAAAGAAAAAAAAAAAAAAAAGAGGAGTTCGGAATATGAAAATGGCGAAGGAGAGAATGGGGGAGAGACAGAGAAGCCTCTCTGGAGCCGCGCGGGGTTTGAAATGCAAATCAAGCCTCCACCGATCCTAGGGATCGGTGGAGCAGTTTTTTGCAGTTTTTTGGGATTTTCTGTGGCTGGTAGCCGTGTCTGGCGCATAAGGGGCTCCACCGGTCCCTAGGACCGGTGCTGTCATTGTTTTTTCTGCTCCACCGATCCCTAGGATCGGTGGAGGCTATATTGCTAAATTCCATCAGCGCAAGGCTGGTCTGGTTAAAAGGTTTTATAGGAATTCTATATAAAAAAAAAAATCAAATAACTATATAAGGAAACATTACCACCCATCTTTGACACGTTTTTAGAGGTGGTTTTTTTTTGTACGTTCACTCTAACTAATTTTTCCGACGATCTGTGAGGAATTTTTCAAATCTAAAACCACGAAAGTCTTCTACATAATTTTCTCTTTCAAATGAGATCCATGATGACATACTTTCGAGGTGTCCGTTACGCAAGTATTCACACCTCGTACGCAAGTATTCATCTCTCATTGAACAAGTATTCATTCTCGTCGTGTAAGTGTAAAGAGTACATGAAGGTATGGTGGGACCGCACAACTGCGACTTCAGATAAGTAGGGGACCACAGTAATATGCGGAGATAAGTGGTGGAATTAGTAGGGGACGATTTGCGAAAAAGTATTGACACTTAACACGAGTTGTATTCATCCATGTAAATAAAAGTACTCATCTTTGAGAAAGAATTATATATGGAAATATTACGACATTAAGAGCATTAATTACGCGAAGATAGTAGGGTACCACAACTGCCGTCCGCTAAAAATAAAAGAAAACGCGTAATTAAGTGGGGGGACCGCACAACCGCCATCACTAACTACCGTGGGGACCGCATAACCGTCACCGCAAGTGGAAACAACATCAAGTATTCATCTATAATACATGAAGTATTCACATGTAATACATCAAGTATTCACCCTGATATATCAAGTATTTTTAAAAAAAAACTGGACATATCACACCCATCTTTTACACGTTTTTAGAGGTGATTTTTTTTTTCTCCGTTCAATCTAACTAATATTTCTAACGATCTGTGAGAAATTTTGCAAATCTAAAATCACGAACATCTTCTACATAATTTTCTCTTTAAAATGAGATCCATGATGACATACTTTCGAGTTATTCGTTGCACAAGTATTCACCCTCGTCATGCAAGTATTTATCTATCATTGAACAAGTATTCACATGTAATACATCAAGTATTCACCCTGATATATCAAGTATTTAAAAAAAAAACTGGACATATCACATCCATCTTTTACACGTTTTTAGAGGTGGTTTTTTTTTCTCCGTTCAATCTAACTAATATTTCTAACGATCTGTGAGGAATTTTGCAAATCTAAAACCACGAACGTTTTCTACATAATTTTCTCTTTAAAATGAGATCCATGATGACATACTTTCGAGTTATTCGTTGCACAAGTATTCACCCTCGTCATGCAAGTATTCATCTATCATTGAACAAGTATTCATCCTCGTTGTGTGAGGCAGAGGCAGAGGCGGAGGCGGAGAGGGAGAGGCGAAGGTGGGAGAGGCGGGCGGAGGCAGAGGTGGAAGGGGGAGGCGGAGGTGGAAGAGGGAGAGGGAGGGAGAGAGGAAAGAAATAGAAGGAGAAAATCTACTAATTAATTTGTAGGGACCACTAGTTAGTTAAAATTGATTATTATAGTTAGAAAATGAAGTTAGTTAGTTGGAGAAAAAATGGGAAAAGGAATCAAGCGGTAACATATAATTACTCTATTTTTATATGTGAGTTATCTAATTAAATTATGATGGTCGCATTCCTTGGATCAAATATATCGGACGGCTCAGAATCTATAACATTTACCAATGACTCTGTCTTTCGAAGTCACATTCTAGTAGTACACATAAGAAATAAATCTTGTCAAGTTTAACGATTCTAGACAGATAAGAAGTCAACTAGTCACAGCGCTTACACCCACAAAAGTCACGAGATTACAAATATTAAATATATAGCGTATACATAAAACTAAAAAAAAGGTCGTCCTATTAATTTTTCTTTTTTCAGTTATTTTGGGACAAATTCAACATGTCCCATGCACCATAGACAATAAATTAATCAGGGTCAAATAAATATATGCATCGAAAGAAAAACTTGCTTTGAAATTATGATGCCTGGCTAAGATTTCCCAGGTGGAAACAAAAACAAATCCCATTCACCTCTCTTTCCCACAACAAACGGGGCCCACTTTGCATTCTCCTATAACCATCGTCACGGCCAGTACGTCTGCCATCGCTGCTTTTTCTCACAGGATTCTCGTCTCGGTGGCCATGGATCACCGTTCGATTCTGAACCCCAACCATCTACTCTTGCTTCTACTCCTCCAGAGAAGCTGTGTCGCGCTTGCACAAAGCGTGGGCCCGCCACCGCCACACTACCACGGCGGTTTCAGTACAGTCACAGGTGTGATCTTCGGATGTCTTGTAATCTTGTTCTTTGGTATTTCCTTATTCTCTTTTTGCTTCTATCAACGCCGCTACATCAATGATATTACAACCAACAGGCCTGCCGGAGGTACTGCCCCGACAACAAGCAGTGAGTCCGGCCAGAGGAATATACAAAAGGGTGTCGACAATAGCGTGCTCGAGACTTTTCCTATAATGGAATATGCAGCTGTTAAGAAGCTCAGCACTGTCAAAGGACCGCTTGAGTGCGCAGTGTGCCTATCTGAGTTTGCCGATGACGAGTCACTTAGACTGTTGCCAGGATGCTGTCATGTGTTCCACCCGGAATGCATCGATCAGTGGCTAGAAAATCACACCACCTGCCCAGTTTGCCGTGCTGACCTAAGCAACCCATCCGTGCCAAGTGGTGATGCAGATGCTACCTCTGCAGCAACTGGAACTGGTACCGTAACAACCGAAGGCCATGAGATAATTGAGGTGGACGTGTCTGGCGAACCATCTGTAGTCATCCATACCGTGGATAGGTTCACGCTCAGGTTGCCGCATTATATGATAAAGGAAATCGAGGAGTCGAGGAAGTACAGACGGTCAGTGAGTATTGCGGGCTATGCATATGACCGAAGGGGCAGCACCAACGAGAGGAGCGGGAGGCTGCGGGGGTTCATTCGGTCATTCTCTACTGCGTGGCAGAGAGAGCCTGATTCTGGTTCGAGGTCAATTAAGCGTGTTTTCGCGCTTACTGAAGTTGCCGAAGTGCCGATGAATAGCCGGAGCATAGGATCATCTTCATCAGGAGAGAATCAAGGTCAAAGACTAAGCAATGATTCGGACATAGCGTTGCTTGACCGGGTATGAACTTGATTGTGTGCGACTTTTATTAGATACTTTTTTCTACGCCTTTCTTTGCGTTTTCATGGCCGTTTTCTTTTTATTTATCTAATTATAGCCTGATTAATTATTGAAGAAAAAGGTCGGGTCGTTCTCCGGAATTCGTCGATTTACTTGCTTGGTTTTCAAATGTTTTAATTCTGTGTACAAATAAATGCGGCCGTCAATAAAGTTTGAATCGGGCACGGGTAATTGAATTTGAGTTATTGTGTGCTATACGTTGAGGGGAAATTATACTAATTAAGACTAATGAAAATTTGAATAGTGATGTAAACATTAAAACTAAATTATATTATTCAAATTTTTAAATGAAGAGTGACCCACTTACAACATCTTACAACAATTTAGTTTTGTGATTTTTAAAGTCCAAACAGTCGATCCAAACCGTTTAACATGTAATCTTTACTAAAATGTGCTTAGAGACCAAATTTTATATTTTTTTAGAATTTTTTTACTATTTACCAAGTATTTTACAAAACTGTTGTTTTAGTAGTCCAGAATTATCTAAAAATAACAGTTTTGTAAAATACTTAATAAATTCAAAAAAATTCAAAAAAAAATATAAAATTTGATCTTCAAGCACATTTTAATACAAATACATGTTGAACGGTTTGGATCGACTGTTTGGACTTTCAAAATTGCAAAACTAAATTGTTATAAGATGTTGTAACTTTCGAATATTGTAAGTGGATCCCTCCTCTTTTTAAATATCAATATTTTTAAGAGAAGAGATTCATTTACAATATTTGTAAGTTACAGCATCTTACAATAATTCAGTTTTATGATTTTGAAAGTCCAAACAGTCGATCCAAACCGTTCAATATGGTTTCTATATTAAAATGTGTTTGGATATCAAATTTTATATTTTTTTTGAATTTTTTTACTATTTATTAAGTATTTTACAAAACTGTTATTTTCAAGTGGTCCAAAATTGTTAAAAATAACATTTTTGTAAAATATCTAATAAATAGTAAAAAAAATATTAAAAGATATAAAATTTGATCTCCAAGCACATTTTAATATAAAGATCATGTTAAACAGTTTTGATCGACTGTTTGAACTTTGAAAATTGTAAAACCAAATTATTGTAAGGTGTTGTAACTTACAAATATTGTAAGTAAATTCTTCTATTTTTAAATGTATCATGTCTCCATCATATACAACAATGAAATTATCAACAAAATATTCAAGACTGTCATTTTTAAGATATCGATCATGAAAATTACGATAACATCTTTCATATATATGCAACATTTAAATTTGTAAGGTATTAGGGCTGTAAATGAGCTGAGTTTGAGCGATTACCTCCAACTTGTGCTCAGCTCATTTAGTTAATGAGCGAGTCAACTCGAGTTTGGATGGCAATAACGAGCTATAAAATCAACTCGAGTTGGCTCACAACTCATTTATAACTCGTTTGACTAGTCAATTTTCTTAGTTATAGTTATATACTAGTAAGAGTTTATCTAAACACAAACAATTCAAATAACTTAGTAAGAGTTTATCTTTTTTTTTTTTTGAGGAAACAATTCAAATAACTAATAAATTTTGGTTATGAGTTATCTAAATACAAACAATTCAAACATAATTAACAAGACAACTAACAAACCAAACAATTCAAACAACAGCTTATGAGTCATTTAGAAGGATATGAAATTTATTGTGACGAATTTTGTATAACTCGAGTTGTTAATGAGGGAATTGGAGTATGCTCAAACTCAGCTTATTTATTAAACGAGTCGGCCAACTCTAATTGAAACTAATTTGAGTTATAAATAAGAAAGTGAGCAGTTAGCGAGCGAGTTACAAACGAGATACGAGTTTGAGCTACTTTGTACAACCCTGGTCACAATTGGAAGCGTAAAATCATAATTTCAGTTCCATGGGGAACGATTTAATGAAAGTTCTTGTTTCCACGGAGAAAAAAAATAAAAATAAGAGAGATGAGGTCATCATAACAATTAACAAACATAATGCAGCCTGAGAGATATAATATATTATAGGCGTGAGCGACTAACGCGGTGGCGCTTCTTCACCTAATTACCCCCATGTTCCATTTTCAACAATAATGAAACGAATAAAGAAGAATTCAAAGACAGTAACATTTGAAAAATTATTTTTAAATATTATAGCTAAGTTAAAGAATATATTAATAATTAAAAATAAGAGATAATGCAAATATGATTTATATTTTGTCTGTCCAATAAAGATTACAAACAAACGTACTAAATTAGAAATTTTGAATTTTTAAATTTAAATTTAAAAAGTTGTTATATTTCAATTTCGCATTTATACAAGAATGAAAAATTCAAGGACATTTTACTCGTTTTCAGAAATGAAATTTAATTTAATTGGGGGAGTAACATTAAATAATATTGAGAGGTACGACAGAAATCCGAGATTTTTATTAATAACCCCAAACAAAAGAAAAATATCAAATCTAACCCCAGCTCCAAAAATTTTTCAAAAATAACCCAACCGCCCCATGATTGGGCGGTTTACCCCCCCCACCTAACCGCCCCACCATGGGGCGGTTTAGTTGAATTTTTTTTTTTTTTTTAATAAAACCCGCCAGCCCCCCCCCCCCCCCACCCTACCCTAACCGCCCAGCCAGCCCAGCCAGCCCCCCTGCCTCCCCCACACGCCCGGCCAGCGCCCAGCCCCGCCCTCCCCGACCCTCCCCGCCCCTCCCTGCCCCTCCCCGCCCCTCCCCCGGCCCTCCCCTCCCCTCCCCTCCCCTCCTCTCCCTCTCCCTCTCCCCTCCCCTCCCCTCCCCTCCCCTCCCTCTCCCTTCCCCCTCCCCTCCCCTCCCCTCCCCTCCCCTTGGCCGGCCACCACCACCACCACCCCCCTCCTTTCTCTCTCGGCCACCCTCTCTCTCTCCCTCTCTCTCTCTCTCGGCCATCTCTTCCTCTCGATCGATCGTCTTCGGGTAAGTTATCGTAACTCATAATTTTATTTTTGGTAGGAATTGAGGTGTTAATCGTGTGCGGGTTGTTGATTTTCCCGACGCGATTAAATTGTGCGGTTTATGTTAGAAATTAAATTAGGGTTTAATTAGGGTTTAGACTTTAGTTTAAAATTTTAATTGTTAAATTGTGCGGGTTGTTGATTTTCCCGACGAGATAGAATTGAACAAAATTAGGAGTTAGGGTTTCTAAAAAATTAATAAATACACTTTGTGCAGATTCTTACCGGTATCAGAGGAGTGGCACACAACTTGGTGTGCATGGCACGAGATGGTTGGCGAGCAGTGGGATGTACAATGCTCCAGCACACTGCTCCTATGGTGGAGGACTCCGGCTTTGACGGCCGCCTCGTTGGCATGTTGCACGACATTCCACTCCGGAGTTCACTATGGATGACTTTATCGGAGATTATGCCGGGGATGAGAGACGGAGCCTCCACATGCCACAATATCCGGAGGCCAGACAGCACGATGACGAGGCCAGTGGGAGTGGAGCACAGCATGCAGATGCATATGCATCTGCTATATTTGGCACACCGCCTCCTCCGCCTACGTATCCATCGACCTGGGAGCCATGGGAGGTGCCTACTATGCCGCCTATCCCCCCACTGGTGGAGGATCCGTGGGCCGAGGCGGATACAGCCGCACAGGAGGAGGAGGTTCACGTGAGGCGTGTACAGCCGCATAGGGACCGCCATCCACCCCGTAGGTTGGATCTCTCCGGTCGTCGCCCTCGTCCTCGTCGTTAGGTTTTTTGTTCTTGTAGTCTGATAGCTTTTCTACTATTGTATATTCAGTTTGGAGTGTTTTATCTTATGTTGCGGACATTTAGATTACGTAGTTTGGATTTTTTTTTGGTGGACTTACCATTTATATTACATATTTTTCACTGTTTATCACGTTATCCAAATCGACAATTATTATAAAAGAATCGACAGTTCTAACGTCAAACGACTCATCCACTTTCAACCAATTCTTATTTAAAATTACAATAATAAAAATAAAGCATTTTCATATAAAAATTACAATAGAAAAAATATATCTTCATATATGTTGTAAATATATCTTAATAAAAATATATCTACAAAACAAATATATATTTAATATATCTATAAAAAATATATATATCTTATAAATATATCTTATAAATATATCTTAATGAAAATATATTTACAAAAACAAACATGTCTTAATATATCTTAAAAAAATATATATATCTTATAAATATATTTTACTAAAATAAATATCCTAACATATCTGTAAAAAAAAAAAAAAAAAAAATAAAATAAAATGCCTAACCGCCCCCCAATAGGGCGGTTTTCTTGGCCGTGTGAACCGCCCAATGATTGGGCGGTTTTGTGGGTAGGGTGAACCGCCCAATCATGGGGCGGTTAGGTCATTTTTGAAAAAATTTTCAAGGTGGGGTTAGATTTGATATTTTTCTTTTGTTTGGGGTTATTAATAAAAATTTCGGGACAGAAATGAGGTCAATTTGAACAGTGATTACTAAAACTGGAAAAAGAAAGTGGTAATCAGTCACCGCCACCGGCATTGTTTCATGAAATTTCTAGAAGCGTCTAGCTGGGCCCCAACGTGCACCGCCCGGTGAGGTCATTAACCACTCACAACATATTAAAATTTAAACACTCGTACTACGCATTAATTTGAAGAAAAAGGTGCTGGCCATTACCGACCAAACCAAAACGAGTGCGTATTGTTTCAGGTAATAAAATACCTCACGTATGAAAAGGAAATGAACATATATATGAAAGCGTTGACATGGTCCGATCGATCTAAGTAACGCATAAGCAAGCCTCTAAGAAATAGTACAGATGAAAATTTTGTAAATATACTTGAGAAATGATATATATAATTCAATCTCTAGTCTTGCTAATGCTAACTAATAAATTTTGTTACAGACTTACGATAACTACCGCATTTTGTAGTTATTAATTGTAAATGATCCGCATAGTTTGCCCCTCGCATTTGCTTTACAACAAATATGTTTTCATTTTTCAAGAAAATAAATAAATAAGAAAGCGTAGAATCTAATCCAGCAAGTTCGCAAAAGTATTTTTATAGAAACTTGAGAGCAAGTCTTTAATTTATTGGCTCAAACAGTGTAGAAATTCTAGATTTACAATTAAATTTCTCGGTTTCCATTAGAAGAAAACAAATTTTAGGTTATATAGTTATGTTAAGAGCTAACAAAATGTAAAGCTCTTAACCTGTTGGCTATGTTTAACTACTCCCAAATATCTAAAAAACAATAACAACATTCTGTAATGGAAAATGCAACATTCACTAAGCACATATAACAAAAATTAACCTACTATATCATGTTCCTAAACTTTTATTGACATATTAACTGTTCTGAACTTTCACGTATCAGTCAATGAAATTACAATTCACTGTCATGTCCTATTCCGGTTTCCATATCTGTAATGGAACCGCATGAATTGTCGCTTTGTCTGGAATCCAGCTCTGTACTTCTTCCTTAACATGAAGCAGAACTCTTGCTCCACCTGTCCAATATATCACAAGAGAAATAGTTAGTAGAATTATATTTCTTGCCGACTTTGGTTGAATATTCTCAAAACATAGTTTGTTCCTATGTTTCCACAGCGTCTAACATACGACACTTAATACAATCAGGGAAGCTGTTCTCTCATGTGCTTTTAATGTTAACGCAAACTCAACTATATGTTGAAAAAAATGCCATGTTGTAAAATGATCCTTTTTTTTTTTCCATCTAAAACCAAATTTGTTTGACAAATTAACATTGTACAAATAAGTGATCTATACTTTAAATACTGGAGCAAAATTGACAACATTAGTTACCAATTCAACCTTTTTTTTTCTAAGTTTTCTTTTAGTTAGAATTTTTTTTCTTAGCTATTAACTACATAAAAATTCTAATCTTAGAGGGAAGAGGTAGGTTCCACCATAAACAAGATTGTGCAATAGCTTCACCCCTATAATTCAGCAATTTATATAAGAATTGAACCGTAAATTTCCCCGGAGCATCCCATTTCCATGCTATTTTATCCTCATTATGTGTAAAAGCAATTGTACTAAGGTTACACAAAATGCTGGCCCACTCCCTTTGTAATATCTCTGTGAGTGTTCTCCTAAAAGCACTTTTGTCCTTGCGAGACTATCACTTCTGAAAGTAAGATGTTTGGATCAGTACATATAAAGAAAAGAAAAGGATATGCATTAGCTGTTGGATTGTGTCATAATTTATTTGTCTTTTTGACTAGATTTGCAAAATATTTATTAATTGAATTTTACAGTTTCGTGTTTTAAGATATTGTACAGGTTCATGACGCTATGAATTGCTAAAGTACACATCAAGGATACATGATGAATTGCAATAATTAATCAAGGATGAGTCATGAAGAACCAAGCATTGGAGCAAGAAACATCATCTCGAGATTAGGTTTAGAAATCTGTAAAATTGGTTAAATATGCTTGAGATTGTGGTAATTCACCTTAACCGTTGTAACGGTTGAGAAACCGTTGCAACGGTATAATTCAAACATAGCAAAATCGATTTATTCCGTTGTGACAACCGGTGCAACGATTAGCAAGAATTTTCAGGGACAACCGTCACAACGGTTAACAATCGTTAGGGTTTCGCAGGCAGTCAAACCAATGCTTTGGTGGCAACCGTTGCAACGGTTAATACCAAATACCTAATTTTGCACAGTTCTCTATAAATAAAAACAAAATCTAGATTTGGATCATCACTCTAGCCGCCCACAATTGTAATATTCTGAATTCATTTCAGATCTAGATTTGAATTATCACCTAAATTGGACATATCTAATATAGCACTCCAGAAGGGAGATACGTACTCGTGTGTAGTTGTACGAGTATAGAGATGAAATTAGTGTTTTCCAATGAGTACTAAAAGTGGGGTCTTTAAATTTCCACAATAGGATTACAAGAATGAAAACAAAATAAAATGAAAACAGTACTCAATATATTTGAGTAGCAAAATAAAAACAAAATAGAAGTAGACTAATTACATTAATGAAAATTTCAGAAATTCAAAACTAAATAATTCAGAAATTCTAGCTAAGTGGTTCCAATATTGCCATTCTCTCTGGGCCTGGTTTATTCCCCTTCTCTTCAATGATGACTGGCACCTTGAGTTCCACTCGGTAACGTATGCATTTCTGTACCAGTGGTACCATGGTACCCTTTTCAGTTGGTACCAGTGGTACCGGGTCTTCTCTGTGTTTCTTACCAGCACCACTGTACAGCGCTTCCTTCTGTAATAGTGAGCTCACGTTTGTTGCAGCATGCGTTCCAGCGGGTCCATGTCACTGTTTTTCAGTTAGTACCAGCGGTCCCAGCCTTCCTTCCTCTGTCTTTCTTATCAGCGGCACTGTTATTATTACTGTTACCATTGTTGTTCTTCGTACCAGTGGTACCAAATTTTTACCCTGCTGCCTTTTGTACCAGCGATACCTGTTTCATACCAGCAGTACCAGTCTTCCCCTTGCTGTATGTCGTACCAGTAAATATTTAAAGTTAAATTTTTTTTATCATAATTCTATCCAAATGTTTTGTTTTCTGGAAATTCATATTGGTACATTCTTATGTTATTTAGTGTATTTTTTGGGTTTATTTTGACAGTTCAACTTTTCTAATGTATGCATTCTAGAGTATGAGACAAATAACCAACGCAAGTTGGAATTTATATCACTAAGGTAACAAAACATTTCTACTTAGATCCAGACCGTCCGATCATAATTCACACAAATATTAAAAGGACGCCGTGTATTCTACTTCGGGCTGGATTAATTCAGATCGTGATCAGCCGTTCCAGATCTAAACAAAAATATTTTGTTACCTCAGAGGATATAGACTCACACAAGTTGAGTCAAAAGTGACCAGCATCTGTGATATTTAAGTCGATTTAGTTCAAAATTTGAAACTTCAATTGAGTTATTTCTCTGTATCTAGTTGTCTCCAGTGGCGAAGTTAGGATTTGAGCTAGGGGTAGGTAAAAATCGGATTCGAGTTCGAAAAAATTAACGGTTCTAACAATTCAAGCGGTACCAAAATCGGCAAACAATCACAGCAGCAAAGCAACAGAATCGGCACCACACAACAGCACAACAAAACAAGGAAACATGCACCGAAAATAAGCCTCAGCACACTCAACACCAAGGGGTAAAAGAACCCAGTACCAGTACCGGTACTGGTAAGGTCAGACCCTAACCCAACAAGGCAGCAAGCAAGAAAATCAACAACAATCCCAACAAGGCAGCAAACAATCAAGCAAGGTACCAAGGAAAATCAAGCAAGGCAGCAAACAATCAAGCAGCAAGGTACCAACGACCCTAACCCAACAAGGCAGTAAACAATCAAGCAAGGTACCCGCAAAACGATTCCAATTCAGAATCAAGCAATTACAACAGCCGGCCGGGAAAATCAACAACCCGAGCTAGGCCATCTCAACAACAACAATCAACAAGCACAACCCAAAATTAAAAAGGCACAAAATTACCCGATTTGGCAAGGCGCAGCGCAGGCGGCAGGCGCGTTCTTCTTCTTCGCGCAGGCGCAGCGCGTTCTTCTCTCGTCTTTTTTTTCTTTTCTCGTCGCTTCGCGCAGGCGCAGGGCAGAGGTAGGCAAAGCCCAAAAAATCCCAGTCCATAAAAAAAAAAAAAATTTCAGGAGTAGGCAAGTGTCTACCCCTGCGTGAACGTGGCTTCGCCTCTGGTTATCTCCATTTTAATTTCCAAAAAAATATAAATAAAAAAGTTGTCTACGTTTAGTGCCTCTAATTCCTTCCTATGAGCTAAAGCAAAAAGAAAAAGAAAAAATCGCTGCTTCCAGATAAATCAAGCCCGGAGAATCCGTAAAAAAAAAAAAAAATAAAAAAAAAAGAAAAAAAAAAGAAGAAGAACAGCAACCGAGCTACCGCACCGAATTACAAATAAACATTGTTGAGTTATTTAGATATATTAATATATTAAGTCAATTAGTTAATGTTGTAAGGACCTATTTGTAAGAAGTGTTTTAATATAAAAGAGGGACCTCTCCATGACAGAAGGTTAATTCTAATTTTATTTCCAATTACTTCAAACATTGATATCCATTAGAATTCAGTACAATCCCAACCGAGCGATTAGAATTCGGTAACTATTGTAAATATCGGAGATCCGTTTTGAGATTTCGTATCAAGTTAAAAAGAACGGTGTGGTTGTAGAAATTCTACCGTCCGTCCGACTGGATCTGAATCGCTCCTGCACGAGGTAAGAAATGACACTGCTAAGGCCTAAGCCATGATATGGAGATATGGGCCTACTTAATATCAGCCCAAGAAGTTGTTTAAAAAGCATTTTCTCAGATAAGAAATGGACCCTGAATTTTGGGCCCAACTAGTTAACTCTAAATTTTGATTAGTTAATCTGAGCTCTTAGCAAAACTATATCTAGCGCTTTTTTTTTTTTTTTTTGATTGATTGAAACCCGTAGGTGTAATTTCATTGCAATAAACAAAGGTTCAACTCCAGAATGCCTAAATAAGTAAAATAACCTACATTGCATAGTAATAAAAACACAACTTGTAAAAACTATATCTAGCTTAGAATAATTATAAGTGCAGAGATACACAGAAAAGTTACTAATTTACCGGTCATAATTGAGATCGATCGGAGAAATTCAAGGTGTTTCTATATATTTAATTTACAAATTTCAAAAAGTAGACCTATATATATTTTTTTCTTTTATATAAAAGTTGTTTAGTTAATATTAATAAGACAGTTCAAACAAAAAAAATCGATAGCGAAGCTCATTATTTTTTAAATATAGATTTGAATATCACAACAAACAAGATTATCGAATATAATTCATTATCTTATATATATTCTGTATATTATATTATTCTTCTCTGCCTCAAGCAGAGTGGAGTTATCACAACAAACAAAAAAAGAAGGTCAATATATTAAATTTACTATTTTTATATTTTCCTTATGGCAATATTTTTCCCTTTAGATGGATCCGTATATATTAAAATCTTTTTGGAAGATTAGCACATTCCAAAATGTAAAAAAAAAATGTTTGTTTTATTAACTTCTTCCTTAAAAGAATTATACTTGCGAAATTTTTTATGCATTAAATAGTATAAAAATAATGCTATATTTTTTGCTTTCTTTTTCCTTGTACAAATTTTGTTTATTTAATTTGATTATATGGCAAAATAAAAATAGTTTTTATAAATTATAAATTTACAAAATAAATAAAATTATCGCTGTGGTTTTAAAAAAGATAATTGCAGTACCTACTATAATGTAATGCGAATTAAAAGAAGTTTTGAATCCTTAATTATACAAAAGTACAAAACACGTTACAAGAAAATGAACTTACAAATATGTATCAATTTTTTTTTTAGAAAAAGGCTTATAGCCCATTTATATTACGCAAATAGAAGAAGATTTAAATACAGGCATGCATCAACCATCCCTAAACTAAATGACTCCCAACAAAAGACAAAGCATTTAAGGAAACAAAAAATGCCAGTTATATACCAGCAACTCAGTTCTTCAGCACTACTACTTATTGGATGTACTAGGCTATCATTAGCAGATTATCACTCGACATTTTTATTAATATCGAAAGTTAATTACAAATTAATAAATATACCCACGTTAGCTAGGTATTTTTAAAAATGTCCAAATCGGTTATTTTTAATGACCGGATCACTTTTTTTTTCAACCGGCCATTAAATGGCCGATTCTCATATATATATATATATATGAGTGAGGCTATGGTACTTCGGCTAGTGTACTATGGCTAGTGTACTACGGCTCAATATGGTACTTTTTAAAATCTTAACGGTCAATCCGAACCGTTCAATGTGATATCCATATGAATATGAACTTGCAAACTAAATTTTATATTTTTTCAAATTTTTTTACTATTTTTTTAGATAGGTAGAATTTTGATGGTCGAAAATTTGTATAAAATACTGAAAATTCTACTTATCTAAAAAAATAGTAAAAAAATTCAAAAAAATATAAAATTTAGTTTGCAAGTACATATTCATATGGATATCACATTGAACGGTTCGGATCGACCGTTAGGATTTTAAAAAGTACCATATTGCGCCGTAGTACACTAGCCGAAGTACCATAGCCTCACTCTATATATATAGTGCTAGGATTAGCTAAGCCATGGTGTAAAACGACTTGGTGCTCCACGCCTCATTATTTCCATTTTAAAAATCCAAACTACCGATCCAAACCGCTCAAGTTGTTCTCCATATTTAAATGTGATTGGAGACCAAATTTTACATTTTTTGGAATTTTTTTACTATTTATTAAGCCACTTTGAAAATCGCTGATCCATTGGTCCATAATTTTTTACTGTTTTGCTACTGTTCATCCGGATCAGCGATTTTCAAAGTGGCTTAATAAATAGTAAAAAAATTCCAAAAAATGTAAAATTTGGTATCCAAGCACATTTCAATATGGAGAACAACTTCAGCGGTTCGGATCGGTAGTTTGGACTTTCAAAATGGAAATATGGCGTGGAGTACCAAGTCATTTTACACCATAGCTTAGCTAAGTCCATATATCTCTCTCTCTCTCTCTATATATATATATATATATATATATATATAGATGAGCTATTGTGCTTTGCAAAGTAAAGCGAACGGTTTACTTCGGGCTACTTTTTGGATTTTCAAAGTCCAAAATGTCGATCCGACCGTTCAAGTTGATCTACATATTGAAATGTGCTTGCAGACCAAATTTTACATTTTTTGGAATTTTTTTACTATTTAGCCACTTTGAAAATTACTGATCACATGGTCTAGAATTTTGTTGCACTGTTTTTACTGTTCACCCGGATCAGCAATTTTCAAAGTGGATTGGCGCTACCCCTTCGCTTCGGCGTCGATTTGAAATCAGCATTCGTCTCTGGTTGAGCGCGGTGTGCGTAGACCAAAGTGACTGAATGCGGGTCCCGCTTGTCAGGTTTAATGAAAGACCGGAACTCGTGAGCCAGCGACCCTTTTCTTTTTTTCCTTTCGCTATCAGCTGGGCATTCTTCTTATGTAACCCTCTAGATCGACTTCCGATAAATAGTAAAAAAATTCCAAAAAATGTAAAATTTGGTCTGCAAGCACATTTCAATATGTAGATCAACTTGAACGGTCGGATCGACGTTTTGAACTTTGAAAATCCAAAAAGTAGTCCGAAGTAAACTATTCGCTTTACTTTGCAAAGCACAATACCCATCTATATCTATATATATATATATATATATATATATATATATATATATATATATATATATATATATATGAGTAGAACTAAGGTGCTCTTAAGCTCACCAAGCTCTCCGTGAGCTTAACTCAAAAACCTATTAATCCGACTTCAAATGACATTTTCAAACCGTTAGATGTTCAATCTATATTAAAATGTGCTTGGAGACCAAATTTTACATTTTTTGGAATTTTTTTACTATTTATTAAGCCGGTTTGAAAATCGTTGTTTTTATTAAAAATCTGCACCATTAGAAAACAGCGGTTTTCAAACCGGCTTAATAAATAGTAAAAAAATTCCAAAAAATGTAAAATTTGGTCTCCAAGCACATTTTAATATAGATTGAACATCTAACGGTTTGAAAATGTCGTTTGAAGTCGGATTGATAGGTTTTTGAGTTAAGCTCACAGAGGGCTTGGTGAGCTTAAGAGCACCTTAGTTCTACTCTATATATATATATATATATATATATATATAAATATATATATTTTACTGTTTCTGACCTTACAAATATCCATCTTTTTCTCTCCTCTCTCTCATAACTCACTCAACTCACAGAAGAGAAAGAGAGGAAGGGAAAGAGAAAAAGAGAGTGCGATTTTTGAGGCGATTTGAGACGATTTCCCATGGGCCAAAAAGATGAACAATAGCAACCGAGGTAGGTCGTCCTATCGTGGCCTAGCGAGAGAAATGTCAATTAGTGATCGAGGTAAAAATGAGAGAAAAAAGGACAACCGTCAAGTATACCGTGATAAAAAGAACTGTCAAGTATGTATGATGGAGGAATTTCTTAAACGGCCTATTCATTATGAAATTTCAGACGATGACTTTGTGAAAAATCCCTACGGCTCTGGTTTGAATAAAAAAAGGTTGATCCAGAGCCTCCAACATTAGACGATGAGTTTGTTCCGTGTACTTATACTGGTAAGACTACCACTTCGTCTATTGTGACTGATTCAGATTCGGCAATATCAGACGAGAAGTTTATTCCATGTATTTTCAAAGCTCGTTCTAAAAAGTAGTATTATTAGGATTTAAATTTTGAATTCATTTGAGCTAGGTTCTAAGAAATAGTATTATTTTAGTTTGATGAATTAGAATTGTAAAATTAGGGTTGTAAATTTTTTGAGTTAATGTATTAACATGCATGTAGACTTGATGTTTCTCTACATTTGAATATGGTAAAAAATAATAAAGTTATAAAAACTTACATTCAACTAACTCATAACTTAGTCTTAATAAAGGCCACACAAATAAAAGCCAATTTAATTGTTCTGAAAACAACATCTAAATAAATAAGTTCACAACATGCACAACATGCATCAAATGAGAAGAATTTAAATCGCCTATTACTACTACGCCTAAAATTAAATCCGAGAAACCAACCAGTTGTAGAAGATGGCTTACCATGACTCTACTTGGCTTCCTTATACGCCTACTAGTTGACCTTCTTGGTTGGCTTCTAGATGACTCTCCTTGCACCCTAACCGTCTCTCCTCACTAGTGGAAAATAAGGTATCAGGATCGGTTATATACGCATATCAGTATCGGATTCCTACCGATCCTGACCCAGGCGATTCTGATACGATAATAATCTGAGAATTAAGTAGTAGATATATTTTTAAGAAACTAGAAAGATATAATTTTTTTTTATTCCATAGAATAAACATATGAAACTTGCTCTCTCTCTCTCTCTCTTTCCACACTCTGAACGATTGCAATTGAGAAATTATTCTCGGACGACATGGAAGGCGAAGGCGAAATGGCCAAGCGGAGAAAGTAAGTACTTTGAATCCTTCGTCTTCTCAGAGTAAAATCAAGGAAGGACTTTGAATCCTCCGTCTTAGAGTAAAACCAAGGGACGAAAGACTTTAAGTCCTACATCTCCTCAAAACGAGACTGGAGAAGTAAATGAGATAGCCACAATCCATACCGACTTCCTGGAGAGCTCAATTTGCTTCAAACTCATGTACTCTCCATTAATCAAGTAATTTTTTTTTCACTGTTATTCTCTGGACGTACTACTTCAAATTCAGCAGTACCGGCATGCACCCACATCGAATTTTTTCGCCATTGCAACCATTCAGAGTGTGGAGAGAGAGAGAGCAAGTGAAATATGTGATATCGGCCAATTTTGCATTTAATGTGTGTAACTCATATGTTTTTTCTATGGAATGAAAAAAAAAATTTCTTTCTAGTTTCTGAAAAAATATACATCTACTATATTCCTTGTGTAAATCATGTATTAGGATCGGTTATTAGTAAAAACCGATTCCAATAGTATCAGGATCGGTTCTAACAAGCAACTGATCCTAATTTCTGAACTATTAGGATCGGTGGTAAGTTAGAACCGATCCTGATAGTTTCAGGATCGGTTTTATATAAACAACCGATCCTAATTTCTGACTTATTAGGATCGGTTGTGTATTAAAACCGATTCTGATAGTATCAGGATCGATTTTTACTAACAACTGATCCTAATAGGTATGGAATTAGGATCGGTTAACGTAACAACCCGATCTGATAAGTTTTTAAGATCGGTTTTGTTAAGAAAACGGATCCAGATACTTATTAGGATCGGTTGTTTATTATAGCCGATTCAGATAGGCCGATCCCGATTCCTATTTTTCCACTAGTGCCTCCTATGGCAACTGCATCTCCCATTGCTTCTGCAAAACATAGTAGATGCAACTAAATGACTTGTAGCTGTGTTTCGCTGTGACCTTGTGACCCATATGCCTCTGTGATAACTTGCTCATTTTCTGCCACATTTGATGCGTTTCTGGCCTTTACATTTCATTTGTTACTTAGTAAGTTGGTATAAATTGAAAATAAATATAATTTTTGATGAATGTTACGTACCTCTTCGATTCCTATATGTAGTGGAACAACGAGCCTGATGTCCCCTTCGTCTACCTTGCGTTTCATCCATGGTCATTACATGACATGTGTGTTTTCTCCTCTCAACCCTAATCCAGACCTTGTTAGGAAAAATTATAGGTTCATTACAAGTAGATCATTCTTCCATATTACCAAAAGAATCAAACACCCCACTCCAAGTATTTTAAAGATAGTTTAGAGTATACTAGTCTGCAACAAATTGGTTCTCGCTCTAGTTTCATTTACGACAAACCGCTAAGACATGAGCGCACGGAATGGATGTTAATTGGATACCTTTGCATGTACATTCCATTTTATTGCTTGGCCCGTGTGTCACAATATACTGGAACTCCCTGTGAATAATGTCCATACTTATTTTGCCGTCGCGGGTGATTGGAACATACTCATTTGGAAATGAAACTTGGTACTGACCTTCGTCGTGCGTATAAGGGACCAAATGAATTTCTTCAGCTTTGGTCCATCGTTTTCTAATCTTTTGCAAAATCCGGTCAGAAAATAGCTGATTTGCATCTCTTAAGTCCATTGCTCGCTTCCACCGCTCAACAAACCATTTGTTGCACATCTAGAACGTATCCTCCACTATGGCAGGCACGTGCATTATACTGCTAACCCGAAACACATTGTTGAGCGATTCGGAGCCGTTTGTTGTCATGATACCAAATCGGTATCCTTTATCACAGGTTTGAAAAATCTTCTCATAATTGGATGGCTCAATCACATCATTATGACGTATTTTACCCATCTTCTTTAAAAATACATTACACTTTGAATTTAGCTGCACAAAAACAAATAAGTGTTACTTCATTTTCAGGATAGTCTTATAAAATAATTAAACAAAATGTTATAAATTAGACATACCACGGCAAACTCTTTGAACATCTCTTTTAACATTCTTGGCTTCTTCTTCCTGGCTCCTTGTCTGAACCTCCATCCGAACAACTTGTCATTTCCACAATTCTGGACCAGGTTGTCAGCAACATGTTGCATACAAAACTTGTGCACAAAAAGGTATGAAGACCATACGTATTCTGTTGTCAGTGCACATTTGATCCCCTTGTGCTGGTCCGATATAACACAGACGAATTTATCATATCTAAGCACTTAATTCCTCAACCACTGCAAGAAAAAATCTCAATTCTCACTATCCTCCTTCTGCACAATTGCAAATGCAATAAGCAACAATTGGTTCTCGACTTCATAGCCGCAAGCTATCAAAAGCCTCCCCTCATACCGCCCAAACAAGAAGCATGCGTCTATACTGATCACTGGTCTCAAGTACTGGAACGCTACAGTTATTCACCCGCTACTGTTTCGTTACCCGATAATTTTAACGGGTAAGGGTAGAGAAAGGTAATGTCAATTCTTAAAGGGTAATGGTAGGGTATGAGTAAGACCATTCTTAATGAGTATGGATATGGATATGAAAATGCTTCCACCCTACCCATATCGTATGGGTATGGATATGGGTACGAAAATGCTTCCACCTTACCCGTATCATACCCATTGACACCCCTACTTTAGATGTTATCCCCACCTGGACCTCCACCATTGTCAGCACCAATCACAATGAGTGGAGTCTCACCCTCTCCTATTCACGCAAAGGAATAATCTCCATGCTCTCTGGCATCCACTCCTTGACAACATGCTCCATTCCTTTCTTGAAGTTTCCTGCCCAATATTGAATCAAGGAGCAAATTAGAAAGATTAAAGATATATTAGAAGACACTTGTGCTCTATTAAAACATATATCGTTGCGATGTTTCCAAAGTGACCAACACACAGATGCAATTGTAATAAGAGCAACAGTTTGATTATGTTTTGGTGAATTGTGAGTAAATGAGAGTAAATTATCAAAAGATCCTCATGTTGAAAAGTAATTTTGAAATTGTCCCATATAAAATTATATTTTCCTGACAAACTTACAAGATACAAAGTGAATCATTACAGGATCTCAGCCACCCTTAGGCGAACCAAATTACTCTTAGTTAAAATTTTATTAATAGCTACTAGCCACATAAAAACCCGAATTTTGGGAGGAATTGGTAATTACCACCAAACTTGATATTTATATTTAATGCCCCTCTAAAATTTAAAAAGAGATATAGGGATTTGACAGAAAATTCCTGTGATGTAGTCCATCTCCATTCTACCTAATCTTTAACATGAGTAAAAGCTGTATGGCAAACTAAGCTAAGGATTTCAGACCATTCTCTCAAGTAGCACACCATCTAAATGTCTAGTAAAACTAAGAGCAACACCTTGGGACCAAAACACTTTATGCACTAATATATTTGGTTGTTGACAAATTGCAAACAAATGAGGGTAACTAGAAGCTAAACAACAGTTATCAATTCAAATATCAGTCCAAAAAAGTAAATTGCTTTCACTACCAGCTTGGTAACAAACACTCACCTGACTAATAGGTTCTAATTTATGAATTTCCTTCCATAAGGGAGAGAATCTCATAGACCGTGAAGGGTTGTAATATTTATAGAAAACTACTGTTTTTCAGAAACTACTATATAATTCTTGCTTAGGTTTCCACCACCATTTTAATAAAAAAGCAATATTCATTTGATCAATGTCTAAAACCCCTAACTCTCCGGTTTGTTTAGACATACACACTACACTATTGACCATTTAACTAGATGATAAGCTTTATTATTAGAGTCTGATTCTTTCCATAAAAAATTTCTACGAATTTTATCAATCTTACGCAATACTTGTTTAGGAATTCTATATATATAAAGATAAGGCATACAATGGTATAGACGAAAGAACAGAATTTATCAATTTTGGGTTCGATCCTAGTTATATTGAAAGAATCTTGAAAAAGTTGAAACTATTTCCTAAAACATCATTCCTAAAACCAGATGTATTTTTAGGCTAGCTTCAAGCTGGGACAATACAATTTTTTAAATGCTTAAGAAAATAATATAATTTTGCACATAATATAAAAGTTTCTTTGGTTTATTCTACTGCATACGTAATTCAACTTAATAGCTAGTTTAATTACGCTATCGCTATGACTTCTAGATCTGAGTTCATCAAACTAATACTCTTTTCATTTAAATTTAAATTAAGCACACCACATATTATACTAGTAACCGCTGGCAGAACGTTCCGTAGTCCAATCCTAACGCACTTGGTCTCCTATTATCTAGAACAAGATATATATAATATATCTACCAAATTTTGCGTGAAACCTTGCATAATCAAGAAATGACAAAAACTTCTCATCTTTAGTTAATTACTTGGAAAGATCTGGTAAATTAAACTTCTCAATAAATTAAGATGTGGGCATTTTGCTTTTTCAGATAATATATATTTGTATATTTTAGTCCTGGGCGACTGTCTTTTCTATACTATTTTCTATACTATTCGATCAACGGAAAGAAACAAGAGGTTGTTTTGATTAATTAAAGAGCTAGAGACCATTTTTTAATTACATTAATTACTCGCGACAATTTATATAATTACAGTAATTGTGTGAACGAGTTGAGCTAATTAAATTTTTTTTTTTAAATGCTCATTTCATTTAGATCATTAGATGGCTCAAGTTAAAGCTACTGATTTCATAATAATAAATAAAAACCATATAAAGAAGACAAAAACTAGTACTAATTTTGTACCGCCTTTATTCTGTTGCAGAATATAAGCAGCTCCAGCTCTCTTCTCTTGCTTGTTTAAATCAATCATACAGTCGATCTTTAATTTCGTATAAGCATTTGCTATCAATCAATAATGGATCAATATCATCTAAACATACCCAACAATGCCTTAACCTCTGTCTTCTCCGTATTCTCCTTCTCCTTCTTGCTCCTCGCGGCTCCATCAGTGCTAGCACAAGAGACGAGCTACAATCCGAACAACAACACCACCACCACATCTACTTCTTTCAATCTCACATTCGCACTTGTCTTCCTTGCACTCATAGTTCTTTTCATTGTAGCAGCCTTCTTGATTATCTTCTTCAGCTGTGGTGGGCCTAATTCTGCTACAACTGCCAATCCAACTGCACGTACAACCATCGATGAAAATGGACCCCAGTGGGTAATTCCGGTGGTGAGGCAGTTGGGTCTTGACAAGTCGGTGCTTGATACATTCCCTATAATTAAGTTTTCTGAGATCAAGGGACTCAATCTGGGCACGCTCGAATGCGCTGTATGTTTGTCAGAGTACGACGACTCGGATACCCTTCGCATACTCCCAGGATGCTGCCATGTTTTCCATCCAGAATGTATAGATAGCTGGTTGAGCAACCATGACGTATGTCCTGTCTGCCGTGCAAGCCTAACCAATCCTAATATTATTTTTACTGAGTCGCAATTAGAGACAGGAAATGGCGGTGTAATCACCGAAGATGAAAGACATAAGATGTCGACATCCATGAAGGGGACGGACAGGTTTACGCTGAGTCTACCAGAACATGTTCTGAGACATATCGAGGTGCAGAGGGGATACAAGCTCTCAGCTAGTATTGCCGGTTCAGGTTATCAGGGAACACCGATGAGTAAAAGCGGGAGGGTTTGGGCCTTCATCAGGACATTCTCTAGTAGGCGAGGACAACAGCTCGGGGGAGGTAGTACAAGTATTAGGCTCGGTGGTTCTCTTCGTAGAAACCTGACTCTTGGAAGAAACAGCAGCATTCGAGAGGTGGTGCCGGTACAATCTGGTTCAGTGAGAGCTAGAGTTGATGATGTCGCATCTAGCATGGTGCCAGTGCAATCTGGTTCATTGAGAGGCCAAACCAATGCAGTTGCTTCTGGCATGGTACTACTGCGGTCTGCGTCAGTTGGAGGTCAAACCAATATGGTCCGCGCAGAGCCAGTGCGATCTAGATCAGTCAGGGTTCAAACCCATATAGTCATATCTAGCACGGAGCCTGCAGCGCGATCTGGATCATCCAGATGCCAAACTCATATGATTGCTTCTAGCACGGAGCCAGTGCTGTCCGGCTCTGTGAGTGGTCGACTTGATACTTGATTTGGTACCAATTCATGAGTTTGATCAGGTCTAGTTTAGGACCTTCAGACTTGGTCAAGTTAGTGATTCTTGTATTTGGAGATTTATTCGGTGATTGTGCCTAGCCAGGGAGAATTAGTACCATATGTAACCATATTTGCTGTTTGTTTAGCTTGATGGGAGTTGTTTTTAGTGCAGTGCTAGCTAACCTGGGCAGGGGCGGACTCAGGTGGTTCCGGAGGGCAACTACTCCTTCTGGATTTTGAGTTTTAGTGGAGATTTATCGGTCTTGACCGACTTTGTCATTTTTGAAATTTTTTTGTCTTTCTTTGAACGTTTGATTTGTAATTCAGGTTAAATTTAGAGTTAAAATTGAAATAAATTTGTTAAATTTTGATTGGTAATTAGAATTATAAGTCAAAGCATTATAAATTATAAGTCAAAGTATTAGATAGTACAAGTGAAAGTATTGTTTTTTATTGAGTATCCAATTGGTTAATGGATTTAAATCTGATTAGGTATTTAAATTTGATTTAATATTTTTTTGTCCTCATTGACGACAATTCTGAATCCGCCCCTGCACCTGAGATGTTTCATTTATGCAGGAAACCTGTAAATATTTTTTTTTTTTTTGTTAATGGAATTCTTTTTTTTTTTTAAGAGAAAAAAAATGTTAATCGAATTCTATCTTTCTGTCTGTCTCTGTTTTCTCCCCCTGCTTTTATGACGTCTCATTGGAAAACAAGAAAAATGTCAATAATAGTCTTCAGTTCAAATTGTATTCTGGTATATTTATGATTCCTTTATTCCTTAGAAATTATTAGTTATTAAATATTTTGGTTCCTATAAGGGTAGAGGCGTAGATCCAGAAAAGAAAAGAGTTAGTACAAGAAAAGAAAAGAGTACATGGTTTAATTTTTTTTTTTTATAGTTAGTGGTTAAAATTACCACTAACAAATATATTGATAAGAATAGTTATTTATATAATTTTAGATTCTGTCTTCTTATAAAACACAAAAGTAAATATTTACATTGATACTTAATTCTAAAATTTAATCTTCATCTCGCTCCATGACCGGATCCGCTTATTCGACCGCCGCCGTGCTCCTACGACGATCGGATCTACTTACTGTCGCACTTCGATCAAGATGGAAACTCTATGTTCTGAGCTCCGATGATACCACACTCTCGGCTCCAATCGGCTCCAATCTGCTCCACTCGGCTCCGATCCCTCCCCTCTCGCTCTACGATCGGATCCGATTCTTCGACCGTTGTCGCGCTCCGACGACGACTGGACATACTCACCGTCGCGCTTAGATCGAGATTGGACTATACGCTCCGAGCTCCGATGAAACCGCACTCTTGTCTATGATCGGCTCCGCTTGGCTCCGGATCCTCCCCTCTCTCTCATTTTCTTCTCCGCTCGAGGAGGTAGTACCGAGAGAGGAGAGGTATTGTGTCGGAAATAAGGTCTATAAAGAGTGAAATGAATCTGAGTTAGATGGAGAGGGGTGGAGGGATAGGGTGTGGTGTAGGGGGAAAGTGAGGGTTTGATGCGGCGGTTCACCTAATTGCCAAAAAAAAAAGTGCTTTCTACGTGGTTTAATTTTTACCTTTTTTTTTTTCTTGATCGAGTAGTACAGCTCCGGCTATGAACAATTTCGTTAATTAGCTACTCTTGGTTAATTTTAACAATTTCAGTAATCAACAATAGGGTCACCATCCTTTGACTTCCTATTCCGTGTGAAAGCCAAAATGCACTGTACAAAGTTAACCGCAATTTCTCCATTTCTTAAGTAAAGGTTGGATCAAGTAACCAACTGCTTAATATTTCATACAGAATCATCTTAATTTTAGACCTATGATCTCTTACATAAAAATCATCGTTTTTGTCACTATATTAAGAGATAGGAGTAGGTCCGATGGGCATCGGACCTACATATAGGTTCAATTAGCTCTAGGACCGTACGATTAGCATCAAGATCTATGCGCACGGAAATTAATACAGACTTGTATGGATTTTGATGCATATCACACGAATCTTGATGCAGATCGAATGGTCATCACACCCATCGAACCAAGGTAGGTCCGATGGGCATCGGACCTACTCTGGTTCCCTATATTAAACACTAATTCTCGCAAAAAAAATTTGCATTAAAACATGCTGTAGGCCTTTACATTTCTCCAAAATAAAGTTTACTGTTACATCATTTATCTCCAGAAATTGACAAAATTAGATTCATAAAAACAGATTTATATTATATTTCTCAAAACATATACTTCTTCGGAAAGGTGCATTTATCTTCGTATCGTTTGGGATCAGTATTAAATTTTGTATGAAAAGTCATTAGTTCCGTGAAAAAAAGCGAAAAAAAGACCCAAAAAAAGACCAAAAAAAAAAAACCAAAAAAAAGAGAGAAGAAAAATCTGAAAAAGAAAAGCTCATAGCGCCAATCAATTCCAATGAATTCCGATCTGTCTCTCTCTAATCGTTTTGGTCCTCTACTGGATCTTGAGAAAACATTAGCCCGTTGTTTAGATTCAATTCGGTCCAGTAAAGCGGATGGCGGCCCTGATCCACTTGTACAAAGCTCGCCTGAAGCAACAATGGAGATACGTACCACCAATCCACCTCTGCCTGGGCCAAAAGTGATGCCTCGAGGGCCTTTTAACAAAGTAGTACAACAACTTCCTTTGAAGGTGTGGAAACCACGAAACTCATCCCCGACTCAAACAGAATCGCGATCTGTGGTAATCCGCTGAAAAATCGATGAAATTCGCACTAAATCCACTCCGTCGCATCCGATTTGCATGAAATGTACCGATTCAGGACATCTGGCTCGCGATTGTCGCAACAAACAAGTGTGCTTTGCTTGTAACCGACTGGGTCACAAAGCGACAGAGTGCCGTGCAGTAACAGATATTCCCGCACGCGCCTCCACGAACCCTAGGCGATTGCTGCCAGAACCTTCTTCTTCTACCTTTCTCACTGTGAAATCACACCACTCTTCACCTCTAAGTATGGCTCACACTCCTCCGATCACCACACTGGTGGCTAATGCTCGTTCAATAGCGGTTGAAGCAGATCTACTGCTGCATTTTGTGTTGGACGATATCGCCGCATGGGGACCTGAGAAGGTCGAACGAGTTCTTCGCCATCAGTTCAATCAACACAACTGGGTGGCATCTGTCTTCGATGAGTATAAGTACTTGATCAAAGCTCCAAACAAAGCATGGGTCGATTCCATTTCAGATCGCGGCTACCTGACCTTACAACAAATTCAGTTCCCAGTTGTGGCCTGGGAAAGAGGTTTTGGAGAGGGCCGTCCACTCCAATCGGTTTGGGTAAGAATTTATGGTTTCCCCCTTCAGTTTAATGACTGGGATGAGTATAATCGCATTTTGAACCCATTTGGAGCTTTTGTGCTAGAAATTGATCCGGGTACTCATAGTGGATATGATATCCGATTTGTCCGCGTTCGACTAGGTGTGTGTGACCTCAAGCTACTCCCAAACCACCACTATGTACCGTATCGGAATGCGGCTGGTTTCTTGTCCTGCTATGACCTTGAAATAGAGGTCGAAACTCCTAAGACAGAGAGCCTTAATGCGTGGAAGACCCGCACACAGGGGCGGCCATATCCCAATGGTACTGAGTTCGGACAACAACCGGGTTTGCGTCCTCTCGGTCCATCCAATCCGGGGTTAGGTAAGACACAAGGTGCCGGCGGGAATCTAGGCACACAGAATGGAGGAGGTTATACTGGGGGACCTATCCGGCGAGGCGGTAGAGACCTCCCTATACGCCCACAGCAGGGATCTGATCTGAATCCGCCATTAGTTCAGCTCCCTGAGACCGATCCTCAGGATACCCGAGCTCCAGTTGATCATAAAGGCAAAGGTCCCAGCCTCGACAACTCTGTGCTGATTTCTGATATGGCTACCAGTTATGAGAGTGATTTAGAGGCATGGGATAACCATCTTGACCAAGCTGCACTTTCCTGTCCTGGCCCTGACATAGGAGAACCGAGTGGTGTCACCAATCAACTCTCAGCGTCTCCACTGGGACCCACAGTGAATATCCCCTCTGCACAGTCTAGTTTGGTCTCCTCAGTCCCCGTCAGTGCGCGGGATACTGAAAATTTCCAAGATACACTGACATCCTTCAGTGACTCAGAGACTGAGATGCAACTCCAACGGGCCAAACAACTGAGTTTAGATCAGCCGATACCTGAGGACCATGCTCCAAGTGAGAATGATGATGAAATTCCTATTTTGGAAAAAGTTCATCGAATGGCCCAGGTCCTTCAATTGGAGAATGCACATAGCTCCACTCCTACCAACACTGTCTCCTCTGTGCCAGCAAAACCAAAGTCTACCTGGGGTAAGAAGAAAGCTGAATCTCATCGACCTATCAAGAAATCTAGTGCGTGGGGTCAGACTGCCATCAGGCCTCGCGCTTCCGGGGTTGGACTCCGGTTGCGAACCACTCAGCAAAGGCTCGGATTCGGGTCCTCCCCTGCCAAAGCCATTGTGATCACTGATGAACAAACAAGTCTACCACCTCTGTTGCTGACACCCCTGGTTGCTGAACTACCCCCCAAAAAGCCACCAGCTGAGCCTCGTCGAAGTTTAAGGGTCCTTGCCCAAGGCGACACTGATTCTACCCTGACCAGAGCTATAAAGAGAAAGGAGGTAGCTTCAGCTTCCACTGCAGGAGGTACATCTTTATTCAATAGTTTCCCCTACTCTCGCTTAACTATCGAACAAATTGAAAATCTTTTTACAGTATATCAGATTACTTTAGGACAGTCTGTAGAGGAAAGCACAATAGTTATTGAGCTGATACAAAATATGAATAGACCAGATTTTGAAAAAGCTATTAAAGCTTTTCTAGCTAGGGATAAATCTCAATCATTAGGAGAATTCCTTATTCAGTATAGTAATAATTTCCTTTCATCCTCTAGTGTTATTTCTAGTGATAAATGAATATACTCAATTGGAATTGTAGAGGGCTGTGCTCTATTAGGAAACGTCATATTTTGCATGATCTTCTCATTGCACATAAGGTTGATTTAGTTGCAATTCAGGAAACAAAAAAAAACCATTTTCATAAAAGATGCCTAAATAGTATATCTACTAAACTAGACATCTGGATTTGGAAGCCTTCCTTAGGCAAATCAGGTGGTATACTATTTGGAGCTGATAGTAATAAAGTTAGCATAATTAGCCATTCCTTACATCAATTTTGTCTTAATGTGATCTTAGAGAATAAATTAGATAATAAAATTTGGCAACTTATCATTGTCTATGCTCCAGTTCTACGACCACTTAAACACACCTTTTGGGCTGAATTAGCAGCTGTTCGAGATGCCTCATATACTCTAGGCCTTATCTGTGGGGATTTTAATGCAATTCGGAAAAGAACTGAGCGATCTGGACCTTCTTATGATGTTACTATTAGCCAACAATTTAATTCTTTCGTTAATACCCATCATCTGATAGAACATAGATTACATGCTAGAAAATTCACTTGGTCTAATGGTAGGCAGTTTGCTTTATTAGATAGGATATTTTCTACCATTGACTGGGATCAACATTATTCAAATAGTTCCATTGTAGATGTTAGCTGTAATGGTTCTGACCATTGCCCACTTCTGTTCCAAACTTCCCTTGCTCCCCCTCCACAAAAATCAGATCCAATTTGGGTAGAACAAGAGGAATTTATAACACTAGTGCATAAATGGTGGCAGGATTTCCCTCTTAGATTAAATGATGTTGCTCACAGCTGGAGGAAAAAATTAAAATTCCTCCAAAAAAAGATCACTGGTTGGTCAAAGAATTTTTATAGAGCTAAAAGAAAGGAAAAAACCAAATTACTTGACCAACTGCATGATCTGGAACTACATAGAGAAATTAGGGATTTAACAGATTCAGAAGTAGCAACATGGATTCAAATTAGTGTTCGGTTAGATGAAATATATCATGAGGAAGAAGCACACTGGAAATTACGTTCTAAACAAAAATGGTTAGCTGAAGGTGACCATAACACTAAATATTTTCATACTATTGCTACTCATAGAGCTAAAAAAAATTGAATTAATACTCTAGATATTGAGGGCCATCTTTCCAACAATCTCCAAGACATACAACACCATATTCTCACATTTTATAAAAATTTATTAGGAACTTCAGGTAGTAAATTTGCAACATTAGATAATGATTTTTGGGATTATGAGGACAAATTGACTTCCACAGAACAGTTCCAATTGGAAGTGCCCTTTACAGAATTGGAAATCAAAAAAGCTATTTTTGATTCTGATCCTCATGGAGCACCAGGCTCGGATGGCTTCTCCTTTCAGTTTTATCAATCCTTTTGGGATCTTATTAAAAATGATTTGATGACACTTACCAACTCATTCTATGATCATACACTCAATCTTGACAAGCTCAACCAATCATGTATTTGTTTGATCCCAAAAGAGAAGGGAGCATCTCAGATTCGCAAGTTTAGGCCCATTAGCTTAGTTAATTGCAGTTTCAAATTTCTTTCTAAAGCTTTAACTAATAGACTAGAAAGCAGCATGCAAAGATTGATAGATCAGAGCCAATCAGCCTTTTTGAAAAATAGGTATATTTTAGATAATGTAGTTCTTAGTCATGAAATTATTCATTCTAGCCAAATTTCCAAACAACCGGGGGTAGTCGTTAAGATCGATTTTGAGAAGGCATATGACACAATTCATTGGGATTACTTAATCGAGGTGTTGAGAGGAAGAGCCTTTGGTCTCAAATGGATCAAATGGATAGAAACTTGGCTTTACAGTTCTCAATCATGTATTATTATTAATGGGCACTTAACGGATTATTTTTACTGTAAACGGGGAGTTAGACAAGGTGATCCTTTATCACCATTCTTATATATATTGGCCGCTGATACATTGGGGAAATTTTTTCACAAAGGTAGACAAGCTAATTTACTTAGGGGATTGGGACCACCATGTATCGCTCAACAAGCTATTACAAACTGTCATTATGCCGATGACACCATACTGTTCTTACAAGCACATGAGGAAGTTGTGCAAGCAGCATGGTGGGCTATGATAGCTTTTGAGGCGGTATCGGGGATTCGAATGAATTTTGAAAAAACTGAGATGTACCCTATTAACCTAGATACTGATAGTTCCTTTAACCAGATTTTTAGATGTCGTTGGGGTTCTTTTCCTATCTCTTATCTCGGTTTACCGTTACATAATCACAAAATGTCTACTGCTGATTGGGCTTTCTTAGTAGATAAAATTGAAAATAAATTGCAACACTGGAAAGGACAATTACTCTCTAGTGGAGGTCGGTTAACTTTGCTTAATTCTGTCCTATCTACTATACCCCTCTATACTTTGTCTCTTTATAAAATCCCCAAAACTGTTCTAGCTAGAATAGACAAAATTCGAAGACGATTCTTGTGGCAAGGAACTGAAACAGCAAAAAAAAGATATGCATTGGTAAGATGGTCCCAAGCATGCATTGCTAAACAATTTGGAGGTTTGGGTATCTTAGATTTACATTCAATGAATATTTCTTTATTACTCAAATGGTTGTGGAAACTCAAAGATCATTCATATTCGAGTATATGGAAAACCCTAATTTTATACAAGTACTATTCTACCCATAGAACACCTTTCTCACATTTTTGGTCAGCCATTGTGAAACTAGAACCATTAAGTCGCACTAGTATTAGATATAATCCAGGTCTCCACTCTTCAGTCTCGTTATGGCATGATTTGTGGTTTGAGCCTTGTACATTAGCACATAGGTTCCCTCAAATATATAGATTATGTACTAATCCCCAGGTTCTGCTCTCTGAGGCTCTTCACTCACAAGGTCAGCTGGTGAGGTTTAGAGAGGTCCTGACAGGCATCAATCAACAAGACTGGGCTGAAATCTTATATATCCTTAGTCAAGTTTCCTTTACTCATTTACATGATAGGTTATATTGGCGATGGGAAGCGACAGGGAAGTTTTCCGTTCAATCTATATACAAACTCTTAAATTTTAGAGGCATTATTGTAACACAACCCCTTTTATGGTGGAAATTACCTATACCCCCCAAAATTCGAGTTTTTATGTGGTTGTTAAGCAATAATAAAATTTTGACCAAAGATACTCTCATTAGGAAACAATGGCAAGGGGATCCACAGTGCATATTGTGCACTCAAGATTTAGAAACGGTTAATCATCTTTTTTTACAATGCCCTAAAACCCAACAAGTGCTCTTTTGGTTAGGTAAAAGTCAACTTTTTTTGTCTCGTTGGTCCACTTGCCAAGATATCATACAATTTTCCCTCTTAATGAATGATTCCGATAGACATGCATTTTTATTAGTATATAGCGCCGTGTGTTGGACAATTTGGAAATATCGGAATGATATAATCTTCAACAACATTACCCATAAATCAGCCCGCAATATTATTCTTCTCATTATTTCTTTGGTTGAATATTGGACAGGTACTGTGACTAAGAAGGTTAAAGAATCAGCTGTGTTATGGCTACCCGAGAATTTGGACTTGATTCCTCTCAACTCTCTTCCTCCAGTGGAGGTCCCTGCTGCAGCAATGGAGTTAGAAGATACAGCTCCAGAAGAGGAGGCTTAATTTTGAGATTAACACACTTGGATTTAGCTGTTTAGCTTAGTTGTTTAGCTTCTTCCATAGTTACTGAATATACTTGCTTTGGGTTTATGTTTTGCGTGGTTTATGATATATCTGGCATAGGGTCTGAGTGGTACTTTGGTTTATCTGATATGGGGTCTGCTGTTTGTAATTAAACCTTTGTTTCAGTAATATGAAACGGGCTTCGGCCTTTTTTCAAAAAAAAAAATCTTCGTATCGTTTGCAACACAGGTATGGAAATTCGACATTTTCTTTATCGCTCATTTTATTTCATTGTCATCTTTCCATTATTAATTTCAAACAACCATCTCTCTAGAGCAAGTTTAACCTTGCCATATCCACCACTCTACAACGAAGTTTAGTAATATTTTCCTTTAAAATAGCGTACAGTTGCAACAAGAAGCATGGTTATTTTGCTTTCTAACTTTTCCAGAAGTCACATTCTAGAACAGAGGTAACCTTAATTCGTCAGATTTCTAAGAAGGTCAATTCCATTAGAATACTAAGGAGAATATACCTTGATGAAATAAAAGTAGAATATACCCTGATGAATACTAAGGAGAATATACCTTGGTGAGCTTAAGAACACCTTAGTTCTACTCTATATATATATATATATATATTGTGGCGCCGCCAGTACCTCATTTTTATAGGGTACTGACCTAATGCCCTCTCAATTTATGGCTATTTTTAATTCAAGTACAATCGAATAAAATATTTAAATACAATTTTTAACAGCAAATAAAAATGCATTGAATAAAAATACATGGAGAAGTGACATATCAAATTGAGAGAAAGCAGGGAGTATATGAACATAAACATTTATGCAAGTAACTTTGACTGAGACGTGGACTTCACCTATGCTAATAGAAAAATGCAAAAATTGCAATTATCATGCCTTGATCATCCATTTTTTTAAAACTATAATTTTGCCTTTCTTCCTTACAATTTTGTCAATTCAAGACAGTTATATACGTATAAGTAAACAATAGGCGGCATACAATATATATGCATTTCTTTAGGTCCAAAAGAGCAATTCTTTTTTTTTAAAATGAAATACAATCACAGAAGAAAACCATATAGCTTACACAAAATATTAAAATAAAAAAATACATACCAAGGGAGAAGGAGAAAAATTGAAAAATTGAAGGCCCCGTATTAATTGTTAACAATAAAATATTGTAGATTGAGTTCTAACGTTAACACTAAATTTTGATTGACTGCACAACTGTACTTCAAAATTACCCATGAGATAATTAAGTACAAAGTTCTTATTAGAAAAGTATATATTTTGCAATATTTAAGATTCACAATGAACAATAATTTATCAGTAGAAAATGAATCACATATTCAAATTCCAGTAGTAATTAAATTAAGTCTGTTGTTCTAGAACAAGCAGAGTAGAAATCCGAAATTATTTTATGGGATAAGGGAATAAATAAATTAAATATCTGATATCACAAACACATTATTTACGAAAATATAATAACTTATTCAGGATTAAAATAGAGACACGTCAGTCAGAGCGTTCAATTTTAAACAAATTAAGAACATATCCAGTTGATTTTGTTCAACTTTAAAATTGGACCCTGGCATTGACAACGTACATCTCAATTTATATGAACTCAAGGAAGGAATTTATAATTCCAATTAAGTTGTCTGCATTTTTTTTAATCAAAAGAACTTGAAATATAGGTACTTAATTAAGTCGGAACTGAGAGGTGCCAAAAATGAGAACAAATGTCCCTCTCGGAAGTACCAACGCTCCAAGAATTGGCTCCGTATTTTCCTACAAACACCATTAAAAAAGTACAAAAACAAATAGCAAAAGAAAAAAAATAAAATAAAAAAGAAGAAGAAGAAGAAGAATCTACTAGCTAGTTATATCCAAAACGTAAAACCAATTCTCTCTAAATACAGAGTCCGTCTTGGTCAACACTAGTTCCTTCCCAACCGTATAAAAACTGCCATCTCAATTCATCAACCCTTATCTTCAACACCTCTCTCAACTTAATCCCTAAAAAATGAAGTGCTTTCCTATCACCATTGCCATAAAAAGGCCAAAATTTATTACAGGTGTGATCATCTTTCTTTTATTACATATGGCTGTACCAGCATTTGCGCAATCATCGCCCCCTCCGCCGAGCATCCCCGGGTACACCACCTCGACATTCTCTCTCACGATGGCGTTGGTGCTTGCTTTCATAATCCTCGTCTTTGTGGTGATAAGCATAGCCTCTATCTGTATAAATCGTCATGGGTTTTATGGCACAGATGTTCAACAAGAAGTTCAACCTCATAGGGCGCCTAGGGTCAGTGTCGGTCTTGATCAATCACTGGTTGATATTTTCCCTGTTATTGATTATGTTGGTGTCAAAGGGATAAAAATAGGAAATGGACCGCTCGAGTGTGCTGTGTGTTTGTCTGAATTTGAAGATGATGATAAAATACGTCTGCTCCTGCCTGGATGCTGTCATGCTTTCCATCCAGAGTGCATTGACGACTGGCTGAAGAACCACATCACATGCCCGATTTGTCGGACTGACCTTACCCACAATGCAGAAATTATTGCCAGTGAAAACAACTTGCAATCAGCAGATGGCGAAAGCCATTTGGCAGTAGCAGCAGTGGATAGGTTCACGTTGAGGCTACCCGAGCATGTGCAGAGGGATATTGAAGCATCAAGGGGGGAGCAACGACTGGCAGCTAGAATTGGCGGTCATCGGTACGAGGTACTGCCGGCAAGTAGGAGCGGGAAGGTGTGGTCTTTCCTTCGTGTATTCTCGTCTAGGAGACCACCAGGTGAGTTCGGTGAGGGATCGGTTAGAAGGGAGGGATCTGTTAGAAGAGAGGGATCTGTTAGAAGGGATGGATCGGTTAGAAGAGACGGATCGGTTCGAAGAATAGCCCCATTTGGGAACTTCAGAACATCAAGTCTCAGATCAGGTTCTTTGAGATTAAGCCCAAGTAATGAAGCAGCTGAGGCCAATGCAGGGTCAGTTGGAAGGCTATCTCCAGTCACAGCCCCTCGGATACCTAGCCCGAGGGGTACGATTAGTTCTTTAACATCAAGCCCATGTCAGAATGGCACACAATCAGTTGGAAGAACATCTCCTGTAACTGTAACTGGAGTGGCTGGCGTCAGATCTGGTTCTATCCGATTAAGCCCGGGAAGTGTCGTTAGTGGTAAGTCTGCTCCGTCTTCACCATTGCAAGGCGGGAACCCAGCAAGTGGTTCAATCAAATTAAGCCCGGGAAGTGTCGTTAGTGGTAAGTCTGCTCCGTCTTCACCATTGCAAGGCGGGAACCCAGCAAGTGGTTCAATCAAATTAAGCCCGGGAAGTGTCGTTAGTGGTAAGTCTGCTCCGTCTTCACCATTGCAAGGCGGGAACCCAGCAAGTGGTTCAATCAAATTAAGCCCGGGAAGTGTCGTTAGTGGTAAGTCTGCTCCGTCTTCACCATTGCAAGGCGTAAACCGAGTGATGGGCAGAGAAGCGGCTGATTTAGCAACACTTAATCGCGTGTAGCTAGGTTGTGATTTTGTTTGTGAATTTTTTTCATTGAAACTTAAATTTTTTTTGAAAAGAAGCTATCTTTTGTATGCTGTGTCATCACATTTGGAGATTTGTTTGGAAATTTGTTGGGCAGGCCATTTCTGGCAAGGATTGATCAGTACTCTGGATTAGAAAATAAAATGCCTACTTAGGATTGCAGGAATACAATTTTTTATACTAATTGTGGTATAAGTTCGTTGATGGTAGAACATTCTTCAAGCATGGATTTTAGTCCTATTTTTAGAGAATATATTGTTCATTGAAATGATAATGGATTGCAAAAGTTGTGTAAATTACTTTTGTTAGTCTTTTTAATTATTATATTATCATCTTAGTCCACACCCTTATAGTGCCGAGAAATTCTCGAATTTCAAATAAACCGTTTTCCATTTGAGAGACCCAAAAAAAAGAAGACAAGTCAGTACCCAGTATCCATTAAGATTTATAATAATATAATCTCATTTTGCTTTTCATTGATTCTTTTTTTCTTTTCTTTTTTGAGGAAAAATAGGGGTCTATTTTCATTGATTCATTTAGCCAACTGTTTCACTTAATAATTTACATTCATTTTCTGCGCTTCTCTAATAAATATATTTAGATTTTTATCTCGAAACGTGGTCAGCAAATCTTAAAACCATGAGCATCGTGCACTGCACTTGAGTAGTAGTCTAGAAGCCATATGCACGAATAAGAAAAAAGAGGTAAAAAAATAATAAAAGAAGTGTTGCCATCACTTATTTTTTCGTTTGAAGAAAAAAGATAGGAATAATATTTTCTTGTTCGCGTCACCAAAAGCAACATTTGGTAAAATAAAAGGAATATATTTTCCTAGTCCGAACCGAAATTTTTATTCATATCCTCAATTAAGAAAAAATTGAGTAATTTCCTAACATTTTTTTTTTCTTTAAAAGTGTCCCAACTGCTAGTTTTTTCAGCAAAAACAACAGCTGAAAAAACACGAGCGGTTGTCTTTTTTGAGAAGTGAATTTTTCTGAATATTTTTTACCCTGGCACATGTTTAATAAGAGAAAAAAAAATATAATGTTCTTAACTTTTGTATTTATTATTATTTTTATCACACAATATAGTCAATTGCGATTAATAAAATAAGAACATGCCTCCTATTCTTACTCGAAAAAAAAAATTGGGTCATCCGAGAGCAATTTTGTCAGTTTTTTTTCTCTCTTGATTGATATTACGTTCCCCATTAATTGGTTCATTGGTCAGGTTGTTGTAATTAACTATCTAAAATATCAGATTGCCGGACCAACCTACACAGAAAGTAATAAACAAGTTTCATGTTGTGGTAAAAACTATCTGGTTAATTTGGAAAATCATTTCAAAAAAGGAAAAACTATATTGTACTGATATGTTGTTTCTGTAGCCATAATGTAGCAGCTGTTCTACTGCATCCTGACATCCTCCGAGTTAACAGAATTTTTCAATTCGGGGGAATTTCACTTATATACCTCAAAAACTTCAAAACTACGTATTAACCCCTCTAAACTTCCAAAACTCACAAATTTACTCATTTTATTGTCTTTTATATTAGAACTCATTTTAAATTTATAAACTACCATTTTACCCTTTATTAAAAGCATAAAAAATTGTAGCTTATTTCAGAAAAATATCGGTCTTATATTTGATTGGTTTTTTTAGGGCAAAATGGGTATTTTATAAAGGGTAAAGGGTATAATGAGTATCCGATTTTCGATGGAAAAATGGGCATTTTATAAAGGGTAAATGATATAATGGGTATCTTATAAGATCAATATTTTTTTCTTAAACAAACTACAATTTTTGTATGCTTTTAATAAAGAGTAAAATAGGTATTTTATAATTTTAAAATGAGTAATAATACAAAAGGCCATAAAATGGGTAAATTTGTGAGTTTGAAAGTTTAGAGGGGAGAATATGTAATTTTGAAGTTCAGAGAGGAGAATACATAATTTGAAGTTTTTGAGGGGTATACGTGAAATTCCCCCTTTTAATTTTAATCCGGTCCGATCAGAATTAAGACCAATCCGTTCCAAACCCAAAATTTGTGCTAGTTAGATGAACGGGCTGGATTCAAACTCAAAAATCATCTTACCTCAGGTGATATGAATTCCTCCGGCCTCTACTCTTGTTTCACTTTCAAAAATGTCTTTTTTTTATGTCATTTGATGGGGCTTCAAAAAACCCAACTGCTTTGGTTTCTTACATTTCATTTAAACGAATTGATGGTTACAGGCCTACAGCAGATCTACAAATCGAAATTTATTAGGATCATCAGAAAGATATTACAAATTAATGATTAAAGAAAATAGTAAGGGTTTGTAGAGAAGAAATATATATAATCGAATGATGAATAGTATTCAAAATAAATAAGAACTAGACTTTTGATCTAGGGAGAAAAACACATATTTTTTCATGTAAGAGGTCATGAGTTTGATGACATCTGAGAGGGTAATCATTTGTTATACTACCAATCATATTGAATTTGGAAGGCAAAGATCTCTATCGCAAAAAAAAAGAAAAAGTGTTCAAACTAAATGTTTATATATACAAAATTAACTCAACATAAAAAAAATTATAAATAATTAAGAACATTTTACGTACATATTTAACAGTATAAATGTATGATTCGATTGGTGTTACCAGCAAAAGACGCATTTATAGTTAATAATTGGCTAACGACCTACTAATTAATTTTTCTACAACTCCAACCTGTTATACATTGTGTCACCAAGTACTGACTCTTTATTAATTTTATTGATTTTCTTTAAGATTTTACATATGTTTGTTATTAAGTCTCTCTGTTGAAGTTTTATTTATTTATTCTTAACAATACACTGCAGACATTAAACCATTTTTTTTAACAAGACGAATGGTAATACAAGTAACTCAACTTTTTGGTATAGCTTTTTTTTTTTTATCGAATATTGTTTAAGTTTTTTTTGAAAACCTTCACAAATTAAGGCTGCGAAATCGTGAGGGGGAATTGAACTCTCAACTTTTGAGTAACCAATAATCTTAGAACTTTCTTTCTAGCCATATGTGCTGCCTCCTTTTCCCAAATGTTGTTTAAGTTGATGCTAACTATTTATCATTTGTTTTATTACATTTCTCAAAATGCAGATACCTGTTATCAAATGAGGAACCAACACCAAAGAATATAATATGCACATACCCATTATCAAATTAGGAATCAACGCCTTAACTTCAAGTCCTAATTATCTATTATATTGTCTAATTGCTTGTATATATATTGTATTTATTACTAATTGTTTATTTATTGGATGATGAACTACTAGCAGAGCTTGTAACTTACAAGTAATAAGATTGATACCTCGATCTCATCAATCTCATCAAGTCTCTCTTTTAATAAATCCAATCATGGCCCCTTCATCATTTTCCCAATTGACAATCTCCATTCACAATGCATTCATTTCTCCTATCAGTTCTCCTTCTACTTCTCGCAATCCAACCGTCACTAGCTCAGTCACCTGCGCGCCCCATAAAGCACAGATACAGTAACAGAGATGGTTCCCATTCCAGCATTAATCTTATTATAAAAATCATTTCCTTCTTTGTTGTCCTGATATTACTTTTGATATGCATTATATCCCTTCACCGATGTCGCCGTGCCCGTATTATGGCTGCTAGAATAGAAAATGAAATCATGCAGGGTGAGATATCTTATGGTCTTGATCCATCACTTCTAAGGAGCTTTCCCATTGTTGAATACTCTAACTTGAAGGGGCGAAAGGATGCTACACTCGAGTGCACTGTTTGTCTATCTGAATATACCGATTCCGATACTCTGCGTATGCTCCCGGGATGTCACCATGTTTTCCATCAGGATTGCATTGACAAATGGTTAACTTCACGCACAACATGTCCAATTTGCCGTTCTGACCTAACATACACTGTCTGGCAAGCGAGAAACAGTCATGTGATCCATATGGAAGACGGGAGTGAGATTTCATATTTAACGGAGTCGAATGGTAACCTCAGTGGTGCTGAGGGTGTATTGAGGCAATCAGAGTCTGGTGCGCATAGTAGAGAAGATAGTTCCCCCCTTCAATTACATGAAAATGTACAGAGGGATATCGCGGATGGGCCTGATGTGGTCATCCCTGTGGCATCATAGTCTAATTTTATGTATATAATTGGTAAATTGTGATCGGTGAGATGTACATAATTGTGAAATTGTCTGGTCTATCTTTTCTTTTTTTCTCAACTTAATTTAGGCTGTTTAAGCTCTGTTTTTTTTATCATGTTTATGTAATTTCAAAACAATGATATCATAAATTAGCCTAAAGAAAGAAGTTGCTCTCTTGCTACCAAAATAGTGGTTCACCGCTTAATCGCTAGATAATGACTACAGAGTGCAAGTTTGGCCTAAGACAGCATTGGAAAAAGAAAAAAAAAATAGCCTACATTTTCCAGTTGCTATATATAGTTGCTTTTTATTTAAATGATGTGTTCGAATTAATTGTTCGAGTTCGAGTAGTTACTTCATGTCTTAAAAAACGTTTTGTGAAATTTCTGAAGTAATGTGTCATTAGATTTTTAATGAAGAGGAAAACATTTTACAAGGAACCCAAATAAAAAATTTGGTGTATTGTGAACTAAATTTGCATATTTGAATATTAAATCCAAGGCAGAGCCCGATGACTTTCACTACTTTACGGCGATCATAATGTTAAGAACTTTCACGCTTTCACGTGATTAGCCTCATTCCTGCACTATTTTCTTTCATTTCTCTTCTAAATTTGCATCTGTGCCCCTATTTTTAGCAACTTTTACTTTTTATAGACAGTTAAGAGTGCTAGACTTGGCCTGTCCATTTTTTTTTTTTTTTTTTGAAGGTTGGCGGATTACCGCCAACAAATATATTTATAAGAAAAAAGTTTTTATTACAGAGTAGTCCTAGTATTTAAAAACCCCCTCCTCGCTATATACAATTATTGCTATTACTCAGTCTAAATGGCTAGACCGAATTCTAACATGATGAGGTCGCTACTAGGTCCAGACACAATTTATCCATTTTTCGTAAAAGATAATGATCTTTCATTTCTGTCACAATAGTTTCAGAAACATCTTTATGTGATAATATAAAAACGTTTACCCTACATCATTTTTTTCTCTAGTAAACACCAATTTGATAGTTCTTGCCTAATAACTTTTTTTTTTTTTCCAAGAAGATAATTTATATTGCAAGGTTTTTCGGAAAAATTGGTCCACACGTTTACCCTAATTGACTTTTTCCCTTGCGGAGGATGCCTTGTCAAAATTGGTCCTCAAGAAAAAAAAGTTTCATTGTTTGCCCCAAAAATTAATTTGTGTCATTTTATTTCCAATAAATAAACAATGGGGGAACATTTATGTGCCAAAGATTCATAATTATGAATTTACCTGTTGGTCAAATTTGTGGATCCACCACATTTTTGCTCGCTTTGTAAACAATCCAGGGGCAGCTGCCCCCTTTGGATTTTTGAGTTTTAGTGGAAATCTATCAGTCCTGACCAACTTTGCCTCTCCTGAATTTTTTTTTTTTGCCCCTCTCTGGATGTTTGATTTGTAATTTGGATTAAATTTAGAGTTAAAATTGAAATAAGTTTGTTGAATTTTGATTGATAATTAGAATTATAAGTTAGAGTATCAAAAATTACAATTCAAAGCATTATAAAATATAAGTTTAAAACTTGATCTGAGAAGATATGGAATGCAAGATTCTTTTATTATTTCTTGATTTAATTATTACAGTATGCTATTGGCCTTTATATAGACTAGCCAAGTTGTTACAAATACTATAACAGCAGCCTAACTAACTATTTACAAATGCTATAACAGCAGCCTAACTAACTATCAAGTCTAACAGCTTCAACTAACTCGTTTGACTAAGCTTCAGCTGTTGACTTCTCTTGAGCTGTTACTGCTGTTACTCTATTAGCCCCCCCACAAGCGAAGCCGGGAGCACTAACGGTGAGCTTGGAAGAAAGAAGAAGGAAGCGAGGAGAAGCAAGTGGCTTGGTAAATATGTCGGCAAGTTGATCATTAGAAGAGAGGAACCGGATTTGGAGGGATTTATTGGCCACCTTTTCGCGAACAAAATGATAGTCTATCTCGATGTGCTTGGTACGAGCATGGATCACCGGATTCGAAGCCAAAAAGGTTGCCCCAATATTGTCGCACCACAACACAGGAGAAGAAGGAAGAGAGACATGGAGTTCGGCTAAGAGAAATTGAAGCCAAGTGAGTTCGGAACTCGTATTAGCAAGCGACTTGTATTCGGCTTCGGTACTCGAACGGGCAACCGTAGGTTGCTTCTTAGAACTCCAAGAGATGAGGTTGTCACCAAAAAATATACAAAATCCGGAAGTAGACTTACGATCATCAACCGACCCGGCCCAATCCGCATCGCAATACGCATTGAGAGAGAGAGAAATGGCCGGCCTAAGAAGAAGTCCATGAGAAGAAGTGCCATTAAGGTAACGAAGGATACGCTTCACGGCTGCCCAGTGGAGAGTAGTGGGGGATTGCATGAATTGAGAGACACGATTGACCGCAAAGGAGATGTCGGGTCGTGTAAGAGTCGCATATTGGAGAGCACCTACAATGGAGCGGTATAGGTGAGGGTCGGGACAAGGATCCCCGCCAAAACGAGAGAGAGATGTATGAGGCACCATAGGAGAAGGGAGAGGATGGGAGTGGTGCATGTTGGCACGGGCTAAGAGCTCAAGTATGTACTTAGTTTGTGAAAGATGAAGGCCATTAGAAGTCGGTAAAACCTCTATGCCAAGGAAGAAATGAAGGCGGCCTAGGTCCTTGATTGCAAACCGCCTTTGAAGAGAGTGAATGAGGGCTTGAATGAGATCATGACTGGACCCGGTGACGATGATATCATCGACATAAATAAGAACAAAAATCGAGGCTCCATTAGAGGAAAGAATAAAGAGAGAGGGGTCGTAACGTGAAGCCTTGAAGCCTTGAGAGATAAGAGCCGTGCTTAAGGCATTGAACCAGGCACGTGGACTTTGTTTAAGCCCATATATGGCTTTGGAAAGCCGGCACACATGAGAAGGATTGGAGGTATCTTCAAAACCGGGCGGTTGGTGCATGTAGACGGTTTCGTGAAGATCGCCATGTAAAAAGGCGTTGTGCACATCTAGTTGTTGAATTGGCCAAGCGTAAGTGAGAGCAAGGGTGAGAACGAGTCGAATGGTGGTAGGCCGAATGACTGGACTAAAAGTCTCAAAGAAATCAACGCCCTCTTGTTGATGAAAGCCCTTAGCCACGAGACGAGCTTTGTAGCGCTCCAAAGATCCATCGGCCCGTCTCTTAATTTTAAAAACCCACTTACAACCAACTATGTTCTGATCGGGAGATGCCGGAACTAAATCCCACGTGTGATTAGAGAGGAGAGCCATGTATTCCTTGGTCATCGCATCGACCCAATGTGCATGAGATTTGGCTTGATTGTAAGTTTTGGGCTCAACTTGGGTATAAGATTCGGTGACAAGTGCAACATGATCTGGGAATTGCTTTGGTTTGCGAGTATTATCACGAGTTCTAGTGATCATCTGGTGAGAGGCAAGTTCAGTCGGCTCAGGCTGAGAAGAAAACGGAGTATGAACAGCAGCAGGGAGCTCTCTGTTTGCTAAGGAGCCTTGGCGCGCAGCCCTTGTATAGACTTTTAAAGTCTTTGGTGGATCCGCTACAACCACAGAAGCACCCGACGGTGTGGACAGACCAGTGGGATGGGAGGCAGCTGCAGTAGAGGAGGAAGGAGGCTGATCCGCTACACCTGTAGAAGGACTCGAAATCCTGAGAGGAGCATCGGATGGGGATCCAGTGTGAGTAGCGTGAATAGAAGCAGTAGGCGCGGATCCAGGAGATGTGGAGCACGGATTTGTTGTGACAGAAAGATGTGGCCGAGCCTGAGAGGAAATGCCAAGGGGTAGCAGGTGTACATGTAGGGTTTTGAGGCTACCCAAAGCCATTAGGCTTAAGCTGCGGAAAGACCGTAAAACAAAAATTTTACTTCTAACTTAAGCCAAAAGGATTGAAGTGGTATGTCGGATAATCTACCGAGAGTTACATACCTGTTCAATCCTTTTCTTAGATTAAAAACCGTAAGTAAAACTTTACTCATTCAGATCATAGATTAAGTAGTATGTCGGATAATCACCGAGAGTTACATACCAGATTAATCCTGTATAGACCCAAAGTAGTAAAACCGTATTTACTTGATTTTAATCAGTTTATAGATCTACTCCTTTGATTGATTTCTAAAAGATTAAATCTATTTAACAATTAAATAGATTAATATAACATTTCTTTACCTTGCTTCCAAATTCAAATTGGAATGCAGTCTGACCCGACTGTCTGACCCGGTTAAGCAAGCACCAAAATTATAGTGCCTCTATCGGTTATCCACCAGGACTGATCGAGAGAGCGGTTTATTTCTTTTACCAGAAATACCGTAAACCGCGGAATCTGACAAAAACACTATTCACGAGAAAAAACAAATAATAATTACGACTCTCGTAAAATATTATTTCTAAAACTCGTAAACTCTGATTAGAACGAATCTGAGAAAAGAGAGAATTATCGTTCGATCGGATCGAATCGGTATTCAACAATTGAATGAATTAAACTCTCCAACTATGATCATGTATTTATATACTTTTTCAACCGCCATATAAACTTTGGCAATTTATATGCTTTCAAAATTCAAGTCGGCAAATTGAGTCGGCAAAATTAACGGCCAAATGTAATCGGCAAAGTTTTAGCAAAATGAAATTACCATTTTGCCCTTGGCCCATTAAGGCTTGATTAATTTTGGACTTTGATTTGGACTTTTTGATTTGGGCCTTTAATATTTAATTAGTGATTTATTCTTAATGGGTTTTAAGCCCAAAATATAAATCCAATAATTAAATATTCTAAGTCCAAATCAAATACATATTTTCTCGATCTTTCGTTCGGTAACTTTTATGCAACGTGTCAAACACGTTCATAAATTAACCAATGTTTCTGCATGTCATTTAAATGACATTTATAATTTAATTATATCATATATAATTAATTTTATCCATCTTATTATTAATTATAATCATTATAATTAATCAACAAGATTCTTCGACTAGCTCCTATATGGTGTGACCCAATAGGATCTGTGTTATGTTGGCAAATAGAATTAAAACTATTTTAACTTCTATTTATCATAGGTGGCACCTGGCAAGTACATTATGACACCAATTACACAGATGATGCTGTACCGTACAATATCATGATCCAGTAAACGATTTACTTCGTGTTAATTCTTTTGTCTCATAGCTATCAGATTAGTTTCAAGGTAGGTATGTGTCATCCTTGCAAACTTAATCTTTTATTGATCCTGAATAGATTATCAAATATGTTTACTCTTGTAATCATACTGGATCCAGATAATCATATTCTATCAAGGGGCCCAGTGACGCTATAGCTCGTATTGAGATACGAGGGACAATAGTACTTTTGATAAACCATATTTTCCTCCGCATAAGCTATGTATACCGAAGAACTATCCTTATAGCTACTTTTTACGGATAGCGTTAGATAGCAATCACACATATACATTTCTTATGTAGAAAAAATGAATATCTCATACTTTAGAACTTAACACTAAAATGAAAACATTAATGACACAAACACAATTCCATTTAATGTTTCATTTGGGGTCTGTCAAATATCATGTTCTCTAACATGTATCTGTGTGATTAAAATGACAACTCTTTGTCTATGGTTTGTAAAACTTAACCATCATTTAATCCACACACTAACCTTATCGCGGTAATTAGTGTTCCTGCTAATTACCTTGGTTAGAGACTTTTAAGAGTATTATCATCTATATTATGAAGTTTCACAATTTCAGTCATGAACTCGAAATGATTCATAAATTCAATAATACTCAAGGTAACAAAATGATTAAACATTCAATTCATGAACAAAGCTTTATATAACAAATTTATCGTATTATTGACTTCTAGATTATTACAAACTAACAGTACAGGTAAGGCAGCTTGTGAGTGGGAAGCAGAATCCGAACTGGGCTCAGCAGCAATACTTCTAAAGGGAAACTGCAACTCATCAAAAATGACATGCCTAGACACAAAAATCCGGTTAGATTCAATATGTAAACACTTGTAACCTTTTTGAGTAAGAGGGTAACCAAGGAATACACACGGTTTAGAGCGAGGTTGAAGCTTGCGCTCATTGTAGGGTCTAGTGTATGGGAAGCACAAGCAACCAAGGACCCGAAGATGAGAGTAATCGGGATGTTTGTGAAAGAGTGTAAAGAAAGGGGAAGAGGAGGAATGAGAGGAGGGTTGTCGGTTTATTAAATAGACAACACTTGAGAAGACATCATCCCAAAAACAATTGGGAATGTGAGAATGAGCCATGGAGGCTAGAGCAAGCTCAATAATATGCCGATGTTTGCGCTCGGATACACCGTTTTGTTGCGGTGTGTGAGGGCACGAGGTTTGATGGAGAATAGAGGGAAAAGCACGAGCAATAGGTTTATACTCCGTACCACCATCCGTGCGAAGTATTTTAATCGTGCAATTTAAGAGATTCTCAACTTGAGCCTTAAATAAGGTGAACACATTAGTCACCTCATCTTTAGAGTGCAAAAAATAGATCCATGTGTAACGAGAAAAATCATCAATGAAGGTAACATAATAACGAAAACCGTTATGAGATAAAATCGGATTAGGCCCCCATAAATCCGAATGTATTATTTCAAGAGGGAAAGAGGTACATGAAGAACTAGAAGAAAAAGGCAAGCGATGAGCTTTAGCCAAGCAACAAGCATGACATAACTCCATCTTTTTATTTGTACATGGTAAATCATGAAAATCTAAAAGTTTTTGAGTAGTATCAAAGGAGGGGTGTCCAAGCCTAAGATGCCACACATTAGCGGAGACTCTTGCACCATACAAAGCATGAGGAGAGGCCTTTAGAGAAGGAGGAAAAATGTAAAGACCACTAATGAGCTTGATTTGAAGAAGATCCTTCAATGTGTGCCGATCCTTTATGACACAAAAAGAAGAGCAAAATTCAATTAGGATGGAATTGTCATGTAGGAGTTGAGACAAGCTCAATAAATTTTTGGTAAAAGAGGGAACATGCAATACATCCTTTAAGAGAAAAGTGAATGTAGGGAATGAGAGAGTGCAAGAGCCTATGTGACTAATTTTCATACCATGGCCATCTCCAATGTGCAATGAATCCAATCCATCATAGGGCAAGTAAGAGGAAAGGTTATTGAGGTCATTTGTAACATGATGAGTTGCACCCGAGTCTAAGAACCACTCGGAGCCGGAAGAGAAGGATGCGGTTTGTGCATTATTTGCTTGAAAATTGGATTGAGTGAGATGAGCTTGAATACTCGGCTGGGCCTGATCCGAATAGGTGATCAAATCAGTACGGTACCAACAGATTTTGGCATTGTGGCCTCTTTTGGAGCAAATCTGACAAACCACATCTTTGTCTGGATTAAAGGCATTATCAGCCCGAACTGGCCTGTTAGAGGGAGTGAAGGTGGGCCTGGAACCATAGTTCGGCCTGGTAGAGGGAGTGGCCAGCAGTGGAGGACGGGCTTGGGCTTGAGTCGGGTTATAGGCCTGGGAGTGGTTGGGCTGAGACCCGCCACGTGGACGGTTGCCCTTACCGGATCTAGGGTTAGAAAACCGCTGACCCGGTTTGTGTTGAGTAAGGTGCGCTGCAGGAGACGAGAGAGAGAGAGTACCTCCTAGCTGAGAAAACAGCAATGATTCATGGCTGAGGAGCATCGACTGGAGATCGGCGAAGGTCAGTCGGTCCTTTGCATTGGCAGCCGCAACAACAGAATTGAAGTCAGAGCCGAGGCCGTTAAGGATCTGAATCACTAGGTCATCATCCGACACCGGAGAGCCGATAAACGCCAGTTCGTCGACAATGGCACGCATCTTCTGACAGAACTCCAAGCAACTGGCGCCACCTTTTGTGGTGTTTTGCAGAGATCGACGAAGCTCCGTCAGACGAGCGCGAGAAGAGGCCGAGAAGGACTACTGTAGCAGTTGCCAGAGCTGAGCGGAAGTAGTGCAGGAGACAGTTTGGTTGAGGATCGTCTCTGACAGAGAAGAACGAATCCAGGTAAGCAATAACTGATCTTGCTTTTACCAGTGAAAATAGCTCGGATTGCTGGATTGAATACCGTCAACCGTGGTGTTCTTAGGAGGAGGATCATCGGTAAGGAACTTGTACAAGCCATGGCCGTGAAGAGCTGGTTCGATTTGGCACTTCCACGCCAAGTAATTCCCTCGGGTAAGCTTGGTGGAGATCGGAATAGTGAGAATCACAAGGTGATCAGGAGAGACAGCAGCAGTAGTCATTGTAGACACTGAATTAGGGGAGGGAATAGAGGAGGGATCAAGATCAGTCATGGCTCTGATACCATAAAACTTGATCTGAGAAGATATGGAATGCAAGATTCTTTTATTATATCTTGATTGAATTATTACAGTATGCTATTGGCCTTTATATAGACTAGCCAAGTTGTTACGAATACTATAACAGCAGCCTAACTAACTATTTACAAATGCTATAACAACAGCCTAACTAACTATCAAGTCTAACAGCTTCAACTAACTCGTTTGACTAAGCTTCAGCTGTTGACTTCTCTTGAGCTGTTACTGCTGTTACTCTATTAAAGTTAAAACAATTTTTCTTATCAAGTACCCAATTAGTTAATGGATTTAAATCCGATTCGATATTTTTTTGCCCCCCCTGACGAAAATCCTGAATCTGCCCCTGGCCAAAAGGTATCAAAACTGAGAAGAAACGTGAGGAAATATGAATGATTAAATTGTGGATTTATTTCATATTAGTTTCATTTGCATTGCTCCTCTATATACATGAGCTACATCCAAATAAAAAGGCAAGAAAATATACATAAAACTATAAAAGATAAGATAACAAAACCGGATAAGGTGAAGTAATAAAAAGGATCTACACTTGATTTTTTTGCTGAGGTTTGGATTTTGTGGATATCAAATTCATAATATAGCGCCATTTTATGGAGGCACCAGAGGATTGAAGGTAGTGAAGTGGGGTTACTGGCAGAATAAGCTGCACAGGCAATGTAGGCACATATGGTATTCAGCAGAGACCCAGGAAACTAATAGATGTTTGTTGCGGAGGTGAAAGACTGAAAGTGATGAACCCAGGGTTAGATTTGAATTTTTTTTCCTAATAATATATATTTACCTATTAATCCTGATTGGTTTTGTAAGTGCTTTGTGACCAAGTCCTTCTATCTTTAAAATTTTGTAGTTTGACACCTATGATAACCTTTGCGTTTTCCATGAGGCATATTCTCATTTTAATATTTCTCGGAAAAGTCCTATCGTTTGAATAATTATTTTGTTTTCTAAAATACAGAAACCAATAATATTTGATGTTATAGGTAATAAAAGTGATACACCACTCAATTAAGGAATAGGTCATGACAGTTTATGATTCCAATATAGAAGTACCAATTCAAAATTGAAAGAAAGCCATCTTATTCAACAGTTAGCAAATTTCAACTTAAAAATAGTAAAATACCAATTAAAAAAGTTGAAAGAAAGCTTTACTTCAAATAAAATTGAAATAAAGCCATCTCTTTCAACACTTGGCTAAAATTTAGCAATATAGTATTGCGACCATAAGACCCCCCAAATTCTCAAATTGCAAGAGCAAAAATGAAATCCCATCTATATGTTGCAGTAATGAACGGATCACAACCATATATCCCACTATTAAGGTTTTCCTCCACAGATGACAGAGAAACCCATACCACCAACACCATTGCCACATCTGCTTCAAATTCGACGCACAACAGAAATGGCTCCTTGCAGGGTTTCTCCAAAGCGAATATCATCCTCTTTGTGGTGATATTTCTAATATTATTTTTTGTAATTTACATTGTAACACTCTATGCAAAACGGCAGAGGATGCTGCCCGCAACTGCCACGGCCCCCACTACACCGGATTTAAATATTTCAAGAACAAGGAGTCGTGGAGTTGATCAATCAGTCATAGACACATTTCCGGCCATTGGGTATGCCACCGTTAAAATTTTAAGGACTTCTAATAGCCCCCTAGAGTGTGCCATCTGCATTTCTGAGTTTGTAGATGATGACATTCTTCGGCTTCTACCGGGGTGCAGGCATGTGTTTCATACAGACTGCATCAACACCTGGTTAGAGAACCATGTCACTTGCCCAGTTTGTCGGTCGAACCTCTCCGACCCTGAAGTCCTTGCCGGAAAACGCCTTCTCTCAATGAACTCTGAACTCGAGGATTTTGATATCAGTTTGCAAGTATCAGAACATGAGCAGAAGAGTGACAACAGTCTACGACGTAAGGAGATCAGACGAGCACAATCAATCACAGAGGGTTGGGAAAGATTTACGTTAACACTGCCTGAGCAAGTGTTGAAGGAGATTGAAGCAACTAAGAAGCACCGGCGGTCAACGAGTATGCAGGATTATACGTTTCAAGGGAAGGCGAGTTGGAGGGACGGAAAATTGAGTGCATTTTTTAAATCTTTCTCCCAGAACAGACGGAACAGAGAAGGTGATGATATGTCGACAGTGGCTGAGGGAGTGGAGGCTTCGGTTTCAACGGCAACATCAAGTAGGCATATAATTGAAACTTCAATACATGGTGAGACATCTGAAACTGAACTGACATTGGTTGAGGTTGATCTTACCGATTTGCCGGTTCATGAACGAGTTTGAGTGTGCATATAAAATCTATCTGTGTTATTATAAAAATTTGTGCTTCTGTGAGTTTGAACTTAAATGGGCAATTTTTAGCTTCACTTGAGGTGATTAGAGGCATTGTTAGCTTGTTTATTCTTGATATTTAGAGCAGTGGCCATGAATTTGGCCTTCAACAAAGGAACCAACCACGATTTTGAATGTGAAAGATCTTGGTCTGCTTGTAAAAAAATAGTGCAGAAATAAATTTTTCTTTGTATATACTTGAAGATGATTAATTGTGATATGTAATAATTGAAATGCAATTAAAATTGCATTTGAAATATGCGGGATATGATTGGTATTTGTCTTGCGGACGTTTGATTGGAGAATAATATGTCTTTTTTTATTTTATTTTATGCCGACCAATTACTTGGATAGCCGATGTCCTCAACCACCCAAATCGTTTTATTAATTAGCCCTTATTTTTTTATTTGATCTTCAGATATACTAAGAAAAAAAAAATTGATCGATAGAATAAGAACTTGCTAAGAAATTGTTAGCTTTATTTTAGTTAGGTTGTGTTGAATATTTTTCTTGGCTAGCTATACCCAACTCTCCAACAAGAATTTTTTTTATAAACCATAGTTAAAATTTTGTTTTTTACGAAACCAACATGATTACTATTTTTACAAAAACCATAAGAACCGAAATGTCATTTCGGTCCGAAATTTTTTTTTATTCCGGACCAATTTCGGTCCGGTCCCTTTTTAGATTTTCTGTGGTACTGGTTTCACAAGTTTTCATATGAGCCGCCGCAGAAAATTCAAAAAGAGGACCAAACTGAAATGTCATGTCGGTCCAGAATAAAAAAAAATTTGGACTGAAATGTCATTTCGGTTATTATAGTTTTTGTAAAAAAAAAAAAAAGTAATCATGTTGGTTTCGTAAAAATATTTTTTTTAATTATGATTTTTTAAAAAAAGTCCTCCAGCAAAGCATAAACCACATCACAATGAACTAAATATTTTGAGCAGAAATCGATAACTTCGCATCACATATGCAAATTTTCAACTTAATGAATTACACAGGTATCAAAATCTAACAAGGCATGATTAAGAATAATTTAGTAAGTAGCTATACTAAAAAGTAGTAAAATAAAAAAACGTAGATCTTACAAGAACCCAACAATACGGATACCCAACTACCAGTACATTTTTAATACTGGTCTTCTTTTATGTCCGAGGGACAAGGCCTATGTGTGTGTGTGCTTGCGGTATCTTTTGAGGGGGAACAAAAATGGGTTTTGATTGGCCGACTTTTTTATTAATAGAAAAAATAAATAAAAAATATCGAAAAAGGAGTATGAAATCATAAAATTTCGAAATATAGGAAGAATGATATAGACTATAACGTCCAGGGCACAATAGCTGGACGTTATAGTCTATAATGTCCGGTTAATCCGATTGCTAATTGACCTGCAAAAAAAAAAAAAAAATTGTAGCTGGCATCACCAGTAAAGCAACAAGCGATCATTTAAATAGGATTTGTCTAATGTCTGGCAGAGTATGTAGTGTAGTCTGTAGACCTAAGCAGCAAAGAAAAATATCCAATGAAGAGTATAGTAGTAGCCAAAGAGAAATTACATGCTATAAAATTAATGCATAGGAGGTGAAGAACCAGTAATAGCACACATATATAGAGCCACACATTACCCTGCGCAGCATGCCATAAACTCCACCTCCAAGTTGGTGTTGAGCTAAACCAGGCGCAACATAAATGTTATGCTAATCAACAACCAATCCCAGTATTTTGTAACAGGCTATTTATTTTCTGAACTATTGGTTTTTTGTCCCAAAAATGCCCCCAAGAACGAGTAATCAATGTAAAATAAGGGATTAACCAAGTTGTCATAGCAAACCCAACGGTACAGTGATGTTTCGGTCGGCTAGTACAGGAACCAATTACATCTTAACAAGGGAAAAAAGGATATAAGTTTTCATCCATTAAAAAATGTGATCACTTTCAATATGATAAATTCAAATTTTGTTTTTTAAAGAAGACTTAACCATTTGAAGGGTTCCGCCAGCGGTTTGATGGCCCCAAGTTCCAACAAATTTTTTATTGGTGATTTTCGTCAAACACCTTTTGCGCAACCAGCGTAGACAAATCAAATTAGTTAGATCCGACCATAGAACCAATACCAATCACAACGCAATAAAGAGAGAAAATGCAAACAACACAACAAGAAATACCAAATCAAAATGACGTCGACCACACCAATTTTATATTCCATCATTGTGTTTGACTTTGACACCAATTTTATAGACATGTATGCGTTCACCACTTCTAAAATATTTTTTATTTTAAAAATTTTTAGGTTTAGAAGGAACTTATTCCAAATATTAATTTGCCATTGACCATTTCAAAGAAGAAAAAGAAGACAAAAAAACATTGTCAGATAATGCACTAATGTACGTAAAATATTAAAAAGAAATAGCATTTCATGGAGCTGCATAACCTAAAAGTCCTAAACCAAAACCCTGCCCGATATTAATTATATAATGTGAAAGCAGAAATAACAAGGCCTTCCAATTAATCAAATTCAAAGAAAAAAGAATGAGAATGGAGCAACATCTAGCATCCCCACATGGACCGCAACCGCAACCATTGATCTTGCTCCTAATCCTTTCTTTCTCACAATATGCACTTGCCCAAGGTTTACCCTATAAAACCCACGATGATTCATCATCGCCAAGCAACATCGTCGGGATCGTCTTGCTTGGTGTTGGGGCATTTTTACTGTTTGGTTGTGCCCTCCCACTATTTATAACACGTAAGTGTTTAGGAGGTCCCAATACAAATACAGCCACCACCACACCTGACCTAGTAAATACCAACAATGAAGGTGTCGCCAGACGGAAAGGTCGTGGGATCGATCCAAAGGCCATAGAGACATTCCCGCTCATTAACTATGCTGCTGTCAAACACATGAGAGCTTCAAACAGCCCACTTGAGTGTGCCATTTGCTTATCTGAGTTCTTGGACGATGATACCCTTCGACTTCTTCCGGGATGTCGACATGTGTTCCATGTGAACTGCATTGATACCTGGCTAGCTGATCACAAAACCTGTCCAGTCTGTCGATCCGACCTTTCAGACCCGAAAGTTATTGCAGGTAAGCGCCTTCTCTCTCTAAACATAGAATGTAAGGATGTTCCTTGCAGCTCCCACATGTCAGAACAGGTGGCGATGAAAAAGGATGTACCAAAATCAAAAGGACCGAGACATGTGCAATCGATGACTGGGGGATGGGAAAGGTTTACATTGGTACTGCCTGATGATGTGATGAAAGATATCAAAACAACTCACAATTACCGAAAGGCGGCCAGTTTGCAAGATTATACTTACAAACACAATGCCAGTAGCCCAGATTGGAGGATTCAATCGTTTATGAATTCTCTCTCTTGGAATCGACAACAAAAGGTGGAAAGCAAGGTCACAGTGGCACCGGAGATGCCTGAGGCTTCAAATTCAGCGAATATGTCAAGTAGGCAATTACTAGCATACCCAGACAGAGGCGAAAATGAGATGCTTGAAATTGATTCCTCATGGACTCAGATAGAGCTTAACAATTTACCTGTTCATGATCGAGTTTGAACTTTGAAGTCTGATTATTTAATAACATTTTGGTCTAATGTTGTGTGTCGCATTCATGAGCAAATGTTTGCAACTTAATTGTAATATTTTAGTTTGATATATGCAAAATGGATCTCTAGCAAAACTACTTGAGCATTGACAAAAGGATGATATTGTATTACTCTTGTTTCAGTCTCTCACAGCGGCCTCTCAAGTACAACTTGAGGGTTGCAGAACTGACATATTCAATGCCATTTTACTAAAATGTGGTTTTCTTTGTCTATTTATGGAGACAAATTATTAGTGGTATGAGCTGTACAGTAAAAGTTACATTGGAGATTTAGAGTGTTCAATTATATCTCTTTTCTATGTATTAACTATAAATTGTTTTTTTAGAGAAAGAAACGAGAGGGTGAAGCCCTCATTTGATCAATGGTTGTCCTGTTACAAGAGGTCTGTACCAGAGTGCGTGAAACAAAAAACAATTAGCTAAAAACATTTGACTATTTGAGCTATGCTAAGGGAAAATAAAGAACTAAACTAAAAATAAAAATTTAAAACAGTTTATCCTAAACATTCTTTATTGATGCGAAGAAACCTTTCTGCACAAAATAATTCAGAAAAATCTTGCAATTGTAAACCAAAATCATTTAATGGAACCTTTATAGGGCTTATATATTTTATTTGTTTAAATTACAGTTGGGTCATAAATAGGGGTGTCAACGGGTACGGTAAGGTCGGGTGGAAGCATTTTCATACCTGTACCCGTTACAAATTGTCTTTACCCGTATCCTACCCTTACTCGCTACAAATTATCTTACTCGTACCCTACCCTTACCCATTATGATCATACTAAGCACAAATAAACCAATTAAATTACTCCTTTCAATGCTTATTAATATATAAAATATATATATTCTTTTTTATAATTACCCGATCGGGTAACGGGTACGAAATAGGCTTTATCCGTACCCTTACCCGTTTAGATAATGAAAAAAAATCTTTACCCGTATCCATACCCAATGAGTTTACGAACAAAAAAATTTATCCATACTCGTCTTATCGGATACGGTACGGGTCGGGTAAACGGATAAAAGGGTGCCATGGACACCCCTAGTCATAAATTAGCTCTTGATCGCCAATCAGTCTGACCCATTCCTTTAAACTTCCTATATATGTACTTGATGTTCTTTTTCTTATACAATATAAAAATAAGAAAAAAAATTAGTGAATGTATTAACAATCAAGTTGTCATTTTCAATATTTTGTTCTGGTCAGTTTAATCGAACAATTGGACTTTCACTGCATGTACATAAAGAAAGTGTCAATCATGTATATAATTGCTTGACTAAACCAACAGATTAAGAGAACTGTTCGGCCCTTCTATTTCAGCCCAAGACCCATGGGCCTGGTGCTTCGTGGGTCTATAGCTTGAATATATAATTGTTGAAGATAATTGATCTCTGTCGTACATCATCGATCAAATGGCTAAGATCAAACATAGGATCAATAAAGTATAGAATAAAGATACAGCTGTACACAACTACTGTACAAAATAGAATTAGAAATAGTACCAACGGTACCATAACGGCTAGTATGCCTTTTGTAGTATAAATAGGAACAGTGAATGTAAATGAAATCAGAAGAGTAGAATAAAATAGAATTCTCCTCAGAACTTGCAAAATAACATGGTATCAGAGCCAAAATACTCATAAATCGATAATCTCTCATAATACCAGTATACTGGTACAAAGCCTCAAGCAACACAGACAGCCCAAAAGAACAAGAAAATCTGCATAATCAAGCATGGCAACAGAGGGGCAACACTCATATGAGGCTACCATACATTCCTCAAAAATAACCAATACCTTGCTCAATGGCAGAAATTATGTGTCTTGGGCTAGATCGGCTACAATGACACTTTATTCCCGAGACAAATTGGAGTTCATCACTGGAGAAAATGTCAAACCAACAGCCACAGTTCCTGCCCAGCCAACCGAAGAAGAAAAGAAAAAAATAAAAGACTGGCATCGCTCAGATGTCACTGTCATGACATGGCTAACCGCATCAATGGAACCCGATATCTCCGACATTTTCATGAACAGTGAAACCTCAAAAGAACTCTGGGAGGCAGTAAAAAACATGTACGGGCAGCAAAACAATCATTCTCATGTATACCGCCTTCAACAAGAACTCCAAGCTGAAAAGAAAGGCAATCGAACCAATACCGAATATGTAGCCTCACTCACAAAGAAAAAAAACGAACTCAAAATCTATCGGCCAACCACAACTGATCCAATCGAAATCAAGAAAAGAGCTGATGAAGATGAGACATACCAATACCTCGCAGGCCTTGATGAGAGTTTTGAGGCTTTGAGAGCACAACTTCTCGTCTCATCGGACTTTCCAACATATTCGGCCGTAATCAACATGGTGCAAAGGGAGGAAAGCCGGCGCCTTACCATGGGTGGTCCACAAGCTCAAATCGGCGAGGGACCCGAGACCCAAGCTTTCATCGCAAAAACCGCAAACCCTAACTTCTCAAATCGCCAAAATCCCTCAGAGAAATGCACCCACTGCAAAAAAGAGGGCCATAATAGGGATCGGTGCTGGTTCCTCAATCCGAATCTCAGGCCAAAGTGGTGGAAGGCTAAGGAGAAGGGAGAGGCGGACCAAGTGAGGAAGGGCGAGCGACATGAAGAAAGAAAAAAGGGGGAAGCCGATCGGGAGAGAAGAGGCTACGCGGCTCAAACCCAAACCCCAGATCAGACGGTTGGATCTGAGTCCGATTTAATCCATCCGGGCGGGTCGAGCGGGTCAGGTGGGGATCAAATGCAGCATCTGTTGAAAGAGTTCTCTGTGTGGTATACCAACAAAAACAACTACAGCTCATGTGGTATTGTCTCTAACACCTCTAATTTTAATTTATTTGATCAAATTATTATAGACAGCGGAGCCACTGACCACATGTTCGGTAATAAAAAATTTCTTACCAATTTAGAATTGTCCAAAAATAACAAGTATGTTATGGTAGCAAACGGTATGAAAACCCAAGTCAATGGTATAGGAGAAATTAATTTTCTGAATACAAAAATTAACAATGTGCTATATTTAGAATCATTTCCTATAAATTTAATTTCAGTAAATAAAATAACACAAGAATTAAATTGTGACGCAATTTTTTCTTCCACAAATGTTAAATTTCAGGACCGGATAACCGGAAAGAAGATTGGTGAGGGATTCCTTGAAAATGGACACTATTTTTTGAATCTACAAGTGTTAAATATTTGTACTCTACAAAGACAATTAACTACGATATATGGCATAAAAGACTTGGGCATCCCTCCGATCAAGTTTTAAATAGATTATTAGATTTTCCTAGAAAAAATTGTATTAGGTGTGATATATGTAAATTAGCTAAACAAACGAGGCTTCCTTTTTCACTTTCAATGAGTAAAAGTGAAGCACCGTTTGAGCTAATTCATTCCGATGTATGGAGTCCGGCCCCAATTAATTCTTATAATGGATTCAAATATTTTGTGATATTTATTGATGACTTTTCACGAGCCACTTGGCTTTATTTACTTAAAACAAAGGATGAAGTTTTTAGTTGTTTTCAAGAATTTTTACATCTTGTAGAAAATTAATTTGATGCAAAACTAAAAAATTTTAGATCGGATAATGGAACCGAATTTGTAAACAAAAATTTCACAAATCTTTTCAAAAATAAGGAAATTATACATCAAACCACTTGTATAAATACACCCGAGCAAAACGGTGTATCGGAAAGGAAAAATAGACATTTATTAGAAATGTCAAGGTCATTATTATTTCAAACAAATGTTCCAAAAATATATTGGTCCGATGCTATTCTTAATGCCACATATCTAATCAATAGAATACCAAGTACAAACTTGAAAAATAAAAGTCCGATAGAAATTCTTTATCAAAGAAAAATTAATATAGATCATCTTCGAGTATTTGGATGTGTATGTTTTGTGCATATCAAAAGAAAAGATAAACTTGATTTTGTGTCAACCAAAACAATTTTTTTGGGATATTCATCTCAAAAAAAAGGGTATAAATGCTATGATCCTACTAACAAAAAATTATTTATATCTAGAGATGTTATTTTTTGTGAAGATGAACCATTTTTTAAAATTAAGGAAACAAGTCCCATCTCCTATACCAATGACCAAGTTGGACCGGTATTACCTCAAATAATTGTACAAGAGCATGTACAAATAGAAAACCATGAAATTGAAACAAATGACCAAATAGAAGAAACCAATAATGATACCCTTGAGGGGGAGGAAGAAACACCAATACCAACACGAAGGTCATCAAGGGTATCACAACCATCTACAAGACTTAGAGATTTTATAACATATTCGGTCCAATATCCAATTCAAAAGTTTATTTCCTATGAAAAAATCTCATCGGACCATAAAGCCTTCATCACATCTATTCAAAAAGAGATAGAACCTAATAATTATCATGAAGCCATACAAATACCAACTTGGTGTAAGGCCATGAAAGAGGAACTAAAAGCTCTTGAAAAAAATAATACATGGGTAATTGTACAATTACCTAAAAATAAAAAACCCGTTGGATGCAAATGGATATACAAAATAAAATACCATAGTGATGGAACCATTGAACGGTACAAGGCAAGACTAGTTGTCAAAGGTTATACCCAAACATACGGTATAGATTACCATGAAACATTTGCACCCGTGGCAAAAATGAATACCGTTAGAATTTTATTTTCAATTGCGGTAAATAAAAATTGGAACCTATACCAAATGGATGTCAAAAATGCCTTTCTTCAAGGAACACTTGAAGAAGAGGTGTTCATGAATTTACCCCCCGGTCATAAAATGGAAAACAACTCTAACCTAGTGTGTAGGTTGAACAAATCAATTTACGGATTAAAGCAATCTCCACGGGCATGGTATGGCAAACTTAGCTCTTATTTAAATTCTTGCAAATTCAAAGTAAGCAATGCCGATCATTCATTGTTTACTAAACATGATGGTATAAACACTACTATTATATTAGTATATGTTGATGATATTATAATCACCGGAAATAATTTGGAAGAAATAAAAAACATAAAATATCAATTAAACAAAAAATTTGACATTAAAGATTTAGGATATTTAAAATATTTTTTAGGCATAGAAGTTGCATATTCAAAAAAGGGCTTATTTATTTCACAAAGAAAGTATGTGCTTGACTTGTTAAAGCAAACCGGTAAATTAGGATGTAAGCCAATTTCAACCCCTATAGATAACAAATCCAAATTAAATATTGAAGATGGTACACCACTAGAAGATATAAATCAATTTCAAAGAATTGTAGGAAAATTAATTTATCTTACCGTAACACGACCGGATATTTCATTTGCCGTAAGCCAAATAAGTAAGTTTATGCATACCCCTAGAACACCTCATTTAGAAGCTATAAATAGAATTTTAAGATATCTAAAAGGAACACCGGGAAAGGGGATCTTAATGAAAAATAACAACTCTAATATTCTGTGTGGCTATTCCGATGCAGATTGGGCCGGGAGCTATGATAGAAAATCCACAACCGGGTTCTGCACCTTTGTAGGCGGAAACTTAGTCACATGGAAAAGCAAGAAACAGAGTGTCGTAGCGCGATCAAGTGCGGAAGCGGAATATCGAGCTATGGCCTCAACAACAAGTGAACTAATTTGGATAAAACAATTGCTAGCGGACTTGCACATCACAAGTCACGAGCCTACTAAGATGTTTTGTGACAATCAAGCCGCTAGACACATTGCGAGCAATCCGATTTTTCACGAAAGAACAAAGCATATAGAAGTGGATTGCCACTTCATTAGAGAGAAAATTCATGCCAAGGAAATAGAAACTCCATTCGTTCGAAGTGAAGATTAATTAGCCGATATCTTCACTAAAGGTTTAGATCCTAAGCCATTTGAGAGCATCACAAGCAAGCTAGAAATGATCGACATATACATTCCTAGCTTGAGGGGGAGTGTTGAAGATAATTGATCTCAGTCGTACATCATCGATCAAATGGCTAAGATCAAACATAGGATCAATAAAGTATAGAATAAAGATACAGCTGTACACAACTACTGTACAAAATAGAATTAGGAATAGTACCAACGGTACCATAACGGCTAGTATGCCTTTTGTAGTATAAATAGGAACAGTGAATGTAAATGAAATCAGAAGAGTAGAATAAAATATTTTTCTCCTCAGAACTTGCAAAATAACAATAATGTTAAAAAACTTTTTGGTTTTCTGTTCCGAGATCAATGTGTGCTCATCCATCTTAACAAAAAAACCATTAGAGTTAAAAAAAAAATTGTAGACTACTCCAGTCTAGTTTTAAAATTCTACAGATAATTAAGTATAATTATATTTCATATTACAGCTTCCTTGCTATAGGCTAATGAAAAAAATGTGTTTATCAACCATGAAGATTGTTTTGCTCTCTATGTGGGAGGTGTTCTATAGGATAGGTCTTAAGGTTTGCGATGTCCTTAAATCCTTAATAGGATAAGCTCTCACACAAAAAAAGCGTTTGATCTGTTCTCCATGAACGGATCACTCAGCTTACCCCTGCAAAAAAATCAATTTTGCAGGGGAAGGCTATGCCAAAATCAAATCAGAGTGTAATATGCTGAAGTTCAATCTTAACGTAAAATTTATATTCACTGTTGGTCTAATTCTTTCTTTTACTTTTCTGTGAATGTTAATCTTTGATATGCTACAACAAGTTTATTGTTATTGCATTTTCATTTTAATTACAATTTAAAAAAAATACAAACACATTCGTAGGAGTTTTGATGCATTTTCATGTTTCTTTGCCTCTTTTCTTCTTTTGATGTCACATCACGTTTTAATAACAGTTCATTGATGAACCGAATGTGAATAGATGCTACTGAGAATAATAAACATGGTGAAATGAATGATTGTATCCATTTTGCAATGCATAAGTTAGATTTGTACATTTCTGTCTTTTTTTATGAAAATCGGGTTTATAAATAAAAACAGTAGTATGTTAGGGCTTCTTGGCATATTCCCTCATCAGTCATCAGGTTAGCCTTTCTCAGATCCAAGAAATCAATCCATTAGATGAAGATGTTGTTATTTGATTGATATGCAAAGATGAATACAGTCTTTGATCTTCTAAAAGCATCTCATGATGCTCAGTTTTTCTTTAAGTAAAGTTCATCCTTTCTGAAATGAGAATGCTTTCATTCATGAACATGGAAAAGACTAATCTGAGTCTTAATCTCCAAGCATTCTATGATTTTCGAGTGCTCTTTATTATCTAATGCAAGTTTTTCTAAAAGAAAATACAATAATGAAAAGTGAGGGACATAACTGCAGTTTTTTGTTCTGACAACCAAGGTTAAGCTTCTGTGAATAAATCTTCAAATATCAGTCCATTCGAATATTCATGCCAATTAAGGAAAAACATGTATATAAGTCACTGTCAAATACTCAAATCTTAATCTGAACTGATGCACCAGTCCACAAGTCCTGTATCAACATACCTGTATTGAACTGGTAGTGTACCAGTTCCAACTAATGGAAAGAAGAAAAACCCTACAATACTTGGATTTAGGGTAAAATAACAAACTCGAAAAAAACCCACAATTTCTGATTTCTTTTGAATTTTCAAAAAAAAAAAAAAACTGATATGGTGTGTAAATCATGATCAAACATTTGCATTTAAGCTACAATTACCATTTTTGAATTAACAAATAACTAAAACAAATTAAACAAGTCCAGCTTTTGAAAATAATGAAAAAGTAAACTCTGAGTTGACCGAAATGGTGGATTGAGTATTTTTCACAGAACCAATTAAGAAAAACATGCATACATAATTGAACTATAATGCAAGGATCTCGGTAAAGATGAAAATCATGAATGAATATTAAAATTTAAGAAAAAAATGAGAAATCGGATCTGACTATTAATGAAATTGTTAGAAAATCTTTGAACTGGAATCCTGATCAAGGATTGACACGGGAAATGGAATTTAAATGATGAAATGATATTGAACAATTACAGTAATTAATTGAAATCATACAATTTCGATAAAAATATTAAAATAAACAGCATGACTCCAAGCTCGGCCAACAAGGTGGTGGTGTTCCGACCAACCTCGTGACTACCAGTCACCGACAAAGCCGCCAATTGACTCTCCGAGTGACAACAGATCCATGCCGGGCCCCAGCTCCGATTGTTAAACAAACCCGATAAAACGAAGCTTGTTGAATGAATCAAACGAATATGGCGTAATCACAAAAGTGCTGCACGAATCATGATGTTGTTTGAAAATCAGATGATGGCGTTAAAAAAAATCCGACGCTGACAATGGGGATCCGCCATGTCGGAACTCAGAATAATCCGGTTGAAAATCGAACAGTCTAGCATTACACAATATGCATGGGTTCCTTTAAGATTTGTCATAATATGTAACGAACAGATCAAATATAAACTCAAACAATGCGTTAATGCAGAGGATATGAATTTGCTCAGCATACGATAAACCGCACCTCCAAGGCTCATGGGCGGATTCAGATCAATTGAACCTTATTTATTTAAAAACATATATGTATTTATATAAAATTTTCTATATATTTAGAATAAAGGGAAAATTTCTAGTGTACCCATACAAACATTCAAAATAGCCAATTTCCCCATAAAACCACTATAATATCCAATCTTCCCATAAAAACTTAACATCCTTTCTTTTATCCCCATTCAGCCATTTCACGTCTTATTTAATTATTTAAAAAATGAAATTGACAAATATATCCTTCTCTCCTCTCTCTCTTTCTCCACTGTATAATAATTAAATAAGGAGGGTTCAAATGCCTCCATTTTTCATGCCTCCATCATGTCTCTATTTTTAAAAACTTTAATAACTCAAAATTTAAAACTTAAAAGTCAAAATAAAATCGTTGTATATGATCTACATCATTTTATCTATGCACGTGTAAAAAATTATGATATTTCAATTTTGTTTTGGTTGTCATCAAGAGCTTGTAAAAAATGTACTAATGTGGATAATTTCTAGACGTTGATTTTTCAACTTATTGATTCACATAAAAATAAAATCAAAATGTGATAATTTTTTATGAGCACATAGATAAAATGATGTAGATCATATCCAACGGTTTTATTTTGACTTTTAAGTTTTAAATTTTGAGTTATTAAAATTTTTAAAAGTGGAGACATGGTGGAGGCATGAAAAATGGAAGCATTTGAACCCTCCTCTAATTAAATATATAATATTAAGATCGTTCATGGCATTCTCACGCTCACAACACTTCTCTATGAGCTTTATCATCTCGTCATATGCAGCTTTCTTTCTATTTGTTACATAAAAAACCCATACTAGGCCCTGGTGAGCACGAGTGTGGTTTATGCCAAGTTCCTTCTTTTAGCAATTTTCAGCCAACTCGAGAAGGATCAATAGGACAAACACCCAAAAAAATTTAGCATAGTTGATTGGAATTACAACAGAATAGCTTTTATTTTACATGAACTTAATGAATCAATTATACCAAGCTTACACAATTTGACTTTCCCTATTCATGACAGTATTAGTGCTATAGCAGCACCTGATACTTTCAAAATCACTAGGACTAGCACTACTCGGCAGGATTTTATAAAATGAGGTACTAAACAGGATTTAAAAAAATACAATGATAATAAAAGTATCTATCTAATTACTTGGCCTTTTCGGGGATTATCCGAGGCACAATTAACAGCTGATTCTAGTAATTTGATTGAAAGTTTGAAACTGTACTTATTCCCAAACATGGGGGTGCTTTGTGGAAGCTGGTCTTAATTGTTTCATTTCATGGCTTGTTGAAAATTAAAAAATTTAATCTGATTGACATAAGTCTAATGCATTTTGTTGGATTTGAGTATCTAGTAACCATTAGCTAGGTTCCGTGTGGTCACACTAAAATCCTTCATAACAGGGAGTACAACCAGTCTTCTTTTGAGCCTCACAAGAAGCATGCATGGGCCGACCATTTCAAACAGCCTCTCTGAAATGGCCGGTACAATAAAGAAGATGGACAGGGGCGTTGGCATGGCCGGTACAACAAACAAGATGGACAACTCGGTGCCAGTTGCGGGATACCAATGAGGCCGAGAGTAGGTCGATAATCAGCACATGCAATATCGCCACCTCCTAGAGAACATCTCCATGCAAGTTGATCCACAATTACATTTGCCGGTGTGTGTTTTGGTCTTCATCTCCCATGTCAGTGACCTCCTCCCCTTTTATTTCATTTGGGTTAGTTTATAATGTTCAAGGCTATCTCCTATATCAATTAATTGGTTTCTTACTACCGGATTGATCGTTGTTATTTATATATGAGAAAGCAAAATGTACATTAACAATAAAAGTAAATTGTTAATCAAATCTATTGTTGGGGAATTAATGGGGGAAGGGGACCGGCAAAGCATGGTTAAGTACACATTATATCTAGTTACAGGGAAGGAGGAGAGAAAAGAGAGGAGGGTATGTTTGTCAATTTTGTTTTTAAAATAATTAAATTTGTCACACCTCAAATCTGGAGGTGCAACAATTCTTACCGCGTCTATCTTACTATTCAATATACGTAACATAAGGCATGGATCTTTTTATGCATTGCCAATACATCCATTATTTTTCCCACATCTCAATTTAATTACAATAATTATCTGACATTTTACAGTGAATGATGCTAGAGATATATTCTCTGCACCCTGTCAGATATAATAAACTCAAATCCCAAACTTTTAGATGGCATTGCTGTCAATTATAACCCCAAAAGCGTTTCTCTGTCTTCGTCTAACAAACCTGCGAATCCCACAAGAGAAAACGGGTGAGAAATAATAAATTATTCCTCAGTGCTATTTGCCACAATCAGGTTATTGGACTTGCAATCAGAATTCACATTCAAAAATGAAATTCATACAACATTACATTAATAGTTCTATCACAATATCTAAATGAATGCACATGCTTGACAACAATAATCGAGTGAAATACAACTTACGGAATTTCCAAGATGAAATTCAAACAAACACACATTTGGCCTAACTCATTTTATTATGACCGGTAGCACCAACAGACGTTCAATCGAGCTGGACCCTTTATCAAACCCTCATCTGTAGGGTTACTGGCACCTACAGATGTTCCACCGAGCTGGACCCTTTATCTGACACCCATCTGCAGTGCTTTGGCTTAACCATTTACTAAAGTCTGGTTCCAAGTCAGCTATACAGCTCGGCTTTACAAATGCATTTCCACGGAGTCAAAGTCAGCCATACGGCTCAACTTTGCAATTTCATTCAAATAAGGTCAAAATCGGCTATACAGTTCAGCCTGGCAAATTCATTAAACAGGTCAACGGATAGGTCACCGTCACCTTATCCAGCTACCTCTACAGGTCAGCCTGGAAAATTCAGAAATAGGTCAACGGATGGTCACCGTCACCTTATCCAGCTACCTCTACAAGTCAGCCTGGCAGATTCATTCACACATAGAACAATGAATAGAACACATCAATTGACAACCATACGAACATGCAAATCAACCATCTCACAACAATTCAGTTCTAATTTAATTGAGTTATGCACATGAATCACACAATTCCAATTATGCAGCAATCAACATACAATATGACAATCGAAAATAATTTAATTCCTGAAAATGAAACATCAAACAAGTCCAAGAACCCCGCACCTGATATCGTAGGACAATAGATAGAGCGATCAACCATTGCATATCAGTTGTTCTGAACAGTCCTGTTAAGTCTCATTCCACAGTACATATGCCTATAGCATAATAAAATATTCTCGATTAATACTTATAAATTATCATTACAATACAATATACATATACTAACAATTAATTGATCATGTGTGTTTCTTATTCACTGCTAATTAATGACTTCATTTATTAATTATTTGCTTAGTTCTTAACCTTTAACATACTTTACTTTATACTTTTAATTTCTTTTTCATTCAATTTACGTATAACAATCCAAATAAACTTCACTTTTTTTATTAATCTATAAAATTCTAAAGCCTAACATGTATAATTAAGGCTCATTCCTCTTTTTATTTATTAATCAAAGCCCGGAGGCTCACATTCTAAATCAAATTCCATTCTTTAATTTCCATCCGAAATTTATATATGTAATTTTGCATCAAGGCCCCTCTGACAGTTTCAATTTACCAAATTATGGACATTTTACATGTAACATCTTCAACCTTACCTTTTCTTTACAATAAGTCCTTGGTAGTTTAAGTAGGTGTACCAGTAACCACAGTAAACCGGCACCGATATTGGTACCAATGTTCATATTGCATCACCAACCCTTAACCCGCATACAAACCATAAATAATCTCAATCACAAAGAAAAATAATACAAATACCTGGTACAATCTATTTGAGCTTGGTACCGAAAGGTAGAGCTAGGATTGAGTTCGAAACTACAATATCGCAGCTCTCTGGATAGAGTACCGGCTAGTGATTCAATAACAAAAGTCAAGCCAACTAGAGAGATTCACTAATCTCCTTGTTATTTGCCGAATAGAGAACAAAACAAACAAAATAGGCAACCATCAAAAGAGGAAAGGAATAGTCGGTGGAGATTGGGGATAGAAGAAAATAACAGAGGGGATAAGAAGGGACGTGGGTCCCACTGTCTTATTTAACAATTCACTTTGCAATTTAACCATTAAAATTTCCATGCTTTACAAATTAGTCCAAAAGTAATTAAAAGAACATTATATACCTATTACAAGCATCAATCCTTTATTCCTATATATGTTATATCTCATACAATTTCAATTTCTAATTTTCAAATATTCACTCCAAAATATTTTAGACATTTAAGTAACAACTTATTTTTATATCCATCAAACAAAATTTTAAATTATCGGTTTGATAATAAATCACACCCAAATAACTTACTCATCATTGCTAATCAGTTCAGAAAAATAATATTTATTCTTTAAATATTACTTACTCATTGAAAAATACATTCAGACAATTCGTTTTTTTTTTTTCAATTATAAATTTCATATACACATTTTGCATATTGTTACAAAATTAAAGATTAAATGAATGAATGGGGATAAAAGAAAGGATGGTAAGTTATTATGGGGATTTTGGATATTATAGTGTTTTCACGAGGAAATTGGCTATTTCAAAAGTTTGCATGGGTATACTAGAAATTTTTCCTAGAATAAAATACTATAGATACTATGAAATCGACTCTCATTCGTAGCATAAAAAATTTATATGCTTGACCGGTTGACCCTTATTCATATTTGACCCCATAGTTTGAAAGTCTGACTTCACCAGATCGCCTTTGAAGGCTCCAAATTAGTTTTTAGCTAAACCAGGCATAACAATGAATGCTATGCTAATTAACAACCGAGTCTAGTATATTTCAAACAGGCTATTTTGTTTTTCTGTAGAAATCGTTTTTTGTTTCCTAAATTGTCGACAAGAACTATTAATCAATGTAAAAGAAAAAATCAACTAAATTCTCATAACAAACGTAACGATATACCGATATACTAAAGTTTGTGAGAATATGATATTGGATATTGATATTTGTTATGTTTTTACAATCTGATATAACGGTAACATCCTATGCACCTATTATTATTTTGTTTACAATTTTACTCTTATTCGTATTTTACATTTTTACCCTCTAATTATCTAACTATTATCAATACTCCCCCTCAAGCTAGGATTATAGATATTGATTAATCCTAGCTTTCTTGTTATTTTTCAAACTCCTTCAGAATGAGACCTTTTGTAAAAATATCGGCTAATTGGTCTTGGCTCTTCACGTAAGGTGTTTCGGTTTTCTTCGCTTGGACTTTTTCTCTTATGAAATGACAATCAACTTCGATGTGTTTTGTTATTTCATGAAACACCGCATTCGAGGAAATATGCCTTGCCGCATTGTTATCACAAAACATCTTCATTGGTTTATTTATTTTGAAGTTCAATTCTTCGAGCAATTGTTTGATCTATATTAGTTCACTTGCGGTGGATGCCATGACACGATATTCCGCTTCCGCACTCGATCGTGCCACGATATTTTGCTTCTTGTTTTTCCATGTGACTAAGTGTCCACCTATAAACGTGCAATAGCCAATTGTGGATTTTCTATCGAAACTTCAGGCCCAATCTGCATCGGAATAGACACACACTTCGTTAGATTTATTATTTTTCATCCATATACATTTTTCGGGTGATGTCTTTAAGTATCTCAAAATTCTATCAATTGCATCCAAATGAGATTTTCTTGGTGAATGCATAAATTTATTAATTTGGCTTACCGCAAATGATATATCCGACCTAGTTACCGTTAGGTAAATCAATTTACCTACAAGCCGTTGAAATTGGCTGATATTTTCCAATGGTTCTCCATCTTCGAAATTTAATTTACAATTACTATCTATTGGTGTTGAGACCGGTTTGGATCCTAATTTTTCCGTTTCTTTTAGAAGGTCAATAATGTATTTTCTTTGTGAAATAAATAGTCCTTTGATAGAGTGAGCTATTTCAATCCCTAAAAATTATTTAAGTCTACTAAGGTCTTTTATTTCAATTTTTTTTTAAGTGTCTTTTAACATTGTTATTTTTTTCATAATTGTTTTCGATTATAATTATGTCATCAACATTAACAATTACAACGGTAATATCATTATTTTCATGTTTTGAGAATAAAGATGTATCGGATTGACTTACTTTAAAACCGCAAAAAATTAAATATTGAGATAGTTTGTCATACCATGCCCTTGGAGATTGTTTAAGTCCATAAATTGATTTTTGTAATCTACAAACAAGGTTAGCATTTTTTTTCTTTTACATGACCCGGTGGGAGGGTCATATAAAACTCTTCCTCCAGTGTTCCTTGAAGAAATGTATTTTTAACATCCATTTGATATAACTTCCAACCATTATTTACCGTTATCGAAAGTAAAATTCGTATGGTATTCATTTTTGCTACCGAAGCAAAGGTTTCTTGGTAATCAATACCATATGTTTGGTTATACCCTTTGGCAACTAACCGAGCCTTGTACCTTTCTATGGTGTCATCACTTTGGTATTTTATTTTATAAACTCATTTGCATCCTACGGATTTTTTATTTTGGTAACGGTACAATGGTCCATGTATTATTTTTTTCTAAGACTTGAAGTTCTTCTTTCATAGCCTTGCACCACACCGGATGGCTTATGGCTTCCTCAAAATTTCTTGATTCTTCTATTTTGAAAATTGAACTAAGAAATGCATGGTGGTTTTTTGAAATATTTTTATATGAAATATAATCTTGAATAGGATATTAAAACTTATAGGTTACAAAATCTCGTAACATTGTGGACGATTGAGTAGGACGGGTTGACATTCTTACTGTAGACACCCAAAATTGTATAATCTTGAAAGCAGATAATATATTTGCACCAAGCACAAGTTCTAAAATCAAGGATGTAATATTCATGCTTCTACACAAAAGGTATGCTTTACAATTCAATTTTTCAAGATAATATTATTTACTGCCTAATTTCGAGTTGAATATGCACACAGCAAGTTGAATGTCATTGGGTTAAGCTTAAAGGAATTCACGTTATGCTAGAAAAATTGCATAATTATTAATGTCTTAATTTGGAAGAATAAATTATGACAACGCATTTAATACTTGAAATCAAGAAAGGAAATATTGTAAGGTATATTTCTCAAATAATTCTCTCCACGGGGATACTTATCACATTAGTCATTTTGATCATTTATTTTACCATCCACGGTCTTGAGATGAATTATAGCAGTATGTATATATTATCTCGTAAAGATAAAATCTAAGAATGTAGTAAGGAAAATATATTTTAACAAAAAAAAAAATCTCATAAAATTAAGATAAAATCTAATAGAAATAAAAGGGAAGCTCCGGCTAGATTGTCATTATGTTAATTAAGCCTATGTTTAGGCCGGTACTCACCGGTTCTTGTCGCCACTGAATTTGCACCAGAAGGCTCATACTACCATATGTTAAAATAGTTTACTCTTTTATTTCGGAAGTCTACCTTGTGCCAATAAATCTCAATCACATGCCATTGACTTTCCTTTGTCCATACCAATTAATATGCTCAGCTTGCAGGCTGAAGAAAGCCTTAGTGTGATTATGCTTTTAGACAAATTTGTCAACTTTACAATTGAAGAATTAAATATCATATCATATCTGTTCCCAAGTAAAAAAATCAGTGTTCTAAATAGCGCTGCTATAGCGTTTTTGGACCCCAAACGCTACGCTATGACATCAAAATGCGCTATTTGCGCTACGGCCGCTACAGCGCTATTTGCGCTATAAAATATGAGTTTTTTTTTAAAGCAATTTATATGGGTGTTAAATAAAGATAAAAAAAATCTCAAACCGAAATTGAATGTTTTGCTACTTGCTACAGATAAATCAATTTGAAATTGGGAATAGAAATAGAAATTTGAATAGAAAAAAAGTCCAAACCGAAATTAAAATTTGAATAGAAAAAAAAGAAGATTATGTCATGAATTATGATGCTTAAGATATTTTTAATAGGAAAAATCGATAGTTTATGATATTACTATGGATATTTTGAACTGCAATTTGGACTTTGTACGGGTTCAATATGAATATTATAATTTCTTAATTACTTTGGTGTTATTTATTGTTCTATGAGACTTTAGATAATGTTGATATTTAGTACAAATATTGAATATACGAAATGTAAAAAAAAACGCTATTTGGAATAGCTTCCGCTATAGCGACACTATTCGATATAGCTTTTTTTTTAGCCGTCCCGCTACGACGCTATAAACGCTATTTAGAACCTTGAAAAAAATTAATAATTGTTACCAATGATTATCAATCATTGGTAACGATTATAATCAGTTTTTAGCCAAAATATAATGATATCGAAACAGAGAGCTTTCGTTACCAACGATTGATAATTGTTGGTAACGATTACGATCAGTTTTCAGCCTAAATATAGTGATGTCGAAACAGAGAACTTTCGTCACCAACGGTCATGATCAGTTCTCAACACTTATTGTTTAGTATTATTCGGTATGGATATATTCATGAGCGATGACTTTTTAATGCTACAATGCATACTTTATTTAACTATGATAACATTATACTAATATACTATAGTCATCCTAATTGAACTATAATAATATCGTATTTTTTTCATGCTGTGAACTCAAGAGACTCTTTCAAATTGGACTTCAATCTTACAATACAATAAATGATCACATGGTAAGTGCATAGTCTCATGTCTCAACATTAAAAAAAAAAGAGTTAGCACCCTACAATGGTTTAGGCAAAATCCACACGGTACCTATTGTGACCTGCTATTACACCTTGGTATCTGTGTAATATATCCATATGGCTAAACATGTAGAACTTCATCTACTACTCTATAATATATATTTGCATGGTTCACATGTACGATTGAATCATATTCCTAGTCTAATTTAACCATATTATGTCAAAATCTCTTTTTTTTTAAGACAAATTTCTAATTATTGATTAGTCAAGTTTTACATCAATTTAAATGTTATATGAATTATGAGAATATTTACATACATATGTTATCTTCAACGTTGATCAATTTGAGTCGATGTAAAACTCTCTGCACTCATTATCTTGTTACGAATTAGCATTAGATTCAAGCATATTTTATTTTCATCTTAAAATTTAAATCTTAAAAAAAAAAAGATGTAATGTGAGAATAACAATAATTTTTGGGCATCTTTAGTCATCTTTTAAATAGTTTAGACTTGGCAAAATTATTTTGTGAAACATTAATAGCTATTCATTCACAAGTTTTCATGCATATTAAGCCAAAATTAGATACCTTAATGAGCAGAAAAAAATCATACATGAATTAGAATAATCATGAAGACAATCAAATAGTCAAATTAGGCATTGTAGGGTCACAAAAAGCTGTCATTGGAGAACATTTCAGCAAGAATCTTGCTTTTGCATCACTTGGAGTGTAAATTTTGGCATGAATTATTGATCATTCACACGTGCATGTTTTAGAAAATTAATTAGACTAGTTTATCATACAAATATTAGCATAAAATATATCATTCTCAAGTCTAAATCATTATTTCAAAAGGAAAAAAACTGCTAGCTAAAGTTTCCTATCAAAATATAAATGACGATATAAACTTTGTATTTTGAATGAAAACACCTAAAAATTTATAAAAATCACCATTTAGGACTCTAAATTTTAAACCCTAAATTATCTACCTCCATGCACACATATTAAGTACATTTTTATAATTTTTCTCATATATAGACAAATTTCCAGCAACTAAAAAAAATTCAGCAGGAAAAATTCCAGCAGCAATGTTTTTTCCAGCAGCAAATTTAGCAACATAAAATGAGATTAAGAGTAATTTAATTATTATCCTTATGCATACTCAAAGTACACCTAACTTTGTCATATCCTTGCTGCAAATTTTCAGTTTCTATCCATTGAGATTGACCTTAGAATAGTGCAAATTTCTGAAATGAAGCAAAGAACATGGCTAGAATCCTGCTGCCATGTTTCCACTTCTTCTTGACAATAAGCATGGTTATGATATGCTAAAATGGTTATATAAATTAAGTAAAACCTGCTAAACACCTGTATGCATGGTTTAGATTTTTTTTATTTGCATTAAAATTATTATAATTAAGTCCACAACTCTTGTCTAATACCAATCAAATGTGTTTTTGTTCAAAACAGAATCAAATGTGGGGTATGCCATGTAGCAGCAGTTTTAGCACGTTTTTGAGCTTCAAGAGGCTTCAAACTTCACCTATAAATAGCCCCCTACATCTTCACTTCATCTTCATGGTTGGTTAGAGCATCCTAAGCACACAAAAGAGCAAAAAACGTTGAGATTTCAGCTCACAGAAAAAAAAAACAGCAAAGGAAAAAAACATGTTTTCTACAAATATCCTCATAAAATCCTAGTAGAGTGAGCTTAAGGAAGATAATGAGTGACAAACCTATTATGTCATGCCATTAACTTAGTCCTCAAATTACTAAAACCACCCATCAAAGCCACCGAAGAGATCATTACAATGTTCTAATAATGAGAATGAAGATCTACGTGACTTGAAAATCTTCGATCAATTTCTACTTTCTTTTTAGTCGCTTTATTTCTATTTTTCTTTCATTTTTAGTGTTATTATGTTAGTTTATCTCATTTTGTAACTGGTATTATCATTGAAATAAAATTTTAAAGCTAGAATTAGTAGAGACCAATTTCTCGGGTGAGTGTGGTGCCTAACACCTTCCGCATTCATAACCAAGACACGAACCTAGCCATTATCCATGGGCATAAATAGATAAGGTGGTATATTTCCCGTAGCATTACGGGTGGCGACTCCAAATAAAATTTAAACCACACTTAAAAGGTTGAGTCAAGTGTTGGTTTCGTAGCATGGTAGCTACACTTACCGAAACTTCTTCTTCTCCAGTACCACTTTGAGAAGTGTTGTTATTTTCGTCTTCATTTTCTTCTTCTTCTTCATCATTTTCTACAATTCTTTGCTAAAAAATTTGATTAGTAGACATAGGAAAGACAAAATCATTTTTAATAATATGATTATCAATATCAATTTTATTTGTTTTAAAATATGGCTCATTTTCAAAAAATATTACATCTCTAGAAATATATAATATATGATTTATAGGATCATAACATTTATAACTTTTTTTTAGATGAATATCCTAGAAAAATAGTTTTAATAGAAGTATGATCTAATTTATTCGTTTATTTTGGTGTACATAATATTTACATGCGAAAATTCTTGATTAAATATTATTTTCCTTTGGTATATAACTTCTAGTGGGCTTTTCCAATTTAAAACAACACTTGGCAATCCATTTATCAAATAAGCTGCGGTGAGAATGGCATCCGACCAATAAATTTTTGAAACATTGGTTTGAAACAGTAGTGCTCTTGTCATTTCAAGTAAATGACAATTTTTTGTTTCAGAAATTTTATTTTTTTGTGGGGTATAAGTATAAGTGGTTTGATGTATAATTCATTTTTGTTTCAAAAAACTTGATAAATTTTTATTAGCAAATTCTGTTCCATTATCAGTCCTAAGAATTTTAATCTTCGTATTGTATTGAGTTTCGACTAAATTTGAGAACTCTTGAAAGTGAGAAAAAAACTTCACTTTTATGTTTTAATAAATATAAGCAAGTTAATCGTGAAAAATTATTTATAAATGTAACAAAATATTTAAAACCATTATAAGAGTCTACAGGTGAGGGTCTCCAAACATCGAAATAAACAAGTTAAAAAATTTGACTACTTTTTGAATTTAAAGTTACAAAAGGAAGTATTGTATGCTTAGCTAGTTTGCCTACTTCACAATTACTACAATCTAAATTTGAAAAATCAGAAATATATTTTAAGGTTCTATCGGAAGGATGCTCAATTATTTTATTCCAGAATTTCCCATGCCTTGCATTTTTGTGTTGAAATTGAATTTTAGGTTATTCAAAAAATAAAATCCATTTTGAAAAAACCCTTCACCAATCATCCTCTTAAATATCATATCTTGAAACAATACATTATTAGATGAAAATATAATTTCACAATTTATTTCTTCTGAAAGTTTTCCTATAGTTAATAAATTAGCGGTGCAATTTTTTACATGTAAAATATTTTTAATTTCTTTTAAAAAAATGATATTTGATAAATTGGCGGACCCTTTTAGACCAGAATCTGAAAGGAGTGCGGACTCGTGAGAGCAAAAGATGGATCCGTTCGCTTCTTTCTTCGCGTCGCACCTCTCAGAATCGAATTTTTTTTTAAAACATCACTAAATCTTAAAAATTTATGAAACCAAAGTTGATTATAACTTTTTTTACAAAAATCATCTCCACCGGAAATGACACTCGTTATGAAAATTTAAAAACCGAATACGATATTCGGTATCGAATTTCAACCCATTCAAACCTATTTCCTCTTTCAATTGCCACAGAAAATCCAACAAATAAAAACCAGATTTGGTGCTCGGTTTGTAGAATTTTTTAGTGAGAGAATAAAATCGGACCCCAATTTCAGTTTTGGTTTTGAGACCCTGTCCTTTAATTATTTTATAGCAAACTCTATTCATATAATGAATTAGATATAAAAAAAAATCACGTAAGACAAATTGGAAAAAAGAACAAAAAAAAAAAAAAGGAAAAATCGGCCATCAGGTCCGGTAAGGCAAAAAAACAAAAAAAAATTGAAATGGTATTCGATTTCTTAGTTAAATCAGAAAAATTAAAACCGGCCATGGTATTCGGTTTCTCAAAATGAAACCAACCATGATATTCGGTTTCTCAAAATTAAATTGAAATGGGTTATGGTTGTATAACAATTGTGTGGCATGTAATATTGAGTACCATATCCAGTTTTAAATTTTCATACCAAGCCCCATTTCCAGTAGAGATGGTTTATGTAAAAAAAGTTGTAATCATGTTGGTTTCATAAATTTTGAAGATTTAGTGATGGTTTTTAAAAAAATTTCCTCATAATCATTTGCTCCTTTGTGAAATTGCATCGTTCTACAAAAAAAACTTCTTCCCCTTAGGGTTCATCCTTTGATTACTTTCGCCTTCTCCTTCCACCACTTCGGTCGGAGAGGAGGGTAAAGAAACCAACACTGATTGAGTTCATGGCCCTTTTTCTTGCAATTGATGCATTTTTCGATATCAATTTCGGGATTTTCTCCAAGACAAAGGCTCATGAGGAACGGGGTTGAATTTACTCTTTCAGGTCTGAACTTGATTTATTGCTTTTTAGATTGGATTTTTCTCTATTGTTTTTCTCTAGTTTTGTGGCTCAGTCTTTTTCTCGTATAGGTCAGATTTTGGAATTTTGTTGGTATTTATGGCACTGTTTTTGGGGATTTTGGATGGCTAATTTCAGGCTTTGTATGAATCTGATTTTTTGGTTATTTGTGGGTTATTTTGAGAGTTTATCGAGTTATTGGGTTATCGGGTTATTATACCATGAACAGAAAGGAAAGTTTGCTCTGATTTGAACAGAGGAGATTTTTTTATTAGTATATGATGAGCAAAATTTTGAGATAGTATTGAAATCGGTTGATAAGAACATATATAGAGATTACGCAGATGTAATGCTCTGATGCCATGTAAAGTTTATGAGAATATGATATTGGATATTGATATTTGTTATGTTTTTTACAATACTCTCTTTGAAGTTAGTAATAACAGTAACATCCTATGCACCTATTACTATTTTGGGTAATTATATGTTACCCCTTGATTCCTTCCCCTATTTTTCCCCCAACTAACTAACTTCCTTTTCTAACTATAATAATCAATTTTAACTAACTAGTGGTCCCTACAAATTAATTAGTAGATTTTCTCCTTCTATTTCTTTCCTCTCTCCCTCCCTCTCCCTCTTCCACCTCCGCCTCTCCCTTCCACCTCTGCCTCCGCCCGCCTCTCCCACCTTCGCCTCTCCCTCTCCGCCTCCGCCTCTCCTTCTCCGCCTCTGCCTCCGCCTCACACAACGAGGATGAATACTTGTTCAATGATAGATGAATACTTGCATGACGATGGTGAATACTTGTGCAATGAATAACTCGAAAGTATGTCATCATGGATCTCATTTTAAAGAGAAAATTATGTAGAAAACGTTCGTGGTTTTAGATTTGCAAAATTCCTCACAGATCGTTAGAAATATTAGTTAGATTGAACGGAGAAAAAAAAAATTACCTCTAAAAACGTGTAAAAGATGGGTGTGATATGTCCAGTTTTTTTTAAAAATACTTGATATATCAGGGTGAATACTTGATGTATTACATGTGAATACTTGTTCAATGATAGATGAATACTTGCATGACGAGGGTGAATACTTGTGCAACGAATAACTCGAAAGTATGTCATCATGGATCTCATTTTAAAGAGAAAATTATGTAGAAGATGTTCGTGGTTTTAGATTTGCAAAATTTCTCACAGATCGTTAGAAATATTAGTTAGATTGAATGGAGAAAAAAAAAACCACCTCTAAAAACGTGTAAAAGATGGGTGTGATATGTCCAGTTTTTTTTAAAAATACTTGATATATCAGGGTGAATACTTGATGTATTACATGTGAATACTTCATGTATTATAGATGAATACTTGATGTTGTTTCCACTTGCGGTGACGGTTATGCGGTCCCCACGGTAGTTAGTGATGGCGGTTGTGCGGTCCCCCCACTTAATTACGCGTTTTCTTTTGTTTTTAGCGGACGACAGTTGTGGTACCCTACTATCTCTGCGTAATTAATGCTCTTAATGTCGTAATATTTCCATATATAATTCTTTCTCAAAGATGAGTACTTTTATTTATATGGATGAATACAACTCGCGTTAAGTGTCAATACTTTTTCGCAAATAGTCCCCTACTAATTCCACCACTTATCTCCGCATATTACTGTGGTCCCCTACTTATTTGAAGTCGCGGTTGTGCGGTCCCACCATACCTTCATGTACTCTTTACACTTACACGACGAGAATGAATACTTGTTCAATGAGAGATGAATACTTGTGTACGAGGTGTGAATACTTGCGTAACGGACACCTCGAAAGTATATCATCATGGATCTCATTTGAAAGAGAAAATTGTGTAGAAGACTTTTGTGGTTTTAGATTTGAAAAATTCCTCACAGATCGTCGGAAAAATTAGTTAGAGTGAACGTACAAAAAAAAAAACCACCTCTAAAAACGTGTCAAAGATGGGTGGTAATGTTTCCTTATATAGTTATTTCTTAAAGATGAGTACTTTTTTTTACATGGATGAATACTTGAGTTTACAAGAGTGAATACTTGTGCGCAATCTATCATGTAATGCTGTGGAGGCATTTTTGGTCCCCTTCTATTTCCCAATAATTAACGATTTATTGTGGTTCCCTACTTATTTCAACAGTTATTAACGGTTTACTGTGGTCCCCTACTTATTTTCAGTTGGGGGAAAAGTGGGGGATGGATGGCGGGGGAAGGTTAGGCCCTCCCTACTATTTTAATAGTATCGTGCCCGTGCGTTGCAACGAAATATATGATAAGATAATAAAAATAAATTCTCATACAAAATGACAAATTTTTATAAAAAAAATTAGAAATATATTCTAGATTTATCACAGTAATATGTATAGAAATAAGAAAGTGAACAAAAAATTGATTTGTATTGTGATCCGCCGTATAGAAAATATCAATTAGAGAGGGAGAAATAAGGAAACAAATAAATAAGGAAACGAATAATTATATTGCTAAATTTTAGAGGAGGGTTCCAATGTACCCAAATTTTTATGCTCCCAATGCACCCACTCTTTTATCTGCATTTTCAAAGTCCGAACAGTCGATCCGAACCACTCAACATGATCTTCATAATAAAATATGCTTGGAGACCAAATTTTATATTTTTTAGAATTTTTTTACTATTTTTTAAGAGAGGTACAAAATCATTGTTTTAAGGAGATTCTAGACCATCCGATAAAGTGATTTTGTACATGTCTTAAAAAATAGTAAAAAAATTCTAAAAAATATAAATTTGGTCTCCAAGCATATTTTATTATGAATATCATGTTGAGCAGTTCGGATCGACTATTCAGACTTTGAAAATTCAGATAAAAGAGTGGGTGCATTGAGAGCATAGAAATTTGGGTGCATTGGAACCCTCCTCATTTTAGAGTCTGTTTAATTTTAATTGTAACGCATCGTGTGGCGATATGTGTGGCGAGTATGTTTGTAACTAAATATAAACTTCTACACATAAAACAGATGCATTTAATCAAAAGAAGATAGATTATGTAATTGGAGAACTGAGATTAAATCTAAAAATTAATCTTTCAATCGTAGCCGTTTACGGATCAGACACCCAACGTGCTTAATGATGGAATAGAGATTTACAATTCTACCTTTATTCTTATTTTACATGTTTACCTTCTAATTATCTAACTATTCTAAACATATAGTGATGACACTTGGAAATCTTAGAAGGGTATAGTTGCCTTGTGGTCGGCTAGTACGGGAACCAATGACATTTCAACAAGGGAAAAAAGATAATTAACGTTTTCATCTATTAAAAAATGTTCACTTTCAATATGATAAATTCAAACTTTGTTATTTAAAAAAGACTTTACCAAAATTTTGAGTTTTGTCCAACACCTTTTGCGCAACCAGCGTAGATATATAAACCAAACTAGTTAGATTCGACCATAGATTTAATACCAATCAAACGCAATAAAGAGATGAATGCAAACAACAATAGAAATACACCCACCAATTTTTATTCCATCATTGTGTTTGTCGTTTGAAACATTATAGACCTTCATCCGTTGACAACTTCTGTAAAAGTTCTTTAATTTTTAATATTTTTTAGGTTTAGAAGGAAACTTTTAAAAAATATACATTTTCCCTCTACAGTATTATAAAATCTAGTAATTGACCACTTCAAAGAAGAAAAATAAGACAAAATAAGTCCTAAACCCTGTCCGTAAAATCTGAAAGCAGAAATAACTATATAGGCCCTTCAATTACTCAAATTCAAAGAGAAATAAAAAGAATATAATGGAGCTACATCTAGCATCCTGGCATGGAGAGAAACCATTGATCTGTCTCCTAATCCTTTCTTTCTCACAATATGCACTTGCCCAAGGTCATTTCTATAAAACTTCTGATGATTCATCATCACTAACAGACTCTATTTGGCTCATCCTGCTTGGTGTTGGGGCAATGTTAATTTTTGGTTGTTTCCTCCCACTATATATAATACGTAATTGTTTAGGAGATCCAAATACAACTACAGCCACCGGAGCACCTGCTCGCAGAAATACCAATCGTGGGGTCGATCAAAAGGTCATAGAGACATTCCCGCTCATTAACTATGCTGCTGTCAAACATATGAGAGCTTCAAAGAGCCCACTTGAGTGTGCCATTTGCTTGTCGGAGTTCTTGGACGATGATACCCTTCGACTTCTCCCGGAATGTCGACATGTGTTCCATGTGAACTGCATTGATACCTGGCTAGCTGAGCACAAAACTTGTCCAGTCTGTCGATCCAACCTTTCAGACCCGGAAGTTATTGCAGGTAAACGCCTTCTCTCTCTAAACATAGAATGTAAGGATGTTCCTTGCTGCTCCCACATGTCAGAACAGGTGGCGTCAAAAATGGATGAACCGGAATCAAAAGGACCCAGACATGTGCAATCGATGCCCGGGGGATGGGAAAGGTTTACATTTATACTGCCTGATGATGTGATGCAAGATATCAAAACAACTCACAACTACCGAAGGGCTGTCAGTTTGCAAGATTACACTAACAAAGGGAATGCCGGTACGGATCGGGGGATTCAGTCGTCGATGAATTCTCTCTCTTGGAATCGACAACAAAAGGTGGAAAGCAAGGTCGCAGCTGCACCGGAGATGTATGAGGCCTCAAATTCAGCGAATATATCGAGTAGACAATTACTTGCATTCCCAGACACAGGCAAAAATGAGATGCTTGAAATTCATTCCTCATCGACTCAGATAGAGCTTGAAAATTTACCTGTTTATGACCGAGTTTAATTGGAGTCTGATTATTTTAATAACACATTGATCTAATATTGTGGCGCATTGAAGAGCAAATGTTTGCAACTTAATTGTAATATTTTAGTTAGATATAATATGCAAAATGGATCTCTAGCAAAACTACTTGCATTGGAGATGTTCAGAGGAGAAAACTGATTGGCCCTTCTATTTCAGCCCAAGGCCCATGGGCCTATGCTTCGTGTGTGTATATCTTGGATAATGTTAAAACTTTTGGTGTATACTGTTCCGAAATCTATTTCGAATGGATTTGGATCTTATAGGCTTTTGTTTCAAGTTTTGAATTTTCAATGCAGTGATAATCCAGTTTAACAAAAAAACATCAGAGTTCAAAAAAATTGTTTATTACTCCAGTCTAGTTTTGAAATTCTGCAGATAATTAAGTATAATTACATTTTACATTACAGTTTCATTTATATACGCCAAATAAAAATGTGTTTATCAGCAATTAAGGTTCGTTTAAATAATTTTTATGATTAGTTTACACCGCATGATATAGTTTTATTTACAAAATTTCATGTCAATTATGCCATAGACTACTTAAACAAAATTGCATACATAATAAATTATGTCTATGAAAGCTCGAACTATTCTCCTTGCGTTGTGTGGCCGAACACTAGTTCCAGAAAGCTCTAACCATCTCTTCCCTCCAATGGCTTACTGATAAATGACATACTTGACACTTGACAGACATGTCCAATGGCTTACACATGCAATTATTGATTTAGCATTTACAATGACATCAAATCTTTATTTGGAAGAAAATTAATTATGCATTCACCTACTGACAAAAAGAAAAACAAGAGGCAAAAAAATTTAATTGCCACTGCCCCAGGCCTTATTTTTCTCACTTCCGCCCTGATCCTAAACAAGCTATACCATTGCCATTCGAAAATTGTACAAAGATATACAAGACTACATGAAACAATCATAGCTTCAGGGGAATTTCAATTGACACTCCCATGAATACTCTTAAAAGTACTACTTAATTGATTCATTAATCCTCTTAAGCCGCCTCATCTACATTACAATCTTGAGCTTTTTTGTCCTTGGGACCAGCCCACTTGTTTATACGCGCACTTGCAATCATCGCCTACAACATATAAAATTTGTAATAGGATTATAGGAATGATTTGCATGAGAGAGTGTATGAATTACAAGAAATGAAGGGTGGTAAGTGAAAAAAAAAAAACCTCTTTGTCCCAATCACATCTTATGGTAAGAATAGCAAGTATTAAAGTCTGAATTGCAGTTCCTCCAATCATTCCAGCCCAAATCCCCTATTATTAATCAAAGTGAAAAGTTCGTAAATAATTACAATTAGGGTCTACTTATTTTTATTAAGTGAAAAAAAACAAAAAAAGATGCAACAAAAGGCAATTACCAAAACACCCAAATTGAAGAGCCATCCCATAGCAACACCAACAGGTACCCCAATGAAGTAATATGTACCTATGTTTACATAGGCCACAGTTGATTGCCATCCAGAGCCAACAGCAACTCCTAATTATATTAAGAAACTTGTTATAAAAAGAAATCTTGAACGAGTGACAAAGTTTGCTCAACCTTAAGAAATATATTTTAAATCAGAAATATTTCCTGTCATATTTGACTACACAGTATATAAAAAAAAAAAAAAAAAAAACTAACCAGAGAGAATCGGCTGTATGCTGTTTAAAAGAATAGTGAAAGCCAACAGAATGGCTAGCCGATCAACAGCATCTAGTACAACTTGACTAGTGGTGAAGATAAGGGCAATCTTGTCATGGAGGCCCATAATTAGAGCCCAAAAGAATAGACCGATAATAAAAGAGGTCACAACTGACACTTTTGTCGCAAATTTAGCCCCCTTACCATTCCCAGCTCCGAGCTCGTTTGCTACTCTCACTCTTTAAAATGCAAAGTAAATAATATGCTATATATTAGACAGTAAACTAGTTAATCTATCAGTTAAATGAAAAATGGAGCAGGGATGAAGGCAATACAGTAATATTAAATTTTGGATCTTTTCAACAATATCTAGGATGTTAATAATATATATTTAAATTTTGGTCAAATTCAACTTCATGACACAAATATAATAATATAAAACAATTGGATTTTTATTTGTGGAAGCAATCAGCAGGATTTGAACGGTTTTGTTTGTTTGTTTGTTTGTTTGTTTCCACTTTAAAACTAGCTAGGTATGGCCTCTTCTCCAGCCCTTTTGGGTTTATGTGCAGTAACAACTCTTAAAATTGATTACTAATACTGATCAGGTGTTTGTAGCTTTTGAGCCGCCAATTCTGGCCATACTAGCTGACAACATATATACCCGCTCTTTGTATTTTTCTGCTTCCAGTCTATGTTGTGAACACCTATAAATCTATAATTGGAGAAAATGCGGTCCTAGCAAATTTTTGTTGACATCTCTTTCCATTAATTTTGGTTAGATGTAGGCATGTCATGTAGCTAGAAAAATACACATGTTTGGGAAACCACCAAAAACAGAGTTCTGCATGTATATTTATGTATTTAACATGCATTTTGTTGATTTCCCTCTTTTGACTAATATACAAGGGAGTTCTCATTCCAAATTTTGGGTCCAAAGGGATTGCTCGACTTACCCGGTGCCAGCAAAGAATGCCAACGGAATCATCATCTCCCATCCATTTATGTTCATGCTGCATATATGCCACCAATTAAAAAATAAAAATATTTCAAATTTAAATTAGAGAGAAGAAGCTCATCAGAATAATTACAAACATTAAAGAACATTATTCCTTAATTGTTTTGCTCAACACTGTAATTAACTAACGATCGAGTGACATGATAATTAATATATATTTAAAGAATGGTTAAGAAAGAAACTGCATGGGAGTTACAAACCAGATGGAGAGGGCATCAACAGCTATTGTGGCATCCTTCAAATTGCCCGTCAATAGTATAAGTACTCGATAATACCAATTCTCCAAGCTGTTAATTCCAACAAAATTAAGTTTAAAACAAATTAAAGATACACACATATATATATATATATTTTCATAAACTACCAAAATAGAAATATATAAAATAGAAAGGGAATTGCATATGATCGAAGAACACAATATTCTAATTAATTACTAACCATAACATTACACCTGAAGCCGCGGATAGTTTCAAAAATTCCCATAAACCTGCAAATGCCTCCATGGAAAATCCTTTCCATGTAAGTGGACATCCACCGCACGCAACATACCCGAACAATAGTATTCCAGTAACCCACCAAGAGAAGTTGAGAGTTAGTGCAATTCCAATCAACCCAAACTGCAACTTTGATACAAAAAGCCAGGTGACAAATATGTGCACTATGAGTGCTACACCCGATATGGCAGCATTGACAAAGTTTTTCATTTGGCATTGCAAGAACCGCTGGAGCGGGAAGAGAAAGGCAAAGGAGAAATGGAGGGGGATGAACCAGACAGAGACTGTCCCTGCCATTTCTGCCAGGTCGGCTGGTTGACCCAGCCAAAGAAGAATTGGCGTTGCGAAAAAATACATTGGTAGGAGAAGAATTCCACATAAGAAAAGCACTATCCATGACCGTTGCATGTATACTCCTAGCATGTGGTACTTCTTTGCGCCAAATGCCTGACCACACAGCGTCTCTAGTGCGCTTGCCATACCAAGCTGTACAAATTATGGAACAGTTTACATTGTTTTGAATAATAATAATAATATAAGAGATATATTAGGAAATTGTATCTAGCTATATGTCTAAGCATATATATTAAGGAACCAGTTATTTATTAATCGCATCCCTGAATAGCAAAGGCGCAATCCTAACAAAAAATGGTCAATAGAATGTAATATGCCCTGCCCATACATTCAATTTGTTTTCCTCTTCTGTTTGTATCTACAAAATAAGTTTCTAAAAGTGAAATCTTATTAACCTAATATACTGTTGCATAAGTATGATGCAAGAATTAATGATGTTGGACATATATATATAGCCGCCCCTCTATGTTGGAGATACTTAGCATAACCATGTGAGATGCAAAATCTACAGGCAGCACTGCTTTTTTTCCTTTCTGCTTCCACTGTTTCCTTTTTGGTTTAATTCCAACGGCTCATAAGCCAATTAATTATATTATTATTCCTAACGGGCAACGGCTCAATTAGCCTTGGAATCTTATAAATTTCTACTGTATGTACATTGTAATGTTATGATTTCTATTAATATAGCAAATAAATAAATAATACAATCATTAAATCAACTCTCATATTATTTTAAATGCCCTAAATCATTGGAAGAACTTTATGTTTGCACAAGCTTTTTGATAGAGATCAAAGAACTGGCTGCACCCAAAAAGTGTTCAGATTGAAATTTTTACAAAAATATATTTTTTATTCTGTCCTGATGTACTGACAGAAATAACAAATTATAGTAGGCTGTATGTAGAGGTGATATTTATATTAAATAATTATAAAGAAATGATATTATCATTTTATCGGGTATTTATACAGATATCGGGTCGGGTTCGGTTATGGATCGGATAACTAAATCAAACCCATATCCCATCTATTACAGTATCGGTTCCGGTTCGGATCCAGATCGGATATTAAATTATTAATTTTGTAAATGTACTCATAATTTAACCGGTTATATTAAAATCACTGTTTTTGGATGGTCCAGAATTTTCAGATCAAGTGATTTTCTACTTATCTAAAAAAATAGTAAAAAAATTCTAAAAAATGTAAAATTTGGTTTGCAAGTACATATTCATTTTATAATTATATTGAACGGTTTGAATCGATCATTAGAATTTTAAAAATTCAAATATTGAGCCGTAGCACGGACCAATCCGTGCTATGCATAGTACCGTAGCCTAGTGTTTTGCAAACGTGTACGGGCGGGCGGGCACGGGCAAAACCCGGGGCGGGTCACGGGCAACGCGGGTCGCGGGCAACGCGGGTCACGGGCGACACGGGACGGGTTAGCACGGGTATTTTTTTGAAAAACCCTACCCGGCCCCTCTCAAACCCCCGGGCAACACGGGTCACGGGTAACACGGGTCACGGGTCACGGGTCACGGGCAACACGGGTAGGCGGGTTTAGGTCCGGGCGGGTTTTTTTTTTTTTTTTTTTTGGCTGCTGTTTTTTTTTTCTGTTTCGTTTCTGTTTTTTTTTTTTTTTTTTTTGTTCTGTTTCTGTTTTTTTTTTTCTTTTTTTGTTTTTTTTTTTTTGTTTTTGTTTTTTTTTTTCTGTTTTTGTTTTTTTTTTATGTTTCTGTTTTTTTTGGGGGGGGGGAAATTTGAATTTCAAAAAGAAAAAGTACACGGGTAGGTGGGCACGGGTCTACGGGTAGACGGGTACGGGTTTGCGGGTACGGGTAATACGGGTCCACGGGTCGGTACGGGCGGGTACGGGTTTGAAACGGTACGGGTATCACGGGTAAATTTTTAAAAAAACCGTACCCGGCCCTTCTCAACCCGTACCCGTTTAACCCGTGAACCCGTGCAAAACCCGTGCACGGGCACGGACAGGGCGGGCACGGGTCTGACCCGTGGGGGTATTTGCAAAACACTACCGTAGCCTCACTCTCTAAATAATTCTCTGGTTTGATCGCTTCTTCCATAGGTCCCACGAGTTATTGTAGAAACTAGAAAGGACAGGAAGAGACGTATGTGATGCTCAATGTCTTAAAATAACTTCAGAAGTGCAACAGTCTTTTTTTTTTCTTTTCTTTTTTTGATGTGAAACCCGTAGGTAGAAGCATAGTACAATACTCGCGTTTAATTCGCGAATAAAATATTTTTGGGGTGTTTCCGAACCGAATGGCGTATTATTCGTTGACCGAACCTTTGACCGAATAAAACGCGAATTTAACGAATTTTACGAATAATACGCGTTTTTTTCACTTTTTTCTCAGAAAAAAACTTGAATTTCTCGCACAGTATGAATTTTTGTTTTGAAAACTGCTCCAACCACCCCCTGCCCTCCACGTGTCTTGCTCCCATTTGCTCCAAGGCCCAGCCACCACGTGACAAAGACTCAATTTCCCATTTACTCAACTTTTTGAATATTGTTGATTTTCTGTGGCAACTACAAGCACTACCTCGTATAGTAAATCATCAGTAAATAATTAAATATGCACTGAGGTCTCGTATTGTAATTTCGAATCATTTCCGAATTATACCCGAATTATTCCCGAATCACGAATTTTTGATCCTGCTGAACCGAACCCGAATTATTGATATGTTACTATGGGTAAAAGTGTAAGAGTCGGTTTCATAAATCAAAACTCCGTGTAAAATGGGGTCCTACTTTTTCTGACAGTGAATTTTTTGTTGCTTTCCTCATTTGAAATGATTCCACGGGTGGTATTTGGTTGTACTTTTTCTGACAGTGAATTTTTTGCTGCTTAATGATTCAACGTGTGGTATTTGGTTGTTGACTAAAGCTTAAGTGGTCTAAATTGTTATTTCAACTTACATAGGTCTAAATTATTTATGTTTAGTTGAGTTTTAAACAGTTTTGGAAGCCTAAGTTAATTAATTATTAATAATATAATACTAATTATATAATATTAATATATTAGTAATAACTATAATGTATTATAATATTATTATAATTATATAATACATTAACAATATAAGATATTAATTATATATTAATAATAAGATACTAATTATAGATCGGATCCAGTGAAGTAACTCAAATGAGTTCGGATCTAGTGAAGTAACTCAATTTTTGAGTTTTAGATCGGGACCGTCCGATTTGAATCTGCAAAAATTCATCTTTGAAGTAAGCGCACACATTCTAATGACGAATTCGAATCCCGAGATGATTCTGAGCGACGAATTAGAATCGGACGATCTCGATCCAAAACCCAAATATTGAATTACTTTAGGGGATCCGGACTCGGAAAGAATTTGGATCCAGTGAAATAACCAAACTTCTGAGTTTTGAGTTTTAGATGAAGACTCGGAAAAAATATGAGACCTACAGCTAGCCTTTTTTAAGTTAAGAAACAAAAACTATTATTTAATAGTTATAGGACCAGTACCCAAGAAAGTATTTTTATCTGAAATCTCCCCGCAGATGTCAGATAATAATATAAATATAAAAAGTCAATTCATAAATATCTCCAACATGTACAATTTGACCCAACTCAAAGAGTAAATTGTAAAAAGAAGTTCTAATCTTCAAAAAAAAAAAAAAAAATATATATATATATATATATAATGGAAGGCTGGAAGCAAAAGAATAATTTGTACTCTTAAATGAACAAGGGGTCAGTATCAGAAATTGTAAAAGATACTACTAACCAGACAGCTTGCCCAATGTTCAGTTTGGCCAATTCCAATTTCTCTTCCTATTTTTGTTTTTGTGGGTGTGGGAGTTTTCTTATTTTCTTTTGGATAAGTGGATTGGGGAAATTCTGATCCGGTGAGATACCACACCGCGTACAATGAGATCCCAACAGTCCGTTTTAATTTGACACGAATCTTAAAGGGATACATGAATGAAAAGCATGCCGTTTTAATTTGGCTTGAATGTGAGCTAACCTCATCCCCTGTAGTACCGGAGGGGATATGTACATATTGCTAAAATATAGTATTGTTTAAAGTTAGCACAATTGCACACTAAAAGTTCCTCTATAATAAGCATCAAAGAAACTAAATTCAAAGGGCCACAGCTCATTTTCTTTAGAGAGGGGAAAAAATAAAGCAATTTTGGCTATGAAGAAGGTTCTAGCTGTAACTGATACCACCTTGCACCTTCTTTCATGCGTTGCCTTCTACATTTCTACCTAATAGTCTAATAGAATTGGATAAACGAACATAAACGAACCATCTTTTACATTTACTGACAGCTGTATTCACGATTGAAATCACTACAACAACCGGTCAGGCCGTGTAATAAATGCCAGAAAATATAACATCCACATGAAGTAACGCCACTATGCTGGCGCTCGAGAAAGGCTGAGAACCGATCATGAATCTAACTATTTTGATTAAAAATGCTTAGAATTAAAACATTACGTAAAACTAATTAAGAAAGCGTACCATTAGACCGAAATTGAATCCAACCACGACTGTATTTGCGATAGAAATCGCAGCGAGCTCGAGATCTCCTAAATGCCCAGCGAAAGCTTGTGTAATGATGTTCATGCTGAAGGTCACTATGCGACTAAATATGGCGGGTCCTACGATGATCCAGAGCTTCTTCGATTCGTCGCCTACTCTGCTCCATAGCCCCTTTTCTTCTTCTCCTCCTTCATTTGATATATGGTTCAATAGTGCAACTCTCTCTTCTCCCCCTTCCATCTAATTTTTGCCGGGTGATCTCTCGATCGAGAAGAATCGTGAAAACAGAGACGACTGAAAATCGAATTGGTATTGGCGAATATATCAATAGATGGGGTTATCACAATTCACAAATTGGCATTGGCAAATATTTTAATAGGCGCTGAAGGTTGGTTTGGTATAGACGAACGTTTTAATAGGCGGGAGATGCGGCCAAGTATGAAGGTGAGAGTAAGGAGACTACGTTATACGGCGTGAACCGGGTCTTTGGCGTAGTGGAGACTGGAATCTCCGAACAGAATTTTTTATTTATAGAAATTAATATAAAATAATGTAAAATATTAGGATGACCGGTGCTGGATTTTGATATTCTATACGAAATAAAATAAAAAAATTGGCTACAAATGATGAATTGAATTTTTATACGAATTAATTAGAGACTACATCAACATAAAGTGTCACACCAAAAATCGCTCTCTCAGTCTTTCTCTCTCTTTGTGCTTTTAGAAAAGACGAGTTAAAATAAAAACTCAAATCCAATATTTTGGGACGGAGGACTGAACGACTGTGATAGGGCTGTGGGCGAGGAGAACGGAGTAGGTCCGATGCCCATCGGACCTAATTTTAGGTTCAACGAGCATGATGACCGTCCGATCTAACTTAAGATTTGTCCGCACGTAATTGAAACAAACATGCACGAAAATTAAAGCGTTTTGCACGAATCTTAAAGCAGATCAATGGTGATTAAACCCATCGAACCAAAGTAGATCCGATGCCCGTCGGGCCTACTCTCAAGTCGTGGGCGAGGGGCTGAATTGAAGTGTTGGGGTTGTTGTGCTGGGGGCAGAGGCATGAGCGAGAGCATCATGGCCTGTTCGGCAGCACAGTGGGCTAGGGAATGGGTACGGGAAAAAAAAAAATTTGAACTGATTTTTACTGTTCACGTGGGAAAAAAAAAATTCAGTTTGAGTGAATTTTTTTTTTCCCACATGAACAGTAAAAATTGAAAAGCAGCCGAACAGACCCTAAGTGAGGGCAAGGGCCGAAGCTTTGGAGCCAAAATACCAAAACTTAACTTTAAATTGTTCGATCTGTAATCAAGATAAACAACGTCAAATTTATAATATATGAGGAACTTAATATATCCGAATAAAAAAATTCAACTCAAAAAATTTAAGCCAAATTTCTTTTACGGTTTTCATTTATAACCTTTAAAATTTCAGCACTCATTCTAATAATCTATATTTTCTAGAAATTTCTAGAAATTAAATTATGATCTCGAAGACCGCGAGGCAATAGTGTTAAAAAAGAAATTGTTTAGAGGTCAAAGGTCATAGAGTAAAATTAATAAGAATTAAATTGCTTATTCATATTTTACATCTTGTTTGGTAGTTGGAGTCATGATTTAAATTAATCCATTTAGTGGAGTAAGATATTGGAAAATGTGTTTTTTTTTATGACAATGAGTCATACAAGTTGTGTAAGTGTAGAGTAAGTTAATCCACCTAGATAGATAGAGTAAGTTACTCCGGATTAAGTCACTTCTTACTCTATTTTACTTCTTTTATTTTACTATTTATTTGGCTGCTTAACTGTGGAGTAAGGAGTTTACTCCACCTCTAATCCCATAATCTGACCAAAAAAATTAGCACGTATGTTAGTAGGGACTAGCGTTGGAACATAGGCCTTAAGCAAATTCACATAAAATTTTGTCATGGTTAGATAATTTTTTTTATAATTTATGTTAATTTTTATTAAAGATTCGGTATACTCCAAGTATCATTTAGATACTATTTTTTTAATATTACTTATTTCTAATAAAAGATGATAAAAGTATGGATAAAAAATTATTTTTAGTTAAATCTAAGAAAAGATGATAAAACCATGGATAAAAAAGCTTAAAAAATATTTGATTACTATATGACTGCATCTTCAAAGTTAGAGATTGAACACAAGTATTTAAATATTGAAAAATAAACTTCTTACTTTAATTTTTAGCTACGGTACAATGAATAAAAATAAGGCAAAATCATATATAAACTAAATCCGATCAATATAAGAAAGATGACAACAACTTGTTCTGTTGTAAAACAATAATATTTTTCCATACTAATGTTCAGTTCCGAAATGTCATTTTTACCATCTTAAAATAACTACGATTTGATCAGAATTTTATTTTTAACACAGCCGCAGTTTGAAAATGCGGACAAAATGTTTTTTTTTCCTTGGTCAAAGTAATGGCTTTTATTTTTGTGGGTCCCAAAATTTATTTTGGCCAATCAAAACAGATTTTGGTCAACCAAAATTTTGAGCAAAAAAAAATGTAAATATGTTTCCGCAATTTGAAAATTGCAACTGCACACTTAATTTTTGTCGGCAGTTTGAAACTGTAGCCGTGTTAAAAAAGAAATTTATCAGAATTCATAGTTATTTGGTTCAACTATTTTTTTAAGATGAAAAAATATAAAATTTCTGTATTCAATTTACACAAAGATGAGAATCACACGTTTATTTATAATCATTATAATTTGTTCACGTATTTTTAAAAGTCCACAACAAAAGAAATGCTAAACAATTGATAAGCTTTTCACGAAGAGATAGGAACATCGGACCTACATTTAGGTTCAGTTAGTTATATCACCGTACGATTAGCATCAAGATCTATGTGCACGGAAATTGATACATACTTGCACTTATTTTGATGCGAAGCACACGAATCTTGATGAGATCGAATGGTCATCACATCCATCGAACCAAGGTAGGTCCTTTCATGAAATATGTTCAATACCAACTCATTTGGCTCGTAGTGATTATATACACGACCATATTCTGCAAAAGGGTTGTCCAAATTTGATATTTACAAGAGAAGGTTTGAATATATAAATATTACAATCATATTATCCAGCAAATTAGTTATAGTTATCCAAATTATTAGGTACATATGCAATGATAAATGATGAACAATTTGTATACTGTTGACCGTGAATTGCTCGCTGGTGCGGATAGAAAAATCACTATTTTGAGCATGTGCGTCAGTGCGTATGCATGGGAATAAATGCAAATACGTGTAATGTGTGTATGGATGGGAATAAATGAGAATAGGTGAGACTTTTTTTTTATTTAATTAGGATATTAATTATGTCCTTGAGCCGTTTGGATGACATATCTTTTTCATGTGTTCCCACACTTTCTTTGCAAATAACTTCTCAAGCAACGTAAAATGATGAAAAAAAAAAAAAAAAGCAAAGTCAGGTTGAATTTTTTTTTTCTCATTGTGAACACCGCTCTCTCTTCTCTACCTATTTCTCTTATTTGTAAACATAACCAACAGAGAAATTTAGTAACGTTATTGTTACAAATTTTATAAAAAAAATTAAAGGAGCATTGCGACATTATTCAAACATGCTTTTATTCTGGTACAAAAAAAAAAAACAGACGAATAAGCAAATTTATTTTCTTTTAATAGATAAGAAAAAAGATAGATATATATATTTTTAAAATAAATCAGAATTTTCCACAACTAATTTCATGATACAACTGAATATTCATTTTAGCACATTCTTATAATCATCACCGTGCATTCTCATGACTCATGAGTATGGATTCCCATAAATTAATTAGTGTGATTCCGAATTCATAAAATCTCATCCCATACAATTCTGTGACAGACGAACATACCCTTCAAACACTCATTAGGTTAGAACTACGGGCTTAGTACAGTGGCATGAACCACTCTTTAAAGAGGTGCAAATTTAATTTTCAAAAATAGCATCTAAAAAATATTGGAGTGTACGAAACTCTTTAATAAAAAAAAAAGATGCAGTGCGCATGAGATCAGGGACGGAGCCAGACTTTCAAACTATGGGTGTTAAACGTAAATGAGGTCAAGTATATAAAATTTTCCTACTACGAATGGGATCAATTTCACACTATTCATAATATTTTACTTTAAACTATATTAAAATAAGGTATAAATACAAAAATACAAAATAAATGGGGTCAATGACCCCCATTTATTGAGGGTAGATTCGCCCCTGCATGAGATGCACTGTGCATGCTAACCACAATAATCAGGAGTTTGTATCCCCTCAGGTACCTGAGACTATTGCATAGGAAATAAGCAACCCAAATTAATTTCAGTTGGACCAAACTCAATCTGATATCTATAGAAACTACATGGAATCCGTTTTGAGATTTGGGTCAGGTTAAAAGAACGGTCCAGATTTATTAGTTATACCTCAGGTATTGCATTGGATGTGAATTCGATAATGAGAATATTGTTTTGCTTCGATTTCTTATGGCAATCTCTGTCCTCAAATATGTAAAGAGTTACCTTTTAATCTATTGTCCCTATGTAATAAATTACTGTATGATTTATAACAAAGTTTAAGTCACAGATAAGTAAGAAAATTAGGAGATGTTTGGTTGTCATGTAATGACACAGAATGAGATTTAACAGAAATGAGAAGTCACTGTTAAATTTATGGGAATTAAAAAAAAAATTATATATTTTCAAAAATGATAAATAATTTTCAAAAAAAATATAAAATTTAGTTTCCAAACAAATTTTAATATGGAAATCATGTTGAGCAGTTCGGATCAACGGTTTGAACTTTGAAAACGGAGATATAGAATACGAGGCACAATGAGACATAAAAAACATAAAACATTTGAACCCTCCTCTTATATAAATTATTCTTTTTATTAAAATAATTATTATAATTAAATAAGTAGATTAAATATAACATAACAATACTTATTAATTATTATTTCATTGTACTCTGTCAGGTGTTGCACTGGGTCTGAATTCGATGTAGGCTCAGGATGTTCAATGGCGCTATACGTATTGAACTTACTGTCCATCATTTTCGTCTAAAAAATCGCCAAAAAATCACTTGTCTCCTCCTCATTTACTTCATATTTCTCTTTCAGCTAAGTTAGAATGAATTGTGAGTGGGCATGAGAGAGAAAACTGACTTTATGGAGGTTTTCATAGCAAATCGCCTCAGTACGGGGCGGTTTGGTACAGAGAGCAAACCGTCCTAACGTGGGACGGTCTCGTATGAATAGTGAACTGTCCAATCATGGAGCGGTCATGGGCTTTTAAAAAAAAAAAATACTAAGAGCAGATTTGCTATTTTTTTTTCTGAGGGTATTAATAAAAATAGCGGAATTGTAACATACGCCTTTCACATTTTTTTTTTCTCATTTTTCAATCGATAAGGGTATGGGTTAAAAGAACAAACAATGGAAAGCAATATTAAAAAAAAAAAAAAACTTCTCCAGTTTAAACTTTTTTTTTATAAAATATCCCAAGTAGGTTCGAAACATATTATATATTATTAAAATATCAAAGCCAATGAAGACAATTATAAATAAATAAGTATATATATACCTATTATTTTAATAATTAATATGAGACTATAAACAAATACGTTGAAATGAAATTTTGAATTTTTTTTCTTTCATTAAATATGGTGGGACTTGATGCAGTTTAAAATGATAGAAGAGTTGTGAATTAAAAATGGGCGGGGCTATTCTCAGGACATGAATCTCAATATTGAGAGCTCAAAGAATATTTTTTTATAGTTATATCCTATTTGTCTTCATTAAAGTCTTCTATTTGTGCTATGTATTTATTTGCATTCAAGGTGTGTAAGAAAATAATTAAATACATTTAGTTGTTAATTAAAATTGGAACAAATTTATCTTTCACCCATGGTTCGTGACTTCTTTTCTCTTGTTTCTTTTTAATCTCTTATGTTCTTCATCTCTAAATTGTATAATTTTGGGACATTCAAATTCTAACTGTCTTTTCGAACAAATTGGCCTCAGACAATTGGCCGATTTCTTCACAAGCACTCATTTTCTCATCCTTCCATAGTCTTTGTCCTCCATTTTCCGTGAAGCTTAAGGTAGAATGGGAGAATTTTGTGAATTATTTGAGATATCCAAATTTGAAATCATGTTCATACTTTGAAATCACATTATTAAGAGTCCGTTCAAAATTATTATGTGATTTTTTTTTAAATTAAATATTTTTTGTTGTGTTATGTATTATGGTCAGTGTATGTGCATATACGTTAATTATATATGTTACTAATTAATTGATAGGTTGTGGTGTTCATAGTTTAATATAGATCTACTTGGTGTCTTTTGTTTATTTTTTCATATATATTTTTAGAGGTTGACTTTAATTTTCTCAGTAACTTAATGTCATACCCATTATTTTTTAATTATATTAAATTTTAAGAAGGAAAAGAAATTTGTTAGAAAGTGGAAACAAAACAATTAAATAAAATAGATGTTTATAAATAAGTATACATATAATATTTCATCAAATGTTATCACCACAATTATTACGAGAGCCAAAAGCATCTGGAAGGTCATTATCATGCTCTTTGTTACAATATAACAATACTTCTAGCTTAATCTGAAGATCGTGTTTTAATGTATTTCATCTTGTCATGGAAAAAAATTAGTTCTCAAAGCTTTCTTGGAATTGATTTGAGTTTGTTTTTCAAGCGAATGAATCTGTACTCACCATAAAAATCAGAAAATAATTAAGAAATAAAATGAGATAAATCAAACCTAAATCAGTCAAAAACCATCCATCAAAGTCACTATAAAAAAATTGAATTTTATCTTAAAATTCTTGAATTAGGAGAAAGAGATTATAATATATAATAATATAATGCTTGATCACATGAAAGATGCAAAAATTACATTCCTGAATTGTGATTTCTATAAAAGTACACAAGGTTAATTATTATATATGAAATATATTGATTTTTTTTCTAAAATGTAATATAATACAATAAGAAAGAAAGAATCTTAAATAAGAGTAGAATTGGTACAAGGAGAGAAAAAATTTTCTCAATACTCATTATTGTAAACTGTGCTATCAAGATAGCACTGCCCATTAAAAATAGGATTTTTTTTAAAAACCATAATTAAAAAAATTAAAATTAGGGAACCAACATGATTACCCGCAGATTTCGAAAAACCATAAGAACCGAACAGCCTATTCGGTCCGCAAAATTTTTTTCCCCTGGGACTGAATAGGCATTTCGGTCCCCCCCCCATTTCACAGTTTTTTCGAAAAAAAAACTGTGCAGCCTTCCGTGTAACACCCTAGAACCGAGATCCCAATTCGGTCCAGGGTATTTTCAGTGGGGACCGAATTGGCATTTCGGTCCCCAATTTATTTTTTTATTTTTTTATTTTTTTTTATTTTTTTTTTTAGATACAAAAAATCGAATTTTTTTTAAAGACAAAATAATAAAATATAACACTAAAAAAATCGAATTTTTTTCCATTTGTCAAATTACTTTTTTTATATCATATTTATATGAAAATACGCTAAATTACTTGAAATTATGTTAATTTATGCTGATTTACACTAAATTACTTCAAATTATGTTAATTTATTTTTAAGAGATAAATAGGTAAAATGCTGATTAACAGAGCCGATTTTGTGCTAAAATACGGTAAATTACAATAATTATGCTAAAATACGGTAAATTTACTAAAATGCTGAAATTACAATAATTATGTAGAATTATGCTAAAATACGGTAAATTACGCTAAATTACGTATGAATTGGGCCGATTTTCTGGCATCTTTCATAAATTTACTAAAAGGAGCGTAACTTTTGATCCGTCCGTCGGATCGGGCTGAAATTTTGACAGGAACTCCACAACCCAAAACCCGATCCGAAACCTATCTACGATTAGTTTCGCCCATTTGCGGGCTCAGATTCGCGATCCGAGTCTTCCTTCATGGACTTTTGAACATTTCTTTATAATTTTAGAGTTTTTAGGGTCTTTGATGTATCTTTTATATATATTTTCTGTTTTAGGGTTTGTATTTAGGGTTTGTATTTAAACAGACGTCATGTCTTTTGGCATAATTATTGTAATTTACCGTATTTTAGCACAAAATCGGCTCTGTTCGTAGCTTATTTTCTAACAAATATTTTAAAAAACAATTCGATTTTTTTGTGTTATATTTCATTTCAGCATTTTAGCTATTTTTCTCTTAAAAAAAAAAAAAAAAAAAAAAAAGAGTTTCAAACCGTAAGAAAAATTTACGGTTTGGGTATAAATTTAAATTTTTCAAAAACTTGGATAATTATATTAAAATATATTTTTTTTTGGGTAAAAATAAAAATCTCGGGCTATTTGTCTCTTAAAAAAAAAAAAAAAAAAAAAAAAAAAATGGGGACCGAAATCCCATTTCGGGTCCCCATCCCATTTCGATTTTCTGTGGCGGCTCTGCCAAAAAAATGTGAAATGGGGGGGGACCGAAATGCCTATTCGGTCCCAGGGGAAAAAAATTTTGGGGACCGAATAGGCTGTTCGGTTCTTATGGTTTTTCGAAATCTGCGGGTAATCATGTTGGTTCCCTAATTTTAATTTTTTTAATTATGGTTTTTAAAAAAAATCCTTAAAAATACGTGGAACTATTATTAGAAACTGTACATCATTGATGTCAATTTGGAACTTCTTGTCGGTAATATTTGGAAACTTGTACACTTTCTTCTTAATTACTTGATGAATGCGCGTACTTGAAGTCTCCACGTCTGCTATTATTTATGCCGACTTTTTTAAAAATACCCTAAGTCAATTACAAATTATTAAATCTGTCAACGAGTTCTCGGAATTATTAAAAATACTCAAACCGGTCAATTATTGGCCGATCCTGATTAAAATTTCCGACCGGCCAATAATTGGCCGGTCCCGTGATTTTTTTTTTTTTTTTACAAAAAAATAGCTAAAATACTGAAATCTAACACTAAAAAATCGAATTGTTTTTTAAATATTTGTTAGATTACTTTTTTTGATAGCATATTTATACTAAAATACGCTAAATTACTTGAAATTATGTTAATTTATGCTGATTGACACTAGATTACTTTAAATTATGTTAACTTTTTTTTAAGAGACAAATAGTTAAAATGCTGAAATCTAACACTAAAAAAGCGAATTTAGTTTTAAATATTTGCTAGATTACATTTTTTTATATATAATTAGCATATTTATATTAAAACACGCTAAATTACTTGATTTATGCTGAATTACACTAAATTACTTGAAATTACAATAATTATGTAGAATTATGCTATAATACACTAAATTACGGTAAATTACATATGAATAGGGATGATATCTTCACTGAGAAAACAAAAAATGACGACGAAACTTCAAACGGCCATAAAACGGCGCTTGAGTGTCCGATTTCAGCAAATGACCACTTTTCGGAAAGCTTGTGAAAATGCGCATGCATCCGATCTCGCTTCACCAGATTTCCAAATTCAGAATCACCAAAAAACAAAGGGAAGAGCCTCAAAACTTCAATTGAAGTTTCATTTATATTGTTCAATCTACGTAGCTCAGTAAATTAGTTATGTAATGAACTTGTAGAATACCAATTTTTATTATTTTTGGAATTTTTTTTACTATTTTTTATGATTTATGAAAGATGCCACAAAATAGGCCCCATTCATACGTAATTTAGCGTAATTTACCGTATTTTAGCATAATTCTACATAATTATTGTAATTTCAGCATTTTAGTAAATTTATCGTATTTTAGCACAAAATCGGCCCTATTCTATTTGTAGTAAAAAAACAATTCGATTTTTTATTGTTAGATTTCAGCATTTTTAGCTATTTGTCTCTTAAAAAAAAGTTAACATAATTTAAAGTAATCTAGTGTCAATCAGCATAAATTAACATAATTTCAAGTAATCTAGTGTCAATCAGCATAAATTAACATAATTTCAAGTAATCTAGAGTCAATCAACATAAATTAACATAATTCAAGTAATTTAGCATATTTTAGTATAATATGCTATCAAAAAAAGTAATCTAACAAATATTTAAAAAATAATTCTATTTTTTAGTGTTAGATTTCAGTATTTTAGCTATTTTTCTCTAAAAAAAAAAAAAATTACGGGACCGGCCAATTATTGGCCGGTCGGGAATTTTAATCGGGACCGGTCAATAATTGGCCGGTTTGAGCATTTTTAATAATTCCGAGAACTCGTTAGCAGATTTAATAATTCGTAATTGACGTAGGGTATTTTTAAAAAAGTCGGTATTTATGTATAGACGCTGTTCGGTGATTTGTTTTTTTATAAACAATAAATAAATAAAAATATTAGAAAACCAATTTAATTGGTTGGTTTTTAAAAAAATCATAAATATCGAAAAGGCTATTCGGCATCAACAATTTATTTTTTTTGTGGTACAAATGGCCTATTCGGCACCACAAAAAATGTCACACCTTTTGAGTTAAAATTTGTGAAATATGGTGGTGCCGAATAAGTTATTCGGTACTTCAAAAAAAAAAAGTTGGTACCGAAATTAAAAAATTATTTTTCTATTTTTTGACTTAAAAAAAAAAGGAAAATTCCTGTTCGGTTGGGCATATGATGTAGTCCTTGGGAGCCAATTTAGATGTCAATTCAACAAAGATATGCATCCCAACTGGCACAATCATCCAATATAAAGTCCTGTATATGATAGAAGCTGTTTCTTTGTTTCTTTGTTTTTTAGTACATTTTTTATTATATTTTTTGTGAGAAAAGCCCGGTGCCGTGAGTTGTTGGTCGATCTGTGAAGACACAAATGGATACATCCATTCCAAGCTCAACTGGACAGCAAGCCTTCTCTGTAGCAACGGCACTAAACAGCTCATCATTCTCCTCTGACTTTGACAGAAAGTCATGCTTATCAACAAGAGTGAATTTGTAGTTACTTAGTTTAAATTACTACAGTAAATCAGTACAACTGTAATTAGGGTTTTCTATTCACTATTGCTATATATACTCCTCAATTGTAACCTCTGTTAATTAAGTTTTGAAATGAATAAAATATATCCAGAAATATCTCTTCTTCTCTAAGTTTATATGGTATCAGAGCTCCTATGTCAACCGACATGAATCCCACTCCTCCACCTCTTTCTCCTTCAGCTAACAATTCCTCTTCAGATAATCCTCTCATCTTTCTTAACATCCCTATCTCCACAAAACTCACTAGAACCAATTATCTAGCCTGGAAGTCACAAATCGAGCCAATACTACACGGCTATGGACTCTACCGGCTTCTGTCTCCACCAGCTCCCACCCCCAATCTCACCGTTGATGGTCAGTCAGTCCCAAATCCAGATCATCGCCAAGATCAAATCCTTCTCGGGTGGCTCAGATCATCTCTCTCTGAGAATCTCTTGGGTCAGGTGGTTTCCTGCCACTCCTCCTCCGCACTTTGGTCTAATCTGCAACAAACTTTCTCAGCGACTTCTCGAGCTCGTCTCGCTGAGCTCCGGCGCAATCTTCAGACCACTGTAAAGGGCGGCTCCAGCTGTGGTGATTATCTTCAACGCATCAGATCTATTGCCGACGAACTGTCCTTCATCGGCCATCCCATCTCTGACGACGATCTGATCCTTTACATCCTGGGAGGTTTAGGCGCTGATTTCAACTCCTTTGTTGTGGCGGCCACCACCAAAGACAACCTCTCCCTACCTGAACTACAGGCGATGCTCCTCACCCACGAAAACCTGCTTCAAACCCAGCTCGCCTTGTCTTCTCCGACCGCCCTTGCTGTCTCCAACCAGTCTCGTTCTAACCACTCACGCCCCAACTACAACTCCAAGTCGTCTGGACCTCATAATCCCCGACCCCGCTCTGCTCCTTCTACTGGGCCGCGCTATCCCTCTCCTAACGGGCCTCGACCCAACAACTCCACTCCCCCTCTCTTACCTACTCCGCCTGGACCACATAACTCTACTACTCGGCCCCAACAGAGAGCTCCATTTAATCCAAACACACCCAACTCTTCTGTCTCCACCGAAACTTGCCAGGTTTGCTTCAAAAAGGGTCACACTGCATTGATCTGCTGGCACCGGTATGATGCGCGGTACGCTGCCCCAAATCCTCCTCAAGCCTTTACTGTGCAGCCAACCTCTTCTCCCTCCACAACCGATTGGTATGTTGATTCGGGGGCGACTCATCACGTCACTAGTGACTTAAACAACTTGTCATCCTACATTCCATATGAGGGTATGGATTCGCTCCACATCGGTGATGGTACCGGTATGATTATCCATCATATTGGATCTTCTTCCTTAAAATTTGATTCTTGCACAATTCATCTTAATAATATTCTCCATGTTCCCAAATTTACCAAAAACCTCCTTAGTCTATCTAGACTCTTACTTGACAATTCACTAATCATTGAGTTTTGTTCTAATTCTTGCTTTCTCAAGGACTCCCGCACCAAGCAAACCCTCCTACAAGCTAAGCTACTACATGGTCTCTACCACCTATCTCTTCCACCTTTATCTTCTCCTCAAGCTTACCTTGGAGTTCATGTGACCGCCGACACTTGGCATGCTCGCCTAGGCCACCCTTCTACCTTTACAACTCTTCATGTTTTAAATTCAAATAAATTACCATGCACTTCTAAATCCTTATCTTTTTGCAATGATTGTAGTGTTGCTAAATGTCACAAGTTACCTTTTTCTTATAGCAATTCTTCTTCTCATTACCCTCTTGAAATTGTGCATTCCGACTTATGGGGTCCGGCCCCTATTCTCTCCACAAACGGTTTTCGTTATTATGTGGTTTTTATTGACGATTTTACACGGTTTACGTGGATATACTTCTTGCGCTCAAAAGATGAATTGGTACCGATCTTCACTCGGTTTAAAACTCAAATTGAGAACCTTCTCAACTCCACTATTAAAACTTTACAAACCGATAATGGTACCGAATTCAAACCTCTCTCAAGGCTCTTCCCTCAAATTTTACACCGAACTTCTTGCCCTCATACCCCACAACAAAATGGGGTTGCCGAACGCAAACATCGCCATATAGTCGAACTCTCTCTTGCGACTATGAACCGAGCCTCTATCCCTCTCTCCTTTTGGGACGAAATCTTTGCTAGCATAGTCTATCTTATCAATAGACTACCTTCCGCAACCAAATCACCGCCTCCTTACACTCTCCTTTTTCACAAACCACCCAATTACTCTATGCTTCGAGTACTTGGTTGCTTATGCTTCCCTCTCACCAAACCATACACCTCTCACAAACTTGAAAACCGTAGCCTTCCTTGTGTCTTTCTTGGATATGGCTTATCTCAAAAGGGCTACAAATGCTTACATGTTGATACTAATCGGGTTTATGTTTCTAGACATGTTATCTTCGATGAAGAAACATTCCCTTTTCAGGTTTCATCTTCTCATTTGCAGCAGGACAGCACCTCTTGCGATTTTTCTCTTTGGCTCCCTGTTATTTCATCCACTGCTTCACGGGCTTCTACATCTCCCGGCCCAGGTGCTCCTTTACCACAGCCTGCCAGCGCCTCTACTTCCGCAGGGCCCTCTCCACTTCAGCCCGCCAGCCCCACTTCTCATTCCAGGCCTTCTCCTCTTCGGCCTGCTACTGCTCGGCCTGCTAGCCCCACTGCTACTGCTCGGCCTGCTACTGCCAGCCCCACTGCTTTTTCTGGGCCCGCTACTGCTCGGCCTGCTAGCCCCTCTCTTATTCCGCCATGCCTCACTCCCTCTCACACTGGGCCGACTACTCCCTTCTCCCACCCAGCAGCCCACCTCCCTCTCTCTGCTCCCAACTCTGCACTACCTTTCGGACCTATCCCTGAGACACCAGCACCTGATACCCAGCCTTCAGTTCCCACTAACTCTACCCATTCCATGATAACCAGAACCCGTGACAGAACACGTAAACCGAAACTATTTCCTGACCACATTGCCCTTACTACTACAACCACTCCTTCACCTGATCCCACCACTTTTTCTCAAGCTCAACACCTCCCACATTGGCGTCATGCGATGGCTCTTGAGATCGATGCTTTAGCCCGAAATAAAACTTGGACACTTGTTCCTCCACCATCACATCAACACATCATTGGATGCAAGTGGGTCTATAAAACTAAGCGTAATCCCGATGGCTCTCTTGATCGACACAAAGCACGTCTCGTGGCCAAAGGCTTCAATCAACAAGAGGGTATCGACTATTTTGAGACTTTTAGCCCCGTTATTCGACCCACTTCGATTCGTATTGTCCTTACACTTGCACTTTCACATGGTTGGATACTTCGCCAATTGGATGTTCAAAATGCATTCCTACATGGCGATTTACAAGAGACGGTTTACATGCATCAACCACCCGGTTTCATCGACCCTTCCTTTCCTAATCATGTATGCCTTCTCTCTAAGGCACTTTATGGGTTAAAACAATCTCCTAGGGCTTGGTTTCACACATTGAGCAAGGCCTTACTTGATTATGGGTTCAAGTCTTCCCAATATGATCCTTCGCTTTTTGTTCTTCATACTCAAGGCCGCACTATCATTTTCCTTGTGTATGTCGATGATATCATCGTCACAGGAAGCCACTCCGATTCGGTCCACTCCCTCATTGCCCACTTACAAACTCGGTTTGCCATTAAGGATCTCGGGCCTCTTCACTACTTTCTTGGCATTGAGGTACACTCATCATCCACCGGCCTTTATCTTTGTCAAACTAAGTATATCCATGATCTTCTTACCCGAGCTCATATGAAGGATGCCAAATCTTGTTCTTCTCCTATGTCATCTACTCTCTCTCTTTCTAAACATGATGGTGACCCAATGGAAGATCCCCACCTATACCGCTCCATTGTTGGTGCTCTCCAATACGCAACCTTAACCCGACCCGACATTGCTTTTGCCGTCAACAAAGTTTCCCAATTTATGCACTCACCTTCTACCACTCATTGGTCGGCCGTCAAGCGGATTTTAAGGTATCTTAATGGCACTTCACACCTTGGTCTCACTCTCAAAGCTTGTGACACTCTCACCTTGCATGCCTATTGTGATGCCGATTGGGCGGGGTGTCCCGACGACCGCCGCTCTACTTCAGGTTTTTGCATCTTTTTAGGTCCCAATCTCATCTCTTGGAGTTCTAAAAAGCAACAAACCGTTTCACGATCCAGCACGGAGGCCGAATATAGAAGTCTAGCTAATACAAGTGCGGAACTTATTTGGGTGCAATATCTCTTAGCCGAGCTCCACGTTCCCTCATCTTCCCCTCCCATACTATGGTGTGATAACATTGGAGCCACCTTCCTTGCTTCGAATCCAATGTTTCACGCAAGAACAAAGCATGTTGAATTGGACTATCACTTTGTACGTGAAAGGATTACTTCCTCTCAACTTCAAATACAATTTCTTTGTTCCAAGGATCAAATCAGTGATATCATGACCAAACCCCTTGGCACTCCCCGTTTTCTTCTTCTTCGAGACAAGCTGACTTTGGCTTCCACCTCATCAGCTTGCGGGGGGGCTGTGAAGACACAAATGGATACATCCATTCCAAGCTCAACTGGACAGCAAGCCTTCTCTGTAGCAACGGCACTAACAGCTCATCATTCTCCTCTGACTTTGACAGAAAGTCATGCTTATCAACAAGAGTGAATTTGTAGTTACTTAGTTTAAATTACTACAGTAAATCAGTACAACTGTAATTAGGGTTTTCTATTCGCTATTGCTATATATACTCCTCAATTGTAACCTCTGTTAATTAAGTTTTGAAATGAATAAAATATATCCAGAAATATCTCTTCTTCTCTAAGTTTATACGATCTGATGGAAGCTGTGTAGCTGCTTTAGCTATTAAAAGATGAATTCAGAGTAGGTCCGATGCCCATCGGACCTACTTTGGTTCGATGGGTGTTGTGACCATCCGATCTGCATCAAGATTCGTGTGCTACGCATCAAAATGTGTGCAAGTATGTATCAATTTCCGTGTGCATAGATCTTGATGCTAATCGTACGGTGATAGAGCTAATTGAACCTAAATATACATCGGACCTACTCCTATCTCTTAAAAGATTACTCAAACAAGATTTTGGGTATGTGTGCTGTACTTGTTTTTGCTAACAACGAAATGTGCGATCGTCAGTGCATATGCCATGCCCATGACATGCATGTCACATGAATCGATTTTTTATTCTTTCAATATGTGATACTATGATTTGTTCCCACGGCCTACGGGATTGGTTTCAAAAGAAAATAAAATGACTTAAATATCAGTATAACGTATAAACGCACAAGTTTTGTCATTTTCTGATTTATTAATTGATATCAGATGAGTATGGAGGTCAGATTCTTCATTTCTTAGATAGAAATTCATATATGACATTCTATCTAATTTGTAAGATAAAGACAAGTGACAAGTCTCTCATATTTAAATTTTTATACGGTGAGTATATATTGTTTTTATTTACGTGAATATTATTATTGTAAATTGTTTTTTATATTGATCAAAATTGGCGATCTAATAAATATAAAATAATTAATTCATATTAAATTCTAGACTCAGCAAGCGTTGCTTTTGACCCCCAAATATTCTCAACTCTCACGGTTTACTTTTAGATTGATAATTAACCTTTTCTTTTTATAAGAAATAAATAAAAGAGTAAGGCTTTTATCGACGAAAGAAAGAAGCACTCAATTTGACCGAATACACTTAAATAGTTTTGGATTTATGTTTTTAAGAAAATAATAGGAAGGCTTTTTGGTGATCCTACTACTTTTTTTTATAAAAAATACTGAGCGGAAGGTCGATTATATATATATATATATTTTTTATAACAAATGGAGAGGTCCAGTTTTCAGACATCATTTTTATGGACACCGGTAGTGTTAATTTTACAAAACAAAATTAAAACAAACTAAAAGAAAAAAAAGGAAAGTCCACAGAAAAGTAATGTTTAGATTTTAGAAAGAAACAGAGAAGGAAAAAGAAGGAAAAAAATAATGAAAAGCAATATATAATTCCTCCTATGTGTTGTTGTACCAGCTTGCCACCTCACTTGTGATTTCCATATTTAGGATCTGCGGTGATTTGCGATTATATTGTTGTTAAAATAAGTTTATAAAATGGGTGCATATTTTTTACTGTTAGTGTTACATATTTTTCATTTTTTATAGAATAATTATCTGAGTATCATCACTCATGCACTCTCAAAATCTTCGCACCCCATTTAGAGAAATTATGTACTATGGTCCCAGTAATTATTATTCTAAAAAGATACTATATGGTCCCTACTAATTAATATTCTAAAATCCCTGCAACACTCTTCCTCTATGATCTCCACTAATTATATGGTCTCCCTTTCTCAGTCTCCGCACTCGTCCCCGTGTCAACTTTCATAGATATAAATACTTGAAAGATAAGATATTAACACTTGAAAATAAGATATTAATACTTTGATGCGTAACTTGTTATGCTTACCCCTTTTCCAGTCTCCCAATTGTCACCGTGTCAACCTTCCTTTAATAAAATATTGAGGACCCCGTATCACTGCATCAACCTTACCCAATCGTCCCCGCGTCAACTTTTCTCTAATAAAAATAGTTGACCACATAGGTATAAATACTTCAGTGCAGAGGTATAAATACTTATTGTACTTGATATTAATACTTTCAGACGTCATCTAGTGTCATATGTAAAAAAATCTTGCCCGAAAGTACGTCATTATAGATTTCATTTGAAAGAAAAAATTATGTAGAAGACGCTCGTGATTTTAGATTCGTAAAATTTCTCACAGATCGTTAGAAATATGGACGAGATTGTACGGAGAAAAAAAATCCATCTCTAAAAACGTGTATGGCCCCTCATGTAGTTTGAGTGGTCCCCCACAGGTATTTATGGTGAGGGTACGTTTGGGAGATTTTATTGGAAAGACAATTATTTACGTAAAAATTATTCACCTCATAGGTATATATACTTTTGTGCATAGATATAAATACTTCATTGCGTATATATTAATACTTTAGAGAAAAAAAATTATGTGTTGGAGTTTTTGCGGTCCCCCCAGATAGTTATGGTAATTATGGTGCGGGTACAGTGCAGATACTGTAGTGCGGGTACTGTTATTAGTTTCCTTTTTTATATAAATGAACAAATAGATACGTTATAAATTTCAAATAAGTTTTTACTTAAAAGTCAATAAATTAGATTAATTTTTTAATTTTTTAAATTTAGAACGATAAATATATCATTGTGTATAACAAACAATACAGTCTTCCGACATTTCCTAAAAAAAAAAAAAAAATCTTCGTACAATCATTAAACAGACGGTACCGTGATTCAATTCTACGCGTGATGAATCTATTGACTAAGCACCAACCCCTTTTAATTAAATTATCAATGATTAAGATTATGTTGATTTGAAGATACTATTACCTTTCACACTTTGCTGATGCAGTGGGTTATTTTTGGTCCGTTTTTCACACTGTAATAAGCAGATTGAGCAGATTTAACAGTGAAAAATATTTTATTTTACCAGTACTAAAAAATTAGTATTATTCTAATTATTTTGAATAACAAAAATATTATTTGATTTCAAGCCATCTGGTTGATGTTTATTAAGACTTCCCATGCAGAAAATTAAATTGTGATTGTTTTAAATGGCTCGACCTCAGAATTCAGATCCAGTGCAATAGTTGACCGTGTAGAATGAGATCTGGATCGTGATCAGACACAAATTTTAAAACAAATCCTTATATATTAAATAACCATTAATTTATTTTGGTTGACTGTGAGTATTCCACGCAGTCAAGTACCGTAGAAGATACTCCATCATATCGCACAATTTATCCACAAGAACCGTCTAGCTACAAAGTCTAGCATGGCATCGGCTCTTTTATTTATTAAGTTTATATTCTTTTTTTTTAGATGTGATGGTCAAATGTGTTATTTATTTTGGTTGTAAGATCACATATTTAGCATCGCCTTGATTTTATAAAGATGATAAAATAAATTATAAATTTATACAGTTGCAAAAAATATTGAATAATTTATACATTTAGATGTTTATTTTAATAATAAAAAAGAGAACTTCATGCAAACTAAATTTCTTTATCAAAGGGTTGGATCAATAAAACTAAGTAAAATGCACATGTATCGGATGTACACAATAGAAAAGACATTGCCGTGTTCTTGTTTTAAACTTTTAATTTTACAAATGTATAATTAAATTTGACTATTATATTATAGGATAAATAATTTAATATTACAAAAATCACAGTAATAGTATTTCCCAGGACATGATTTAATAAGTTTACAGCAATTGTTATTTACAAAATAAGAGAGTAATATATTATTTTGTATATGTACGAATGAATAAGTATTTTATTTTGCAATCCGTAAATCATTGAAAAAATTGTTACACGTATGACCTGTAAACTGTAATGGAACCTGACCAAGATAACAATACTTGCAATCAGCAACACAATAAAAAATAAATAAAATTTTACATAATTTGATTTCTTTGACAATTCCATCACCAGTCAATACGGAGAAGTGTGAGCCACAGTTTTGTTTCAAAATGTACAAATTTGCAAGATAGGATGGATGATACTAAAAAGTAAAAACTGATTAGTTGCCATTTATTATAGAAATTAGTCATATTTTCTGTGGGCTCAAAGAACATTCTAAACATAATTAATGCAGATCACCATGAAATATATTCAATATTTAACTTGCTTTGTTCATAATAATTATAATATAATCTTAAAAAGAATCCAAATTTAATGAGTAGAATCGTTTAAACCAATATATAATAATCTTAAGTTCACCATGCTCTTTGGTGAGCTTAACTCTAAAATCTATCATATTAACTTTAAACAACGAATTCAAATCGTAAAACCAATATACTTCACGAAAGACACGTTTATATAGCACATTTATAAAACTTCAAATTAATTTACTGATAAGTCCAGCGACCAAAAACAATAAATAATGAATACATTAAAATTAAGTTATAAACTTTTTTTACTACTTGACTTTATACTAAATTAATTTAAAAAATATATTTGACATGTAAATATGTCACTCGTGTAGTAGATCGGTTTCAATAATTTGAATTCAACATTTAAAATTATTCCAATAAATATTGAAGTTAAACTCACCAAAAAAATCAGTGAGCCCAGGAACATTCTTGTTTGACTTTAAATTCAATACTTATAAAAAAAAACTAGTATCGTGCCCGTGCGTTGCAACGGGGATATTATAAGATTGAATAGAATATGAAGAGACATTTTTTATTGACATTTCATCTAGAATTAAGAAAAAAAATATATAAATGAAAATAAAAAACACAAATGACAAAAAAAATGCAGAGATAAATAATAAATAACAGTAAAAGAAACAACAACAAATGAAAAAAAAATGGATCAAATATAACATAAAAAAAATCTTGAAGTATCATTGTTAGTGTGATTCTCTTCGATATAGTCCAACATTTCTGAAAATGAAAAAAAAATGAAAAATAGATTATAATTGCTCCAATTGGAAAAATATAATAAAATTAGAAAATCAATCTTTCTATTCTTGATTTTCTCAATTTCAGATGTGGGGTGATTTGTATAGAACAACTCCAATCAAATATATTCTAGATTTTTCTATTATGCTGTTGGGATCTATATAGAACAAGGTTCTAAATAGCGTTTATAGCGTCGTAGCGGGAAGGCTAAAAACAAAGCTATAGCGAATAGCGTCGCTATAGCGGAAGCTATTCCAAATAGCGTTTTTTTTTGACATTTCGTATATTCAATATTTGTACTAAATATCAACATTATCTAAAGTCTCATAGAACAATAAATAACACCAAAGTAATTAAGAAATTATAATATTCATATTGAACCCGTACAAAGTCCAAATTGCGGTTCAAAATATCCATAGTAATATCATAAACTATCGATTTATCCTATTAAAAATATCTTAAGCATCATGATTCATTACATAATCTATTTTTTTTTCTATTCAAATTTTAATTTCGGTTTGGACTTTTTTCTATTCAAATTTCAATTTCAAATTGATTTATCTGTAGCAAGTAGCAACAAATTCAATTTCGGTTTGAGATTTTTTTTACCTTTATTTAAAACCCATATAAATTGCTTAAAAAAAAATCCATATTGTATAGCGCAAATAACGCAAATAGCGGACTGCTATAGCAGCCGTAGCACAAATAACGCATTTTGATGTCATAGCGTAGCGTTTGAGGTCCAAAAACGCTATAGTGCGCTATTTAGAACACTAACAGTAACAATCGAGATCGATCTTCTAATCGACAGTTGTCAAGAGGAGGGTCAATGAGTGGTCGAGGAAAGAATGTGGAAAATAAAGAACTGTCAAGTATGCTTTAGGGATAAAAAGAATTGTCAAGTATGTGTTATGGAGCAATTTCTTAGGCGACCTATTCGGTTTGAAATTTCAGACAATGATTTTCTTACGCGACCTATACTGAGGGCAGATTTGCTATATTTTCTTTTTCTAAGGGTATCAATAAAAATCTCGGGTTACAATTCCTTCAATTATTTGCTCTCTTTTTCCGAGGATCAAATCGTCTGCCTGCGGTTGGCACGAATTTTCTAGTCTAACTGACTAATGGCATGTTGACATGTGGACATAACGGTCTTAATAAATGGATGGGGTAAGAAGTAATAGCTTTCTTGTCTTTATTTATTTTATTTTTTATGAAAGTAATAGCTTTATTGGAGAATTCTTTTTTTATAAAATGATCGGTACTATTTTTATCGATTCAAATTTTGGATCGGTAAAAATTCTACATTTTGAAGTACAAACGCACTGATAGAAAAATTTATCTAAAATTTATCTTAACAAATCTTAAATGACTTCCTAGTCCAAAAATTGAAATTTATATCGTGAAAGATTTGTTTCTTAAAATTTGTCTTTCTCATCTATCTGCAAATTTGACTAATTAATGATTTCGTAATATCCGTCATATGTGGTATCATTTGATTATCATATGGTATATTTATCTATCTGATATGAATTTATGAGGTTGGCTATTCTACTTATATAAGTATATGATGGCATATTCTTATAAGTCATTTTTGTGTTTTTGAAGTTCAAATAGTCGATCTGAAGCGCTCAACATGTTCTCCATATTAAAATGTGCTTGGAGACCAAATTTTACATTTTTTTGAAAAATTTTTACTATTTTTTTAGAAATTTTCAAAATCACTTTTTTTTTAGGATTATTTATTATTTTTCTGAATTTTTATAGCATATTGAAACATTATTTTAAAAAATTCTAAAAAAAATAGTAAAAAATTTCAAAAAATGTAAAATTTGGTATCCAAGCACATTTTAATATGGAGAACATGTTGAGCGCTTCAGATCGACTATTTGAACTTTAAAAACATAAAATTGACTTATAAGCATATGTCATTATATGCTTACTAGTATCGTGCCCGTGCGTTGCAACGGAATATATGATAAGATAACAAAAATAAATTCTCATACAAAATGACAAATTTTCATAAAAAAACAAAATTAGAAATATATTCTACATTTATCACAATAATATGTATAGAAATAAGGAAGTGAACAAAAAATTGATTTGCATTGTGATCCGCCGTATAGAAAATTTCAATTGGAGAGGGGGAAATAAGGAAACAAAAAAAATAAGGAAACAGAGAATTATATCACTAAATTTTAGAGTCTGTTTAATTTTAATTGTAACGCATCGTGTGACGGTATGTGTGGCGAGTATGTTTGTAGCTAAATTTAAACTTCTACACATAAAACAAATGCATTTAATCAAAAGAAGATATATTATGTGATTGGAGAGCTGAGATTAAATCCAAAAATTAATCTTTCAATCGTAGCCGTTGGCGGATCGGACACCCAACGTGCTTAATAATGGAATGAAGATATAAGTAGAATAGTCAACCTCTGAATTTATATATAAGTTTCGAATTTAAACATAAATGAATATATATGAAAAGTAAGTTAATTTAGTTAAAGTTGATTATTTTTTCCGATTATGTATCTGATAAATTTGATGTGATTATCGTATAGTATGTTTCATTCGATTTGAACATCCTCTGTTTAATTTTGAGGACAATTCTTTTAAAGTGAGAGCAGATTGTAACACCCAGCAATATTAATTATTTAACTACAATTTGTTTTTGGACTTATTTATGAAATTTAAAAACTTGAGGGTTTATTTGTTAATATTTAAACTTATTAAACAAAAAATAAATAAAAGCCAACAGGGCACTCATGTCACGCGGCTTTATGCATGTACTAGAGTTGGAATAACGTGCCGTGCCGTGACTAACACGCCGTGACTTTGGTGCCGTACCGTGACAAAAACTACGAAGAGTGATCACGACACGCGAATGGTCACGGCAAGCGTAACTCGCGTGCCGCGACTAAGTCGTACCGTGACAAACTTGCCATGACCAAACGTGCGTTAGTCACGTTTGATCGCACAAATAGTCACATTTGCGGTTTGAACTCAAAATACCACCAAAAATAGCTTAAATGCACAAATAATCACATAAAACTAATATGTTGTCTTCTAAAGTACTCACAAATAGTTGCAGAACAATAATTGCATATTTTGGGTGTTCTGCTGTTTTTATTTACCTATTTTATTTGTGGTTTGAACTCAAAATACCACTAAAATAACTTAAATACACAGACAATCACAGAAAATTACACAAGTGTCTCCTACACTTATAAATTCATACAGTACAATTATTTAATTTTTTGGGACTTTCTACTAATTTTTCCCTATTTTATTTGCGGTTTGAACTCAAAAGTAACTGTCGTGACTGGCGTATCTTCCGTGTCTACCGTTCCGTGCCGTGTCGTGCCGTGCCGTGCCATGTTTCGTGCCGTGTCTTCTTTGCCAACAATTAGTCACGGCACGCGAATGATCACATCACAGGACACACGAGTCACGGCACGTAACCGACACGCATGCTGTGCCGTGCCGTTCCGTGACGGAGCCGGCTCCGCCGTGCCATTTTTCCCACTCTACATGTACCCCCACCCCCTCCGTAGGGAATTCGTATCCTCTACATTAACTAAAAAAAAACTTTTTGAGTTAATGTATTTTGACTGTCTGATTTGCTTTAAAATTTGTGCGGATTAAATCTACACTAATATTAAAGGGCCCTGAATGATAGACTGTGGCCGAATTGGTTCCGTTTAAAATTAGACGGCGGCCAAGATGCGTTAACTCAAAAGATGCTCTTTTGAGTTGATGCAAACGATGCGGACTCCTTTGTAGGGGTGTTCATTAGGTCCGGTTTAGTCTGTTTTGAACCAAACCGAATTAGTTAGGACCAAACGGTTCAGTTTTTTCGGTTTAATGGTTCGGTTAGGTTTGCTTTTTAAAACTGAATTATAATTTCAGTTCGGTTCAGTTTGGAAATTTTTAAACCCGAAATAACCGAACCGACCGAACTTTTATTATAATGAATTTGGTCCGGACCGCCCCGGTTTATATCTTAATATACTTCGGTTTATTATAAATCAATTGCTTTAAATAAAAAATATTCATATTTTTTGGTTTGAACTGAACAAACCGAACAAACCGAAATAAAACTTTGGTTCGGTTCGGTTCGATTGCAATGCTAAATCGGTTCGGTTCAGTTCTATTTTAGAAGCCGAATTATAACTTTGGGTTGCCTAGTTCAGTTCGATTTCAACCGAACCGAACCAATGAACACCCCTCCGTATAAACTCTCCCTCCCTCTTTTACCAATTTAGAATACAAATAGAAATGATAGGGAAAAATAAAGAAAAAGAAATGAGAGAAATGAGATAGAATATTTGAGAAAAAGAAAATAGTATTTTGTAAAGATTATAATATTGATTATTATTTGATTGTATATCTGATTGGAGTTATGATTATGATGCGTTGAATCTGAACATTTATTGTAATTTGATTTGGAATTTTTTTATTGATCGCTATCAAGTTACTGGAATTCTTTATAATTTGTGTGGTTAAAATGATTGTTTAAATTGGATATTATATTATGAGACATATTTAACAGGATAATGATGTAAGGTTCAAGATTTGTGAAATAATGAGATTGAATGTTATGAGAACGTGGCAATTGTTTATGGCATGCATTTTAAATGTGTGAATAATGTGTGAATTGTTTTATGGTTAACTTAGATTCAGGTGTTATTGCTGGTTAAATTTGTAAGAATAATTTGATGCAATTTTTTTTGAATTAATTCATTTTTTTTAAATAATTGTTTAATTAAGTTAATTATAGAGAAGTATATTGTTAAATATTCGATTACTGTGTTTTGTAATTGATGGTTTGGATTAGAAAAAGTTGTACCGATCCAAATATTTGTTTAATTTTTTTTAGTTTTTGTCGACTAACACAAACCTTGATTTCTGTGAAGGTGTATAAAATTGAAAAAATAAAATTTTAAAAATGTGCTTGGTTTCCGTGTACAGACTCATTGTCATAGAAAGTTGTGAAAAAAAAATGTTTTTGAATCAAACGAAATTTTTACTGATTTTAAGTTTAAATTGGTAAGAAATATACCGATCCTTTAATGATATCGAAAAACTAAATTTTTTTTCTTTTCATATTTTATAATATTTTTATAAATAAAAAATTCTCGCTTTCTTGTCATTCGTTACCACTTTAACAGTTTCACCATAAAATATTGAATAAAAAACGTAACTTAGACATGATTTTTATGTCATCACTTAATCACTTTACGTGAAATATTTTCATGTGACGTAATTAATAAAATGGAGGACGTTACGTCAATAATTATATTATTTGCATGCACATGCTTTGATCATATGTGCTATGACTGGTTATGCATAATTTTTTTTTTTTTTTCAAATTTTAAGTTAGTTCGTAGAGAAAAATAATAAAATATAAAAAAACATTGCAAAATTTATTAAATATAAAAATAATGTTAGAAAATTAGTCAAATAACGTGATTGGATATAACATCTCATAATTTTAATAATCTAATTAAAAAATTTTGAACTTATGTACAATATTGAAAAAACTTAAAAGGTTTAAATTGCAAATATTCAAACATAAACACGAAAAATGCCAACGTGGCATTCTTGCCACGTGCCTCCCAAGGGGTTTCACCACCGTTAAAACCTCTTTATATGAGGTTCTTCTCTCTCGGATTAGGGTAAAAAAAAAGCCAAATAAAATTGAAGAAAAACAGAGAGAGAGAAAATTTGAAGGAAAGTTGGAGAAAAAAAATATATTTTGATATTGATTAATATTTTCATTTTTTTTGTCCAATTGGAATTCCGACTATGTCGCTTGGTTCTGAATAGTTGTTGCAAATCGATTTGGATTCTCTCGATTGATCGCTATCAGGTAACTGGATTTCTCTACAATATGTATTTTCGATTTGTGTGGTTAAATTATATGTTTGAATTGTATATTAGATATGAGGACATATTTAACGGGATAGTGGGTCTGAGGTTCGAATTTGATTTGTGAAATGATATGATTGTGTTATGAGAATGTGTGAAATATGATTGTGTGAAATGATATGGTGGTGTGAAATGAAATGATATGGATATTGTGTGACTTATTTTTATCAATAACTTAGACTCAAATGCTATCGCCGATTAAATATGTATGTATAATTTAATGTGAATTTGTGTGAATTAATCCAGCAAGTAACTTAACTTAAGTAGATTTGCTTGATTCAGATTACACAATCAATTCTGCAGTTCGGACAGATCTTAGCCTTGTAGGTAAAAGCAAAATGAATAAATAAAAACGAGAAATTCACAATACTCAGCCACTCAGGTACCAGGATGTGTAAGGGTCCTAAGTCCTAAGGTCATGTTTGGTTGTGACCTAAAGGGTGGAATAAGGGGTTTAGGCCTCTTTATTCCACCAAATGTGACTTAATTGAGCCGGCCTAAACTAAACCACCTCGTATGGTGGTTTAATTTTATTCTACGTCGTGGCCTAACTCGAATGATTATAATAATATCTTATTAGTATATAATTAGTATATTATTATTAATAAATATTATTAGTATATAATTATATAATTAATATCTTATATTGTTAATATATTAAATAATTATTATAATAATATTATAATACATTATAGTTATTTTTAATATATTAATATTATATAATTAGTATCATATTATTAATAATTAACTAACTTAGGCTTTCAAAACTTTAGTCCTCCACCAACTCTAACCAAACAAGAAATAACTTAAACGATGGTTTAACTTTAGACCTCAACCAAACACGAATAATTTAAACCGGTCTAACATGAAATAACAACTTAGACCACCTTAACTATAGTCCACAACCAAACACCACCTAACCTCCTAGGCATAATGCTGACAGTGACAGGTGGGTCTCACTGATCCGACATAATTTAATCGATATCGGCGCGTCGTCACTGCCAAGAACAAAAGACGCGCATATATGCGGCCTCTCTACGAAATCCCTTTCTCAGTCGAATTCGCATCCAAATCCAGACGAGTTATGTGCGCGCGCAGCTTTCAATGCACGGGCCCCAGCGCTGTCGTAACTGTCGTTGTAGTTCATTTCATCCACGAATGAAATTCCTTTTTCTTTTTCTTTTTCTTTTTCTTTTTCTTTTTCTTTTTCTTTTTTCAATTTTATAGTGGATCCTCTGCAAAGATAATTTTGTGAATCGAAAATTTTATTAAATCTAGGTGATCTATTAACAAATTGGAATTTTCACCATCGTTATTTCTAAGATTGATTTCACACTGTGTTACTCATATACTCTAATATAGGCTCCGTACCCGTATTGGATGCGTATCGGACACGGATACGCATCCAATACGGCTTCGATACGCTAATTGGCATATCGGCTTACATAACGTATCCTTAATCTCTTGATACAGTCTCCGATACGGCCCTACACTTCTGGATACGGTTTGAATACGTGCACCAAGACTGGATACGTTCAGATACCTGCACCGCGAACCATGCTCACCATAAACCAGCGTTACACCGCGTATGGACCACACCAAAAATAAAGTTTTTCATGCACATGTGGAGAATCGAACCCTGGTTCTTCCCTCTAGAAGTTTTTCATGCATATGGACCACATTTGGTGTTAGATTTTAGTAGCTATTATATTTAATGTATACGTAGCATTTTTATATTTAATTTATATAATACAAGTGTTGAATTAATAATATAATAAGCGTATTGTATTCTTAAATTTTGAGAATTGCCGTATCGTTGTATCCATATCGTATCCGATACGATACACGTACCCGTATCCATGCAATTTTCACATCATACAGAAGAAAAAAATTGCTTAATCCTCTTTTCACCACTTGTTCAACCTCTTGAATTCTCTTCGCTTTCTATGATATATAATTTAAATTGTCAATTAATTTTATTTGTGGTATATTAAATTCCAAACACTATTGAAGAATGAATGTGTTATTGTCAGAGGTGGATCTATCTAGAGTGATATTCATTTTTAAAAAAGTTGTACTTATGCATAATTTTTAAAATAGCTTAGAGTAAAAATTAACCCCAATACGCAATATGCAAATTTATATTATTGATATTCATTCACGTTTAATCTTCATAATTTGAATTAATGTATAGCTCTGCTTCTAATTATCGTCGTTCATTCTTATTGTAGTGTCTTAAGAAGTAATAAGTTTGTAATGTTTAGTGGTATTACAGTGTTTTTCGTAATTGAGACGGAATAAATTGGAATACAATGATTCACAATGTGAGCAATAAAAATTATAGTTTATTTATTTTGATTTACTATGCTATTGGCCGAGTTTTTATTTAATGTTGTTTCTTAAAAAAAGAACAAATATATCTTACAAAATCAATGAATTAATGAATTAATTATTTATTAATGGATATATTTTATTATTAATCTGTTTTGTATTTACAGAAATTTCCCTTCAGTACTACTTCAAAATTTTGTAATAATTAATCACGATTTTTGTAGTATTACAAGAATCTGTGTGTATCCGAGACGATGAAAAATGAGTATTATCGGGAGTAAACTGACAGAAATTGATATTCCCAAAAGTATCATAATTACTAATGTTGTTAGACACTCTTATCCTGGCGGATACTCACATATTCTTGTAGTATAATAAATGTATTACGTTTTATGTAAGAAAAAATAATAAAGAATCTATAATATTCAGGACATTATAATCTCTTGATAATATAAAAATGTATTAATTTATATGACATAATATCCAAAACAGAAAATAAAACCACTAACAGCGTTTGGTCTGTTAAACGATATTAACATGCACAACTTACAAATTTTGACCTTCTATCGGTACGTGTTCGAGTGAAGTAGGGGTGATTTAGATATTTTAAGATGTTTTAATGCAGCAAACGGAATTGCGCCAAGTGGAATAAAGTTAAAACTATTCTAGAAGTCGAGTAAAATTAAAGCATGAAATTTCTTAATTTTTAACACTTTTAATCTTTACTATCCACACGTATAATTTGTGGGTTATTTGGAGAAATTTGAAAATTTTGTGCAACTTCAAAATAATTGGAATTAAATTACTGCAACTCATAAGAAAAAGAAAACAAATGGTACACTGAAGGCCATGAATGCAAATTGGGAATAGAGGCCCCATTTAAAGCCCACAAAAGAGTGTGTCCGCATATGCTGTAATTCTAAGGAGGATTTCACGATCCACCGTTGATTAGAATTGATGGATGAGATTAAAATAAGAGATAAACTGCTACTTTCTTTTTCTCTGCGCTGCTCCTATCTTGCCCGTCTTTTCTACATTTTATATGCTCCGTGAGAAAAATTAGTGAATAACAGCGTGTTTTGGCGGGAGTTACAGAGATAATTTGGATTTCCCACCATTTTTCTTTCCCTTTCTCTTCCTTCTCTCTTCACTTCCAAAATCTCCTCTGGCCATGCCACCTAGTAATCCTCTTAATCATTCAAAAGTGATTCTTTTGTGAGATGGAATTTCTAGATGAAATCGAATTGAGTGGTCAAACTGATTCTTCTTCTTATGTGGGTATGGATTTCGAAATGTTAGAAGATGTGTGGAAATTTTGGAAATGCTATGGAAGAAAAATGGGTTTTGACGTTCGGAAGACTTTTAGAAATGAAAAAACAAAAGGTCAAATCACATCTAGAGGCTTCGTTTGCGCGGCTTCAGGTTATCGTGAAATCGACAAGAGAAATCGCAAAGTGAAACGACCTCGAGCTGAAACCCAAACTGGTTGCCCTGTGCTTCTTTACCTTAAGCTGATTATTGAAACACGAAAGTATCAAGTGTACGACTTTTGTGGCGATCATAATCATGCTTTACAACAGTCCAAAGCAATCGGTTTAATGCATTCACAGAGGGAAATTCCTAAAACCTATGTTGCAAGCATTGATTTAGCCGATGACTTGGGTACTCCACCAAGAGAAGGATACGAGCTAATGGGTTGAGAAGTTGGTGGTTCACAAAACCTTCCCTTTAGTAAAAGAGATTATGCTAATCATTTACGGGATAAGAGGAGTAGAAATTTAGCTTGCGGTGAAGCGGCAAGCATGCTAAGATATTTTTACAACCAATCTTTAAAATTGTCCCATTAAGCATACCGAACAATTAGATGAAAATGGGCAGATCATGAATGTGTTTTGGGCTGATGCCAAGATGCTTATTGATTATGCCCAATTTGGTGATGTGATTACATTTGACACGACCTATGGCACAAATAAACAGTATAGGCCTCTAGGTGTTTTTGTTGGATTCAATCACTTTAGAGAGATTGTAATATTTGGAGCCACACTTTTATATGAGGAATCGATTGAATCATTTAAATGGTTAATTGAAACATTCTTAGCAACCCATAACAACAAACACCCAAAAACCATCTTCACCGATCAAGACCGAGCAATGGTTACGGCACTAAAATAGGTAATGCCAAGTACATACCATGGATTGTGCACCTGGCGCATAAGTCGAAATGCCCTTAAGAACTTGACAGGTAAGAGAAAGGGAAGAAGGTTGAGGCTGACATGGCTGTTAGTGGGAAATAAATTCTTAAGGCCTTTAGAGCTTGTATGTACGGGTACAGTGATGTGGATGAATTTGAATATGCTTTTAAGTCCTTACTTTGTAAAGTTCGTGGAGTAAGTGGAAGCAGTGAAAAGGTGGCCAGCGGAGAGGGGACCGGCAATATTATTAAAGAGATTGAGCTTGACACTGAAGATGAAGTTGGTGATGAGGAAAATGAAGAATGTGTAGTTGGTGAGATAAATGGCAATGATGGAGACCACAATGGAGCAAGAAAGATAGGCCGTAAAAGAAATTTAGCAAAGAGAGCTGGTTGAATTTTATTTTTGAGGTAAAAGAAAAATGGGTCGAATGTTACATGAAGAATGTAGTCTCATTGGGGATGCAGAGCACACAACTCAGCGAAAGCTTTAACAAAGATTTGAAAAGTTTTCTCAAATGGAATATGGACATGGATCGGTTCTTTAATCACTTTGAGAGGATTCTTGTACAAAAACGTCAAAAAGAAATAGAGTCAGAATATGAAATGAGGAAGAAGAAACCTAGAGTTAAGATAAATATCCCTATTCTACAACAGGCGGTTACATTGTACACACTAAAGATTTTAGAAATTTTTCAATCAGATTTGACATTAATAGAGAATGCAGTGGAGAACTCATCTCAAAAACCAGCTACGACCTTCAAGAAAAAAACTGGTAGAAAAGGTGGAAAGCGTCTAACAAGTTGGGTCGATAAACAACCAAAGAGAAATATAGAAAAGGTGACTGAGAAAAAAGAGCAGAATAAAAATAATGACATTCGACTACTGCCATCAGAACCTGGAGGTTATGAACATGTGAATAGCTTCCTGGAGTTGCTAATGGTAATATATTATGCATCTAAAATACAGCAATCAAACAAAATAAATTCTAGATGTTCTCTATTTTTTGTAATATTTTTTTAATATATGCAGAGTGGATCAAGTACAGGTTTATTACCTTTTTCGTATTCACCTGAGAGTGCATCTGCGATAAAGGTAGAATATTGATGTAATTTTTTTTAACATTAGTCTTTAGGCTAGCAAGATTAGCTAATTAATGGATTATAATTTTTTTTTTTTTTTGTATGCAGGAGATAAGATAGATCTAAAGCTGAACCATGATTCAACTTGTCTTTTGGATGAAGTCAAGACTAGTGACTTCACAACTTATCAAGACCACTGATGCATTTGCTTGATTGAATTGATAAGTAATTTATGCAGAAGTGACACATTTTGTATAGTTTCTTTTAATAGGTTTCCAAAGAGGCCTCATTTTGTGTAGTCATAATAGAAATTTAGAGGCACATTTTGTGGAAGAATTATCTCATTTTGTATAATTTATGTTTAATTATTTTCTACAAAGAAACCTCTTTTGTGTAGCCTTATAGGAACTTATAATTTTCTATAGACATTTCATGATTTGCTCTCATGCACAAATTCAACATTTTTACTGCAAAATTTTAATTTTCAAAACTATAGGGGTGTATTTGTAAAAAAATTTGGTAGCTGTCAGGGCTGATCATGTTTCGGTAAGGAGCAAAAAATCAATTTTTCTCTGCAACCAGGTCGGATCCAATTACTGGGGTTAACAGGTCAAACTACATATCCTGGGGTACACATGGTGCTGGTACCAGATAATCAATTAATGGACTTTAAACGCCACTGGTACAAGCTTATGGAGTTATCAGGATCTTGGTACAAGATAGTTAAATTTGTTGTCTTTTTTTCCTTTCAATTATTGTTGTCTTATTTTATTTCTTAACCCTTGTAAATATATTAAATTTGGGTTGCAACTGATTTCACGTTTGAACAACTACATTTTTTTACAAAATTAATTCAATAATGGTATTTTGTGACAGAACACCCTCTTTTGCGAATTCAGATCCTCCCCGTACCGTAACAAAGAATCTTTTACAATTAATGGATCTAGAATGTTCTTTTTAACTTGGCACGAATCTCAAAGCCCAATAATACTGCCCTGTGCTAGCCCAAATCTCAAAGCGGTTGAAATAAATCTCAAACTGTAAAATTATATACACATTCTATATGCAAGGAAGAGAAAACACATGCATGTCACAGAAGTAAACGTTCATTTCCTCACCTTCTACAATTTCAAGAATTTCTCATCTCTTAGAAAACTTGGAGATAAGATACACAACAAAGAAACAAAAGAGTGCAAAGAGCACCACATGCAACAAGTGGTTCGAGCCGTTTTGTATAATCTTCTTGTTCATTCTTCTCATATTATGCTTCACCCCTGCTTGTGCTTTTGCCAGTGTTGATTGCTACACAAGTTGATAGAAAAAAAAAAAAATCACAAGTACACCATCAAAATTTCAAATTTTTTTTAGCAAAGTTTACTTTGATTGACAATTGAGTGTTACAGCATAGACTTTTTTCTTTTGTTTTGGAGAGAAAAATGAGGTCCTAGCCCTCAAGTTCCATTAGCATAGACATATTGGTATATCACTAGTTCTTCAGAAACCTTTGTTATTCGTTAAACACAGATACAGGTACAAATCGGATAATCTACCACAAACTCCCAATACAAAGGATACAAAAATTTAAAGTGAACAATTTGTTTACATAATCAAAGTGTTCAAATGTTCTGCATATTATGGAAATAGAGCATACAGTGCTGTTGTGCATTTTATCAAAAAATAATTTAAACTAGCAGCAATGGACTTGCTGGCCATAAAACTAGGATCAGTAAAAAGCACCTACAATTTTTCTCAAAGCACTTGGGGCTCACAACTTTGGTATACCGGACAACTGACTAGTTATGAATTCACACATCAGATATCACTTGTAACCATATTTGGTATCGACCTCTGAAATCTGGACATCAGAGGTTTATTGGTATCCACTAAGACTGTTACCATATCACCATTTCATACATCGATCTATTAGATCCTGATATATTTCAAATTATGAAACAAATAGATTGGTTTAACCTAATTCTTTTCCACCAATTCCTCCCAAAAGAAATTGGTTAATAAGCCAAATCCTAAATAACAATATTTATGTTTTTGAAGTCATAAAGAACATGAAAATATGAATAAAACATAGCGCAAAAAGAAATGCTGGGAACTAACCAGCTGAGATATGAAATCATTTTGATACTTGGCTTCTGATTCTATCTCAAGAGCTACCTGCAATTCACAGAAAAACCTTAGCAAAAATTAAAGATGAAATCAAGCCACTAAGAAAAGAAACAAAGTAAACTTTGTGCAATTTAAATGTATATGCATGCAAATAATTAAACCTGAACATGAGCTAAATAAATCAAAAATTCAGGCCAAAACCAATTAAACAATCTTTACTATATTGACCCTATTGGAACATCAACAGCTATAAACCTAAACTAAATCCCAACACAAAACATATCTGCATTAATCTAATTTAAGTTCAATCGAGATCTGAAAGAACGAAAGAGAGACTAAAAACTGGAACTCACGCCTTTCAGTTTGCGGAGCTGGCCTCTGAGGCCATAAATCTGATCATCTAAGTCAGCATGCATGGGATCGATTTGCACCTGGACCTCGTCGGAGCTCGACGACGGTCTGGCCATGAGCGCCTCCCTGTAACCCGATCGAGAGATTTTGGAGAAATTAGATCACGGATAGAATAAATATCTGAAATTCAGCAACGAATTGGATCTTTCGAGGAGATGTACCTTGACCGGAGACCAGAATCGTAGGGACGATTCGCCATGGGAGAACACTTCGGAGAGAGGTGAAGGGAATTTCGATTTCGTGCAAACTGCAGAGGGGAAATCTCTCTCGTACGAAGAAAGGAGATCCTGTCGGCTTCGGTTGTTCGAGAACCGGCCCGGTTCTCATGTTAAATTGCATTAGACCGGATCCGTCAGTTGCTCATGTGCTGGCTGCTGATTGGCTTGTACACGTCGACCAGGGTGTAAATCTAGAAATTTTGTTTTTAGATCCGGTCCGAGGTGGAATGCATGGAACTCCTTCAATATTCGTGCCAAAGCAGATTGAACGGTCTAGATCAAAATAAAAATTTGAGTTATCTTAGGTGATATGAATTCGTTTTTGCTTACCAAATTGCAACCGGGAAAGGCAGCGCGGGCTTTTAGGAATGGGATCACAAATTGGCTATTGACCGCGTAAGCAGGTTAAGTCGGGTTTGTGCCGTCCCTACATTAGGCTTGCCGTTTTAAATATTTGGTTCGATTTGTTTGATTTATAAATTGAGGTTCCATTCTTGACTGAAAATCATCGGAATTCATATCCTCTGCATTAACTCAAAAGAGAATCTTTTGAGTTATCTGCATTAACGCAAAAGTGAATCTTTTGAGTTAATGAATCTCAACTGTGCAATTTATTTTAAGATTCGTGTGAACTAGATCTGTACTCATATTAAAGAGTACCTATGTTATAGACACGAGCCGAATTGGTTCCGTTTAAAATCAAACGGATGAAATTCATTAACTCAAAAGATCCCCTTTTGAGTTAATGCAGAGGATACGGATCCAAATCATCGTATGTAGTCACTGTAGTGGGTCTACCTTGATGTGATTTTTTAACACTTCGAGGAAACCACTCGAGGAGAAAGTTTCAGGAGAAATTATCAATTCTCGCGCGACGAAGTCTGTAGCGGACAAGTATTCTCTCCATTATTGTAAAATATTTCTTTCACTTTACGGTTTGAGATTAGCTTCTAGCCGCTTTGAGATTCGGACTAGTGCAGGAGCAGTATTATTGGATTTTGAGATTCATGCCAAGTTAAAAAGAACGGTACAGATTCAGTCATTATAAAAGATTCCTTGTTACGGTACCAGGAGGATCTGAATTCGTCTGATAGCTGGGTCGTAGACGATATGCTAAAAGTTGAAAAATAATTTTGTTCAACCCCATGATGATGGGATCCGGATCTCCTAAAGTAATTCAATTTTTGAGTTTTGGATGGGACCCTCCGAATCGGATCCGTCACTCGAGATCGTCTCAGGATTCGAACATATCTCTCGGGATACGTGCGCTCCACTTTAGTTGGATGGCCACGGATTCAAATTAGATGGTCCCAATTCAAAACCTCATTTTTGGGTTAGCTCACTGGATCTGAATTGATGATGCATGAAATCTGAATAGGACATGGAGTCTAGATATTAAATTGAACTGCAACAGGCTAACAACCCCATCCGAATCCAGCCTAGTATGATTCAATCCAGCACACTCAAAAACGTTATTATTCGCCTAATTGTATTTTAGATTTTAAAAAATAAACACACATAATATTCCGATATTTTTATTAATAACCTAAAGAAAAAAACAAATATCAAATATAACCTCCATCTCAAATTATTTTTAAATCTAACCTAACCACCCAGAAATGGGGCGGTCGGGTTATCCAACGAACCACCCGCCCATCGGGCGGTCCACTGCCCAAAAAAAAAAAAAATCACCAAACCGCCCCACTGTGGGGCAGTCCACTAATTTTTTTTTTTTTTTTAAGATTTTGATAGGGAACAGTCCTATAATTTTGACCATATTAAAAATTCAATTTCGAGAAAATGGCTACATGGATTTTTGTGTTCTTTATATCAAAATAAAGGTATGAAAGTCTAGTTTCCAGATAATATAATTTCTCTATACAAAAATATTACAGATTGGTACAGTTTTAGCGATTAATTGACAGAGGTCAGAATTCAGAAAAGCTGAAATTCCAGTGAGCAGTCCTATAATTTTGACACTATTCAAAATTCAATTTCGAGAAAATGGCTACATGGATTTTTGTGTTCTTTATATCAAAATAAATGTATGAAAGTCTAGTTTCCAGATAATATAATTTCTCTATACAAAAATATTATAAATTGGTACAGTTTTAGCGATTAATGGACAGAGGTCAGAATTCAGAAAAGCTGAAATTCCAGTGAGCAGTCCTATAATTTTGACCATATTCAAAATTCAATTTCGAGAAAATGGCTACATGTATTTTTGTGTTCTTTATATCAAAATAAAGGTATGAAAGTCTAGTTTCCAGATAATATAATTTCTCTATACAAAAATATTATAAATTGGTACAGTTTTAGCGATTAATGGACAGAGATCAGAATTATTTGACTACTCACTGAAATTTCAGCTTTTCTGAATTCTGACATCTGTCAATTAATTGCTAAAACTGTACCAATCTGTAATATTTTTGTATAGAGAAATTATATTATCTGGAAACTAGACTTTCATACCTTTATTATGATATAAAGAACACAAAAATCCATGTAGCCCGTTTCTCTAAATTGAATTTTGAATATGGTCAAAATTATAGGACTGCTCACTGGAATTTCAGCTTTTCTGAATTCTGACCTCTGTCAATTAATCGCTAAAACTGTACCAATCTGTAATATTTTTGTATAGAGAAATTATATTATCTGGAAACTAGACTTTCATACCTTTATTTTTATATAAAGAACACAAAAATCCATGTAGCCATTTTCTCGAAATTGAATTTTGAATAGTGTCAAAATTATAGGACTGCTCACTGGAATTTCAGCTTTTCTGAATTCTGACCTCTGTCAATTAATCGCTAAAACTGTACCAATCTGTAATATTTTTGTATAGAGAAATTATATTATCTGAAAACTACACTTTCATACCTTTATTTTGATATAAAGAACACAAAAATCCATGTAGCCATTTTCTCGAAATTGAATTTTGAATTTGGTCAAAATTATAGAACTGCTCCCTATCAAAATCTAAAAAAAAAAAAAAAAAAAAAAAAAAAAATTTAGTGGACCGCTCTACAGTGTCAGTGGGGCGGTTTGGTGATTTTTTTTTTTTTGGGCAGTGGACCGCCCGACGGGCGGGCGGTTCGTTGGATAACCTGACCGCCCCATTTCTGGACGGTTAGGTTAGATTTAAAAATAATTTGAGATGGGGTTATATTTGATATTTGTTTTTTTTTTTAGGTTATTAATAAAAATATCGGCATAATATTGCTTAATGAAAGTAAATGTCCAACAATCTAGTTTGATCATAAAATGTATATAATAAGATACTAAAATATTAATAATAAAAAAGATGAAAGAATATTAATAAATATTTAAGTTGAAATACTTTAATAATGATCTAACTTTCAAATAATAAATCATGTCTTCCGCGCTAACAGAAAGGATGTAGTCGGAACCGGAGCAAATTGCTATTCTTGTCTATTTGAAAATTGATAACCAATTAAAGACTATATATTTGTTATTAAACAAAAATAAAGTATCCTAGTCCTAGGCGGAGCAAAGTTAGCTAGCTCTTCATTACGTCCAAACTCAATTAAAATAAAGAGAAATTTAGATATATACCCATCATAGCTTCATCAATTAGATATTTATCCATCAAAACTTTAAATTTAGTTATTTTCCCATTCAAACTCACTCATTTTATTTATATCCCCATTTAGTGATTTAATGAATTAAAAATACTAACTAATACTATAAAAAAAATCAAATGACATTTTTGTCCCTATATTGATAATAGGGGTTTACTGGTACCCTCTCCTGCTCCCTTCTGTACTGATAATAGCACTCTGGCCAATGCAGTCTCTCAATTGCAAGCCCCGACTGATGTGGATTGGGGCACAGCAAAGGAAACTTTTGATATTTGGCATACCTTTAAATTAAACAGTTCACAGTTATGTTTTCATGTATCTAGAAGCCACGTTGAAATGGCTGACTATTTAGCTAAATTAGGCAGAAGGGAGGGAATCTGCTATTTGAGGTATACTTTTCTTTTATTCAGAATATGATGGTATGTAATGAATTTTGTTGCCCACAGAAGGAGCAGGAGAGGGTACCAGTAAACCCCTATTATCAATATAGGGACAAAAATGTCATTTGATTTTTTTTATAGTATTAGTTGGTGTTTTTAATTCATTAAATCACTAAATGGGGATATAAATAAAATGAGTGAGTTTGAATGGAGAAATAACTAATTTTAAAGTTTTGATGGATAAATATCTAATTGATGAAGTTATGATGGGTATATATCTAAATTTCTCTAAAATAAAAAATGAGAACACCTACCTGTAATAAATAAGGTACCCTCCCAAGTCCCAAGTCCCAACTAGACATCCCTACATCAAACTCTACTTGAAGAGTATCCAACATTCTCTCTTTTTATACTTCTAAGCAAAGCAGTCAGGCAACCACTTTTCCTTTTTTTCTAATCTTCTCTAGACAAATCCAACACATTTTGCTCTTTCTAATTCTGTTATAGACCAATCGTTGAGCTTTAAAGGTCTTTTCCCAAGTACCAGAAGTGCGCCATGCAAGCACAAGAAAATTAATAAATTGTAACATTGGCAATTTGGAAGTCAACTAGTCAAGTTTTTCGATATATACCAATGCTTTCATTTCATGTATTACCTCTGTCGTTATCTTTAACTTCAGAAAATTAAAGTCGCCCTCATGTAACAGCATCTGTCTTGATTTTAAAAAGCTCCAAACTGATAGCCTCGTAACAATTCTCTCTCCCTCTCTCTCACACACAAACAAACACACAAAAGTTTGTTCCATGATCATATTGCAAATCAAGCTGAAGAGATATTCATAAAATCATGGTAGGTTGTCGCATGCGCATGTATTATTTGCCTTCCAAAATTGTGGGAAACGATTAACATTATTTTTTTCTCTAATGTAGGATTATGCAAATGGAAAGGCGATATCAGTTGAAGAACAAAAAATATGGGACGAACTCGAATGTGAAATAGAGAAAGATATAGAAGAAGAAATAAAGGATGGCTTGTCAATGCTAGCTCGCCGGCTTCAAATCCTGTACCAACAAAAGAAAAGGAGAAGCAAAATTAATGATGATCCAGCTCCTGATCTAAGTATTGTGATCAAGTTAGGTATCGGCTGTGATATTGATATCATGGAAGGTTACTTCGATGATGATAGATCAAGGCCATATGCACCGTGCTCTTCACCGAATTTGGAGAAGAGATGCGACAGCCACCATACCAGTCAATTTGATTCTTCCAAAGGGTCACTAACGGTTAGCAAGTGTGGGACCATAAGTTGTACCAGTAGACCTCCACAGAAGAATGGTAAGAATGGCAAAGTTGTATGGAAATATTGATACTTCTGTCAGATTATTTATTTAGTGTATTTTGAATATCATGTCCCATTTGTAACTTAAAAATAAATTAAAGATATCCATTTCTTGAACATTGATCGGTCATCAAAAGGAATTTAATTGGTATTGGTAAAAAAATTAACAATTAGGTTTCTTTTTTAGTTCAAAAAATTTGAGATCTATAAGGAGTCTACAATCGCCCCTTGTTAAATAAGAAATGTTTTTGTACATATCAATAAAACAATACACTAATTCAGTGGAGATAATATACAAACAAATCACAAAATTATGACAACCAAATTCTAATGACCGTTTATTTAAAAAACGTATGATGATGCTATAACTAAATTGTAATTTTGCACATTCATATAACGAACAAATTCAACAGTAAAATGGCAATAAAATGTACAGACTACCCTTTTGACTGTGTAAGGCTTGATTTGCTCATCAAATACGGCACATAATCCACACAGGCTGACAACCATATATCAACATAACAATGACAAAGCACAGTTCTATTCATTTTCATTATGCATGCACATTTGAAGCCTCACTGAGAGCTTCCTGGAGGTTTTTGACAGCCGATTCATAGTTCATAAAGCCCATGAACCAGAACTCGTGATTGTCAACAGAGACCACTTGAATGTACTTCTCTGACGGGTTGGCCTGGCTAGCTGACGGGCTCGCTGATCTCAGCTGGCTCAGTGGAACAACCACCTGTTATTGAATTTTAAATAAGTAGGTTATAAATAATAAAAATTATCACATAAACAAACTTTGAAAATGTATGTGCTATATGCAGGCTGTGACCCACTGCATACCCCTTTAGTAGCATGAAGAAGATTAGGCATATTTTGTAATAATTAAATAAGGGTAAACCGAAGTAAAACAAGAAACAAGTTTTCTGAAATCCTATTAAATAAATAGTCCACATAATTGGTCAACGGACTCTTGTCATTGCTATATATGGGAGTCCGGTGGGGTGGTGCTGAGGGCAATAAGTGGGGGCTGGTTCTGATCTTTCTATGGTAACCTTTCTTCTAGTATAACTAGTGATAGGGACATTCTTTCCCTTTCTTCGATATTTTTTGTTTCGGAATTACTGAGAAGGTCCTTGGATAAACTATTGATAAATCAGGGTATTTTCCAAAATTTCTCTTTTCCATTTCTAAGCTATAAATTTCTTGTAAAATTGCTTAGTTGAACCAATAATGCCCAGCGCTCATGACAAGTACATGGCCAATTCAGAACCACCCCCAGTGCACCATCACACCAGTACCAGACACCAGTCCTATACTAAAAACTTCCTACCTTGTAATAGCTCCACTCAGTCTTATCCCCAACTTTATACGAGAGAGGGCTGTCGCTACAGAAAGCGAGCTTGGCAGTGGAGAGATAAAGTACACCCATCACCGGCCCTGAAGAGGTCGATAGATAACATGGGAAAGCCTTCTTAAGCTTTTCCTCTGGAGGCGTCTCAAAGGTTTGTTGAAAGATTTTGTCGTAACCACCCTCGGCAATTACTTTTGTTGTGTGCGCAATTCTTCCCATGGCCGCATCACCGATGCTGGGCCCTGTCTTCACTGTTTTTTAGAAGACAAGTTTTAATGTACCATGTATATGAACCATTTTTAAAAAACTAAATAAAAAACCTTATTTCAATTATAAGCCATTATCCATTAGTGTACTACCAGAACTTCAAGCAAAGTCAAACAATGTAGAGCATCAACTGGATTATAAGTATGTACAGCCATATACAATTAGAAAAGGATTACACACCACAAAAATTCAACTGATTCATAAAAGGATTATACTGCTTGGTACTCTATATTGTTCTTTTGACTATCACATAAGTTAATAATCAAAAATCCAAAAAAGTGTACAGCCTGGAATAAAATTTTATTTTCCTTCGCAATTAAACTTTCATGACTAATCTGTTTTGTTTCTTATGAGAACCTTTCTGTACAATAAGAAACACCTTTCTCCATATAACTCATTTTTGGTATCAATGTTGCAAACAAGTGCTTCTGAAACTGCTTGCACAACACAATAACTTATCCATGTAAAAACAAAAAGGTTTTCTTGATCCCTTGTTATCAAGAAATTCATTTAGCAGCTTTATTATATTATTATTCATAAATTTTGAGGACACATATAAATTAAGTGGAAAATTGGGCTTACAGTGCTGCCACATGTTCCCGGCTAAATCCTCGGTTTTTTTTGCAGCTTCACCCACCTTCTTTCCAAATTTACCGAGCACATCCCGCACAGTGTCCATAGTATCTGAACAAAATAAATCAAAATTGTTAAAGGATATATTCAACTTTTGCAAAATAAAGATCTAATCTTGTTATTTCGATAAAATTGGTTAATTACTACTAAAATTTGATGTGAATTAAAACTATTAGATTAGTTTATAATAGAAGCTTGATGGAAAAGAATTATAGGTTCCATTAAAATAAAGAAGTTAGGAAAGGGGAGGTAAGCATACTCTTGGGGGCGGGAGCTGGAGTGACATAAGGGTTCGCCTCAGCAGGCATGGTGGTGGCGCCACCTCCTCCTACGGCGGCTGTCGCGGAGTACGAAGGAGGAGATGCCACGTCGTCTGGGGAGAGAGAAGGGTAAGGAGCATACTCCGGCGATCGCTCAGCACCATCGGATTTCTTCTTTTGTTCTTGATCTGCGGTCGGATCCATGACTGGAGGTTCTGATGGATCTGGTATGGTAGTTCTGATGCTTTGAGGTTAAGTATCTGATGGGGCGTACCGCGTACGTCGTACATAGTAGTAAACTTGAAAACGGGACTGGAGATGAGACTGGAGAGCGGACATATCCAATTGAAGAGTTTTCATTTTTCAACAAAAAATCAACTCTCACGAGTTTACGCGGGAGAAAGCGCGTTTAGGAGATAAATTAGCTTTCAATGAAACGGCACTGTAAAGCTGTTCGACCCAATAAGGCCCAATGAAACAGGTCCAGCGAAAAGGGCCCTGTTCCGGTTTCTAGTAAACAGGTCCAGCATCCACTTTTATTTAAAATAATTTTTGCAGATTAGACAGACGAAATTCATTATCATCTATAATAAATTCGTTTGGAAGAAATTCACATTGCGCAGAGAATTAGCCTGTTATTCTTTGGAAGAAAAATTAAATATTTTTCTTAAAAAAAATAGGAGCTGGTTGATGCAATAAAATTAAAGGACAATTTAATTCTTTTTATTTTGCAAAATTTCAAATATCAAAATCTGAGATTTTTTTCGTAGGAATTAACTTCTGCTGCAATTTCTTGTGAATGCTTCCAAAGGATGAAAAAATTTAACAACCGTCAGAAGGTGGGTCCTACCATAATTTTACTTAAATTGGTTTAATTAAAACTTTCTAATATAATATTTTTTTAACGCTACTGTAATTATTTATGACATATTAACAAATGCATAACAAAAATTATCATAAGTATGATTTTGTATCATTCCCCTTTCATATCCAGGCATAACTTCCAGTAACACAGATTTTTAACGAGTGAGGCTATGGCACTCTGCAATTCGAAAATTGTTTCATACGGTGAATTCATATATTTATTTTTAAAGTCAAAATAGTCGATTCGAACGTTCAAGAAATGTACTTGCATATTAAATTTTTGATTTTTTTTTAAGATTCATTCCACCATCTTTTCATATAAGTAAGAAAATCAGGGTGGTTCATAATTGTTAAATAAGAGGAGGGTTCGAATGTGTAACATTACGCAAATATGTATATGAAATTTTTAATTGGAAATAGAGTACGATTTGATTGAAGGTGTTCTTTAGTGAGTATCATTTAAAGAACAAATATCATTTTACTAAATTAATTAGCCAAGATGATCAAGTTACATTGAAACTGTCTTTTTTTGAAAACCTGATAGAGGCTATCAGTATATATACAACAGTTTGAGTAAAAGAAAATCGCAACAAAGACGAACAATATACAACAGCTAATTAGAAAAACATCTTCAAGTCTTACTAACAGTACTTGAACCACATTGTAACCTCACGGTACACCAAGTCCGCCAATACCAGCGATCCATCCCCAGCTCCTTCAAAGATGGCTTTATTGCTGTTTCTCCACATGTACCAGCATCCTGCAAGGAGATATACCGCGCACCTTCTTGCTGTCTCTCTAGAGGAGTATGCTCGTTGGGAGTTAAGGAGTATGTTCTGTATGGAGTCTCCATTTGCCGGTATTTTGAAGCCCGTTGTTCTTGAAAGTCTGTACCAGACTGCCTTGGCGAAAGGGCAGCCGAAAAAAAGGTGTATGGCCGTTTCCAGTGAGCATGTGTGGCACATGACACAATGGAGGTCACCATGAAATCCCCTTGTGCTCATTCTGTCACGGGTCAACAATTTATTGCGCAAACAAAGGAACGCAAATACCTTTACAGTTGGGGGGATCGTAAGATGCCAAGTGTACCGGAATCTACATATCGTTTTCCCACCCGCTATCATGACCTCATAAAATGATTTGGCTGTGTATTCCTGCTTTGTATTCCAGCGCCACATCAACCTGTCCTGTGCGGATTCATTGAGTATGGTGCTATCTGTTACACCATTTTGTACTGCCATTTGCAAGGTCCATTTTCGGTTTGCCGGTATCGGTTTCTCCACCGTTGATTTGATTGGGTTAGACCATGAATCGTACCAGTACGATATTTGCACCCCTGCACCAATCTGCCATTGCGTGCTCCAATCAAATAGTGGCCTGATTTTAATCATCTGCATCCAGAAGAAAGATCCATTGCGCATCCAAATGCGATGTTGTTGACTGGATGTAGTTGATCTGAGAGTCGTTGCTACTTGAGCCCAAAGAGTATTTGGACACCGGTACAGTGTCCACCACCATCGTAACAGCAGGGAGTAGTTTCTGAAAAGAATGTTTGATATACCCATTCCACCATTTCGTTTAGGAAGACACACTACTGACCACCATTTCGTTTAGGAAGACACATTACATTGAAACTGTCAAAATGATTATTTGTTATCCTATTTGCTGAAATTAATTTGAAATTTCCAAAATATTAAGAAGTGTGACACAGAAATCAAATTAATAACTGATAATATATATATGATTTTCTTTAAACTACTAGGAACTGATTTGTAAAATTTGAAACTTTAAAGGTTACTGATATAAAAGTTTAAATTTAAAAAAAAAAAGTGACTAACGTGGCACTATGTCCACGTGGTCAACAGGGTGAGCAAGGGATGCTCACCCCTATATTCTCCCAATTGGCCTTCTCTCTTTTGCGTGAAGAAATGAAACAAAAACAAAAAAAGAAATTGGTTATTTGTCACTCTAAAAAATTTTAATTCTAAAAATGTCATCCTGAAACTTAAAATTGTAAAAATGCTACTCTAAACTCCATTAATTTCTAATTTTGCCATTTATACTGTATTCTTATGCTATTTTCATTAAAAATTAACTGAAAAATACTACTTTGGTATACGTATTTCTGTATTTCCGATTATATCCTTCATACAATTTCAAGGTTATTTGCCAAAACAGTATTTTTCAGTTAATTTTTAATAAAAAAACATAAAAATACAGTATAAATGGCAAAATTAAAAATTAATGAAATTTAGAGTGACATTTTTACAATTTTAAATTTTGGGATGACATTTTAAAAATTAGAAAGTTTTAGAGTGACAAATAACTAATTTTCTCAAAAAAAAAAAAGAATTAAACCAAAGAGAAAAAAATAAAGAGAAAACGAAAGAGAAAGGAAAGGAAAACAGAGAGAACTTATTTCTCTCTGTTCGTGCACAAATGAGTTCTTGAGAAAGATTATCGTAAGGAATGCCTTAAGCCGAAAATTCAATTCTTGTGGTATATTTCTCCATTTTTTTCTTTCATTTCGGTGCTTGCTCAAATATGCCATTAATGGCTAATTAAGCTTATTTCTTAGAGCAATGAAAGTGAAATTGTAGAGGATTGTAGAACAGCTAAACACTCTTCATTGTTTTACTTGTACCGATTGATATCACAACTGAGTGAAGATGTGGTTACAGGTTTGAATTCAAATCTGGTACCAAAACCCTAAATAACATTGTACCATTGTTTTACTGTTTTGTGATATTGAGATATTGTTTTGACTCCGGTACCGATCGGTACCAGCAAGTCTAACCCTCCTGTTATGATCTATAGGGATTGATTATAAGAATAGAAAGAAAAAATGTCAGATCTACTCTAATTGTTAATGCTTTAGTAAATCCTCTTTTTAGAAGGGTTAAATTGCAAAATATGGAGCTTGCAAATTCGGTTGGGAATTTTAAGTGAAAATGGAAATTGAATGTGGTTTATGAGAAATTAAAAAGGGAGAAGTCAAATGAGTTGAGTTTGGGTTTGTACTTTGCTCGAAAATTAATGGACTCGAACTAATTAGATTGGAACCGAATTTGAACTTGAAGTTAAACCGAGAATGAATAATGAAATTAATTAAATAGAAAGTTCAATATATATTTATATATTTGGAACAAAATGACTGAATAAACATATAATTGGGATTTAAATATTAGAATACGTAAATTGTTTTGTTATACTTAATTGTTATAAATATTGATCTGAATATATATTATTCTGATATAGGTATAATTGTGAGAAAGACTGATGAGACAGAATGACCAGGAAGTACAGACTGTTAGTGACCTCACTGTTGCCCTATGATATCAGGTGCGGGGTTATTGGATTAGTCTGTGATTCATGACTAGGAATTAAATCATAACTCCCTATGCATTTTGAATATTTGATTGACTGCATTGATTAAACTGTTGCATCATATGCATAGCCCAATACAATTGAAACTGAATTACAAGTAAGTATGTTGACTATCATGTTGATATTGTTTATCGATTGGTTGATTCTTATTGCAAATGATTGATTGAATATTTGAATATTGTAATCCTTGAACCTCCATATAGTGGAGAAAAATGATTAATATATCGTAAAGTCTAGTTAGCTACTAGACTTTACTCCAGGACCCTTATGCGCATATGGTGAATGGCTCCAACTGAACCTAGTACCGGTTGGGAGAGGATATTGAATAAATGTGAATTGTGACTGTAAGACTAACGAACTATGATAACTGTCTTATCATTAATTTTCTTTCCAATAATGACAGTATTGTAATATTGATTTCGTATTGTTTCTGTTAACCAATTATCAGGATAGTTAGAATAGTATAAGCCTGGCACGATAAATATATGATATGTGAAAAGACAGATGTGGGTTGCTGGATGGCATCTTCATGGCAAGTCGGATGGTATCTATCAGTGTTACAAGAATACAAATTGTAAAGTTAAGAAACCAAACGTTACCAGACTTTATAGTTTAAAAGATTTAGACCTAAATCAAAATAATTCTTAGAGTTCAGATTTATTTATGTAATTTTTGTTGTTCAATTGAATACTATTATTGAGCATTTGCATTCGTTATTATATAATAAATTGATAGTTTCTCGTGCGGAGATTTCATTCTGAATATGGATTTCCTTCCAATCGAATAATCTGAGTAGCAATCAGCACTTAGGAATTTCTCACCCGTTTTTCCTTGTGGAATTTACAGGCATATTAGATGAAGACAGATAAATATTTCTGGAGTTATAATTGACAGCAAAGTCACCTAAAGATATGGGATTTGGGATTATTTTATCTGACATGGTGCATAAAGTATTTTTCTAGCATCATCCACTATAAATGGTTAGATAATTCTTGTAAATTTTATTGGGATGTGGTAAAAATAATGGATGATATTGGCAATGCATACAAAAGATCTATGCCTCACGTTCCGTAAATTGAATGGTAAATAGACGCGGTAGAATTGTTGCACCTTCGGATTGGGGGTGTGACAAAATGCCTCTATTTTTGTGCTTCATTTTTTGTGCTTTCATCATCATGCCTGGTATCGAAATGTTATAATTTTTTTATAAGCACATAGAGAAAATAACATTGATCACATCTAACGGTTTTATTTTGACATTTATCTTTTAAATTTTGAGTTATAACATTTAAAAATAGAGGTATGATGGAGGCACGAAAATTAAAATATTTAATTCCTCCTCATCCAAAAAATAAATAGTTAAAAACTCTATAGACTATAAAATTTGATTTCTAAATAAATTTTCATATAAAAATCATTTCAAACAATTCAAATTAATTATTTAAATTTTACAAACAAAAATATAAATTGATAACATTATTCTGTTTGCGCATTGCAAACTATGTAGCCTTGCTCCTTCAGAATTATGACTTCCCAACTTTATAATTTACCTTCTTTATGATGATGACTTTTCTTGTGGGTATGACTTTCCTTAAATAACAGAACGAACTCTGTGAATATGATTCTCGCCAGCCCACGTGGCGGTTGACTAGACAGAGCGGATTTAAATTTTAGACTGGGCTGCTCTGTTGCCGTGTAAGAGCAGTAGTCCAGAGCGCAATCTAATCAAATGACATTTCTGTTCGCTTTCAATCGCTCAATCCTAATAACGTGTCTTGCATCGGCAGGGGTGTCATTTGTGCATCTTGCTACGTTCTTACCGGAGACTGGAGAGAGATGTGGTAGGTTGCTCTTCTATTTTTGCGTGTTGTGGGCGGTGCTTTATTCAATGGATATTACGTGGAAATGGTGACAAGTGGAAAATGAGCATTTTGGTGGTAGGCTAAAATTTAATGTTTTTGGCGTTCGCAATAAACCACTAATTATCCAGAAAAGTGTAGTTTCGATGAACAGTTGAACACCATTTGTCGGCCGATGCATCTAAAGATTTGTGCACATGAATTTTGAAGTATACCGGATTGCTCTGGTGTCTATTAGATCTAGGTCCAAATTCCATCAGACCTACTCCATACTCATAATTACCTACATCAAAACATATAATTAATTCAATATATTTCTATGGAATTGGATTTTGTTCAAAAACCTTTATTTGAAGTCAAGCTTCAACCATTCAAAACATAATAAATTTAAATTGTGTCGTGAATCAAAATCATCTATGCGAATTTTGATACTAATAAGACAGTTTTGGTTCGACTTTTGGATAGACCGATCAAAACTGGATGGCCTAAACAAGAATAGAGATATCAATAACGTTGTTTTGATTTCATAGAGCGTACAAGTTATATATTTTTTTTCATTTTAACTCAATTTTTTGTGTGCTGCATGGAGTCAAAACAACACTGTCAATATTTTTGTGCCTCAACCAACCCTGTTATTTGTGCGGTCGATGGATAGTTGCTGGAAAAAATGTTCCATGAATCACGATGGAGAGAGGTCAGGACCAATGTGTAAAAAGATTAGAATAAGAATCTTTCAATGATTCAAATCTGTTGCTACTTAAAAATAATAGTAGGATTCTACTTTTCTCATTTTTTCTTCATCTCTCTCCTCTCTTTCTCTTTAATTCTCTAATAGGGCCTGTTCGGCAAACTATTGGAATAGAGGAAAATGAAATTTGTAATAACTTCAATTTCTCCTTATTTTGGTCGTGTTCGATTAATGGTGGAAGAGTGGAAGAGCATCAGTAAATAAGTCAAATTCATCTCTTGAAAAAAGTCAATTCCTCTATTCCACATTTCTCATGGAATAGAGAATTGGCTCATAGAAGAATAGAGGAGGAATTGAAATGCAAAAAGTACGAGTTTGATTGCAAAAGTCCAAATCCAATTTTACTTTTTTCAATTCCTTGATCTCACTCATTTTTTTTCTTATTCGACGTGAATATAATCTATTTTTTTACTCTATTCTTCTATTCCACTATTACCAAACAGAACTTGTATCTCTCTCACTAAAAACAGAATTATAATGTTCTTTCTGATGTTTTGATTCATTTTTCGAATGGCAAGGTCTTTGAGATAAAATTAATTAGCGTTTTTTTTTGTACATAAAGTTGTTTCGGTCCGTTACGGAATTTGATACCGGGGAATTAGAACTGAATTTTAATATCCTAGGATTCTGTACGACCTGATGGAGTACAAGGATATACAATTAATGTCCTGGTTAGCTAAAAAGCAAATAGTACTAAGCAGCACATTAATCTAAATCTTTGCACGTGAGGGCTTATTAATGCGCCAATGTCATGGCCAGCTATTTATTTTTCTCTATTACTCTGTTAATGGCCAGAACTGTCTTTTCATTTCCTATTTCTTTTTATTATTTTAAGAGAAAAAAACTCTCCATCTTGCCTCTTGTTTGGTGCCGCAAGTGCCGGTAAGGTAATAGATGCTAATCTTTATATTCAATTAGTTAAATAAAGTCAAAAATAAATTCGATACTAAATTAATTTAAAACATTTGATGTATGATAGTAACTAAGTGCATAAATAAAATATTGTCTGTATAAGATATGTTGCATCTATTAACGAGGTTATGGTATTAATATATTATGCATAGCGCGGATTGGTCCGTACTATGGATTAGTATCTTTGTTTTTAAAGTCTAAACAGTCGATCTGCAACATGATCTCTGTACAAAAATGTATTTGCAGACTAAAATTTATTTATTTTATAATTTTTTACTAATTTTTTTAGATAATTAGAAAATCACTACTTTTGAATGTTCTAAAAAATTTAGATCAAATGACTTTCTACTATTTTAAAAAAAATTGTAAAATTTGATCTACAAATACATTTTCATGCGGAGATCTGAATAGAACTATTCAGATCGACTATTTTAACTTGAAAGATTTATTTAATCCTTTTACAACTATTTAGTGCATGCATTTATGATAATAATATAGTTAAATTAAATAGTCATCATCACTACGATATTACAAGAATCTGTTTTATAGGATTTATTGTATTATTGCGGATACTCTCATATTTGTTAATAGCAATATTCTTAATAATAGTAATTTATGTCGATTTATTCTCGATAATAATTATGTTTTATCCACACTGATAGTTAGTTTTTTTTAGTTTAATAACACTAAATGTTGCTATTTTATTAGACTAATGTGTCACTGGAGTAACAAAAATATCATGGCCATTTTGTCTACCCAACATGTCCCTTGGCCAAAATATAAATCTACAAGTTCACGGAAATTGTAGGCTCAGCCTAATTATTTAATATCTAAAAAAAATTGTAGTTTCTTTTACACAGAGAGTATTGTTGTTGCTACATCAAAGAGCAGAAAGTAGGAGCAGCAGAAAATTCCAAATGGCGAAATATCAATTCCAAGAGGAAAGAGGAAAGAAGAAAACACACATCGATCGCTGATCAAAATATATAATCCAGAAAATAGATTTCAGTGGACCTTTTCATTACTACTTTTCAACAGAGGATAAGATCTATCGATCATCTGCATGCGTTACGAAAGTGGGTTAGCGAAAACGTTACGTTAGGTTGGGTATGTTGTCACGGAGGCTATAAAATATCAGCTAAAGTACTGATTTATTATCCACTTACTGTTCGATCAATTGTCACAGGCCGGATAACAAAACGATATATATATATAGTTCCCCTATTTAGTTAATTATATCTTCTAAGTTTGAATACATCAACAAAATCAGTAAATATAAAAATCAAGAAAATTTGCCTAAAACGAGTATGTTATACACTTGTACTAAGGGAGAGATCGATGAAGAATGAATTGTATTTTATATATCATTAGTCAATCAATCGGATTAATTACATCAAGCATTTAATTATAGAGAATGCTTTATTGTACATAGTTGTAATTAATGACTAATCCTATAACTAACTTTCTATTACAATTCAATTCTAAGTTCTAACTAACTTCATGTCTTGAGTTGAGTCTTGAACTGATCTGCTTGTGTAGAAGGTAGCTAGAGCACCAGTAACTGTAAGCCAGTACCAATAGTACTGATGTGATTGTGCTATGCATTGCACTGGTGGGATTGTGCTATTGGTCTGAGATATACTCACAGTACATTGGAAATGAATCTGCTCTGTCCTTTTTCTAAGAAGAGAATCGGATTTCGTTCTCAGTACATCCTATGTTCAGCTGTAAACAACTTCATTGACTCTTTCTTGATACGTTACCGCTGGTACCATATCTTGTAAAGAAAACTTTTTTAGTACACCATCCTTATAATTTACATCTACAAAAGCATTAACTAAAACATATGTGCTGAAAAGTCTCCATCAACACCACTGTACTTATGCATCCATTGGAATTGGTACCAGCGGTACCATCATCTCTACATCTAAACCGTGCTGGACTATTAGAGTCTTAATACATTCAAATAAGGTCTTTGTACACTTTTAATTTGTAATAAAGGTTGGAGGTCAAGTCACTCAACTATTTAATATTCACAAAAGATTTTCATTCAGATTTCAAACATGTGACCTTCTACACAGAGAGCATTAGATCAAAAATTGGTTCTCAAATAAGATATTTATACTTGTTCTAAAAAGTCGTATCGAATCGTACATGTTTAAATTAAAATTTAAGTCTTTATATCTAGCTACAATACAAATTTTAATAGTTACAAAAAAAAAATTAGAAAATAAACAGGTAAATATAATTTTTTTTTAAGAGAACAGGTAACAAGATAATATACATCCCTCAGAGAATTCGCATCCTCTAAGATATTTCATATGTTGCGTGACTTTTCGGAAAATTGCAACCATTCAAAAACATTCTGCACGAATCTCAAAGCTAAAATAATACTGGCCCCTGCGCTATTCCCGAATAGACACCGGACACATCGGTAACGCAAAATATGAGATATCTCAGAGGGATACGCACTCTCTGTCAGAATGAGAGATAAATTTGGAAGCAGAAGACATAATCAAATTCCGGTGAAAGAAATTAACAAAAGTGAGGATTTTTTTTTGTTTCGCTAAAACTATAATATTACCGAGTAATATATCTTGAATAGAGTTAAAATGCGCCATTTATTTTTTAACCTAATCATACCCCATATCTCTATGTTTGTTTTTAAAGTTCAAAACAATCGATTCGAACCGCTCAATATGATATCCATATAAAAATATACTTAGAGACCAAATTTTGTATTTTTTTTTTTGGAAATTTTTTACCATTTATTTAGATAGTTTTTTTTTTTTGAAAAAAATTATTTAGATAGGTACAAAATCACTGTTTTTGAATGGTTCAGAAGCAATCTAAACAAATAATAAAAAAAAATTAGAAAATATAAAATTATTTCAGGAGCGGTTGGGACTGATTGTTAAAAATAGAGATGAGATGCGGAGCATGGTTGAAGCACAAAACCAATGATGCATTTTAATCCTCCTCATATATCTTGTGCTAAGAATATTTTTAAGTTTGAAAATTTGAAATATAATTTGAAATAAAATTTGAAAGTAATCCCAGCACTAAACAACAAGGGAATCGTCAAACAAGAACGAATCGGGCACGCAATGATCGAACTCAGCCCAAATGAGGGGCTTCAGAACTTTCAGGTGGCGCACGCACCGAATCCATACAATAGCACAAGCACGGGTCGAAATGGGGAGGTGAGGGATCGAAGAAGGCAGTGAGGAGCCTGATCAGGTTGGAGGATGTTGATCCTCCATGAAATTGGAGGCAATCCAATCCAATTAATGGACATTAATTTAAATTTGATCCAAAGATGTGTCCAATCCGCATTAAGTTTGCACGGATAACTTTAAAAAATTTGCGGATGAAGTGCGCACGAACCTTAATACAAATAGAACAATTCCGCATCAAGTTTGATCCGATTTCCATTCTACCACCACCAACTCCGATCCTCCGTAGCGCTCTGCAAGGTAATTAATGCTGAACATCTACAACACGTACTATTAATTGTTCGGCCTCCTCTGCTCAGCGATCACTCTGATAGAGGGCTCCAAATGATCAAATTTCATTGTCTGGCAAGTAGATTGAGATACTCTCAATTGTTAATAACCGTCATAGAGATAGTGACATTAACATATAGTGCATGTGCCATTGTCAAAGTGTCAGGAAGAGAAGAGGAGAAGAGAAGGATTTAAGAGGGAGGGAGGGAGGGGAAAGGTACGCACGCAGTTAGAAACAGAAAGTATTGAAATAGTTAGTACATATTACGGAAAAGGTGCAGATTAAGAGAGTTGAGTGTGGATGAGGAAATGAAAATAGCATTAATGGCAGAGGATAGCTAGCGAAAAAAATATGAGAATGATATGATAGGTAGTAAATGCGAGTAGTTATGGGTGAGCCTAGCCGTCGATCGGGAGGTGGAAGAAGACTACTAGACTAGTCCTCAATCACATGACTTTTCAAAGATCGAGAGAGCTTTGCTGAATCAGAAAGACACAAACATTTCTCCTGTTACAATTTGATAAAAGAAATATTTTAATAACGTGACGTATTACCGCAACACTAAACAAACAAGAATGTCAAATGACTCACATGTAACCTACCTCTCGGCATGCAATTCTCAACATGTGATAACATAAAATATTTGCGACTTTGGAAAGTGCTCGCTTATTTATCATGTACAGGTACTACTAATGCGCTAAAAAGCATGCGGCATGCTAGCTGCTTATGCTCATAATTGAGATTATATATATATATATATATATATATATATATATATATATATATATAGAGAGAGAGAGAGAGAGAGAGAGATGGGCTATGGTGCATTGCAATGCATAGGCACCCTTGTGCATTGGACCATAAATCACCCATTCAAAGTCCAAATGACCGATCCAAACCGTTCATCTTGTTCTCCATATTAATATGTGCTTGGAGACCAAATTTACATTTTTTGGATTTTTTTTACTATTTTTTTAGATTTATTGAAAATCTGAAAATCCGGATGAACAGTAAAAAACAGTAAAAATTTCTGGACCACCAGATCGGCGATTTTCAAAGTGGCTTAATAAATAGTAAACAAATTCCAAAAAATGTAAAATTTGGTCTCCAAGTAGATATTAATATGGAGAACAAGATGAACGGTTTGGATCGGCCATTTGGACTTTGAATCGATGATTTATGGTCCAATGCACAAGGGTGTCTATGCATTGCAATGCACCATAGCCCATCTATATATATATATATATATATATATATATATATAGAGAGAGCTGGGCTATGGTGAGTTGCGAAGTAAGATGTCATTTTTACTTCACGCTCATATTTTTATTTTGAAAATCTAAACAACCGATCCGAACCGCTCAACATGTTCTCCATATTGAAATGTGCTTGGAGACCAAATTTTATATTTTTTGGAATTTTTTTACTATTTATTAAGCCACTTTGAAAATCGCTGATCGAATGGTCCAGAATTTTTTACTGTTTTTTACTGTTCACCCGGATCTGGGATTTTCAAAGTGGCTTAATAAATAGTAAAAAAATTCCAAAAAATATAAAATTTGGTCTCCAAGCACATTTCAATATGGAGAACATGTTGAGCGGTTCGGATCGGGCGTTTAGATTTTCAAAATGGAGTATGAGCGTGAAGTAAAACGACGTTTTACTTCACAACTCACCATAGTCAATATATATATATATATATATAGAGTCCGACTAGGCTAAGCTATGGTGTAAAACGACTTGGTACTCCACGTCATATCTTCATTTTCAAAGTTCAAATAGTCGATTCAAACCTTCCAACATGTTCTTCATATTGAAATGTACTTGGAGACCAAATTTTACATTTTTTGGAATTTTTTTACTATTTATTAAGCCACTTTGAAAATCTGAAAATCCTTATGAACAGTAAAAAACAGTAAAAATTTCTGGACCGCCGGATCAGTGATTTTCAAAGTGGCTTAATAAATAGTAAAAAAATTCCAAAAAATATAAAATTTAGTCTCCAAGTACATTTCAATATGGAGAACAACTTGAGCGGTTCGGATCGGTAGTTTGGATTTTCAAAACGAAAATAATGAGACGTGGAGCACCAAGTCGTTTTACACCATGGCTTAGCTAAGCCCAGCACTATATATATATATATATATATATATATATATATATATATATATAGTGCTGGGCTTAGCTACTTCATGGAGTAAAACGACTTGGTGCTCCACGCCTCATTATTTCCATTTTGAAAATCGAAACGACCGATCCGAACCGCTCAAGTTGTTCTCCATATTGATATGTGCTTGGAGACCAAATTTTACATTTTTTGGAATTTTTTTACTATTTATTAAGCCACTTTGAAAATCACTGATCCGGCGGTCCAGAAATTTTTACTGTTTTTTACTGTTCATAAGGATTTTCAGATTTTCAAAGTGGCTTAATAAATAGTAAAAAAATTCCAAAAAATGTAAAATTTGGTCTCCAAGCACATTTCAATATGGAGAACATGTTGGAAGGTTCGAATCGACTATTTGAACTTTGAAAATGAAGATACGGCGTGAAGTACAAAGTCGTTTTACTCCATGAAGTAGCTAAGTCAATCTCTCTCTATATATATATATAGACTATGGTGAGTTGTGAAGTAAACGTTTTATTTCATGCTCATATTTCATTTTAAAAATTCAAACCATTGATCCGAACCGCTCAACATGATCTTCATATTGAAATGTGTTTGGAGATCAGATTTTACATTTTTTGGAATCTTTTTACTATTTATTAAGTCACTTTTAAAATCGCAAATCCGAGTGAACAGTAAAAAACAGTAAAAAATTCTGGACTATTGAATCAGTGATTTTCAAAGTGGCTTAATAAATAGTAAAAAATTCCAAAAAAATGTAAAATTTGGTCTCCAAGCACATTTCAATATGGAGATCATGTTGAGCGGTTCGGATCGGTAGTTTAAAATTTCAAAATAAGAATATGAACGTGAAGTAAAAATGACATTTTACTCGCAACTCACCATAGCCCAGCTCTCTCTCTCTCTCTCTATATATATATATACAGAGAGAGAGAGAGATAGAGGAGGGATCCAATTACATCACTTTTGAGTAATTCTTAAATACGCTCTAGATGCGGAGGAGGGATCCAAAATACGCTTGGGACGAGATGGGGGCAAATATTTAGCGTATTTTAGTATAAATATGCTAATTATACATCAAAAGAAGTAATCTAACAAATATTAAAAATAAAATTTAAATTTTTATTGTTAAATTTCAGCATATTGTCTCTTAAAATCTAAAAAAAAAAAAATAGTGGACCGCTCCTGGGACGGTTAGGAGACTTTAAAAAAAAAAAACTGAGGACATATTTGATATTTAATTTTTTTTTTCTGAGGGTATTAATAAACAAATCGGCACAAATTTTTGTATTGAAATGCTAGCGGCCAAGAATAGCATGGCAGTTTTTGACCCAGAAAAAAGAGCTTTGGTATGACCATTGATTTTCTTATATCTATGAAAGCGAAAACATTAATTTGATAAAAGATAAAATAAATTCACAGCAATTAATACTGCGTATACTGCTTACCATTTTCTATATTTACGAAAAAAACATCATAGAAAATATATAAAAAAAAAACACATTAAAAACTGGCAGCTTCATCTTTCAGTCTCTTTCTTTTTGTCTAGTTGACAGTTAGTGAGTGGGCAGAGTAATAAAGTGACACTAATTAAGAGATAAAAAAGATCATATATTTTTAGCACTATTTCTTCAAATAAAAGGACTTTTAGCATTGAGGGGCTTGAAGAGTTGAAGTATAACATGCAACACAGGAGCTTGTGATATGAGTCCGCAAGTGCGAAGAATCCCAATGCAGTGCTTAATATGATGCGCTGACAGCGGTGTGCAGTCTTTCTTTGTGACAGTCTAACCTTGAAAATATTTTTCTTTTTTCACAACAAAACAAACAAACAAACGGGACAATTTTCTATCTTTCAGAAGAACTCCCTGAAAGAACCTGGTCTGTTTCGAGATGTGTAGACCGATTAACTTGGAGTTTGACTGGCAATCAATAAACAAAGCAATTACTCCTAACAATAAAAAAAATAGAATAAATGTTATAGTACTAGTACCCCGCCTCCGTCCCCGGCGTTGTCTCCATACTCTACTTTTTTTAACAGCATCTATTATTTGTTATTATTTTTATTTTTATCTTTTTTTTAGAAACTGAGAAATGTATTTTTTTTTTCTTTTTTGTTATCAATACATAAGAAATGCATTTCATTTTGTTTGAATTTTTTAAATCTAAGATTTCAAAAATATACAAGACTTTACATTTTCTTAATGATCTTCCCTCTCACTAACCGTATCTCACTCTCTCACCAAAGATTTATCAAGTTAGTATTTAAAATGTTCCTCTCTCTCGTGGCTATTCAAAATACTCCTAATAATATCATAAACTATCTATCTTTTTTTATTCAAAATAACATAAGCATCATGCCATAAACTATATATCTTTTTCTTTTAAAAAAGAACTTGAGCATCATGACATAAACTATCTATCTTTTTTTTTATTTAAAAGCAAAAGCAATCCGGATCTTAAAAAAAACTAATCATTAAAAAAAATTTCAGTTTGAATCTTTAAATAAAAGCTTATGTAGCATAGTGTGCGTTATAGCGTGTAGCGCAAATAGCAAACTGTTATTATCGCTATAGCGGTCGTAGCTGAAATAGCACACTTTTGTCCCGTAGTGTAGCGTTTAAAGTCTGAAAACACCGTAATACTGCTATTATATTACGTAGCTATAGCGCTTTAGAACAATGATTACTTAACATGCCATTCGGTCCATTTTGAGTTTATAAACCAAGTCGAATCAAAATATGATATTTCTTTTTACCCCTCAAATTTCGATGAGGCGAACCGAACCACCAAACATCTCTCTCTAGATCTCATCTTTCGTTTGAACTCCATTATCTGTACCACATCTCTGTACTAGTTAGCTCCTTTCAGAGATAAATACACCGAAGCAGAGCCTAAAAGAAAGACAAGCACTGAAGCAGGGAAAAAGAGAAAGAGAGCAACTTCACCTCCGAACAGTAGACATGTCAGAGGAAGAAGAAGAGGACTCCGACAAAGTCCGTCGCTCCGCCACTAACTCCGCCGCATCGGCTCCACCTTTCTCCGATCAAGTGCTTGAAAACGTGCTCGAGACAGTTCTCCAGTTCATCTCCTCACCACGCGACCGCAACGCGTGCTCACTTGTTTGCCGTTGGTGGAACCGTACCGAATCCTTGACCCGACAACACTTATCGGTTGGGAACCTCTACTCGGTCGACCCGACTCGCGCTGTGACCCGCTTCCCATACATCCAGTCCCTCTCTCTGAAGGGTCGGCCCCGGTTCGCAGATTTCGGATTGTTTCCGCTGGGTTGGGGAGCTGGGTTTACTGCTTGGGCTAAGGCGCTTGTGGCTGGTCTCTGCGCTGGATTGGTAAAGAAGCTGGTTTTGAAACGGGTCACGGTTTCAAATTCGGATCTTGAGCTTATCGGGCAGGGTTTGCCGAACTTCAGCGAGTTGACATTGATTTGTTGTGACGGGTTTGGCACGCCTGGTCTGGGTGCCTTAGTGGAGAATTGCAAGTATTTGACTCTCTCTCTCTCTCTCTCTCTCTCTCTCTCTCTCTCTCTCTCTGATACTCTTGGATTTTGGTACTTGTTGATACTTTTACTTCTCTGTTTGATGCTCTGTTTTGTGGAACCTAGCATCGCAGGAACTAATCTTTTATTTTTTTTCGGTAAAGAATAGTTATCCGCGATGCTTTTAGATTTCTGTTGGAATTTTGAAATGATGGTACGTTGCTGGGATTTTTGGTAAAAGAGAAAATGATAGCATTGATTAAGAGTGATTCAATAATTAACTGTATTGGTTGTACATTCGTTATTTCCTACTTTATTTTCAAATCTTTTGTTGACCATATACTGTTTTCTTTTCCTGGAACTGTACCACAAATACAAAATAACCAAAAGTTCGTCATTTTGAGATGGATTCAGATTGGATCAAGATGGTAATTTCCCGTTAAGTGTTTTATTCAGATATGTGGTCTTTACTAGATTCATCATCAGGTCCATCCAAACCTGAAAAGGCAACCAGAGTGCAGACATAAAATTCTTTTTTAGTATTGGAAAATCGACTGATTTATATTAGCATTAAATAATTATGGATCAGTTAATATCCAAAGCAAAAGAAAGATAGGAAAGCTGATCCCTGTATCATGCCACCCAATATTAAAACTAAACACTTTACAAAGCTAAAAAAACAGTGTGTGCAGGTTTCTTAATCCTCTTCCAATTAATAAAATAAGATGCTTTCTCTTTCTTAGGCAATTGTGCGTTCTGGATCTCATTGACAGTGACATAGAAGATGACAATGCTGACGACCAGGCTCTCGTTGACTGGATCTCAAAATTTCCCAAGACCAACAATTGCCTTGAATCTCTCTCCTTCGAATGTGTCCCATACCCTGTCAACCTTGGCTCTCTTGAATCTCTCATAGCTAGGTCAACCAACCTACGCCGACTTCGAGTTAACCCCCACATTTCGATTGGCCAGCTATGTCATCTCATGTTGCGAGCCCCACAGCTAACCCATCTGGGTACAGGAGTGTTTTGCTCTCCAGTGAATGAGGATGAAGAAGTGGAGGTCAAGGAAGTCAAGGCAGTTTTTGGGTCTATGAAGGGTCTCATTTGTCTTTCTGGGTTTAGGGATTTAAAACCCGAGTTATTACCCGCAATTTACCCTGTTTGTGGGCAACTTACTTCACTTAACATGAGCTACACTGAGATTTCTGCTGAGCAGCTAAAGCCTTTGATTCGTCATTGTCATAATCTCCAGATATTTTGGGTAAATACATATTCTTATTTAATTTTGGAAGTTTCAAAGTTTAAAAAACTGCAACACAACTTTATTTGACTTAAGTATTAAAGAAGTAAAGGTTAGTTCATACCTAGATATTGCTCAATAAGATTTCATCATAAAACATAATTTGCCAGTGTGTTAAAAATAAATGTAGCTGCACAACTCTTTTACATGTAATTTTTTTTGAACAACCGTAGCTGCATGGAGTCATGGAGTAAGGCAGAATATTTCTCAATAGGGTCATTTGGGCAATATAATTGTGTAATGTGAATGTGGGTTGGATTCATCTAGCATTAGCCTAAGCATGGTTTAGACCCTGCTTTGATGTGTTTTGCCATGTAGTAGATTAGTTTAAGACCAGAATGTGAAGTTGAATTGAACTGGGTTTGGGTTTAGTGCAAATTTGAATACATCTGTAATTTTAATGTGAATTTTCCTATTAACATCATTTGGTAGGCCCTTGACACAATTGGAGACGAGGGCCTGAAAGTAGTAGCCACAACATGCAAAGAGCTTCGTGAATTAAGGGTCTTCCCACTAGACCCTACTGAGGAATCTGAGGGGTCAGTATCTGACTTGGGGTTGATATATATCTCGGAGGGGTGCCGCAAGCTTCAGTCGATCCTTTACTTTTGTCAGCGTATGACCAATGCTGCAGTAATCTCCATGTCTATCAACTGTCCTGATTTGACCATCTTTCGCCTCTGTATAATGGGTCGCCACAAGCCTGACCACTCCACTGGTGGCCCCATGGATGAGGGTTTTGGTGCCATTGTCATGAATTGCAAGAAATTGCGTCGCCTTGCTGTTTCAGGTCTCTTAACAGATCAAGCTTTCGGGCTATTTGGTAAGTACGGGAAGACTATTCGTACCCTCTCGATTGCATTTGGTGGGGACTCTGATTTGGGGTTGAAGCACGTTCTAGAGGGATGTTGCAATTTGCAGAAATTGGAGATTAGGGATAGCCCCTTTGGTGATGCGGGTCTTTTAGCGGGTATTGGACACTTCTATAACATGAGATTTGTTTGGCTCAATTCGTGTAGGCTTACTGTGAGGGGTTGTAGGGAAGTGGCTAGGAGCTTGCCACATATGGTTGTGGAAGTCTTTGGAGATCCTTTTTTTGGGAGCCCGAAATTGGAAGATGATGAGCCAGTTGACAGGTTGTACATGTATCGATCTCTTGCAGGGCCCAGAGATGATGCACCACAATTTGTCAAGATATTGTAGGGAGTTACATGTAGGATAATTTGGTTGAGTCATTTTTCGATACCAACTGGTTAATGGGGTAATGCAATTGGTTTGTTGGATTTAGGTGGACGGGTCATTAACCTAGATGTTTTATTAGGAGGGTTAATTCATATATACATAGAGAGAGGGAGAGAAAGATTACTGTTTTGTTTTAGATTTTTTGGGTTTGTTTCTACAGCAGAGGTCCTTCTGAAGGGGTTTCTTCAAGAATAATTTTTTTTAAATATTCTTCGTTGCATGATAATTGAGGAACCCCTCAAATTTTGTCATCTCGGTCTTAAATCAGGCGTGAAAATATTTTTTTATTTTATGCTAATTGTTTGCATGTACAAGGAGTATTTTTTTTTAATCTAAGTTTGAAATGCCTTGGAATTTTTTTTACCTTTTCTGTTTGATGAACAGATAGATAGGATCTTTTATATTGGTCATTCAAAATCTGGATGTACAATTTTTTTTTTTTTGAAATTCTGGGCAGTGGCTGCCGAGATTAAAATTTGGCTGGTCATTAAGTAATTCATTTGCACCTTACTAATGAGAACATGGTTGGGTGTTTTACTCAGCAATTGGTGGGGAACCGTTTTTAGTTTTTAGGGGAAGATTTTATTGCTCTAGTACTATACTATTTTTTTCCTCACTTGGGGGAGTTTGTTTTAATACTAAACACTTAATTTCATGTAAAGACTTAATTTGGGGAGTTCCGGCACTATTACCATTGTCACCGTAGGCATCACCAATAAATTGGGATCCAGTAAATTGGGTTTTCTTTTGTCTCAATTTTTTTATTATCTTTAACAAGATGATTTTTTTGGTTCAAAAAGGTTGGACATTATTATACTCATCTTTTGAAGTTGCCTTGGTCAATTTAAATTTTATCGATCGGATAATTGAAAAGCTTTAAACACTTAGCAAAGTTACAAGCAGACTGATTCAAGTTGTGAATGTATGCGTTCTTAATTTATTCTGAATGTTTTTGTTTCATCAACTTGTTTCTATGTTTGAAAAATTATTTTTGGCATTTTTTTAGCTTATGAATGCATGCTTTCTAAAAGATTCTGATACATGCTTTTAGAAAATATGTATAGAATTATCAAACTTACTAAAACAAGATATGAATGTTAAAAACTTCAAAATATCAGGAATTGACAAAATTTTCCAATAAATTCATATTACATGAGAATATATCTACGTTAAATAAGATTATATCTAATTTTATAAATAAATAAATAAATGTTATTTTTTTTTATAATTAAGAGTTTATATGGCAAAGTTACGTAAGATATTTTTGTTGCGGAGTAAATTTTGAATGATGAAATAAAAGAGGGAAAGGTAATGATTAGGACTAGGAGCGTGGGCATGGTCGCGATCTATCTATCTATCTATCGAAGGTGAATATATTATAGAATCAAGAGTTATACAGCCAGCCAGGTCACTATCTCTTTGTATGGAGTATGGACCATTCGATTTGAAAGGAGGAAATATCCAAAATGTGTCAATCTAGCTTCTCTCATTATCTTGAGCAGAAGAGCAGTAGTCTCCTTCATCACAGTCACAGATATGTATATGGAGTACAGCTGATGTTGTTGCTGTCTCTCTCTCTCTCTCTCTCTCTCTCTTTGTTTGGAATTGGAGCGAGAGATGATTGCTTCTGTTTTATAAATGATTGCTTGATTTTGCCTTGCTTGTCCTACATTGCCGGGGCCATCCCTGCTCAGTCCTTTCCTCATTTAATTTATCAACAATCAATTTAGAAAAAAATTATATATTAAATCAGTAAAAGAAATTGTATGCTTAGGAAGAAATGTACAGCACAGCAAGTATTATTATATTAAATTTACTAACCAAATTCAGACTATGAACTCATATCCCTAATTATAGAAGTCTGTTAAGTTTATAATGAAACCTTTTTTTTTTTTTTTGCTGAAATAAGAACTTCATTAATTCCAGCACCATTTGAATGCATAGTACGGATATTAGCCTTGCCTCTAGTTTTTAAAATAAGAGTTCTATTAATTTCGACGTCATTTATATGTTTTTTTTTTATAAATTCAACATACATCTTGAAAAATTGAACATCATCGTTCAAAATTTGTAATAGTTAAATATGGGGTTCTAAATGAAAAAAAAAGAGTACTAGATGAATAATTGATAGATATAGCAAAATCTGACTCGAGATGATATTACCTTTGAAGGGGCATCAAAGTTGTTAGAGAAAATGTTATTTTTTTTTCCAACTATCATTAATACATAATTTGATTTTCTATAAGAATCAATGTATAGATTATATTAAACTGTTCAGCTTAACCATTTGAATTTCAAATCTAATTAAATTGTATTTTGATACTAAGTATATTTTACTATGATTCATATTCTTTTTTTTTCTAAAAAAAATAGCTGATTTGTCAATGCATATTCTGTAATGATAATTAGCGAATAAATTGATAGTATATAATTTAATCTAAAATTTTAGCAAATATAATATATACATTAAATACATCATGTATCTAATATCATAAAATATAGAAAATTATTATATTTTATCCAATTTACAAATTTTAATCCCCTTTTAGATTATTTTAAAAGATATATAAATTATTAACTAAATGAAATGATAAAATATTGTATAAATTAATTTTGTCAAAAATTACTAATTAAAAATCTACATAAATTGTTGGATAAATTAATTTTATGATAAATTACTAAATAAAAAATAGTAAGAAATATAATAATATGAATAACTTTGACCAGACATAACTTAAACCACAAAATAAAAAATAACTTGAGTTATGATTTAACTTTAGACCTCAATTAAATATGAATAATTTTAACAAAAGTTGAAATAATTAACTTAAGCCTCATTAATCTTAAGTCATAACCAAACACCACCTAAAATTAAACGAACCTGATCTGAACATGATCTAAACTGTCTCGTGCCCCTTTAGAAGTTCCAAATCACACTCAATCTGAAAAAAGAATCAAAACCCGATTTGACCCTGACTTTTTTAAAAGATCAAACTGGACCAAAAATTTGATTCGACTTAATCCTTCTTAAAACTCGAACATGATTCAAAACTTGACGACTTGAAACACAACCTATGACCAGGGGCAGAACTACAAAATAGAGATTGGGGAGCTGAAAAATCAAATATAGTGTAATTTTATTTTGTAGAAGGGACAAAGATATTAATGCATATAAAAATTACAAAATTTAATAGACCAAACTACAAATTTTCAAACTATAAGCCTTTCCTCACCACTATGTTCTGCCCCTACCTATGACCTATAGACAGTATGACTTCACAATTCTAGGAAGTCCAAACCAGAGTCTGATTGGACCGATTGTCACCTTTAATAATTGACACAGAAGCATACTACATCATTATGTATTCAGGGGATTCAGCGACGGAGCCACATTGAATCAGTCTAGTAAGTAATTTTTGAATTTTGAAAACTGAATATAAGATCATATATAATTTTGATGTTGTTCTAGAAATCGTTTTGTCTATCACTCAACAATTTACGGAATGAATTAGTTAATTCATGATAATTGGCAACTCACTAGTTATATCAGTAATTTTTTCTTTGCTTGTCCTTCATAAAAATCCTAGCTACACTCATAGGTGTTGTTCGGCAGGTCTTTCTTAAGCCTCCTTAAGACTAAATGAGCCTTCTTTAGTTTTCTCAGGCTTTGAACCCTACCGAACACCGATTCTTTAGTACGGATTAAGATCATCTCCTTTAGTCTTCTTTTGTCCGGATCTTAAGACACATCTACCTCTTTTTTTAACTTTCTTAGTTATCACCTACGAATCAAGACAACCGAATATCAGTTCCTTAAAACTCCTTAAGACTTAATCCGAGTACGAATTAAAAGGTGTGGCCGAACAGCTCCATTAATAGACTTATTAGCTCGGGTAACCCGTAACCCATGAGGCAATTATTAAGCAAAACGACCTATAGGATAACAACAAAACGTTTTTGAATTTTTTTTCGTGATAGATAGTGGGCGTCATGGTAGAATAAGAGGTACCTTTATTGCATCAAAGTTTGATGGTTAGGTCTGAATCAAAACTTTTCAAACTTTTGGCATCTTGCACCTTTAGTTTTCCCGGAGAACAGTATTATCACATTGACGCGCCAAAGTTAGTTAATTAGCCACCACAACTTTATTTATGATTTTATTACCTTTATCTTTTGGATATTACGGACAAGGACCTGTCCTGACTCCTAACCAGTGCAGGAAAAAAATGAAAGTCTAATCCCTATAATTATGTTATCATACTTCATTCCTGTATCAATTTTCTCAACTTACGTGATAAATTCATGAGGTCATTAATTAGGTAAATGGCAATTTTAACTTTACATTGTGGGACCTGCCAATAGCTTAGCTAGCTAGGTAGCGATGATGATTATATCGTTTGACTGTACGTACTTGAATGAGACCCAACCTAACTGTACAAATGCAATCAATAATAGCAATAGCCCCAAGGCCCCCAAAGGCCAAAGGCTGTTCATATAAAATATGCTTGGACAGCCCTTTGGATTTGACCTTTTAATCTAAAGTCTCCATAAATTGTGGGGTCCTACCCGTAAATCTTTAAATACAATATCTCTGAAATCATTGAATTGTCCTTTGATGGGATACAACTACAAGTGAATAAATAATTAATCTGGACCTGATTCTTGATATTATCAAACATTTTATATTGTTTTGTTTGTTTTTCACTTTTCAGAGAGGTAACTTTCAACAGAGTAAAAAATTAGACAAGTAGCACCTAGGATTCTTGTTGGATATAAATAGCATGTATTTTCTTTCGTGAGGATTTTGAAGAAAAATATGGGTCTAGTTCATTTTTTCATTGGTAGATTGTCAATTACAAAAGATTTGTAACATAGAATAGGAAAATAAGGAAACTCAAAACAGCTGAGCTTAAAAAAACATAAACGTAAAGAACAAAAAACCGAAAAAGACAGTAAAAGGGAAAGTAAAGCCAAAAGAGAAGATCTATCTATGCTAAGGTGTTGTTGTCCTGTATGATTTTGCTTCGAAAAATTATATCTGTCAGAGAATTTCGTTCTTCAGTTCTTCAATTCCCTTGCTACCTTCGGTGAATGTTTGAGCACACCGCTCATGCCATAAAATGAAGAGTGTCATTAATAAGGCCGACCTCTGCTGTACTGTAATTCTTGTCGTTGTTATGACCTTGATTTTTGACGAGCTAGCATTCACCACTGTCATTTTTTCAGGTATCGTCCTTGTCATTTCTTCATACATAGCTCTTCCGTGAGGATTAAATTTTTTATTTAATAAATTAAAGTAGAAAGTTTGACCGTTTAAAAAGATAAGATCCGTAAATCCAGCTCTTTCTTTTTAAATTTTTTTAAAAAAAACACAAGTTTCAGACGAGATTTGGAAGTTTGATTCTTCATAGAGCTGAATAATTAACCGATGATCTTAGTGATTTTTTAGTTAAAAGTGGCACATAAAGTACCACCTGTTTCTTTTATCAGAACTCCCAAGTTTTGTATAATCTTCATTTGGGACTAAAACAACACTAGCGAGCTTGATATCCCCTCTAAAAGCCCCTCGAGATCAAAACACAAAAATAAAAATAAAAAAATCTTATAGAAACCTTGCTCACCCAATGAGGTAAAAATAGAGGTGCTATTTTTATTCAATTAACTCGGTTCCGATTAATAGGATGTGATTAAAAAAATATAACCGATACATACATGACTAAATTTTCTATATTCGATCTGAATTATATCGGAATCCGACACTATAATAGATATTATAGTATATGATTTTAATCTACCTAACCGAGCCAAATCTAGATCTTATTCGATACCTATATAATAAGTGTTATGCTGATAGTTTAACAATTATAATAAATAATGATCCTAACATGTATGAAGAAAAATAAATTTACAATATTTATATTTTATCGTCTCGTTTTTTTTTTATTCTAAAATTTGCAAAGCACCACTTAAAAATTTCTAATCCTAATACATCTGTCCCCGAGATTTTTATTAATATCCAAAGTTAATTAGAAATTAATAAATATATCCACTAATGTTGAGAATTTATAAAAATATCCATACCAATCATTTTCTAGCTGATACTAATTTTTGTTTTGTTTTTAGAGACACTATGAATAGCAAGATGCTGAAATCTAACACTAAAAATTTGAATTTGTTTTAAAATATTTGTTAGATTAATTTTTTTTGATATATAATTAGCAAAATACACTAAATTACTTGAAATTATGTTAAATTATGCTGAATTACACAAATTATGTTAAATTATGCTAAAATACAGTAAATTACGCTAAATTACATATGAATAGGGATGATATCTTCACTGAGAAGGCGAAAAACTACGACGAAACTTCAAACGGCCATAAAACGGTGCTCGAGTGTCCGATTTCAGCAAATGACCACTTTTCGGAAAGCTTACGAAAATACGCATGCGTCAGTGCCTACTTTGTTAGACTTCAAAATTCAGAATTGCCAAAAAACAAAGGGAGGAGCCTTAAAACTTGAGTTGAAGTTTCCGCTTACGATTTTTATTTCTATTATTCAATCTAAGTAGCTCAGTAAATTAGTTATATAATGAACTTGTAGAATACCAATTTTTTGAAATTTTTGAAATTTTTTTACTATTTTTTATGATTTATGGAAGATGGTATAAAATCGGCCTAATTTAGCGTAATTTACCATTTTTAGCATAATTTTGTGTAACTCAGCGTAATTTGACATAATTTCAAGTAATTTAACGTATTTTAGTATAAATATGCTAATTATATATAAAAAAAAGTAATCTAACAAATATTTTAAAAAAATCAAATATTTTAGTGTTAGATTTCAGCATCTTGTTATTCATAGTGTCTCTAAAAAAAAAAAATTAGTACCGGCCATTTCTGGCCAGTACCAAAAAAATTAAAACCAGCCAGGAAATGGCCGGTATGGATATTTTCATAAATTCCCAACATTAGTGGGTATATTTATTAATTTCTAATTAACTTTGGATATTAATAAAAATGCGGGCATCTGTCCCAGACAAAATGCATCCATGAAAAATATTATAAATTAAGTACATTACAATTTGATTTTGTTATATCGTTGTGTTATATTATTATGATGAAAAAATATATTTTATCCAGGAAAGTACTTTTAATTTGGATATATTATAAGACAAAATTCCATGAGAAAAATTAAGGAAAAAGAGACTAGGAATAATAATTTTTAAGAAAATAATGGTTCATCAAATTACTTGCACCATACCTTTGGCTAATAAATTATTGATATCTATTTTCAGATTATAAATACTATTTGAGAGATTAGTTTTAATACAAAGTGTCCGTATATGTATCTAATTCGATTTGAAAATAAAAATTCTGAAGGGAAGGGATTAATAAAAATTCAAATCAATCTATTTCATTAGTTGTACGTTTACATGCAATTTTTATAATTTTTCAAATTTATGTAGTATCAAGTCAAGCGGTCAAATGTGTGAGTTTTTAAATTAATTTTAATGCATTCATTTTTCAATATTTTTGACCGCTTTATTTGATAATAAAATAACTAGAAAATATAAAAAAAAATTATTGTAAACGCATGACTCATAAAATAAATCGGTTTGAACGATTTGGATTAGTCGTTTCAAGTCTATCAAATTAATTTTGTAGTTGGTGTCATATGACACCGATGTCATACTAGCCAGACTCTTTAATGACACAGCAGCCTGGCATTTTACTAATACATTTTTTTTCTTTCTAAATTGCTGTGTAAAAAAATTATTACAATAAAAATATTTGGTAAGAGGTTTACAAAATTCATTAAATATTTCTCAAGATATTTAATTTATAATGATTTTACATCTGTCAAATAAAAAATTCAGCCACGAGGAGCTCAACAAGTACGGAGGCAAATTTCAAATTATCTAATTAACTATAGAATAATTAAGACAAGTATGGGGTCAATCTACATGAAAAAAAAAATACGGGTCAATCATATAAATTATATAAAAAAATGAGTATGAATCAAGGTTCTAAATAGCGTTTATAGCGTCGTAGCGGGAAGGCTAAAAAAAAAGCTATAGCGAATAGCGTTGCTATAGCGGAAGCTATTCCAAATAGCGTGTTTTTTTTTTACATTTCATATATTCAATATTTGTACTAAATATCAACATTATCTAAAGTCTCATAGAACAATAAATAACACTAAAGTAATTAAGAAATTATAATATTCATATTGAACCAGTACAAAGTTCAAATTGCGGTTCAAAATATCCATAGTAATATCATAAACTATCGATTTTTCCTATTAAAAATATCTTAAGCATCATGATTCATGACATAATCTATTTTTTTTTTCTATTCAAATTTTAATTTCAATTTGGACTTTTTTTCTATTCAAATTTCAATTTCTATTTTCAATTTCAAATTGATTTATCTGTAGCAAGTAGCAACAAATTCAATTTCGGTTTGAGATTTTTTTTATCTTTATTTAAAATCCATATAAATTGCTTAAAAAAAAAAACCCATATTGTATAGTGCAAATAGTGCGAATAGCGGACCGCTATAGCGTTGTAGCGGCCGTAGCGCAAATAGCGCATTTTGATGTCATAGCGTAGCGTTTGGGGTCCAAAAACACTATAGCGCGATATTTAGAACACTGGTATGAATTTTAAACTGCCTGTGATATTTTGGGTCAAAATATATAGAAATATGGCATATGATTATAAACTATTAAACATAATTTATTTAGTTACTATTTTTCAGAAAATAATATATAGAGTTGTCATACTTTTTTTTTTTAATTACATTTTTACTGCGCCGCTAATAGCTGTGTACCCCTATTTAGTTGCGTAATTTGGTTGTGCAGCTAATAGCTATGTGAGGAGGGTTCCAATGCACTCAAATAATATATATATATATATATATATATATATATATATATATATATATATATATATATCTCCATTTTTAAAGTCCGAACAGTTGATCCGAGCCGCTCAACATAATCTTCATAATAAAATATGCTTGGAGACCAAATTTTATATTTTTTAGAATTTATTTACTATTTTTTTGGATAGATACAAAATCACTGTTTTAAGGAGATTCTGGACCATCCGATAAAGTGATTTTGTATCTATCTAAAAAAATAGTAAATAAATTCTAAAAAATATAAAATTTGGTCTCCAAGCATATTTTATTATGAAGATTATGTTGAGCGGCTCGGATCGACTGTTCGGACTTTAAAAACGGAGATAAAGATGTGAGTGCATTGGGAGCATAAAAATGTGGGTGCATTTGAACCCTCCTCTAGCTATGTACCTCACTTTGACAAAATTTCTTTGATAAAACTTTGACTCATTTGATTCTTGCGGGTCTCACCTGTGCACATAGTCCAAATGTTAATGAAAATTTATGTGGGTCCCACCAAAACATGTGCACAGTTATTGCCGACATTTTTAAAAATAGTAAAATACCCTAAGTTAATTACAGATTAATAAATTTACCCACGAGTTGGTGAAAATTTTAAATATGTCCAAACCGGCCAATAATTGGCAGGTCCCGATTAAAATTCCCGACCGGTCAATAAATGGCCAGTCCCGTGATTTTTTTTTTTAAAGAAAAATAGCTAAAATGTTGAAATCTAACTAAAAAATCGAATTGTTTTTTTAAATATTTGTTAGAAAATACGCTATGAATTGGGCCGATTTTGTGCTAAAATATGGTAAATTACAATAATTATGCTAAAATACGGTAAATTTACTAAAATGCTGAAATTACAATAATTATGTAGAATTATGCTAAAATACGGTAAATTACGCTAAATTACGTATGAATAGGGCCAATTTTGTACCATCTTTCATAAATCATAAAAAATAGTAAAAAAATTCCAAAAATAATAAAAATTGGTATTCTACAAGTTCATTATATAACTAATTTACTGAGCTACGTAGATTGGAGAATATAAATGAAAATCTTAATCGGAAACTTCAACTGAAGTTTTGAGGCTCTTCCCTTTATTTTTTGGTGATTCTGAATTTCGGAATTGGTATTGCTTGTTTTGGCGCATGCGCATTTTTACAAGCTTTTCGAAAAGTGGTCATTTGCTGAAATCGGACACTCGAGCGCCGTTTTATGGCCGTTTGAAGTTTCGTCGTCGTTTTTCGCTTTCTCAGTGAATATATCATCCCTATTCATACATAATTTAGCGTAATTTAGTGTATTCTAGCATAATTCTACATAATTATTGTAATTTCAAGTAATTTAATGTAATTCAGCATAAATCAAGTAATTTAGCGTGTTTTAGTATAAATATGCTAATTATATATAAAAAATGTAATCTAGCAAATATTTAAAAATAAATTCGATTTTTTAGTGTTATATTTCAGCATTTTAGCTATTTGTCTCTTAAAAAAAGTTAACATAATTTAAAGTAATCTGGTGTCAATCAGCATAAATTAACATAATTTCAAGTAATTTAGCATATTTTAGTATAAATATGCTATCAAAAAAAGTAATCTAACAAATATTTAAAAAAATAATTCGATTTTTTAGTGTTAGATTTCAACATTTTAGTTATTTTTCTCTAAAAATATATATATATATATATATATCACGGGACCGGCCATTTATTGGCCGGTCGGGAATTTTAATTGGGACCAGCCAATAATTGGCCAGTTTGGGCATATTTAAAATTTCCACCAACTCATGGGCAAATTTATTAATCTGTAATTAACTTAGGGTATTTTTAAAAATGTCGGAGTTATTGAAAATGTTTTCATTCGCTTTGAACAGAAAAAAAAATAAATCAAAGAGGGGTAGCCGTATGCAACTCTTAGTATTAACTACGCACCTGACAAAAATATAATTTTTCAAGTAAGCTCGGCAACTCTGTGTATTATTTTTTTGAAAAATTGTAACTAGAAAAAATTGGGATTTGAAAAGGAGGAAATTTGTTCATGTATAACAGTATAAGCGAATCCTTCCCCTAGCTCAAAATTATATAACTATATATGATCATTACGATTGAGAAAAGTTTGTTGGAATTGTACGAAGAGAATTTGCAGAGATACACCTAGCAATTTTTAGGTGCTTTTGCAATATTGGTAAAAGGTTACGACGACCACATGAAGGTGTCAAATTGAGGTCCCTCTAATCAACCATTTTGCAATATGTTTCTTTGCATGGAATATATATCACCAAAAGTAGTTTGCTTTAATTAAAGTTGATTGTGAGATCATATTCCGAGTCATATGCGACGAATGAGTACAAAAACAAGCACATCAAATCAACCCAATATGCATTTGGGGAATTCGTATCCTCTGCATTAACTCAAACAAGATTTTTTTTAGTTAATGTATCTGTACCGTTCAATCAGCTTTATGATCCGTGCCGATCAAAATTGAACTAATAGTAAATGACTCCCTACTTTATAGGCGGGTGCCGGATTGGCTCCGTTTAAGTTAATGCAGACAATGCGGACTCGCATTTGGGAGCGTCTAACTATCCCAGTTCATTTCCCCCAATCATTCCTCGGTCATTAACTACCTGGGGGATGCTTATTAACTGGGGGGACCACTAACTACTTGGGAGATAGCCTAATATTTGATAGATTTTACAACTGACGCACGCAAATATGGATATCTATACGCGTAAGTGTTAATATATAATATATCAAGTATTCATACATAAGATATCAATATTTTTGAAAAAATTGGACATATCATCACACACCTATCTTTTACACGTTTTTTAGAGGTGAATTTTTGTTCTCCGTTAAATCTTGCTAATATTTCTAACGATTTGTGAGAAATTATGCGAATCTAAAACCACGAACGACTTCCACGCAATTTTCTCTTTCAAATAAGATCCATGATGACATACTTTCGGGTTGTTTGTCGCGCAAGTATTCATATCTCATCGTGCAAGTATTCATACCTCGTCGTGCAAATCTCTATTCCATTATTAAGCACGTTGGGTGTCTGATCCGCCAACGGCTACGATTGAAATATTAATTTTTAGATTTAATCTCAGCTCTCCAATCACATAATCTATCTTCTTTTGATTAAATGCATCTGTTTTATGTGTAGAAGTTTAAATTTAGCTACAAACATACTCGCCACACATACCGCCACACAATGCGTTACAATTAAAATTAAATAGACTCTAAAATTTAGCGATATAATTCTCTGTTTCCTTTTTTTTTTCATTCCTTATTTCTCCCTCTTCAATTGATATTTTCTATACGGCGGATCACAATGCAAATCAATTTTTTGTTCACTTCCTTATTTCTATACATATTATTGTGATAAATGTAGAATATATTTCTAATTTTGTTTTTTTTATGAAAATTTGTCATTTTGTATGAGAATTTATTTTTGTTATCTTATCATATATTCCGTTGCAACGCACGGGCACGATACTAGTATTCATATATCGTCGAGCAAGTATGCATATCTAAGATACTAAATATTTCTAGAAAAATGGACATATCAACTTCGTTTTATCTCTCTCATCACACACCCATTTTTTTCACGGTTTTAGAGGTGAGTTTTTTTAATCTTACTTATATTTCTAACGATCTGTGAGAAATTATGTTAATCTAAAATCACGAACGTCTTCTACGTAATTTTCTCTTTCAAATGAGATCCATGATGAAGTATTTATCTCTAAAATGTCAAGTATTCATACCTACGCAGTAAAGTGTGAATATTACTGATGTAAATTATTTATGAGAAACCCACAGACGTGTTTTGAGAATTAACTACTTGGGGGACCACTACCTACCTGAGGATCACTATCGATCTGGGGGACTGCAGACGTCGCTTGAAAGTGACACAGAGCACATGCAGAAAACCAAAGACAAGCGGATACGTAACGACCATCGCAAGTGCTAGCGCTATAATTGTTATAAATAATATTCATCTCTAAAATATCAAGTATTCATACTTGCGCATTGAAGTGTAAATCTTTATGTTGTAAAGTATTCCTGGTAAACCACCAAACGTGCTACGAGTATTAACTACATGCGGGAACCACTACCTATATGAGGGTGTTAGTCCCTAAGGCACCTAGAGGGTTGTGAATATGGGGCCTTTTAAAAATTAAAACTAAGTTCTTTTTGTTAGTGTTGATGTCCTAGAACCAGATCATATGTATGATATGTTTAGTTTATTAGTGAATGATTTTATTATTTTGTACCTTGAGTATTCATATTAGTGGATCATTTGAGTTGATGACTCAAATTGTAGAACTTCACAACGAATAAATTTGTTTACTCTTAAATGTCCCTTATCTTGGCAATCAGCAAGGTACACTGGTTGACCATATAAGTTAAGTGTAGTAATTATATGATGGCCATGTTCTACATGTTATACGATAATGAGTTATCGATCTAATCACACATGTGCATATATGGAGATGTATGGCACTGGACAGACCTAAGAATAAAATATCATATGGATTGTGTTCTGTGTCATTGATATTTCATTGTATCTATAATTCTTTGGTTGAGATATTTATTTTTCTTACATAAGGAATGTGTATTGTTGGTACTGTCCAACGCTCTCTTTAACCAAGAGTTATATAGGCAGTTACTACAGTGCATATAACTTATGCGGAAGAACGATACGTATCAAGAAACCATTGTCCCTTATATGTTACTATAAGCGATGATATCTCTGGGCCTCTTGATAAAATTTGTATTATGTGCATGCAATATGATTATATGATAATCATATCCTAATTAAACTTCAGGAAATCAAGAAAGAATAATTGGTAAGGATGACACATTCATACCTTACGATTATTTGGATATCATGTGACAAGGAATTGACACAACAACATTTTTAATGTTACAGGGATCGTGATTTTGCATTGTGCTTTTTCATCCACATCATTTGGGTAATCAATATACCATGGCTAGTTGTATCATTGATTTATGGAATTAAAATGTTTAATTCCATTGCCATAATGATGGGATCCCATAGGGTCACACCATATGAAATATTAAAAGAAAATATATTAATAAAACATATGTGATATGTATATAATATGTGCTATGTTAATTATAAGGAGTTATAATTAATTTGTACAAATTATATGTTATTAATATATGAACAATTTTTATGACATGGAGATGTTGTAAAATAATCCTAGTAATATTTAAAGTATATGTAACATATTTTAAATGGCTTTTGACACATGAGAGATGCATATAAATTAACATAGAATATTAATTTATATGTTGGCCTTTTAATGTATAGGATTGTGGACTTAATTAAATATTAATATGATTAGTATGTTTAAGCCCAAAGCCCAAATATATGCTATTTCAGCTGTGGAGAATTGATTAGTGATGGCATGATTTAAGGAATATTTAAATATGTCATTAAACCTATCAATTTCATAAAAGAATAGAGAAATTTTGGGACATTTTTTGAGGTAACTTTGAACAGGAATTTAAAAGGGCAAACATTAACTATTATGGACGTATGATCTATGTAATTTGAAGCCCTTTAAGTCTAGAATCCAACGGAAAAAGTTTCAAGTCGTTTGGAGTTACCTAGAAGGAGATATAAGAGTTTTAGTACCGAAAGGTCAAAAATTTGGTCTATCATCTCTTGGCCGAAATTTGTTCTCTCTCTCCTATTCTCTCCCATTTTCTCTCATGTGTTGAGATCTAGAAATTCTCTAAGAATTTTTTAAAAATTAACAAGAGGGTTAAACTAGGATTAAGGTTCTACTTGTTAATCTTTTACTAGCCTTAGAGATACAAGTATTTTTTAATCTTTCGGTGGATACCTAAGGAGGCTCGTCATTTGAAGGGCTAAAGCACAACCACCGTTGAAAGAGAAAGGGAATAAGAAGTTGTTAAGCGAGACAACTCTTCTTGATTTGATTTGGAGATCAAATCTAAGGTATTATGTTATTCCCTTCTTGATTAGACTAATTAAGATTGTTTCTTGCACTTACAATAACTAGATCGTTTGTTTTGAGTTGAATAAATTTTTTGTTTTATTCCTTGCTATCTAAGCATCAAAACTTTCACTTTTAACTATCATGTGTATGAGTTACTCTTGGCGGAAACTAGAATAACTTTAAACTAAACAAGTGTGCGTAAAATAAATAAAAGAGTTTAGAGACACTTGACACGAGAGTTCTTTACGGAGTTCGACACTAATGCCTACGTCTCTGGGGCTCGCGACCTTCGATATGGCGCGCATTTCTTTACCCAATAAAAAAGAGTATAAGGTGGAATCGATGAGCCCTTACATAGCTTGGGAAATCACTTGGCCCGAGCACGAAAATAGCTCACGAGCACTAAAGGTCAAAAGTATGAAACAAACGAGATGATCACAAACGGATCACTCTACTTCTTACACAAGATTGATTGTAGTTGAGTATGCTTGAGATTGTTGTATGAATATTGAAGTCGTGTGCACAAGCAACAATGACTTTTTCTAGATCTCAAAGGAATTCGAAATATTGCAGTTAAAGGCGGCTAGAGAGATAATTCAAACCTAGATTTTACTTCTATTTATAGAGAGAGAAACAAAATAAGATATCTGACATCAACCGTTGCAATGGAAGATTAGGCGTTACAACGGTTAACCCCAGATAGCAGGTTTGATTGCGCTGGGAAACTCTAACTCCTAATAAGCGTTACAATGGTCGCTACAACGGAAACTCTCTAGAAATTTCGGGGTCCATTGCAACGGTTGTCACAACGGATTAAATCGATTTCGCTATGCATTTTGATTTATGAATTCCGTTGTAACGACTATTTAACCATTGTAACGGTTTGTGCAAAATACCTCAATCTCAAGCTTACTTCACCAATTTTACAGATTTATAGACCTAATCTTGAGGTGATGCTTCTAAGGTTCAGTGCTTGATTTTTCATGACTCATCCTTGATAAGTATAGCAATAGATCATGCATCCTTGATGTATATGTAGCATTTTATATCGTCATGAACCTGTACAATATCTCAAGACAAGAAACTGTAAAATTCAACAAATATATGTTTTGCAAATCTAGTCAAACAGACAAGTAGATTATGGCACAATCCAACAGAGGGGACAGCAAACATCGCTTGAAAGCGATAGAGACAGGGACCACACGCGGAATAGCGACAGCTACGGAGACCACAAGCGCCAAGTAGATGTGTAACCACCACACAATCACATGCACTTTTAGTAAAAATATTAATATCTAAAATCGTAAGTATTCATACTTACGCATTAAAATATGAATTGTTATGTTGTAAAGTAACTTAAATTAGTTAATTTGTTTGGTTCTTAAACATATTAATAGTTACTAACAAAAATATTCATACTTATATTTGAAGTATGAATTTTTACATTGTAAAGTATCTTAATTTGTACCTAACATATTATGTCAAATTATTATTTTTTTCATATGACACTGGTTGACATTTGAAAGTATTAATATCAAATATTACAAGTATTCATATCTCGTTATATAAGTGTGAATAGTTAATGTGTCAAGTGTTTGTACCCAACATATTATATCGAATTTTAATTTTTTTCCTGATATGATACTGAATACCGTATGAAAGTATTAAGAGTGAGGCTATGGTGCTATGCATAGCACGGATGGCTAGTGTACTACGGCTCAATATGGTACTTTTTAAAATTCTACAGGTCGATCCGACCGTTCAATGTGATAACCATATGAATATGTACTTGCAAACTAAATTTTATATTTTTTCGAATTTTTTTACTATTTTTTCAGATAGGTAGAATTTTGATGGTCCAGAATTTTCAAAAAACACTGATTTTTCTACCTATCTGAAAAAATAGTAAAAAAATTCGAAAAAATATAAAATTTAGTTTGCAAGTACATATTCATATGGATATCACATTGAACGGTCGGATCGACCGTTAGGATTTTAAAAAGTACCATATTGAGCCGTAGTACACTAGCCATTGGTGCTATGCATAGCACCATAGCCTCACTCAAGTATTAATATCAAATTTTGCAAGTATTTATTTTTTGAAAGAAAAAACATCATACATTATTCAAAATATATATATCACGCCTAATTAAAATTGCACGGAAGGAGCTTTAATAACTCTAAAATAACTTGTTAACGAACTAAACAAATTTACATGTTTCTTTAAATCCAATTTGACCAATTAGCATGTTCTAAGCCATACCGGGATGTATTTCTTTTACCCAACAAGCCACTTCATTCCAATTCAAATTGAGAGGTCCAATAGCATCGTAGGTGCATCTTAAACATCCCTACATCTTCAATTTGAAGCCTCGTGTCTTGGATTGCTGGGTTGACCAAGTCAAGCCAAGATATTTATCAGACTCCTACCCATTTCAAGTAACACTCCTACCATTTCAAGCAACCGATCATTGATTTGATAACCTAGTTGGTTTCGTCATGCTTCCCTCTTCTTTCGACATGAAGGAATAGGCTTAGGAGAAATAGAATGATTCTCTTGCTTTCTCAAATTTATTTCTATGGTTTCTTTATGTGAATTTCTTCTCTTTAATTTCTTTCTCCGTTAAGGGAAAAAGGAGACCTCTTCGATAGTTTGATTGGTTTAGAATAATTTCACATGAATCATGAAGAGACTTGTATGGGATAACTCAAGTTTCCTTTTTGAGTATTTATCCGTCGGAATGAGAGTAGGTCCGATGCCCATCGGACCTATCTTGGTTCGATGGGTGTGATGACCATCCGATCTGCATCAAGATTCATGTGCTATGCATCAAAATTCATACAAGACTGTATCAATTTTCGTGCGCATAGATCTTGATACTAATCATACGGTGATAGAGCTAATTGAATCTAGCTCTAGGTCCGATACCCATCGGACCTACTCCTATCTCTTATCCGTCTGGATGAATGGAGAATAGGAGATGGGAGAAAATAATAATTACTTTATGCATTTTTGCATATTTTCTCTATTTATACATAATACTATCGTCATTCTTTTCATACGAAATTTTGTGGTAGCAACTTTTTTTTTTTTGAGAGAGATAAAATTTTACTTTCAAATTACATTGATGAAATTAAATTTTCTTATAGTAGATGTAACAATTCATGTACAAATGTTAAATTGTATTATAGAGAAAATAGACATAAATTATGCAGTTCGGAGTGACTGTTTGAATTTAAAAAATAGAAATAAATTATGGGAGATCCATGAAACATGAAAACTATAAGACATGAGCCCTCATCTCATTTTTATTAAGTTTCATATATATATTTTTTTATTGTCTTATAACATTTGAATCATGCATGCAGCATTCTCCTACTTTAGAATTTAAATCTCAGTTCTCTTCCACGACGTAGAACGTAAAGATACCCTGATCTAGTGATCTGATTCGCATCTTAAAATATTACAAAATAAATTTACTTTTACAAAAAGGTGAAAAGCAATGCGCTTACACCTAAAACTTTGCAAGTGTGAAGAATCGATCCCGTCCCTTCGGAAATCGAGACGTCATGATTTCCTAATTCAATTAAAATTCGGTCTAGTTCAATCTAAATCAAAATTTACGATGTTTTTTTTTTTACTATTTTCAAAATAGATCAAATAATTCGGATTGAATCTCAAATTTTGAATTATTTTAGTAGATCTGAATTCTCGCTTGGCTTGTCCAAGTATGTCATTTATAGAGATCTACAAACTAAATGTCAATTTTAGTTATTTAAATGCTGATCCTTGAACTTTTTAATCATAAAATTTCAAATTATTTACAGATACCTCTATAAGAAACTTATAATTAATATAAACCGACCAAATATACGTGAAAAGAGCGATCATATCTTAAATAATCTTGAATTTCAATGCTTAGCTTTAATTAATGTGCGTGTATAAAAAGTAAACATTGCATACTTGCAGTATCATGTGGCATTAATAATATAATGATACGGTATTTGAATAATGATTATTAATTACAAAAGTTTCAAAGTCAACATGATCGAGCCATCATTAATTGTCAGGATATATTTAGCAAACCTTATAAACACATTTGTTAAAGAAATTATGAAGACCATAAAAAATAAATAAGTGTTAAGTGAAAAATTAGTCGTTTAGTCTAGTGGCAAAAAACAACATTATTTCTATGAGAGGCCGTGAGTTCGAAACTTAGTTGGAGAATTTTTTAGATAACTGAATGAAAGTTGATAGATCAGACTTTCATCTTTTTAATTTAAAAAAAATAATAAGAACCAGTCTTTTGTTTAGTAGCAAAAGGCAACATACTTCGTGTGAGAGGTTGTGGATTCAAAACTCGGACGAAAAATCTTTTATGAAAATTAAATAAAAGTTGATACGCCAGACCTCAATCTTCTTATAAAAAAAATCTCAAAAAGTGTCAAGTGACTTCCTTCTTAATTTATTTTTAGAAAAAAAGCATAAGATGACAATATTTTATTCTGACAATTTTGACAATATTCAAAATTAAAACTTAAATTGAAAATTCAACATTGTAAGCATAATTTTTAGTTTTGTATTATCTCCATTATATTATTAATCACGTTGGGTATCTGATCCGCCAACAGCTACGATTGAAAGATGAAATTTCGGATTTAATCTCAGTCCTCCAATCACATAATCTGTCTTGTTTTGATTAAATACATATGTTTTATGTGTAGAAATCTAAATTTAGTTAAAAACATACTCACTACACGTACTGCCACACGATACGTTACAATTAAAATTGAGTAGAGTCCGAAATTTAGCAATATATTTTTCCGTTTTCTTATTCCTTTCTCTTCAATGGAGTAGACTCCACCTTCCGTTTTCTTATTTCTTTGTTTCTAAACTTTTTCTGCGTTTCTATATGGATGACAACGAATTGATTTTTTTCCTAATTTTCTTATTTCTCTTACTTTGTTTCTATACATATTGCTGTGAGAAATCTAGAATATATTTTCAATTTTGTTTCTATACAGATCTAATCCACGACCCTTTGAATATCATAAAACACAAAGCAGCAGGACATTTTGTTAACATTGCTGTTCTTTTTCTATGCTTAGAAAGATTCTTTTAAAAAAATATATATTTACAAAAATTTGCCTAAATTACCTATTATCATACCCATATATCGAGTGTGGTTATGACTGGTAACAATAAATACTAGCAACTTTTGCTACTATTATTGCAAGATTGCTTCGTATAATCGATAATGCGAGTTCTGTGTCATTTAACTTTCAATACATGCAATTATTATCTGTTTGTTTACTGTACCAAATAGAAGTATATAAATTGAGAAAAAAAATTATTTGTAGGTAGTACCTACAGTAGTAAATGGAGGCATGGCTTTATACTATGTTTTGTGGGGCAAAGAGCTGAGCACTTAGTGATTCTAAAATAAACAAGCTTACTGTTACAAATCATAAGTAAAAAAACTGTAAATAAATAAGAATAAGGGACCTATGGTTGAGGAGGGGAATAAATATGAAAATGCACTTAGTGATTATTGTAGTGATGTCCCCGTTGCAGCGCACGGCATGATACTAGTACACATATTACGTCTGCATATTTAACTACGACAAAAACCAAAAAATAATAAATTTGTTGCTACGATGAAAAACATTGGCTCTGCCGTTGCTAAATTTTATGTCAACAAAATAATGATTATGAAAAAAAAATTGCGAGTGGAATTGAATCTGCATTCATGAAAATACTTGGTTTAGAAATTCTAAATTAGCCTTTTTAAAATCTAATTCCGTTATTTATTTTTTCCTGATACAAAATCTTTTCCTAAAATATGTTTCTTGTCAGTTGTCATCATCTCAGGAATTCCTTATTCCCCTTTGAAAATCTCGGAAAAATAACTCCGAAATTCGTTTTTTTTTTTTTTTTTTTTTGACTCACGGAGTTCGCATCTTAAGGAGGAATCTTAAAGCTCAGAAATCTAAGCTGTTTGGTCTTTTCAAGATCTGTAAAAGTGTATTTTTTTTTTTTATATTATAGATGGAACCAAAAAAGATTTATCGGATCCTTTAAAATATTCTAAAAGTATTGATTTTTTTTCCCTAATACCACTGAAAATCGTCTAAAAAAAACCGATTTTGTTAAAAAAAAAATTGATCAAAATCTCAAAACAATACATCTATATATTTTCAAATAGTTTATATAAATAAAAATTCTGCATGCATAGCCAATATATACACGAAATACGAGATGACAAGTTGACAACTACCCCATATAGGGAATCAGAGTAAGTCCGATGCCAATCGGACCTACCTTGGTTCGATGGGTGTGATGACCATTCGATCTGCATCAAGATTCGTGTGCTATGCATCAAAATCCGTACAATTCTATCAATTTCCGTGCACATAGATCTTAATGCTAATCGTACGGTCCTAGAGCTAATTGAACCTAAATGTAGGTCCGATGGCCATCGGACCTACTCCTATCTCCCCGTATAGGCCATGAGCTAAACTGCTAAAGTTAAGATATACAAACAAAACAAAAGTTATGATTCAACAACTACTCACTTTTCTTTGGAATTAATTAATAATTAAACCACCATTGCCTGTCCAACTAACCTAATAGTTCTCTCTCTCTCTCTCTCTCTCTCTCTCTCCTCTGTGATTTGGTCGTCAACAATTGTCTTTTGCGATAATTGATAAGGCACTGACACCGTGCATGGTTTTCAATATCTTGGAATACTACAAGGGCCTGTTCGGTGCCCAAAAATTTTATGAGAAAATTACATGGGAATGAAATTTAATATATCATTTTATGAACCCCATGAGATGAAATAGAGATGTGGGAAAAATAAATTAAGATCAAAGATTAAAATTTTCATGAATTTTGTGTTTATTTTATGGTTTCATTTAATGGTATTTTTTTTCCCAAAAAAACAACAAACAAACACATTTGAGGAATTCCATTCCAGTATATAATTTTTTTAGCATAATTTTGAGGATTTGATGTCAAAAACTTTTATTGATATGACATGCAATAATTAAAATTGTATTAAAATTGGACAGTTTCCGATCGAGCATCAGACTGATGTTGTCTCATACTCTCATACCCATTCGGAGGTGTGACAATTCTTACTGCATCTATTTACCATTCTATATACGTAACGTAAGACACGGAATGAATCTCAGACTAATCCAATAACCCTGCACTTGATATATGTGAGATCACTAATAGTCTGATCTTCCTGAACAATCTGTCTCATAAGTTTCTTAACAATAGTATGCACATTCTAATCAATATTTATAATATTTTTATAAGCAGAAGAGTTTAGATACTTTAATACTAAATCCCATGTATATATATATTTAATCATTTCGGTATGTAAACATCTTATATCTACTTTTCAAGTCCATACTGTGATTTGTGATATCAATTAAATTTACATACACATATGTAATGTGATGAAACACATTTATAATCATCCCCTATCATATTTTATTAATAAAGTACTCATTTTAAATTAATGGTATATTTAGATTAACTAGTTTATCATTTCATTAACCATTTCTAATCAAACTCCAATTCGGTCAAACAATTCATATTTGTTCAAAAAGGTTCAATTAATTTTGAACACCATTATAATCTGTCCAGAATCATATAATCAATATAGCGGTACCTAATATATTTCATTATTATGCATTTCAGTCCCTCTAATAAGGAATATTAGCAAGTTCATGTAAATTTAGCAGATTGTACCTCCCTTTTCTTCTTTTCCTTACAAACATGTCCCTACACCCATTTTTTTTAGCGTACCAGAACACAAAAGAAACTGGTACGGACGGGTACCAGCGCTCAGAACATTAAATCCTTAACCAATCAAACCCGCAAACACAAGAAAGATATTAACCCATTTAAGGCAAAAAGGTAGCAATACACATGTATTGTGGCTGGTCTAAACTCGGTACCGAGAGGTGCAACTTAAGGTGGAGCTTTCAATCAGGAATCAAATATTCAATTAATCTGAAATCTAACAATTTCAATCTAAACCAATAAAAGCAAGCAAGGAGGTAAAACCCATCAATGATTATTACTTTCTGATTCAATTAAAGGAGAAGGTTAAAAGAGCAATATCAAGTAAAATCTACCACTTTCAATTATTAAACAAGTTTTCTTTGCATTTCAATCACTACAGAATTTCTAACTGTGCACTAGAGATGTTTATCAAATTACAAATCTTGTAAATCCAATTAAAGAAGAAGAAGAAAGAGAGATACCCAAGTTGCACTAGATGTTGATAGACATCATCACACAACCAATGATTTCAACTTCCAAGTAACAAGTTCAACCAGAGAGAGAATAATACAATTCTGTTTTTCTTTTCTTTTGCCATTTTTATTTCTTTTCCTTTTCTTTCTCGGATCTTATTTGGTTTAGATTTGTTTCTTATTTTGTTCTCTTCACGTGAGAGAGAAGGAATGCCCCTGATTAAGGGAGACTAAGTAGGTGGGTGTTTCATCCAGCATTGGCCGCGTGTCCTTGTGCCCTTTGGTCAATCTCCAATTTTAATTTTCTTTATTTTCACATAAGAGAAAATATGACAGAGAGAAAGATATAATCATACAATAGACTGTGGTAAAATAAAATAAGATAAAGAAAAGAACATATAAGGATGGTAAAAATCATGGCGTGGGTCCCACTTTCCATAAATTATTCATTTTATCAATTATCCTTTAAATTTTCAAGATTTGCCAATTAGTCCCAATTTCAATCCACTTTCCATAAATTATTCATTTTATCAATTGTCCTTTAAATTTCCAAGATTTGCCAATTAGTCCCAATATCAATTAGAATAAAGAAGACCAATAATATTACAAAGTAAAAATTCTATATTTTTCTATCTCATTAATTTCTACTTCTAGCGTTCAATATTTACTTCTAAACATTTTACAATTTCAAACTAATAATATATCTTTATTAGTCAAACAGAATTCGAAATGAATAAATTGATAGTAACTCATTTCAATGTAGCTTAATCATCTTGTTAATATCCACCAAATATGCTACTTGTTCTTTGAATGTAACATTTTTTTTACAGAAAAATACATTCAGACATTTTGTATTTTATTTTCACTTATTAATTTCATGTATGCATGTCGCATAATGTTACAGTCAAGAACAATAATATTGTGGGAAATGGAGGGCTACCATAAAAAATTTTAGTCTCACATTTCTTTCTATTCCTTTCTTCGTGTCGCATTACACGAACACAGAATGTGTTGTTAGTACAACTTGACGAGTTAAATACCTCTACTTTCAATATCTCCGTTTTGCCTCAATTTTTAATATTTTATTATTTGAAATTTTAAAGGTCTCATATAAATTTTTAATATTTTAGTATTTGAAAATTTAAAGCTCTCATATAGAGGGGGAAAAATGGCACGGCGGAGCCGGCTCCGTCACGAAACGGCATGGTAACGGCACGGAACGGCACGGCACGCGTGTCGGTTACGTGTCGTGACTCGCGTGTCCCGTGCCGTGACCATTCGCGTGCTGTGACTAATTGTTGGCAAAGAAGACACGGCACGGCAAAAATTTACTTAATCACGGCACGGCACGCTAATCAAAATCATCATCACGAGCAGTAGCTGAAACTGTGACGGCACGTGACCAAAGTCACGGCGTGTTAGTCACGGCACGGCACGTTTTTCCCACTCTATTTTCATATCAGTTTTTTAATATTTTAGTATAATTTTATTTTATGAGAGTCTTAAAAGTATTAGTATTTGCAAAAATTATAAAATGTAAGCTAGGTTCTATTTATAGGAGGGGGGGAGCTCAGCCACTCAACACCGCTTAAATCTTCCCTTATTGCAAGATTGTATAATTATATTGATATGGATAATTTTTAAATTTATATATTTGTATTAAATTAAAGTGAAAATGTCATTATTTTTAATTGAGCGAAAAGAAAGTAATATAGATTACGCATGCATAACAATTTTATTTTGTTGTTTTAATTTTAAAATTTTGAAATAACAAATATATTTATGGCATAAAATAGAGAGATTTAGAGCTCCTTATGTTAACTCATCCCTTAACGCAAGATCTGTTCCAGAAATAGTAAAACTAGAAGTTAATTCATAATCTACTCATATTCAAATACAATTCATTGATACCGCCTAAGATGAATTAATTTTAAAATCTTAATTCATAATTAAACCAACTAGACATGATTTCCATTCTCAATAAAACACTTCATCAATAAAATTATGGATAAGAACTAGAAATGTATTGCATATTTAAAAAAAAAAAATAAAAAATTCTGCTGACTCTGTTTAAGTACCCAACATTGATTACGTAACAATGTTTCATTTGTTTTCTTCTTTCAATGGAATATAATGATGCCACTCATATCATACCAAACTTACAACTGTTGGTCTGGGGCAGTGGGGTTCCCAATTTTTTTATTAATAGAAAAAAAAATATATCGATAATGAAGTACGATTTCGTGAAATTTCGATATATAGAAAAATCGTTACGGTTTATCACATCCGCCGGACATTATGGATCATAACGGTCTTCTTATATTTCAAAATTCCACGAAATTATACCTATTGTCAATATTTTTTTTTTCTTTGTTTCTGTTAATAAACAATCGGGTGGAGTTATGGCCAAACCTAATTAGGTACGGAAATGGTGAGTGATACAACAAATAAATTACTGGACCTTCTGAAGGTAGTAAAAGAGCTAGAAAAGAGGGTATAAAAAAAGAGTGATGCTTCTATGGACATAAGGACTAATTTGTAAAATGAACATATTTTTATTTTAAAGTTCAAACAGTCGATCCGACCGTTCAACATTATCTCCATATTAAAATGTACTTGGAGGTCAAATTTTACATTTTTTTGAATTTTTTACTATTTATTAAGTGTTTTACAACATTCAATGGTCTGAATTTGACTAGTTTTTGTAAAATACTTAATAAATAGTAAAAAAATTCAAAAAAATGTAAAATTTGACCTCCAAGTACATTTTAATATGGAGATAATGTTGAACGGTCGGATCGACTGTTTGAACTTTGAAAATGAAAATATGTTCATTTTACAAATAGGTCTTTATGTTCACAGGAGAATTTGCCATAAAAAAAACCTGAAAAGGGTACAAAGGTTTGGACGTTTGGTGTAGGTAGACGATTTTTTTATTTTTTAGAAAATAAAAAATTAAATTTTCAGAAAACAGATTAGGGAAAATATTTTTTTTACTTTTATTTTTGTTATTGTACTGTTAATAATTTGAATATTATTTGTTTATGTGTATTGTTATAATATTATTATTAATAATAATTGCAAAAATAATATACGTATGTTGTGGATCTCTTTACAGGTTTTCCAAATTGCGATCAAACACTGAAACCAGAGTTTCCTACCAAATATGTCGTTTAAGGTTCTAACTTTTATTTTATTTTTGTTGTTGTATTACTTCAGACATACAATTAATTGTCAATAAATTAGTTATAAAAATTAGTGGTGAATAAATTATTATTTTTGTTAATTTCTTTCTACCGAACGCAATATGATATCAGATTGTCAATGAAATTATTATTATTATTAATAGTAATAAATATAACAATATGCATATATACAAATACTATTAGAAATTATTTAAAATGCTAATACAAAATCATCAATAAAATAAAATAATTATTGTCATTAAAGCAATTTATTTTTATGATTTATTTATATACATTAAACTGATAAAAAATATAAACTAAAAGGTGGACCGAAGCAAATACCCAACATATGCAGGGGTGGATCGAAAATTTGTTTCGGTACACCCCATCCCCTTGTGGCGGTGTCCGGATTCCCTAAAGTAACCCAATTTTTGAGTTTTGAATCGGAACCGTCCGAATCGAATCCGTAGTTCGAGATTGTCTCGGAATTCGAAATTGTCTCTCAGGATGCGTGCACTCCACTTTAGTTGGATCTGAATTCCTTGTGGCGGCCTAGCATGTAGCGTTATTGTCGGGTGTGTATCAAATCAAATTTTTGGTATACGCCAGCCTATAACGAAAATTTAATTCAGTTCTTGTTACTTTTGAAGGAAAACAAATACTCAATCTCTTTTCTGACATTTCAATTTTTATTTTCTAAAACTAAAAAGAAAAATATAGGTACACTGTTTGATGGTCAAAAGGATATTCAAAGCGAATCCAATCTCTTTCAAAAGCCCTTATAATTAGAATATGGGGTCTTGTCCTACTCCTATGCATGAGATGTATCATGTATGGATGGTCCAAGTCCAACCAAATGTGAGTTACAAATTTGGGGGGACAACTGCAACACGACATCTTGCAATTAATTACTACTTTTTTTTTTTGACACATTAATGTCAATCCCAAGTCTGTTGATCACCGGGTTGTGGTTGTGGTTGTGGTCCATCGTTACTTCATTTGGTTTGGTAAAAGTGTAATGCTAGATTTGGATTGACGATTATCAGTGTTTGAAGTTTGAACCTTACCGATGGAAGCTAAAACGGTTTTTTTTTTTTTTTTATTGATTCGGTTACCAATGTATTAATGTATAAAGTTCATTTTAATTTTACTTGGCATTCTGACTTCTGAGAATAAATGTCTCACTCTTTCAGAATTCGACTTACAGAGCACACCTGATTCAATAACTAGGATACGCTCATCGGTAGCCGAGGCAATGAGGTAATCCTAATTCAATATCTGTACTTGATTAATTTATTATATGTGATCATTTTTTTGAAAAATTATATATTTTGTAATTACATTTTATTTGATAGTATTTACTTTTAACTTAAAAAAAGTAAATTATTACGTATTGTTATTTTCAGAACGAAACTCAAGGAATAGTGTCAATTCAAAAATCAATTCAAAAATGAATGAGAGTAGGTCCGATGCCCATCGGACCTACCTTGGTTCCATGGGTGTGATGACCATCCGATTTGCATCAAGATTCGTGTGCTCTGCATCAAAATACGTGCAAGTCTTATCAGTTTCCGTGTGCATAGATCTTGATGCTAATTGTACGGTGATAGAGCTAATTGAACCTAACTGTAGGTCCGATGCCCATCGGACCTACTCCTATCTCATTCAAAAAAGACCAAAGTAGCTTTTACCAAAGTAAAATTTCAGGACGTTGATTGACCGTCCTTTTACATCACATCATTTATGGAGTACGCTCTTTCTTTCTTGTATTTTTTATATTTTTTTTAAAAGGACCAGCTCATAGATTGTAACTTGTCAGAGCATCGTCGTTCCGCTTGCAAAGTAATTGTAATTACTGACATAACAATTACAATTTTAATTACAATATGTGAGTTATTCAGGTCGGTTTACCTTTTGGTCTTGGGAAAAAGTAGGTAGTTAATAGTTACACAGACCATTTGTCACATATTTTTAGCAACCTTTTCATTAAACAAACCTACCAGACCAATTGCTAATTGCAAAGCACTAAATACCACCAGACCAAAGAATAGAAGAAATGAAGTATCAATTTTATAAAACAAAGGATCTGGACCTAATGAACCATAGCAGAGGACCATCCGTATTTCTTTTTTTCTTGCTCAAACATGGGACATAATCACAGTTCCCTCTCCATCAAACAAGAAAAATTTTAAGATTTCAATCACAGTTCAAGCAAAGAACAAAATTGTTTTAAAAAGGAAATTATCCTTTATTATTATTAACATATATTAAGAAGAGGGGAAAAACAAAATAATCTATGGGGACAACCTTTCTATCTGCCACACTTGCTTTCCTTCAACGTCTCTCGGCGTGTATTGCAAACTGGCAATAAAACATACATAATTTAAAAATAAAATTAAGAGTGTTAAGGAGTATATTGATAGGATTGCATGAGAAGGAAGCATACCGGTCATGAAGCCGGGATGTTTGACCTTGCCAAAATTCAAACAATGTTGGTGTCAATCTGTACCCTCCCCAATACTCCGGTTTAGGGATCTCTTTTCTGTTCAATCAGGTAAGTCAATAAGTGTGTGTGTATGTGTGTGGGTGCTTGGGTGAGAGAGAGTTTTAGAAAAAAGGTAAATACCCATCACAGTATTTCTGTTCCAATTCCTTGTAGGCATTGTATATCACACTCCTATTTGGTAATACTGTACTCTGCACAAACAGAAATTTTAAAAAAAATCCACCTTATTTTCTTCTATCAAAGTACCATAACTTGGACAAAAAACAAGTTGGAAATGAAATGACCTGCTTGCTCACTACAGCACCAAGCTGGCTCCCTCTTGGGCGGCTATGAAAATATTTTTCAGATTCTTCCTCAGACACCTTTGTAACTATCCCCTCAATTCTTACCTACATTAATAAATACAATTACAAAATAATGATAATTAAAAATGGAATGTCAGAAGAAAATAGATCAAGACCTTATGTTAAGTCTAAAATACACTTCCTTTGCAAAATAAAAGATCTTGATATTTACATTTGATGTTCCCTGTACAGAAGTTCTCAAAGGAAAGATATTCAACTATCAAAGTGAATATTTGCTTTGTTAAAAGCCATTTTTTTACTTATTAGAAGTTCAAAATGTCGACCGGGATTCAATCACCTCACGGTTAAGCTCATTCCAGTGGAAAAGAAGGGATGCATTGGGATTTTCTGACAACTCGCGGGCTTTTCTGCTAGCATAGTTTGTATACCTACAGTCACCAACCAACACCAAAATTTAAGGAAAGTTCAAACGGGGTTCAAATGCCTCCATCATGCCTCCATTTTTAAAACATTAATAATTCAAAATTTCAATCATAAACGTTAAAATAAAACCGTTAGATGTGCTCTATGTTATTTTCACTATGTGCTCGTAAAAAAATATCACATTTTGATTTTGTTTTTATGAGAATCAATAAGTTGAAAAATCAACATCTAAAAATTATCCACATTAGTACGTTTTTACAAGCTCTTGATGACAACCAAAGCAAAGTTGAAATGTCATAATTTTTTACACGTGCATAGATAAAATGATGGAGATAATATTCAACGGTTTTATTTTGACTTTTAAGTTTTAAATTTTGAGTTATTAAAGTTCTTAAAAATGGAGATACGATGGAGGCACAAAAATTAGAGACATTTGAACCCTCCATTTTTAAGGGTTATGAAATATGTGTCACAGACCACACAAATCCCTGTTTATCAAATCCTTTTAGCAAGACTATTCTTGATGAACTGCAAAAAAAAAGAAAAAAGAAATAAAATAAGGTATTAAGCATTACAAAAATTAAAAGTAAATGCACCACTTGCACCCTAAAAGCTAAAAATATCTTTCTACACCTCAAGAGTATAGACCATCCTCCCTTTGCATTTTCTTAAAAAATATCCAATATAATATGCTTTTCATTTTTTTACCTTTTCTCACAGCTCGAGATAAGTAATTAACAATTAATCAAATTTTTTATCAACAAATTAGGAAGAGATGGCTTTCATGATTATACCCAATTTTATTTTGTTCATTTCATACGGATGGAAAAAGAATGTCACTTGTATCAGTAACAGGAGGAGCTTAGTGTGAATGAACATACGGCTTTCCATCTTTCCCGACAGTTGATAGAGCCATGGCATTTGGTTCCCGCAAACCAGCACCAAGCGCTTCATCAAACCAAATTTTAAACTACAAAATAACATCAATTATAATCTAAATTTTTAGTCGTTTATTTCAAGTCCACATCAAATAGGATCCATGGAAAGATAAATATGGATCCAACAACCTTTTCTCTCGGTTTGCTCCTTCCTAGTATACCCTTTTTTCTAATATACCTATATCATCGAATACAAACTCTAATATATATAGTGCTCTTTGAAAGAAACACTATTTGTTTGTGGCTGTCATGAAATTTTTTCTTGGTGGGGTTCATTACCAGATTATCTTAATATTATTTCGTATTCTTTCTATATAGTTTTCTCTTGCTGTATTTTAAATGGGTTTGGGATTGAAACCCTTAAGAGAGCCACTAAGGCTAAAATAAAATAAAAGATGCAAAACCTGATCGAAAGGGTCTGCAGACACTTTACTCTCCAGTAATTCAGGTGACACATAGTTTTCTCTTAAAGCCGATATATCAACTGAAGGCGGTTTGCCAATTCGCACGCACACTGAGCTACCGGGATATGGCGGGAGCTTGAGATTGAATTGTTTCACTATGGCTGGCGGTACAAATCTACCCCCTAAAAAGTGGTGAGGCCCGGTGAATTTCTTCGCACAAAGTTTTGGAGCAGTTAATGATACCTAAAACATGTTAACAATCATTGTTTAAAATACTACAGCAGTTTCAGAACCTCTAAAGTGACGATTCTAATAATGGCCTGTACAGGAATGTAATCAGCTTTAGATATTAACCAGCATGTGAGGTCTAATTCCTGGGTTTGCAACACCATTTTCCTGAGCAGCGTCACCTAGTTCAACATCCCATCCAGAAGGAATATCTACAGAGATGACCTTTGTCTCCTTCTTGCGTTCTATATGGGCATGAGTTAACATACTGACGACCCTGATTAGATGCGCAAATGGTTCTCTTGGTGTTCCTGCAGAAAATCAGGAGACACTTAGCAAAATGCAGAAGAAATGAAAGCCCAATTTCATATTATTTGCAAAGTGTAAACGTTCTGCATACCGCGAAATGAGAAACCGAACATAGCATCAACAACAAGATCATATTCATCTGATAGTAACGGAGGCAGCTCTTCCTCACTTAGGAATGTAATTTCAAGCGCTTTAAGCTACACAGGGTTACATTTGTATTAAAACTAATTTCATATAAGCAATGAAAAGGAAAGACAATATCCTTTTCCTGTACCTGAGTAACAAGGCCAGAAAAGAGGGGACTTGAACTACGCTTTGGGTAACAAATTACGGGCTCATAGGCAAAATGGTACAGGTGTCGAGCAGCCACTAGACCATCACCGCCATTATTTCCTGGGCCGCATATCACAAGCACCTTCCTGTTTTCACTTGGTTTATAAACCTGCCATAAAATAATGTAATCTTCAAATCAGAATTATGTAATTGGTATAAACATAGGAAAACAAGCTCTCCTTTTGTTGATAGCATTACTTCAAAAGTTTTTTATGGTAAAATGGGTGCATATAAGAATTATCCAAATTATCCTTGTCTAAGACAGAAATAAACTTGGTCATTACTTCGACAAAGTTGAAAATATATCAAAGCTAAAGGGCAGATATCAAAAAATAAAAAAAGAGAAATTTAGATACATACCCATCATAACTTCTTCATTTAGATAACTATATTATAAATATATCCATTTCTCAATTTGTTCACTAACGAAATATAAATTAATAATGATTACTAGTTAAATTAACAATTTTGTCTCTTTTAAAATCCAGTAGCATTAAATCCTGTGACCTTCATCTTCACGTGCGAAAGTTCCCTTTCCGCCAAGAGAACCTTTCCCCTTTCAAAATCCAGTAGTGTTAAATCCTCCTCTCACCCTTTCCTGCACCTTACATCCAGTTCTACGTCTCTTCCTCCTTTACAAAACTCTATATCATGGAGGAAGATTCAAACAATATCGATCCATTCTCTTCATTGATTATTAGTTCTAACAATAATTCTAGTACTAGTTAAGATGATAATGTTTTGAGCAGCGAAGACGTAACAACCCGTCGGAAGTTGAAGTCTGTGAGAAAGAGAAAATATGTGATGGTTTGATTATGATTGTGATGATAATGATTGTAAAGTTTGATTTGGAGGATAAAACCCAGGAAAAAGAAATTTGGAGGATAAAGTCTGTGAGAAAGAGAAAAGATGTGATGATAATGATTGTAAAGTTTGATTTGGAGGATAAAACACAGGAAAAAGAATAAATTTGTTGTCCTTCTCCAAATAAAACTGCTATCAATGACTTGGATTCTTTCATAAAATTCTCATAAATAAAGATAGGATATCAATTATAGCCTATAAATCTCCTTTGTATATGTATCTGTGACAATCACATATTAACCATGATTACAAATTTCATATCTCTGACAATTCGCTTTGTGATTAACTATAATTATTTTAATAAATTTTTTGTCATAAATTTAAGCTTAATTGCATACTATAGATTACATTACGTAGTGTTGTATCAGCAACTATTTTTCTGATAAGAATTGCATACTATTTTGGCTATAGCTTTATCAGTATCATAAAAAAATACTGCTCACAATTTTCCCATCTCATTGCTATTATATTATACCTATAGTATTTTATTTAGTAATTTCAGTGAATATCTTTTTTATGAGAATTGCTCCAGCACATCAAAACAAAAGTTGGACAATCTAAATCAATTTATTGAAGACTAGGATTAAAGTGTACTGCACAGACATATACTGACATCAAGATTCAGTGATGGTTTTTCTGACACCGATTGCTCTCAGATAGATTTAAATGGCTATTATTGGGTTCTGGTAATGTAATAGTTGTTCTAGTAAAATTGGGTTCCCCATGCCACATACCGATTTTTCAAGTGCTACTGCACTTTCCAGGAGTGCAATACAGGCGGGTGCCTCAACAAATTGGATACTTTTTTTTTTTTTGGTCTCTGTGGTACTAGGTATCCAGATTCTGTAAATAGTTGGATATTGTGTATATTTTTCCTTTTGGTTTTCAGGCTGTAATGGATAGGGCAATGAGCAACAATTCTCTTTTTGTATCAAGGGATATAAATGTAATAGCTTTTTATATTATAAATACTTCATATAATCGATGAAACTTCTCAAGGGATTTAACGCCACTGGATTTTGAAAGGGGCAAAATTGTCAATTCACTATTAACCATTATTAATTTATATTTTTTTAGTGAATAAATTGACAAATGGGTATATTTATAATATAGCTATATTTAGATAAATAACTAATTTTGAAGTTTTGATAGAGAAATACCTAATTGATGAAGTTATGATGGGTATATATCTAAATTTCTCTTTTAAAAAAAGAGCCTTTACCTCAGCTATAGCGGCAGCTACACTTAATCCCGCAAGTTCCTAAAAATAAGATACCAAAAAGTTTCAGACGAACACATAGAAGTCAGAAATAATCAATTGAATAGTAGTGAAATAATGCTGATTTGAACGATTTACAATGCATCATAAAGATTACAGGTATACTAGAGAATCAAGTAATAAAATAAGAACAAAACAAATAACAAAAAAGAGACCATCAATTGATCAACACTGAAGCCGAGTGGGCCCATGAGAATCTCATCAATCTCTTTCGCAGCCTGCTGGCCGATATAAGACACCTCAATTTCGGACCCCGACGCATCCATTCGGGAAGAAGAGAGGCCTCTACGGCTGGAGATAAAAGGAGATGAGAAGCGGGTGGAGTTTAGTGTCGACCGGTGGGGATTAACTGGAGAGGAGAAAAGGGGAGAGGGGCTGGAGAAGGAGTAGGAGGGGATTATAAACTGGTGATGAGAAGAGTTGGTTTTAGAGAGAGGGGAAGTAGTGAAGAAGAGTCTGGAGAGGATGCGGGTGGAGTGCATCATACGAGCTCTAGACCTCGGTGCCAACATATTTCTCTTTTATTTTTGCTTTTGAGGATGTTGCTTTTTTATTTTACTTATAATTCTGGGCCGATTGCAACGCAGCTAATTGGGTTTGATTAAGAGAAATGGGCCTTTTCTCGTATAATTTTTATTGGGATAATTGCTTAGCCTAATTTCGAAAGGTATTTAGTATAATTCAGAGTAATTAGCTAAATTTAAATTAATGTAGCGTAATTTATTGTAATTTAGTATAATTAGCATAGTTGAGTATTTTTTTTATCATAATTAGGATAATTAAACATAATTTAGTGCAATTTAGCATAATTAGGATAATTAGCCCATTTTAGCCTATGATCTCCAGTCCATAATGTTTGGCATTCCATCAGAGAGTGACTTGACCATATCCATCGAATTGAGTAGACCTTGCCTCCAAAGCCATTTTTCTGCGCTATCAGTTACAGCCCCTGCAGAATAGCAATGGCTTCTGCCTGACCAGCACTTACTGCCTGGATTGATCTTGATTCCCAATGCACAATGTTCCCATCAAGTACCAGCAGCAAACCTACACCAGCCTCACCCAATTGGTCCTAAGAATCATCCACAAAACAATGAAAACCAGAATTTACCAGATTTAGATCCACATCCGCATTTTCTTGTCTAATCTCTGTACCACCTTGATTTTGTATTGCAGTAGTACCGTAAAAAAGAATAGCTGAGTCTTCCATCGCTCTCTGCCAAAATTCTTTGCACATGTTGAGAATTTGCTTTTTACATCCATAAACCAGGTCATTTCTTGCCCTCCAGATTGCCCATGTAATCGCCATGAAGGTTGTGAAGTCCTTTTCATCCATCACCTGTTTGGCACTTATAATTATTTCTGAAAAAGACCCTATAAAGAAATCGGACCTCATACCCAATGGTAATGTAAACCACACTGATCTGGCAAAGTTACAATGGAACAACGCGTGAGTTACCGATTCATCCGCAACTTCACACGCCTTGCATAGCGGCGATACCAAAGGGATTCTCTTCACAATTTCGGTTTGCACAGGGATTGCATTGAAAAAACACCTCCAGATGAACAATTTGAGTTTTGGCAAGAGGCCTTTATGTCCCCACATTCAGTTCCAGAACCGTTGGTCCCCCACATGAGTTTGGGGACCCTTTAGCAGTTGGTAGGCCTTTTTGATAGAGAACTTTCCATCCTTCGCGAAAGTGAATATGAGACAGTCTTGGGTTGGGGCTTGGTTAGGCTTGATGACTTCATTAGTGGCTACATTCAGTGCCACAGAGAAACCAAAAAGCTGTTGCAAAATTTAGAAATTCCAATTGTTAGTGTCCCTATCTATTAGTTGGGCGACCTTCATTATCCTTTGCTCTTCATTCTGGGCACTGAACTGGAGCCATTGTGGAAACCATGGTTGAGCAAAAACCGTAATGCTTGACCCATCTCCAATTTTCCATGCCGTGTGGTTTCTCAGCTGCTCTCTTAACTCAATCAATTGGCGCCACAGCTTTGAGCAATTTGTTCTTCTACATGTCCCCCAAAAAGAGCCTCTCGGAAAGTACTTTGACTCCAAGATCTGGACCCACAGACCTTCATATCCCGAAAGTATTTTCCAATAATTTTTCATAACCAGAGACTGATTCAATTCTTTTAAACTCCACAAACCCAGCCCTCTTATTCCCTTTGACTTTGTAATCTTGTCCCATACCACATACGACATTTTCTTCCTATCATCCGTAGAACCCCAGAAAAAATCTCTCATGATAGCACTTAGCTTTTTTGATTACCTTTGCTGGGAAGATTACCATACCCATAGCGTAGACAGGGAGGCTTTCAAGTACAGCCTTGAGCAAAATCAATCTTCCCGCATGAGAGAGGAGTCTTGATTTCCACGAACTCAACCTGGATTGGAATTTTTCAACAATATACTCAAAATCCGAGTCACCTGCAATTTTTACCAGGTAACCCAAATATTTTTCACTACCATCAGCTTGCTGTACTTACAATTGCTGGAGAAAACCTTGTCGTGCCTACTGGTCTGTATTTCTACTAAACCAAGCCTTTGACTTACTCAGATTTAGTGCCATTCCCGACATATTGCAAAACACAGATATCACTCTTTCTACTCCCCTACTTCTTGTTGGGCCATGCCTCCCATTAAAAGCAAATCATCGGCAAACATCGAATTTGTGAGGTTAATCAATTAGCTATCTCCATTTTTGGATGTACTTTAAATCATTTTGCACATCTGACATGATTCAGGACTTTTTTTAATGGCGACTTTTTCCTCACTCTTTCGCCATTTACCTTCACTCTGCTAGTAAATAAAAAAGAAGTCTCAGTTTCTTGTGGTCTGGGGTCACAATGCACCTTATTAATCTCTGAAATTTTTTTAGAAATCATAAATAAGATTTTTTTTTTACTAAACCAACTTGATTGCTTTGGTTTTTACAAAAACCATAAGAAACCGAGATGCCATTTTGGTTGGAAATATTTTTTCGGACCGAATTGCCATTTCGGTCCGACCCGTTTTCACAGATTTTGAGAAAAAATGATGTTGTAAAACTTGTGAAAACACCTCGGACCGAAATGACAATTCGGTATGAGAAATAAAAATACTTCAGACCGAAATAGTATCTCGGTTCTTATGGTTTTTATATAAACCAAAGCAATCAAGTTTGTTTGGTAAAATCTTTTTTTTTTATTTATGGTTTCTAAAAATATTTCTTAATCTATCCTTAACTTGTGGAACAGTAGTCGGTTTAAAGCTGGCAAAAAAAATCGCAGCTTGTGACTCGTTCAAGATGAGTTAAAAGAAACTCGCAAAGCTCGATCAATGTACGGACTAAAAACGAGCTGACTTGTTCGCGTCGGTTACTCATCTGACGAGCTTAAACTTGTTCAGTTTGACTCGTTTCGACTCAGTCTGTTAACGAGCTAATTAGAACCATTTATTATATTTTGTTTTATTATGAACCATTGGCATGTCGTCGGTTAAAGACCCGATATTTTTATTAATATCCAAAATTAATTACAAAATATTAATTATCCTCAACTTAGCTCGGTATTTTTTAAAATGTTCAAACCGGTCATTTTTTGATTGGTTTAAAAATTCGGACCCATCGTTTATTTTTTTTTGAAATATTTGTTAGATTACTTCTTTTGATTAATAATTAGCATAATTATACTAAAATACACTAAATTACTTGAAATTATGTTAAATTACGCTACAATACGGTAAATTACGCTGAATTACGCTAATTATACTGAAATACGTTGAATTACGCTAAATTACGCTAAATTAGCTTAATTACACTAAATTACGTTAAATTACGCTAATTACGCTAATTATACTGAAATATGCCAAATTACGCTAAATTAAGCCGATTTTGTGCCATCTTTCATAAATCATACAAAATAATAAAAAATTTCCAAAAATAGTAAAAATTAGTATTCTACAAGTCCAATGACTAAAAAATTTAAAGGAAGCTAAAGAAGCTCTAGGGAGGTATAATCCAAAGTTGCCGAACAGTTCCGAAAAATAGAAAGAAAACATTAGCCAAGGAATTTACAAGGGAGCAAACGTAATTGACAAGTTCAGGTTTCAATGCATCAATCCAACAAAAAAAGAAAGAAAGTAGAAAATGATAAGATGGTTGATGGAGATGGTGCGACGCAGATGTTTCAAGGGTGTATTTGTCATTAAGCAATAGTTTTTTTTTTCTTTATTTTACATATCTGGATTGATTCATGCAGATTGTTGAGTTAGTACTGCAACTGATGTAATATGAGACACTTGTTAAGCATCCATAGATATATCAAAGGAATGTCTTGTTCTAGTGATGAGACTCCCGACTCATTCTTATAATGTGTATCAGGGGTTCTTAAAAAATAACTTTTTTATTCTAGTTATGGAACAATATGTTTATGTATTTTTCTATTGTGGATAATGTAATATGTGTTTGGTGAACCGTATGTTTGTTTTAATTTGTAAATAATGTTATGTTTGTTGGAAGACATTTATGCTTTTGTGTATGCCTTTGTTTTACAGTATTAACCTTCTTGTTGTACAATATCCATCTAGTTGTTTTATAATATTCATTATGATGTTTTACAATATCCATCTTGTTGTTTTACAGTATTTATATTGTTATTTTACTATATCCATCTTGTTGTATTACATTATCTAGATGCAGATATAAAAAATTAAAAGTTTGAAAATAAAATAAAATTTTATAGTATTAACCTTGTTGTTTTACAGTTTTCATCTTGTTGTTTTACAGTATCCATCTTATTGTTTTACAGTATCCATATTATGGTTTTATAATATTCATATTTTATAGTTTGTATCTGTTAATTTTACAGTATTTATGTTTCATTTTACTTTGCAATGTCCATTTTCTGTTTTACAGTATACATAGATTTGTTTTACAGTATTCATAGTGTTATTTTACATATTTTACATGATATAGATGCATATATAAATATTAATATTTGAAAAAAATATAATTTGGAAAAACAATTCAGAAAAATTGTTCAAAATTTTAATTTAGAAAAAAAATAATTTGAAAAAGAAAAATTAATTTTGCATTATTTCAAGTGTTATTTCGAAATAACTATAAATTTGAAAAGTGTTTCCGTTTTGAAAACTTCTAAAAGTTGTCCCGTGAAAGTACATCAAGTGGTTCCGGTGGAAGTACAGGTAGTTTGGCAAGTTGTGCAAGTTGCAAACGGTTAACAACTAACTCTAGACCACCTATAAGAGTCTCTGGTTGTTAGAATTTTGAATTACCTATTATATATGATTTGCTATTGAGATATACAGTATGAAATATTGAGTTTTCTAGTATTCGTGCTAGTTAAATGACAGTTGGTTTGGATAAATACCGGGTACAAGTCGCTGGGTACAATTAGTACCTTCTTAAATTAAAAGCGAGTAGAACTAGGGTGTTTTTAAGCTCATGAAGTCTTTAGTGAGTCAAGTTTTATCTAGATCGGCTTGGATTGACTTCAAATGATGAATCCAAACTGTTGAAACTGATCTATTTCACGAGTGATGCATTTACCTACAAAATTTATTGATCTTCGAATTAATTTAATATAAAGTCAAGCGGACAAAAAATAAATACATTAAAATTAACTTATAACCTTCTTTTTATTGACCATTTGACTTTATACTAAATTAATTAATTTTTTTTATAAATTTTGCATGTGAACATATTACTTGTGAAATAGACGGTTTCAATGTTTTAATTATATTCATTATTTAAGAACTAAAATTTGATCTAGTAGTAAAGAGCAACACTTTTCTTGTGGGAGGTCGTGGATCGAAATTCGAAATCCAATTTGAGCAAAGAGCAACAATCAAATAAGTTTTAGAATTATACTCACCGGAAAATTTTGTGAGCTTAAGAACATCCGAGTTCTACTCGTTAAAGGTATTTCTTCAAATAGTTTAATTGGCTTGCATGTTTAAATTGGAACAGCCAGTTGAGACCACTTTGCTGCCATCTATACACAGGAGTAGAGCCAGACTTTCAGACTATGAGAGTCAAACGTGAATGGAGATCAAGCATATAAAATTTGTCTACTACGAATGAGATCAATTTCACACTATTCATAATATTTTACTTTAAACTATATTAAAATAAGGTATAAATAAAATAAAATTTCAAAATGATTGGAGGTCAATTGACCCCATTCATTGAGGATAGATTCGCTCCTGTCTATCCAGATGCGGAAAAAAATTATAATCACCTAGAAGTAATGTTTTTGTGTCCTAATTTAGCAGTCAGCACATGATCCCTGTAACTTCGGTGCCTTACCACCAGCTACTCTAGAAATTAATCCACAGAGACTTTGTGACAGAGTCGAGATTTCCAATAAATAACTGCCATGCATTTAGTGCGTTCTTTGCCTTTCGACCTAATTCTCTCAATGATATGGATGAATAATTGATTCAGGTACATATATAGTTTCAAAAGAAAAAAAGTTAGATGTTTCAGGTACAGTACTGCTACTGCACAAACATGATGCGTGGCAGAGAATGAACATTGCCTATAGTCAAAGAAGGAATTGGGGCAGGCACTTGCTTACTCCTGAATTTGAATTTTTATTTTCGATCCAGTACTAATTGTTCAGTGTGTCTACCCTGAAACGATATAGTGCCTACCTCTGGCCTGAGCTAGTCTGATTCTTGAACCGATTCCTTCAATGCTTTGGTCGATTTTGCCTATTTCGTTTTTTTATGACTGCGATGCTCTATTTCGTAAATAGAATGAAGGAGAAGAAGAAAACAAGAAATGTCTGATGATGGGACCTATCATTACAATTTTAAGGAAATGGGTTGGCCAAACTTTTTGGATATTTTATTATTCAATACATATATTTTGGTTAAATTTTTATCTAAGTTTTAAATTTAATTTGCTAATTTACTAAGAACAGTTCCACTTTGAACTGTACCAAACAAATTTTTTATAAGCATAGAAAAAAATATTTCAATTCGGTGTCAATCGATTTCATGATTATAATATACTTTCTAATAAACATAGTTATAGGAAATGAGTTGCAATTGTGTACCCGATAAGTTAATAGATTTGAATCTAATTAACTATTTAAATCCAATTAGTGTTCTACTCAGACAGAAATTCTGCATCCACCTATGCCTATAGCCTACAGATAATAGTAATACTGGTGGTGAAATTAATTAATCTTTCCCTCCTTGAAGAAAAATGCATGTACATGTCATCTACAAATGTCTGTGGGCCCATCAACCAAAGCACTGGGCCCAAACTACAGAGTCTACAGTTTGTAAGGATATTGTGACAATTGTCCCCCACGAATCACGATAGGTCACGCACTTCCATTTCCAGACATGTGCATGTGTTGTGTTGTGGAAAATAATGTTTGGACAAATTTGACTCGTACGTTCTCTACAATTTTGTGACTCGTTCTCTACATCCAGCTCATGACTTGTTCTCTACGAAATCTGTGGATAAAAACTAAGGAGCTCTGGTTCTCTACAACCAACTCAAGACAAATTTGACTCCTCAAGTGTAGATACAAATAACTTAATACGCATTAAGAAGTTCATGTTCGAATGAGTCTTCCTTTTTGGCTCTTATCAGGGAGGATTTTGGATCTAACAGCCTCTTAAGTCCAACGTGTGGAAACACCTTGACTGATGTTGATGCTGATGTGGATTGGGACTTGCTTGATGATTGATTATAGTTTTGTAGAAAATAAATAGTAGTATTAGGGACAGATTAGCCTCAGAACCCTTAACGGGTTTTTATTCATCATAGGCTAAATAAGAAAATAAAGGGAGCAACTAAATTTGGTTATAAAGTTACTCAACCTTTATTTCTTAATATGGCAAGTTACCGTTTATTTCATTCCAATAGCTATATTTTCTTCTGTTCTTATAAATAGCTCACTGTACAACATCTTCTAATAATAAGAATTTATGTTATTTTCATCATCTTTATTCCGCTGTTTCATATCACAAAAATATCATGGTATCAGAGCGGGAATGAATTCCTGACTCAAAACAAGAAAATCAGCAGCAGTACCAGCAACTGCAAGAACCAGTAATTCAAGCACACCAGAAGTGCCAACAAACAAAACAGCAGCACCAGCAACTGCAAAGAAAACCCTCAATCTCTACCAGTAAACTGTTCTTACCAGAAAAAGCCAGAACAAACTGAGATGGCACAAAATCACGAAAAACTCACAGGGGTAATACTCAATGGTAAGAATTACCATGTATGGGCAAGGCAAGTCAGATTTGCCTTAAGCGGCCGAGAAAAAAGCAATCACATCAACAAAGAGCATCCAATTCCAAAACTATCAGAACCACCAACCGAGGCACAAAAAAAGGAATTAGCCAAATGGCAAACAAGCGATCATACTGTCATTACCTGGCTTCTTGCAACCATGGAGCCAAAGGTATCCGATTTACTCTCTTACAAAGATAGTGCTTTAGAAATTTGGGAGAGAGCCGAGCAATTATATGGCCATCGGAAAAATTACTCTCACATTTACCAAATTCAAAGAGACTATCAACAAGCCAAACAACAACAAGGTCAATCATCAATGGAATTGTATGGTTACCTCCAAAAGAAAAGGGATGAACTTAGGGTTTATCGGCCTCCCACCACCGATCTCACTGAAATCCAAAAACGAGAAGAACAAGATGCCATCTTTCAATTTCTAGCAAGCCTTGATTCCAGCTACGAGGCTGTGCGGTCACAGATTCTGTTATTAGCCGAGCTACCTTCCTCAGATGAGGTGGCGGCTATGATAGATAGAGAAGAAACAAGAAGGGCAGTGATGGCATCGCAACCCACTGAAAATACCGAGACCAAAGCTTTCACAGCAATGGCGAGGCCTAACCCTAACTTTCGGTCGGAGGCGAGAGGGGACCAAGCCGGAACCAAATGCGAGCACTGCAAAAGAGAAGGGCATCGCAGGGACCAGTGCTGGTTTCTCCACCCAAACCTCCGACCCAAGTGGCACAAGAAACCGGGAGCCGGCGATCGAAAGGGGGAGAAAGCCGCCTGGGAACGAGACAGAGGCGAAGGAGAAAGAAAGGGATCGGGCTTTTTAGCAGAAGGGCGGGTTGAATCTGGACCGTCCGATCCTTTAAATGAAAGAGGCGCCTCATCCTCCTCTCAGGATCCCATGCGGCATCTGCTCCAGCAACTTACGGTGCTGCTCACCCAGAAAGAAGAAAAACAAAAGATCTCAGGTATGATCTGTGTTACAAACTTATCTGTTTCAAATAATTTTAAATGGATATTGGATTCAGGAGCAACAGATCATATGACAGGGAATAGAAATTTATTGACCAATTTTAAGGATTATAAAACCAAAAAATTCGTTACGGTTGCAAACGGTGATAAAATGGAAATCCTTGGAGAGGGCTCAATAACTATATTCTCAAAAATAATTCAAAATGTCTTGTATTTAAAAGATTGTTCATCAAATCTATTATCCATTAGCAAAATCACAAATGAGTTAAATTGTGAACTCATATTTTTATCAAACAATGTGATTTTTCAGGATCGGATAACCAAGATTATGATTGGTGAAGGATTTCTAGAAAATGGGCTTTATTTTTTGAATGAAGAAAAATTCAATTTCAACACTACCAAAAATGAAGAATTGAGTACACTATGGCATAGAAGAATTGGGCATCCTTCCGACAAGATTTTAAAAAATCTTTTTAATTTTTCAAAATTAGATAATAGTAGTTGTGAAATTTGTAAGCTAGGAAAACATACTAGGTTACCATTTAAATTATCAAGTTGTAAAAGCGAGAAACCATTTGATTTGATTCACTCGGATGTATGGGGACCCGCCCCAATTATATCTTTTAATGGATACAAATATTTTGTCATTTTTATAGATGATTTTTCTAGAACAACTTGGTTATATTTATTAAAAGATAAAAGTGAAGTATTTTCACAATTTCTAGATTTTTACAATTTTATAGAAAATCAATACAAAGCTAAAGTCAAAATATTTAGATCCGATAATGGAACGGAATTTGTAAACCAAAATTTCTCAAACTTTTTTAAGGAAAAAGGAATTTTACATCAAACAACATGTGTCTATACACCTCAACAAAACGGTGTATCCGAAAGGAAAAATAGACATTTACTCGAAATGACTCGAGTACTTTTATTTCAAAATAGTGTTCCGAAATTTTATTGGTCGGATGCCGTTCTTACCGCTACATACTTAATAAATAGGTTGCCAAGTGTCAATTTAGACTTCAAAAGCCCTTTAGAAATTCTTTACCAAAGAAAACTCAACATTGAGCATTTGAAAATTTTCGGTTGTACATGTTATGTACACAAAAATAATAAACAAGACAAGTTGGATTATACCTCAATTAAGGCTATTTTTTTGGGTTATTCATCACAAAAAAAGGGATATAAATGTTATGACCCTAAAAATAAAAAATTGTATATTTCTAGGGATGTAACATTTTTAGAAAAAGAGCCATATTACAAAGGAATTAATTATGAGAATTTTTTGAGAGAACCCTCCAAGGAAATTATATTACCACCGGTTACAATAGAAAATGTTATTGCAACACCACTTGAAATTGAAAGTGAAATTGAGAATGAGGAAGAATTAGAAGAAAATACCTCAAACGAAGAACATAATGACATAGAAGAAACACCATTGAGAAGGTCGATTCGAACAACTCAACCCTCAACACGGTTTAGGGATTTCATCACCTACAAGGTACAATATCCTATACAAGATTTTATTTCATATGACAATGTCTCTTCCAATCATAGAACCTTCTTGACCGAAATTGAGAAAGAACAAGAACCAAACAATTATGAAGAGGCCATGAAAAGTTCCAAGTGGAACAAAGCCATGAAAGAAGAATTAAGTGCTCTTGAAAAAAATGGCACTTGGGAAATAACTCAATTACCAAAAAATAAAAAACTAGTAGGTTGTAAATGGGTGTATAAAATTAAGTACAATAGTGATGGCACCATAGAACGGTATAAGGCACGTCTAGTTGCCAAAGGATACACTCAAACCTACGGTATAGACTATTATGAAACATTTGCCCCGGTTGCAAAAATGAATACCGTAAGAATATTATTTTCTATTGCGGCTAACCAAAATTGGAAATTGTACCAAATGGACGTAAAAAATGCATTTCTTCAAGGAACACTTGAAGAAGAAGTATATATGTCATTACCACCCGGTTATGAAAAAAACCAAAATTGTAATCTAGCTTGTAAATTGAAGAAGTCAATTTATGGATTGAAGCAATCTCCAAGGGCATGGTATGAAAAATTAAGCTCTCATCTAATATCTTGTAATTTTAAAATTAGCAATGCCGATCATTCATTGTTTACCAAAATTGAAGGAAAAAATACCACCATTATTCTAGTATATGTAGATGACATTATTATTACCGGAAACAATCAAGAACATATAAAAAATATAAAAATTCAATTAAAAGAAAATTTTGATATTAAGGATTTAGGCTACTTAAAATATTTTTTAGGAATAGAAATTGCATATTCAAATCAAGGCCTTTTTATTTCTCAAAGAAAATACACCTTAGACCTATTAGAAGAAACCGGAAAATTAGGTTGTAAACCGGCCTCAACACCAATTGACGGGAAAAATAAATTAAATGGTGAGGATGGTGTACCATTAGAAGATATAAATCAATTCCAAAGACTTGTAGGAAAATTAATCTATCTAACGGTAACACGGCCGGATATCTCTTTTTCGGTAAGTCAAATTAGCAAATTCATGCATGCTCCTAGAACACCACACTTAGAAGCAATAAATAAAATTTTAAGGTATTTAAAAGGAACTCCCGGAAAAGGAATTTGTATGAAACATAATAATTCTAACAATGTGTGTGGCTATTCCGATGCAGATTGGGCCGGAAGCTTCGATAGAAAATCGACGACCGGCTTTTGCACATTTGTAGGCGGAAACCTAGTCACATGGAAAAGCAAGAAACAAAATGTCGTGGCAAGGTCAAGCGCCGAGGCGGAATACCGAGCCATGGCATCCACCGCAAGTGAATTAACATGGATAAAGCAACTACTTTCGGATTGTGGAATAAAAATTCAATTGCCAATGAAAATGTTTTGCGACAACCAATCGGCGCGCCATATAGCATCCAATCCCGTATTTCATGAGAGAACTAAACACATTGAGGTCGATTGTCATTTTATTAGAGAAAAGATTCAAGCGAAAGAAATTGAGACTCCGTTTGTAAGAAGTGGAGATCAATTAGCGGATGTCTTTACAAAAGGTTTAGATCCAAAACCGTTTGAAGCAAATATAAGCAAGTTAGGGTTACGAGATATCTACACGCCTAACTTGAGGGGGAGTGTAGAAAATAAATAGTAGTATTAGGGACAGATTAGCCTCAGAACCCTTAACAGGTTTTTATTCATCATAGGCTAAATAAGAAAATAAAGGGAGCAACTAAATTTGGTTATAAAGTTACTCAACCTTTATTTCTTAATATGGCAAGTTACCGTTTATTTCATTCCAACAGCTATATTTTCTTCTTTTCTTATAAATAGCTCACTGTACAACATCTTCTAATAATAAGAATTTCTGTTATTTTCATCATCTTTATTCCGCTGTTTCATATCACAAAAATATCAAGTTTCTATTTTAGGGTTTTTGTTATGTGGTTTTAAGTACATTTTGTGCAGCTTTATAATATTTGCTGGTTTTTTTGTAACTAAACAAATATATTGGCTAAGTTATAGGTACCTGTTTTGGTATTTATACTGGGTCTTTCTGATTTCTAATCGAAATTGGTGGATATTACATCCACTACTTGTCAAAAAAAAAAAAAAGGAGTCTTAATTCAGAAGTAGTAGAGATGTTTTAAAACTTAGACAAGAGATTAAAATTCAGATAAAAGAAGACTAAATGAGATGATCTTATTTCTTTCAAAAGAACTAAATGATGTCTACGAAAGTTCAAGAAACCTTAAAGAGATTTAAAAAGACTTAATCTCTTCTTGCCAAAGCCACATGGTGATATGTGTCCTCGAGTAGAACTGGGGTGTTCCTAAGCTCACCAAGCCTCTCGTGAACTCAACTCTAAAACCTATCGAATTGACTTCAAACGACATTTCCAAACCGTTAGATGTTCAATCTATATTAAAATGTGCTTGGAGACCAAATTTTACATTTTTTGGAATTTTTTTACTATTTATTAAGCCGGTATGAAAACCGTTGTTTTTCAAAGATGCAGAATTTTAATAAAAACAGCGGTTTTCAAACCGGCTTAATAAATAGTAAAAAATTCCAAAAAATGTAAAATTTGGTCTCCAAGCACATTTTAATATAGATTGAACATCTAACGGTTTGGAAATGTCGTTTGAAGTCAATTCGATAGGTTTTAGAGTTGAGTTCACGAGAGACTTGATGAGCTTAGGAACACCCTAGTTCTACTCATGTGTCCTCACCCAACCATACAAAAAAGCACTAAATTTTGCAACTGGTCTAGCACGCATGCAATGACTAGCGCCATTTCTTTTTGTTTTTCTTTACTTTTTTTGCCAGGTGACAAATTCATGACAATATTCTACCCTCGCGTTTATCATCTTGTAAATGTTGTCTACTAAAACATATATATGACACTCATTAGAAATTAATAAAATCTAAATCAATATTACTATAAGAATATGTTTTATCCATGAAAGAAAAAGTGCTTAATTGTCGGTACGTACCTTCAGCAATAACAATTTCTATCGACATAATCTCAACAATAGTTATTTTTTATCTTCTCAGATAAAAAACATATTCTTGTACATAGTAATTCAAATAAAAACATAATGGCAATAAATTAATGGAGACTGAGAGTTCTCCTCGCTAGCGGTACACACGTCTCATTTAAAACGACAGTGAATATGAATTACCTTCAAGCTTGTACGTAATTATATACAGAACATATTAGCATTACAATTGTCCACAAGTTGTGGACTCTCCACTTCTGTTGTTTACACAGGCAGTACATCCTAAGTCCATCACCACACACCAAGAAAAAAAAAATCAAAACAAAAATTCCTCTAACATGATAACTCTCTAGCTAAGCTAAGCTTACATACAGCCATACTAGCACATACACGAGCTTAACTAGCTAGCTAGATACCTCTTCTAAGAGTTTATACCGCCTAACTCTTCCTCTAAATTGTTGCTTTCCCTTGCTTATAGTACACGGCGAAACCTCCTCCGTTCTCACTCTACCTGTCATGTCAGAGACCGAACGATTCAACAATCTTTGTTTCTTTATTGGGTTGTTCAGATGCGATGAAAATGTCCTTTGGTGAAGCTTTATTCCAGCTCCTCCGTCCATAACACCATTATTAGAAAGATTATTCGAAGAAGATTGTATGTTGACATGATCTTTAGTTGATTCCTCTTTATCTAAGGGTTTCGTTCTATCCTCTCTTAAGCACCAATTGCACGCACGGTACGACTCAGTTTTCAGGTATAGATCGCTACAATATCTGGTTTCAAAGGTAAATTTAGATCAAAATCAATCAGACAGATTAGACATGGGATATGCTTGGATGTCTATCTATATCACATGTAGATTATAGAAAGAGCATACTATATGTCACACCTAAGGAGTTGTTTGTACACAAATTTGTACAACAGCCTTATGTAGTAAATGTGTATATAAAGGAGATAGGAGACTTGAGGTACCATTCATGTAAGTTCAACTATCATCTGTCTAGCCTTTTCACATTTAGTTCATATTCTGAAACAATTCATACTTTGCCTAATTTATGGTAGGAAAGTTAACTAGTGGAGAATGTACAATTTGTATCACCCTATGAGGATCGGTTCTGATACTGATACAAATAGGAACGGTTGTTAATAAAGAGGCGACCTTGAAAGAGGTATTAGGAACGGTCGTTAATAAAGAGCCATCCCTGATACTATCAAGAACGGCTATTTATTAACGACCGTTCTTGATGTTCACATATTAGGAACGTTCACCGATCTAAACTGGTTTTCACTATCAATCAGTACGTGATAATAAATGTATTTTAGAAAAGGGCCAAAAGATACAAAATGAATGTTCTGGAAAATAAACGATAAAAGTATATTATTTATCCCAATTTAGCTTAGGCATGTTTACATATGCACCTCCAACATGCATGTGGCCGGGGCAGATTTCAATATTCTCTTGGTTCTTATTTCTTAAATTTAGAATTAGTTTTTAAAAGCGACTTCTAACACTGCACAAAATTCATTTTAAGTATCATATTAAATATAGATCGATGTGGATCAAGTTTTCATTGTACAAAATTAATATATTTCAATATAAGATATGAATATTGGTAAAGTAGTGTACTATGCATGGACCCCTTTCAAAGATGGGAGGAGCAATATTGATGGGTTCCCACTTAGATATAACTTGCACCATATTGTACAAACATCTGACTCCTGCAATAAATTCTCTTAATGCAAGTTACATAAAATAGCCAGATAATTTACTATATATGATAGGTACATCAGTACTGAATTGGCTAAAATTAAAACCTATATATAATTAACTTAATTGTAATTTATATAATTTGGTGGTTAAAGAAGAGGTAACGGAACAGTGTGACCGGTATTTTATTTTAAAGTAGAAGACTTTAAGATGGGGGTATTGTTCCGTACATTCCTTGCCATGGTTGTACCTTATCATTGTCCTGACTTGACAGTTTGTTCAAGGGAATAGCTAGTTCCTGGAAACGGAGGCAAGAAAAAAGGTGCAATTAATCTGGTCTTGGATCTGGGATACACAAACCTTGAGATGTACCCAATTTCAGATTCACTAATCTGGAGAAGAACAAGAATACGAATACGAATAATATTGAGATTGACGAGAAATCTGGATCTGAAGTGAACATTGGATCGGAGTTATGAATAATAATGCTGACAAGAATATTACAATAATTACCAGAGATAACAATAATATAAGCATCGATCCATATATACAAGATAAACCATGTAAACGGTAAAAGTGATTTAATAAGAAAAGTAGAAAACCTCAACTCATCCAGACAACTCAAAACCCCACATGCAATACTTAGGAACAAATCATTGCTAACAACCCTACAGTATTAGTATTGGCCTTAGATTTACGGAACAATACCTAACTAAACAATAAGCTAAATTAATACCAGAAATCGGAGTTATGATACAGAAAGTCTTAGTAGGGATAGAGAAACAAGGTATTAACGTGCTTTCATTATTCCTATCAGAGGAAACTAAAGATTAGAATCGAAAGAACTTACGTGTGCTGTGACCGGAATAAGCAAACCTTGCACCGGAATAACTCGTCTTGCAATCCCTGATCGCCGCACATGCAACAAACCACCGGTTGTGCACCGCCTTTACTCCCCATCTCGTCAATTCAGAGAGAGACGGACAGATGGGAGGAGAGAGACAACAGAGGGAGGGAGGGAGGGAGGGAGGGAGGGAGAGAGACAATTTAAATGTCTTATTCGCTCGCTTGTTGGTTTCTTTGATTTTGAGAGAGAGAGAGAGGAGGAGGAAAAGAGGAGAGACTGGAGAGGGGAGGGAGACAAACAAAGGAATTAGTCGCAAATCAAGGGGTGGGTTAATTATCATCAGAAAGAATTCATTAGTGGCATGGCTGTAAAACTTAGAAAAGTAAAGGCCAGTTTAGAAAGGAAGGAATAATTAAAAGGTTGTGGGGCGTCGGCCACGTTGGACACGTCTGAGCGTCTCTGCGGTACGAGGAGGTAGATAGCTCCTATGGTCCTATCTAACTCTGGAACAGTGGTTATTTCGTAAATTAATACTAATTCATAGGGCATTTTCGCGAGGTGCAAAGGTGTGGTATTTGACAACCAACTTGTGCATGACAGAATGAGATTGTGATACTAAATAAGTTGATTGACTGACAGCATCAAGAATAAGACTATATAAAGAAAGAAAATCAAATACAAAGTGTAAGTGAGTCGATAGGAGTTGATTTATTAACGAAAAAATAAAAATGAATTTCTATTATAGTATTAGGAAATGAGCTGAGTCTTTGGAGCGGTTAGCCGGCCATATATATATATATATATATGGTGTAAGATCTTGTGTGGCAACTGACAAAAGAAAATGACATAGAGATAATCTCTTACTTAATGAAAATTTTCTCTTACTTAATTATTTTTATCCAATAAATGCTTGCAATTATTGTTCCAGCATATACTTACGTTTTCACATTTGATGCTTTGAAGGATTCATAGTGCATCAATTAATAACCTATAATATGAACATGTTAATTGTGGTTTTCTCTAAAGAGGAGAGATTCACTTACACTCTTTTTTTGTGACACTGAATTATACTCTAATATTTTTAAAGTTTAATTAGTCGATCCAAACTGTTCAACATGATTGATATATTAAAATGTGCTTGCAGATCAAATTTTATATTTTTTGAATTTTTTTACTATTTAATTAATAAGATGGGTACAACAATCACTACAGCAAAATAGGTTTTCAGCGACCGGTATCAGCGACCGATCAAATCGCCGGTCGCTGAAGACCCGAAAAAAGAAATTAGTTAAAATAAAATAAAAAGTATCGGAGACGAGACGTTCAGCGACCGGCGCCCAGATCTTTCTGCGACCGTTTTAGCCCGGTCGCTGAAGGTTGACCCTGAAAATCCCGCGCACAGCTCTTTTCTCTCTCTGACTCGCGCGCCTTTTAGGTTTAGACAAAAAAAAAACCGACGGAAGTCGCCGCCGTTCGACCCCGATTACCGCCCGACCCCGCCTGCCGTTCCTCTTTCTCTCTCTCTCACTCGATCCGCCGCCCGACCCCGCCGCCTGAACCGCCGCCCGACCCCGCCGCCTGAGCCGCTGCCCGATCCCGCTGCCTGACCCCGCCGCTCAACTCAGAGTCTGCCTCCTCTCGCTCAACTCAGAGTCAGGTCACCTTAGCTATCAGAGCTACTCAGGTACGAAATTCGATTTTTCAGTTCTAATTGTGAACTCTAAACCCTAAATCATAATTATCTAAACAACTGACACATTTACTTTCTTATAACCTCACAGGGAGGTTCGAGCTCACACCATGCCTCCATGCCCGATGACGGTGATAATGGGGATGATGAAGATGATGGGGATGATGGGGATGATGGGGAGGAGCATTGGTCGGATATCGGCGGAGATGGTACTGATTAGATGTTTAGATGATACTATTAGTGTGTATGTTTAGATATTTTCTCGTGATGATATATTGTACGTTATTGTTTATGTTTAGATATTTTCTCGTGATGATATATTGTTGTTTTTCTCATGTTGTATGTATCGATCGATGTTCATGTTGTATGCTGGTACGTGTGGTACCAATTATATATTAAATGGGGGAAAATTAAATAACAAAATAACCTATAAACCAGACAGACGAGTATCAGCGACCGGTATTTTTGGTCTCTGATGCCTTAACATGATGTCAGGAAAACCCAACAGCGACCAAAAAAATTTGGTCGCTGAAAAGGCATCAGCGACCGGGACGACGTCATTCAGCGACCGGTGACGTCATCAGGAGAGCATCAGCGACCATATCAGCGACCGTATTTCGTCATCAGCGACCGGTGTGGACTATCAGCGACCGGCGCTATGTCTTTCAGCGACCGGGGTACCGGTCGCTGATGGTCCTTTCTGCTGTAGTGAATTCAATGGTCTGAAAACAACGATTTTGTAAAATACTTAATAAATATTAAAACAATTCAAAAAATATGTAAAATTTGATTTGCAAGCACATTTTAATATATCCATAATATTAAACGGTTTGGATCGACTATTTGAACTATGAAAACTTAATAGATTTTCTACCTACCTAAAAAATAAGTAAAAAAAAAAAAAACCGTTCGTTCAGAATATTCTGAATCAATGCATGGTCCAGAATATTATGAATTATTGTTTTGTGTGTACGTACGCAGAACGCTCAAGAAAGTGATTTCCACATAGCATCCTGAATAGTGGCACTATATATAACAACCGTAAGATTTTTTAATTAATTGAACTTAGACCTTCTCCACGTTTCGGACATTTCCTCTCTTCTCTTGTATAATGATTGAATCTGGAGGCACCGTCAGGTTTGGACTTTGACCACTACACGGCATTTGATTTCCTGAGGCTCTATTTCTTAGACAAGAAACTTCCCAACTAACCGTTTCTCAAATTAACAAGCTAGAAACTTCCATCTCATAATATAATGCCATATGAAATATAAAATTTCTCTAAGCACTTCCATAGATAATAAGTCTAGAAAGTTCGATGTTGGAAATGTTGAAGCTAGGGTGATCCTACTATGCTTTGGGAAGCAAAGAGGGTGTTTTACTTTATGCTCATAATTTTATTTTTAATATTCAAATAGTCGATCCGAACTTCTCAACATGATCTTCATATTGAAATGTGTTTGGAGACCAAATTTTACATTTTTAAAAAAAATTTACTATTTTTTTTTTGAATTTTTGAAAATTAGTGTTTTTCTTAATTTATTTTATTTTTTTATTTAATGAAAAGTTGCGATATTCAAAAATTCTAAAAAAATAGTAAAATTTTTTCAAAAAATATAAAATTTGGTCTCCAAGTACATATCAATATGAAGATCATGTTGAGATGTTCGGATTGACGGTTTGAACTTTGAAAATAAAAATATGAGCAGGAAGTAAAACACCATCTTTACTTCCCAAAACATGATAGCCTATCCCGTTGAAGCTATACCTACATATAGAAATTTTAGAACTTAGGAGATGACTTTATATTGGCAAATCATGTGTTGTTAACAATGATAAGTAACCTATATGTGCCCAAGAAAGCCCTGCCTTTCAGTCATTATTTTTAAAAGAATTTGACCATGCAAAAATTAATATATTTCCTTATATAAAGTTTTCAAACAAATGGAGATATCAGCGAGAGGATAAAAAATGAGTAAGCCGACATAAATTATTATTTAAATATTGTTATTACTGACAATAATATCCGTAAATATACCGACACAATTAAGTATTTTTATCTTCACAGAAATTCAGAGATTCTTCATTATTACATATAGTTAACTGCAAAATAATTCAATTTGCTTATAAGTAGACAATGTCAAAATTTCCTCCCTTTTAGTTGGTTAATTAGAAACAGGACCGAGCCATAAAGTATGATAGGTGAGCAAAATTTTCAAATAAAACATAATTGTATAATTATTTTCAAATAAAGCATAATTGTATAATTATTTTAAACACAAGGTATATATATATATTTTATAACGTTATCTAAAGTATATTTTGAAGAAAATAAATAGACCTAAGAAAGCAAGTGTCTACCGTCCGCCACTGATATAGGAATCGTTATACGTCACGCTGAAATTAGGTTGGTTTTTCTTTCTTCTTAAAATGCAATGCCTTTTATTTCATTCAGCACGCAAAGAGCACTATTCGTGGTGTGAAGTATGTTTAGTTCAGGAGGAGGGTTCTAATGCACTCAAATTTCTATGCTTCCAATGCATTCATTTTTTTATCTGCATTTTCAAAGTATAAACAGTCGATCTTAACCGCTCAACATGATCTTCATAATAAAATATGCTTGGAGACCAAATTTTATATTTTTTAGAATTTTTTTACTATTTTTTAAAATAGGTACAAAATCACTTTATCAGATGGTCCAGAATATCCTTAAAACAATGATTTTGTACCTGGCTAGTGTACTACGGCTCAATATGGTACTTTTTAAAATCCTAATGGTCAATCCGACCGTTCAATGTGATATCCATATGAATATGTACTTGCAAACTAAATTTTATATTTTTTCGAATTTTTTTACTATTTTTTTAGATAGGTAGAATTTCCAGTGTTTTATACAAATTCTAGACTATCAAAATCTACCTATCTAAAAAAATAGTACAAAAATTCGAAAAAATATAAAATTTAGTTTGCAAGTACATATTCATATGGATATCACATTGAACGGTTCGGATCGACCATTAGGATTTTAAAAAGTATCATATTGAGCCGTAGTACACTAGCCATAGTACACTAGCCAAAGTACCATAGCCTCACTCAGTATGTTATGTATCTCTCTTCTATATTTTCAAGTTTTATAAATGATAAATGATCTTCAAGAGTACAGAAAGCGACCCAAATGGTTAATTTGTTTTTCTTTTTTTAACATTCAAGTATGCGCACACGTTTAAAGAAAATAAAAATAGCACACGTAATGCAGAGTAAATTAATGAGATCAAAATTGGCGGCCATAAAAAAAGAAAAAAAGAAAAAATATGAATGTGTAAGAGTGAAGCATCTCAAAATATTTAAAACCTAATGAAAATAAAGAAAGAATTAGGAAATGTAGAGTGAACCTTCGTTCTTAATAAAACAAGTAGGGTAGAGCCAACTTAGCTCAAATGTTTTTAAAAGTGAATAAATTTGTTGATGAAAAAATAAAAATAAAAATAAAAAACATGCAACATTGTTTGTGCAAATGAGAATCATTCCAAACGCAGACCTATTTGTGGGAATATTTTAAGTCACCAAATAAGAAAGCTTATAAGAGTACTTCAATTTGATTAAATAAAGTGATGATAAAAATGATGCACGACTCCTTTCAATAAATATAATAATCATAAATTAGATGTGAACGTGTCATAAGTGCTGAGAATAAACCCCTGGGAGTTCTTTAATTTAATCCATAAAGAAAAATAAAAGCAAGACATTATTCGCATCTACAAGGAGACCACTTATAAGAGTCTTCAAAGCATAACTTTTTCATAAATTTAAAATTAGTAAATTTAACATACATCTAAATTTTAAAATATATTTGACTTTGAAATACATCGTGAATATTACTTGCTTATTTTTTAAAGAATGGAATACTTATTATTATTTTTAATAATAGTGTCGTTGAGTATATATATTATAATATAAATCTTTGCTAAGGATTTTTTCTCATCTCCAAACCTGTACATTTGGATAGAAAAAAATATTATATAACTCCAATATTGTAAGGGTAATGAGAAATATTGTTGAGCGGTAACTCCAATTTTAAGCGATCATCTAACTGTTCGTTCAGGTATCCACACGAATATTGATGTGCATAATAGATACGTACTGTGTTCACCGAATTTTTTTTTCTATCCTCTTAAAAAAAAACCGAATAATCACAATTTTGAGGAAATTTCATTTTCACCATGTCCGCAGTTTAAAACAATGGACACATTTTTTCTTTCTTTTTTTGTCAGAACGCCATTTTTTTTTGTCGGGACGTACCTTTCAAAAACGAATTGACATCTCCTTTCACCGATAATTTCATAATTTGAATAGATTCACACTACTATCTGCTCTTCAATCTGCCGACGCTCATTTTGATACGTAGTTTGAAATTGCGGACGTGATAAAAATAGAATTTATCAGAAAATCGTAATTATTCGGTTTTTTTTAAGACTCATAGAAAAGAAAAGAAATTATGTTGTGTGCATGACTATATATTGATGCGTCAAGAACGATGAATTTTGTACAAATTAAAATTTTATATATGGTCATCACTCTTACTTGACTAAGCAAATCTGTCATCGCAAACACACTTTTAATTTGATACCATGCACACATGATGCATCGGAAATGATAAATCGTGTATATATTTCAATTCCCTCGAAACAGTGAATCGGGTACAAATTTAAATTTGTTCATGGCTCACTCTTTCATGTGCTTCAAATTTTTTTTTTTTTTTTTTTTTAGAGTTGGCCGTGATATGTTGGTTAAATAAAAAAAAAAGTTTATTTATAAAGGCCTGAAATGTTCGACAGAAATTTAATTACAGAAGTAGATTGACTAGTCAAAATTGTTACAAGGGGAACATAGTAGATCCCCATGGTCTAAAAAAAAAAAAAAAAAAAAATTGTTAACAACTCGCCCCACATATTAGGATATATATATATCTTTTACGACGGGGGCAATGCTGCAATTGATAAAAGAGCTGGTCCACGTCATCCTGTTCCACAGTCGCAGTGCCGACAACCAACTAAAACATTTTTTAGGCAAAGCCTTTGAGATTCGGAAATAAATCTGCTGTTATTGCGATTCCAACCGTTGATTTTTATTGAGTTTTGTGCATAAAACTTACTTCTTTGAAATTCGTGCAGGTAGAAGTTTGAACGGTTGAGATCGGAATAACAGGTTCCTGTTATTTATTGAGAATAACAGCAGATTTGTTTCCGATTCGGTCTACGTTATCATTGTAGCCACAAGCTGTGCTCTTTTCCCCATGATGGATTCCTCTGTTTAGCTCTTATTTCGGTAATACAAGGACCATTAACGCTTGCTTTTTCACCACTAACTTTGGTTTTTTTTTTTTTTTTTTTCTTTTAGGTCAACGGGAACAGTGGCTGTGGTGATTCCATAAGCACCGTACAAGCAACTAACACGCTTTATGAATTAGTTAATAACGAGTTTTAAATTCAGAGAAAGAGACCTCAATTAACTGCCACTTTACCATATTATCGTTCTTTTTCGTGAAACAGATGAGATTCTCTTCTACTTTTGTTCGATAAAAACACTAAATCATAAGAGAATTGTTTCATCTCCACTATCGTAAGCCTAACACTAACAATATATATATATATAGAGTAGAACTAGGGTGTTCCTAAGCTCACCAAGCCTCTCGTGAGCTCAACTCTAAAACCTATCGAATTGATTTCAAACGACATTTTCAAACCATTAGATGTTCAATCTATATTAAAATGTGCTTGGAGACCAAATTTTACATTTTTTTTAATTTTTTTACTATTTATTAAGCCGGTTTGAAAACCGTTATTTTCTAATGGTGCAGAATTTTAATAAAAACAACGGTTTTCAAACCGGCTTAATATATAGTAAAAAAATTCAAAAAAATGTAAAAGTTAGCCTCCAAGCACATTTTAATATAGATTGAACATCTAACGGTTTGAAAATATCGTTTGAAGTCAATTCAATAGATTTTAGAGTAGAGCTCACGAGAGGCCTTAGTGAGCTTAGGAACATCCTAGTTCTACTCATATATATATATATATATAGTTGGTTTAGAATGAGATGAAGGCAGACAAAAATACTCATCAGCTGGATCTCACATATAGAAAAGTAAAAATATAAAAAAGGGTTAAATCTTATAATATTTGGATTGCCACAGCCCAAGAAAACTGAAATTTTATGGTCTGATTTATACATGAAACCCAACGTAATAATACTTGGGAGTGGCTAATCAAATACATGCATCTTCAAAGCAAGGCCGAATAAAAATAAGGGGGATAAATGCAAAATCGGAACATATGATTCGTGTCATGTGTCCGGATTAAGTTTGGATTAGGGTTCACATGTACCGGTCGTTTTGTTCCGAGAGCTAAGATTATATCTTCAATTTCATTTTGCTGCCTAAAAAAAATTATGCATTTCATGGTGTAGGGGGCTATATTTTGTGACGGCTCTAAAAGATAAATTTTGCAAATTGTGAAAATTTGGTAGTAATTTGTGTAATTTGAGACGGCTCTACAAGATGAATTCTGCAAACTGTGAGATGAGAGTAATTTATGTAATTGGAGACGTACTTTTGGATATTAACGATAAACTAGATAAGGAAAAATAAATAAATAAAACAAGCCCTAATTCATTTTATTTTTATAGCATCATATATATCAATTATAAATATGAGATGGAATTTTAAAATGGAGGTATGATGTCAAAAACAAGTGTGACCCGTGTGCAGTATAGACTAGAATTCCATCCTAACATCACACCTCCATTTTAAAAAGCACGGGTCAGATTTCAAATGCCACTCCTATTCCAATCGAACTGGAATTCGCATCCCTCATGTTACATGACCGAGGACAATTGAAACAGACGGTCCAATATCGTTCTTTTAACTTGACCCGAATCTCAAAGCACAAATAATACTAGTCCTTGCGCTATCCGCTATCCCAAATAGGCACCGACTAAGAGTAAATCTAAATCTGAGCTGTCCGTTTCAATTTGCTTGAGTCTGGGAGGATTCGAACTGGCAGTCCAATTCCAGATCAGAACTGGACCGAAATCCAATATTCAAATTTCTGAATATAACTCGAAGATAACATGCTTAACGCGTCAATCTTGCACAGATATGTAATTAATTGTTATAGGTCTGACCGTCGTTGGATGCTTTTAGATGTGACAATTGGGATTTCTCCCAAGTCCGAACAGAATAATAGTTACTCAAACGTTTAGTTTTCAGGGACTTGAATGATTCACGCCCTAGTTGGAAAGTATTGTTCATTTAGTGCTGAGTTACTGTGCAGTTTATAGGGTGAATTTCAAGCAGCATAATTAATGGAGTTAGAAAAACGTTGCAGATTAAGAATAATTCTTTAGTTAAAAGTAGAACTAGTAACCAGTGCTATTCGGCAGGATACAGGATATTAATATTGTTTAAATTTCCAGATACATCTATCTTGTAGTTTCACGCAACTTGTTCAAAACTTCAAATCTTCCAGAAGTTCACCGTGAAGCCAACTTTTAAGATTTTTGTTTATAACAAAACCTGATCAATGAAATTGAATAATCTCTACTATCATGAGCTGCAACTGTGACGTAGCTATTTATTACAAACATGCACTACCATATCTATTAACATATGACATTTCTCTGTACAAAATTTTACAGTAATTGGCTTGAGAAAGAACCTGGGGGTTGATCCCTTCGCAGTGACATCGCCAGGAAGCACGTTTTCCTAAAAAAGAATAATTCATAGCACAGTTTAAGATAGCACCCTCAAAACACTTTTTCAAGTACACCGAAAAATATATTGATGTCAAACTTCTCCATAGCATTTCTGTTAGCTGCAAGCACAAAAAATAAAGATATAAGATTATAAGATAATAAACCTAAAAGGCTTACATAGCAAAAAAGAAAAGAAAAGGAAATATAACATTATAATCAAGAACGGAATTTACATGGATGCCACTCACAACGTTGACTTAATTGTATATCAGTTAAAATTTGAAATTTAAATTAACTGCCGCTGAAAGCATTGTAACATTTCAAAAATGAAAAAAACTGTCACTTCGAACTAAATCAGATCTCTTTATAATTATAAATTACTCCCTGGCAGTGTTAACATTTTGTATCAATTTATAACAAAAGCCAACATATCGTCACAAATGTAATAGCTAATGAGCGCGCAAAATAATCACACACTATACAAAAATTTAAAAATAATGTTCAGTTTAACAAAATATGCTGGTAAAAGAACAGGTATCAAGCCCAAAAAGGCTAGTTTGATTCTTTTTTAAATGTTTCGGGGCGAAAACATTCGGCATTAATAGATTTAACACAGAACTTGTACTTGACAGATTTAGCAAATGAATAACATCAGTTCAGACAACAACTACATGAGGGATTGATAAAAAAAACATCATTTTTTTAAGGATTGAGGAAAATAAAATCACCTAACAGATGTCCAACAGCCAATATTGGAACATCCTAAACATCTATCTGCTAGATGTTTTAATTTAAATTGAAACCTGCTGGTTTTCTCTGATGAATTTAAGTATTAGTTGTTGAATTCTCAAAACCCTATATGAGATAAAATACAATTCTATTTCACAGAAGAGAGGGCATGAGGAAATGGTGTCAATAGAGATGTCTATATTAAGTTTCAATTTGGTTTTGTTTATCTATCCACGTAAGCTATTAAATAGTTTTAATATGATATCTGAAAGGATGTATAGCATATAGCTAATGAGTTGCACTTTTGGAAAATAAATAATACAAAATGTTTTTAGGTGGCATATTTGGAATTGTAGAGTTTTAAGTTTTACTGGAAATATGTAATTTAAAGGTTTTATATCCCACAGGTCAACAGCCCAATAAAAATGGTGGATTACCTCAGCTTTGAGTGCATTCTAAAGATTCAGTGAACTCATGCATCCTGATCCTCTCCAGTAGTTCCAATGGTCTATAACAATGAAGCCAGCCCATTATAAAGTAAAATAGAGTTCTAAGAAAATTACCCATCACCAGAATTATCTTTGGCACACTCCCTCTTCCCTAATTTTCTCATTTCTATTGTTGAGATCATTATTCACAGAAAACTGTGAGAATGTGAACTATACGATATAAGTATATAACCCCTCGCTAAAAACAATTGCGTAACCTAAAACTTCCCAAACAACAGACTGAGATGCTAAAAATTTATTGGCCACCTATTTGACAACCACTTGGTTGCACATTGCCATATATATGGTACAGAAAATTAAAAATATTCCTCACAAAAGAGTCCAAAGATTTAAGTCAAACAGAATTGAATCAAACATACAGCATGATTTCACGGCTGTGGCTGAGCTGGCGTTGGTTTCCCTGCATTGCTTTTAGTACATCTGATGTTTCTGGGCCTGCAGCACCTCCTGCAACCCGAGATGCTACTGCCGCAATTGGAGTCCAAATCTGACACGTCCAAATTTTCCAGGAGTCAATTGTATGATAACATCATCAAATAATGGTAATGTCTAGAACAGAAAAAAGCAGATCAAGCAAGGATAATAAACCTTTATTGTGTTATCAATGCCACTGGTTGCAACAGCGCAGTCAAATGGATGAGCTTGTATGCAGTTTACCACTACACGACATATAAGTCATATGAAATCTGGATTTCGGAATGCACAAATGATAATATAGGAAACAAAAGAGGGAGAAAGATAGAATGTGTTTTTTTCAAACCAACATTACCAGCCTCATCTCCAGCAAGCATCTTTACAAGTCTTCCAGTTTGTTTTTCCCAAATAAACCATTTGCCATCATCACTTCCACTTGCAATGAACTCTCCTAAATACATCAGAGGCTATCATGCTTTAGATACAATATTTCAATTATATAAATAACACAACAGGTGATCACTGAGAAAAATAACCCTACAAGAAATGTAGAGGTTGCACAACCTCATGTGACCAAGTTTAATACTAATAATTGCGACCCACAAAAAAATTTACTGAAATTTTAAAAGAACAACTCATGAAATAATAAAGAGAGTACCCCTTTGACCAAGGAAACTAGCTTGTTTAATATCTGTTCCTACATTGCAGTGCCCAACATATCTTTGCTTCATATCAACCGCTACTTCAGGCTGCATTTAACAGAAACAAAAAAAGAATATAAATCAGTACAAGCTACAGGAACAGAATAAAAAATAATGCGTAAACAGAATAAGCCATAATAAAGAGATCAACTGTAGCCCCACGACTAAAAAAGAAAACAGAACTTTTCCATTGAACTGAGTCATCTTGTCACCATTGGAATTGATGCAAGATGCCAAAACAAGGCTTTTGGTTTCATTCACCATTTGCAAGTCTGATGCCCAAGATAAGTCAAAGGACAAAGGAGGGCAATGAACGTGAAAAACCTGAGACACAGAATCATCAGAAGAAGAGACATTGGCAACCGACTCATCCTTGCCCGAGTTACCACTACCTCTATGCAACAGTACACTCAAACTACCGCGAATGACTCTTGAATCAATCTCATTCTCACCAGTATCTTCACCAGAAACTGACGGATCAAAATCAAGTTCCATCTCATTGTCATAGTCAGAGAAATACTCATTTTCCTCCTCTTCTTCTTCTTCTTCTTCCCTCTGGCTGGATGGTCCCGACATGTTAGATGCAGCCAGGAGCACATCGCTTAATGATCTAATCCTGGCACGATTCACCTCATTGGATGTACCATCTTCCTGCAACCTTCTTCCCTTTTGTGCTTCAGCTGAAACAACAATGTAGAGGATTTAAAATTGAACACCATAAGGTTAAGATAATTCACAAGAAAACATAGATTTTAAGATACCAAATCTATCCCAGAATAGCACCATTTTCTTGCGATAAAAAAAAAGTAAAAAAAAAATATATATATAAATATTGGTCTCCAACAATATTTCAATAAGCAGTTCAGATCTGCCAATTAAAACTTAAATTGCGATTCGGAGCCGTAGCATAGACTAACTCTTCCATAATAGAAAATATTTGTAACACTGAGCAAACCTAGAGGTAAAAATTTACGATGCTAAGTAGTGGAAGTCTAATAGGCCATTTCATGAGGTGTCTTGTGCTAATAAGACTTGTGCTAAAATTCGATGAATATGTATTGCCATGGCAAGCAAGCTCAAACGGAGCTCCAGGCAGAGTAGAACATTAAATATATTGAAGTCTTCAACATTAAACAAAAGATTTCTAACTACTTTAACTGTAATAAAAACCTGTAGCAATGCTCTCTTTCAAGGCATCTAAATTTTTTCTAGCATCAGATATGGATGGCACTAGATTCTTTGATGCATTGGCATATAACATAGCATCCTTCAGCCTTCCCAACTAGAATAAAACAAGAAATAATAATCAGTTGATATTGACTCTTGAAATAGTAGTTTTCGTGCAATTAGAGTTTACCTGAAGAAGAGCCTCGGCCATATGAAAATGTGCTCTGAATGAAGAAGCATCCAACAGGCGAGCACTGTTACAGTCCCTAATAGCCATGTATGCATCATTCTTCCATTTTCTCTGACCAAAATTCCATATACGTCTATCATTTAGATCAACTACCCACCTAAGATTTAGAGAAAAAAAAATAACTTCTTTATGCAGACCAACCTTCAGCAAAAGAGCAGCTCTAATGCACAAGCAATCATGCCTTAATGAAGACCCAATGTCAGGACCTTTTCCATCAAGCACCTCATTGCAAGCATCTATTCCATACAAATAATCGGATGAATAATCGGATAAATTATCCAAGCATTTAGTTGCAAATTGCACCAATTTTTTTCGCACCTCAAGCTACAAGAAAAGAAATGTCAAATCGAGGTTATGCTATTGTTTAAGAAGATAAAAATAGAATGAAATAAATTAAATGAAAGATAATTTGTCCCACCTTCTGCAAAGAATATTTTGTTGAAGGTTTTACGGAAATACTTGGCCAAGATGAAGGCTGATATGGCACTGCTGGGAATGGTGGAACATACAAGCACTTCTGAATATCACCTACACTATATCTCATCGCATTCTTACTGCTATCTAAAATTACGAAGGAGTGATGTTATGAGACAAAGTTCATGATGTCATATCTAAAAGCAAGCAATCATACATTATTTTACATTGCTTACCAGAGGTAACATCCATTAGGTACACATGTTCACCACTATAACTTAAAAGAACCTCATCACCATTCGGACTGAATGCAACATGCGTGAGGTGCAAGCTCGACTTCCTCTGTTAAAGATAACAACGCAATCTTTTTACACATTGTTACAAAATAAAGGTTGAGATTCATTGAAAATTTAACTTTACTATTTAGCGATCATCATAAATAAAGCTTCACAGGTATATATATAGCAACACAAAATCATGAAATTCGGTGCATGGCACACCAAAACGATGAACTTAATTTCTGATTTTAAAGCCTTTGCAAATTCATTTTAAGAAAAGTTGCCATAATTATCAAAATAATTGCATTATAAGGGATTCCATCACAGAATATAAAGGATGAGCAATGAGAAAATAAGGAAACAAGAACAGGTAAGTTACAGGCTCAGCAAGGTGTACTGGACAGAAATAGTTGACATAAGGAGGCGGCTTAGCTGTGGTACGGCATGAGCTAAGAGGAGGGAGCATTCTTCTGTCATATAACCGAGCAAAAGCATCACTGCACGGTTTCAAAAGATGTGACATAAGCATATCTAGATACAGCATTTTAGTACTGTAGTGTGCTAAGAGTGACTGATTTTTTTTTGTTTTGGGATTCATCTCCAAGCACACAATCCATTAAAGGGATACCACATGTATCCCATCACATACTAACCTAGTCACACTGAAATTATAGATGTACTCAAAAAGGCTAGTTGCATACCTCCCGCCTACAAGAATTTGATGGGGCCGTGTGGGGCTGATGTCACATGACTTCAGAGACAAGCATTGCCTTGGAAAAGCCGCCAAAGATTTTTTGGCACCACTACGTAAATCAATCTAACAGAAGAAAGCATATTAGAAAAACAATTCAAAGCAGCTAAAAAAGGAACATACCTGGTCTATATTCAGGTCAAAACATTGCATTTATCCTACTCAGACTTCATAAAAAAATAATAATAAAAAAAAAAACATGGGGCTGATAAATGGATTGGGTATCATCTGATTTAACTTGCATCCATATCCACAACGATGCAGAAAAGGATATTTATGATGATGAGAGGATATAAATATGATTTGGTGTACATATGCAAGGAGAACATGCATTTAAAAAAGCACTGTGAGGGCAGAACAGAACAGGATACACATATCTACACAATAATTGACCATATCTGAAATGCGAAGTTTTCGCTTCCCCTCTTCACTTTTTGCCAAATCTACTTTTCTCCCAAATCACCAAATTGCACTAATTTATTATGTTATATACAGATTAAGATATAAATGTACATTACTATCCACTCAGTTTTCGACCTACACGGACTTCATTACCATAAATTACTATCCAGGTTGTCCTACCTTCTAGGTTCACATGACAAACACCCCCCCCCCCCCCCAACCCCCCCGCCAACAACTCAATAAGTAAATAGGCAATATTAATAATAAAATAAAAAACAAAAACAAGCAGAAGGAACCAGGATATGTAAATGACGGAAAGGACATACAAGGATATTGCGGCATTCCTGAGTGGTGGACCCTGCAGGAGGGCAAGAAGAGCACTCGCGCAAGTCATGCTGTCTGAAAGTGCCATCCTCACTTGCACTCCACACTACATTAGGATTACCAACCTCCACCTAATAAAATAATTCACATTAGAAAGGACATCTGTCTAAATAATAACCAAAGCATAAAATGGATCTCTCTCTCTCTCTCTCTCTCTGTAGATATGTGTGTGTGTCACTGAAACCAGAGTTCCCCAAAAATTCCAAACCTCGTCTGAGGAAGCTGCCACCTACCTACCAACCACCACCACATCTCTTCTTTCTGAACCTAGGTCTCTCTCTTCCTCATCCAAGAAACAACAAACAAAGACTAAGTTTTACCCTGCCTCTCTCCTCCCTGGCAAGGTTTTAAGGGCTGCTGGATCCATTGGGTAAGAAATCCTCCCTCTCAGACCTGGCTCTTCTCTTCTTGCCCCATTGCTTTGTTCCCCTCCTCATTGACCAGAGATCAAGAATTTTCCCACGCCTAACTAAGTATGCAGTGTATCACTAGAAGGGGTTGATTGTTTAGCGCACTGAGGGTATTCTGTGGCACCATGGCAGGTGACAACATAATGCAGATCAGCCAGAGATTTTTTCTGTGTGGTAGGTCCCAAAGTTTAACTGGTTAATAGGCCTGGAAAGGCTTATCCTGCAACACTGGGCGTGGGTCTTAATAGTGATGGTATGGATTTGGGGCCAAATCATTTGTTCTTCAGGTCTGAAAGGTAAGAAGTTCATTGCACGTCATGCATCAAGAGATGTAAACCACAACTGATGGCAGTTTAAAGTGATTATTGCAATGGAAAAGACAACAGCATTTTAAGGGTTCTTTAGAATTTTTCCACTGTGAGCGTAACTTCATTTTAATTGTTTTTTTTTTTCACTGCTTTTTAATTCTCCTTCTAACCACAATACATTTCTTTAAATGATATCGATATGCACTTTGCTACTAATTTAACTGGTAAGGGTATAAACTAGAGTTTACTTACAGCTAGTTTCTTAACCCTCCTGGTGTGACATCGGTACAGAGCGGCAGGTTCAGGAGCAACTTCTTGAACCCCCGGTCTCACACGAGATAAGTTGAAAACACGAACCTAGCATAAAACGAACAATCATTTCCTTCCTTTTCTATTCTATTTTTGTAATCCTAACCAACAAAATTATTTTTCACCTCTGCATCTCCGGCTCCGGACACAACCACCTCATCAGATGTCTCTGGTACAAATCTGGTGCAAAATATGTTGGTAGAATGGCCGCTATCGATGCTATGACGAAGCTTCTTATCAGTATAGTTCCATATGTTAATCTGTAATAATGCGGTCATTAGTTTTCCACAAAACTTAAGGAAGCATTGTTTAAAGTGTACGATATCGGTTCTACCAAGGATAAAATATGGCCTATATACACACTTACCTTTGTGTCGTCAGAACCCGATATCAAGAGAGAACCATTGGAGTTCCATGCAATAGCATTGACACAGCCAAGGTGGCCCTGGAAATAATAAGGTTCTGCAACTTGTTAGGTACTAATATAACGATCATAACAAATTTTGTTGAAAAATATCAAGCAGTTAGTGACTAGCTTTTGTAGCGGTACAATTCTTTAATTCTAATAAACATCTGTGCTTAAAGAAAACTTTTACTTACTTTCTTCAATGCACAAAAGGTATTAAAAAAATATGTATTTATTATTTTTTGTTTCTATATACTTTACCAACATTTCATACAGTAAGAGATAAAGGTGGTCAATGTACCTCCATCTCCTTTTCCAAGGCAAGCCTTTGCACCAGAGAGGAATGAAATTGCAAGTTCCTGTTTGTTCCCTATGAAATTTGAGACAAAAAAATAAGTTTCTGTTATCAGATAAAAAGATATAGAAAATGATATAGTATCAATGGATATTGTGAGCTTTATTTCCATATAAAAATTTATCAGCTTAAATTTCCAAGCAGAGCCAAAATTAAACCTAATTACATAAAATATTCTATCCTCAAGGTCAATGTACTGATTATCCTCAAACATAAACAGAGACACAAGTTCCTCAATTTAAAAAAAAATTAAGAATGGTAGTATTAAGCTCTATAGATATAGTATATTATTAAAAAAATTTCCTACATTTGTTAAATGATTATTCACTAGATCTTTCAAAAATATGATAGTTATCTTTTAGCAAATCATTTTAATTTATTCCTTCTCCGGAATACAATTTCCATCTTGCACCAGACTGAAATTGAATAAGATTGTATCACAGTGGCAAGTACAAAAAATAGCATAAATTAATTTCCCGTAGTGTTCCTATCATAGAACAGCATAATTTTAAACGACAATTAAGCCCGATAAATGAAGAAAGCGAGGATGAAAAAACATAATCACAGAATCTTCAAAAATAAAGAAAAATGATCACGTTAAACAAAAAAAGGGAAACAAGCGAAGCACCTTAATCGAATCCAGTCGCCGCCTCTCAATATGATCAGAAATATTCCCATCGGGGAAGCTCCAGTGTAATTTCTCCATTTCGTCGCAAGAATGAAACCCTAACCTGACGCCAAGAGGAAGCGATGAAGCAAAAAAGTCTCTGATTTTACTAGATGAACTGCCTTGAGATTGCAGAGTAGATCGTACTTTGTAATCTCTTCCCGCTTCTCGTACTGAAACAAAGGTACTTTAAAGTTACTAACTTCGAGCATAGAGCATAATCGAAGCATTATTGAGAGGAGAGAGAAAGAGAGAGAGAGAGTGTGTGTGTGTGCCTGGCTCGAGATTTTGTTGCCGGACTTCACTTATACCTTTCCGCCAAATTCTCTCGCGATGGTGCAGCAACTTTTTTCTCAAGAGCAAGAAGAATATATTGAGTGGAAGAAGGAGAAGTAGAGAGATTCTTGGTTCAATTTCTGATGATGGCGGTGGAGACAGAGGTAGCGAATGGATCCTCAAACGGTCGGCTTCTTCCCAGTGGTATACATTATGTCGTCCTGCTCTCGGCTCTTCTATTTCGGGGTCGCGCGCATTGAGAAAAGAGAGAGACCGACCTACTAGAAGGTGCGAAAGAGAGAGACAAAGCGCGCAACCTGGCACGTGATATCCCCATTGTTGTTATTGCTGGGCTGCTGGCCATTAAATCGAGACCTGCAAATCTAATTGGAACCGTCCGATGACAATTAACGCTCTGATCTAACGAGTTCATCTCATCGTTCAATTCTTTTTTGGTATGATTGATAATAGGTTATCCTTGGGAATAGGCTATTTGGAATAGCTTATTCGTTATTTGGTTAGATTAGAATAGCTAGAATAGTAAATCCAAACTTGTTGTTTTATTAAAATAAATTATTCTTGAGAATTTTTAGATTTAGCTATTCTAATAAAACAAACAATAATTATTCTTGATTTGACTATTCTAACTATTCTTATTTTGCAACCAAACGTAACCAAAGTCCATCCGATATAAAAGAAGATATCTCCGATTACTAGGCAGAATTTTAATATCTAAGGTAATTTAGTTATTTTAACTTAGGTGAATGTAAATTATTTATATTTGGTTGATGTCTAAAGTTATATTTTGGTTTAAGTTATTTTTTGTTTGGTAATAATTTGATGGCTTAAAGCATGATTTGATATTACAAATTATTTTATCTTACAAAATTTGTAACATCAATAATAAAACTATTTTCGTATTTTTTTTAATTCAAGAAAATGAGTTATGTACAAATTAATTATATATCTTAGAAATGCATTGTTGCAATTAGTAAATCTTATTTAATTAAATTTATATGTATACCAATTTACTTTGTCAGAAATATATTGGATTGATAAACAAAAAAATTATTTATTTGTAGTACAATTCCAAAAAATATATTTTATTTAATAATTTTCTAGAATGCATATTTTTGTTAATTTAGAAAGTTGTGCCATTTAAAAAAATTGTTGATTCTATAATTAATAAAGTTATAAGTTTTTTGTGCTTAAATGGAAACAAAATTAATTGCTTATTTTACATTTTTTTTTAAAATGATTGAAAATAATAAAAACAATGAAAAGTTAGTCCTCATATCTAAATAAAATTAAGCCACATGGAGAGGTGGGTTAGTTTAGGTCAATTTAGGCTAGCTTAAAAGTCAGTTTATTTCATCTTAGTCCAGCTCAATTAAATCACGTTTGACAGAATAAGTGAAGCCTAAATCCCTTATTCCACCGTTTAGTTCACAACTAAACATGACCTAACAAAATATTTACACAGACCATTTAATTTTTAAGGAACCAACATAAATATTCATAATTGTAGCTCTTAATTATAATATTAAAGCGGAATGATAGCGGAGTTCGGCGTAAAATGCCTACGTCTCCGGGGTAGAGTAACCTCGTCAGCGTCCCTTTTCTATTACTCAAAAAGAAATGATACAATTCGTGACACGTGAGCCCAACGGAGATGGGAAGTCACGGCCTAACTTGTGTACAAAGCTAAGCCTAGAAGCTCGAGATGGAGAGTCATACGCAGATGATCGTCACACAACTATGTTTATATGTGAGCCGAAACGCTCGAGCCGGTGAGCCCCTTAATGCCCTACAAGCGGAGAAGTCACTCGACTATAGAAATGGAGCACTAAAGTAGATCTCCACACTATCGAACAAGAACCAACACTCTAACTAAATCTAGAGAAGATTAGTTAAGTGGATTTGAGATCATCAAAGGGGTATTGAAGTTTTAGCTCTTTCAAAGAAGAAAGCTATCAAGAACACATAATTAGTACTATTTGAAATTTAGAGGCGGTTTGCTCGAAACTGGATTAAGAGTATTTAGTCTATTTATAAAAGGAGCTCCAGATCTAAATATTTAAACTATTCCGTTCAGACGGTAAAACTTCCGTTCGAACTGATAGTTCAAATGTGTTGCAGTTAGGGTTTTGCCTTTTTGAACTTTATCCTTTCTGTTCAGTACGTTTATGTCCGTATATAACGAATAGTGTATTTTCCCCAATTATGTGTTTCTCAAGTAGCGTACAGAAGGGGAGTCATCTGACTTGAAACGGAACGTTCCGTTCTAAACGATAGTCAAACGGAATAATTCTTCCGTACTGCCATGCCTCATATCCGTATCTGTCCGGTACCGTGTCAATACATTATGTACTTAACGGTTTGCTTCCGTACCGAACGGATAGTTCCTGAAATCAACAATCCCAAATTTACTTTACTTACATATTTGATATTACAATCTATAATTGTTGATCTTTGTAAAGTCTTGTTGATTCCATTGGTTCTTCAACTTTAATCTTTCAATTATAATGTTCTTGAACTTGCAAACTCATTCATACAATGAAATTGTTAAATTCAATCATTGTATATTTTGCAAATTAGTCAAATAAAGTAATTAGAAAATTGCATAGAACACAAAATCTAAATTATAATACACATAATTAGAAAGAAATAAAATCTATTATCTTCTCATTAATCAATATTTTAGGAAACATATATGTTAGTGAAATAACAAGATTGCATCAAAGAGATTAATTGAAAAAAATAGATACCTAATAAAAGAAAAACTCAGCATAAGTTCAAAACAAAGCATAGACATACACTATCATAATTAGAGACACAAAAGAGCTAGCCAACATAACTTCAAAACAAAGCAAGAGTAAAAACAATCCTAAACCCCAAACTGGTTCAGTTCTTGTTCACTACGATGCTTCTCTTCTTACCATGTTTCTTCTTATGTATAAAATTCCTTAGGGATAAGGTGTTGTGCTTTATATCCAAAGAAAGATTTTCCTCAATGGATCGCTTTTCTTCTTCGATGGCCCGCTTATCTTCCTCCGTTTCAAAGTCCTAGAAACCAAATTAAAAGGAAAATGACAGTTCCAAGTGGAATTTGAGCATGTCCTTACAGAGGCATGTAAAGAACAATCTCATGAACATTACAGAAAAGAAATTCCTATTTTAGGAACTTATTTGGCGATTTATAATGAATTTCTGATGTCTGTATGAGATGACAAGTACCTGCACATTAGATAACAATGTCTTCATGCTTCGAATTTTCCTATAGGGCCATCGTCTAATCTTTTTAATCCTGCACCACACCTGCAAAGTCGACTTATTGACCTTTAGTTTTTTTGGCTGCTGCTTGGATAGGTATTCCCACTAGTACAAAAAACCCCTTCACCGACTGTTCAAATATCCCTACACCGACTATTATTGAGGCGTCAATGATAGCGCCGTAAGTATAGGTATACCTTTAGCGATGGTTTAAAAACAGTTAGTGTAGGGCCTCAACGCTGATGGTTTTTTTAAATAGTCAGTGTAGGTCTTCAACACTGACGGATTAAAAACAGTCAGTGTAAGTCTCCAGCATTGATGGTTTAAAAACAGTCAATGTAGGTACCCAACACTGACAGGTAAAAAACAATCGGTATTGCACAATCCAACAATCTCTCCCTTTTGACGATTTGCAAAACATATATCTCAAGTGAGTGCATAAATTGGTTATACCCACAAATTTGGATTTTTTAATTCTTAATTTCCCCTTGGTGTTAGCTAGTGAATATCAATTTTAACGAACTTGTAATATATCTCCTCTTTTTTGGAAATGGTCAAAAGGGAGAAATTATCACAATGAACAAAATATGAGAGGGCCCCTTAATTCATGCACTCCTCCTTAATTTTATAAAAATGTAAATTAAGGCATAAATTAAAAGATATGGCAATTAAAGCATACATATATGCACTACACAAGAATATAGAAATTTAATATGGTGCAATATATTTTTAATGGAGTCATCTAATCACATTAAAAATTTGGTTGTGAATATTATTTTGAAATAGTTAAAATTGATATTTGATCAAATTGAATTATTCTCTTTAAGAAGATGATTTTGCAATTCAACTGTTCAATTATTTACTTGGACTTTAATTGAATATGAAAGTTATTTAGAACTTGTTATCAATTCTCATGGCAATAGATATTGCAATTGTAGTTGGTATGGTTAAAATTCCCATGAATTTGGGAATTCCAATCAAAATTCTCACATATCAATAATTATATTTTTATCAATATGTATACGTATGCTCACGAAGCTTATTCACATCTGTTGATATTGTAATAGTCGATAGTAATTCATTCATCTAGTAGATCCGATTGATAGATGAGCAATTCAAGTTTATCTATTCTACCTAATTAAATATGCATGCATCAACCACTTCAAGTAATTTACCAAGTCTAGCAATTAAAGATCGTAGATCATCAAATAAGTAGGTTCATGCTTGCAAGTCAGTGTTGGTGAACTGCGCAACACTTACTGTTCTTTAATAGAACCGTCAGTGTAGTAGGATATAAGCAACACTAACGGGTAGCAAAACAAAATAGTCAGTGTTGGTGCACTAACGGTTGTTTACAAGTGAACAGTCAGTGTTGAAGTTCTTCTTATTTATGATTTTACCACACAGTCTCTACACTGACTGGTACATATTAAGACCGTCGGTGGTTAAGGGTCAGTGAAGAGGTTTTTTTTGTACTAGTGAAAAGTTGGAGCCATCAACTCATAGGATAAATCTTTTTGCTTCCTCCTAAAAATTATGAAAAATATATAATTAAACGTACGTACGTGTTGTAAAGAATATTAAACAAGTAACTATTATCTTCAGTTTTTGAAAAACACAAATCAGTTTCAGAATAACATAAAACAATTTAAGTTGGAATAGAGAAAAAAAAAAGATAAACAACAACAACAAATTAGTTACCTTGGAATGTCTAGTTGGCAATTAAAATGTTGTTGTGCGAGATTAGGCGACTCGACCTCTAGTTGGTCTAAGTGCAATGGCGTAGTCATTTTATGTACATATATTTTAAATGTTTTTTAGCAACAACTAAAATTTGACTAAATATCAATTCTTTCTCAAAAGGACTACTGGATTGGTCAGTTTGTAAACTATTAAAGTGACTTGATTTTGAACTAAAATGATATTGTTAACATCACTGTAGAGAAGATGCGCGCAGTTGACAAATTTTATATTATTTATAATTATATGTTTTTTCTTGACTTTGAATTTTATGCTAACATACATAAAGTATCATTAGAACTAAACAATTAAAATAGATTGTTACTCTTACCTTCGAGAAACTGGCCAGCAGTCTGCAAAAGCTCCAATCCCATCATAGCTGGAATGTAGTTGATTACTTGCACACGGCAATTGGGTTTACAAACTGGTGCCATCAATCCCCTACTCCTAATAATTCAAGAGAGAATGAATGAACTAACTACTACAAATGTAGTTTAACAGTATCATAAAAAAATCTGACGAAAAATAAGTAAAATGCAAAGTCGCCAAACTAAAAGAAACAAATCCTGACAGGAAAGGTGGGGCAAAACTTCCAGCAACAGCTTTTATACCTAGATGAGAATATTACTAGACAGGAGGTGCTCACAACCCTTAACGAGATGCCAAAGCAAAAGGCCAGTGGACCGGATGGCCTGCTGACCGAGTTCTACCAGCACTTTTGGGACATCATTAGTGACAATCTCTTCCAACTAATAACTGAACTACATAATGGTCCGGTTGACATCTCCTGCCTTAACAGAGCTGCAATTACCCTGATGCCTAAGAAGAATGGGGAAAACAAAATCACATAATATAAGCTTATTAGTGTTATTAACACAATTGTCCGGTTAATTACTAAGGTTATATTCAATAGACTGCAGCCTCAACTAACAACCCTCATAGCCAATACCCAAACTGCCTTCGTCAAAGGTAGATCGCTAATAGAATACTTCCTAGTGGCTAGGGAATTATTGCGTGCCTTATACAATCACAAAACACTGACAATTCTTTACAGGGTAGACTTTGAAAAAGCTTTTGATATGGTGGATTGGTGCTTCATGACTAACCTTATGATTGAAAGGGGGTTCCCACCAAAGTGGCTGGCTACTGTACTTGCAATTCTTAAATCTTCCTTCTCAACGATAAAAATCAATAGAGAACTCACTGGCTACTTCAGGCATGAGAGAGGTCTATGCCAAGGAGACCCGCTCTCTCCACTCTTATTCATATTAGTAGCAGATTCTCTAAGCTGGTTTATAACCAATGCAAGCCCTATCATGCACCCCCCTCATCCACACACCCACTAGGGTAATACAATACGCATATGACATGCTTATTATCACGGAAACGCACCCCACTACCTTAAAAGCACTAGCACTTATTTTGGAGACCTACGAAGCCCACTCGAGCTTAAGGATAAATAGGACGAAGAGCAACTTTGTTCCGGTCGTGGTCTCGACTTGGACAATCCTAGAAATAGAGCGAATTATCTCGAGCCCCACATCCCAATTGCCAATGAAATATCTTGGATTGCCATTGACCATCAAGAAACCAAAAAGGATCATTTCAGCCTATCATTCTCGCAATTCATGAAAGGATAGCAAGCTGGAAATCCAACCTCCTATCCTTTGGAGGAAGACTCGTCCTAGTGAAATCAGTACACTCGGTACTCTCACTCCACTATGCGCAGGCGTTCAAATTGCCCAAGTGGGTCATAAAGCACGTAGATCGGCTAAGGAGGAGTTTTCTTTAGAAGGGCAATGCTCAGTGTAAACCGACCAGTTGCTTGATAAATTGAGAAAGAACTTGCGCCGTAAAACAAGAAGGGGAATTGGGAATAATAGATATTGCGAACTAGAATGCAGCGCTACTGGTCAAATGTCTCTGGAAGCAACAGGGGCGAAATCGCAAGAATCAAGGACCAATCGGAACCCTAGGGTTCGATTTAACTCTCACAGAGGGGGAAAGAGAAGCGAAAGAGGAAGAGAGATTTGTTCTCAGCACATGAGCGAAATAAACAAAGAAAGCCAAACCAGACTCAAAAGAAAAGGAGGTATAAATAACCCGGTAAAGCAACGGAGAGGCGCAAGGGTCAAAGTCCTCTGACAACAGTACGACCATAGTCGTCGTTCGCAGGAGATGAAGTGACATGTAGGGGTGTTCAAACGGTCGGTTCGGTTGAAACCGAACTAATACAGTGAAACCAAACTTTTTTCGGTTTTTAAAAATCAAACCGAACCGACCGAATTAAAATGACCAACCGAATTAAAACCGAACCGATTAAACTGAATTAAACTTCGGTTTATTCGGTTGAACCGATTAAAAAAAATCATTCTAAAAAAATCAAAACAAACACTCCGAATTGTGAAATTGTACCAAACATGCATAGTCAAAAATTCCAAATTGAAACTTTGCCAAGCATTCGAGTACAGAAAAGATTCACTATTTAGAATTTTAGCAAAAAAATCACAATGGCCGTCTCTCAAAGTCCGAACTTCTAAGCACCTTGTTTGTTGCTCTTTAATGTCTGTAAGAGATTAATCAAAATATACTTTTGTTAAGAACAAAAAAAGCAGAACTCAAAATTGCAAATTCAAAAAAACGAGAGAGAAAAATACTTACCTTAATTTTCAATTTGACTGGACCAGATCTATGGTTGTCTTTTTCTGAAAATATATGATCCTTGCGAGAACAGAGTTTCAAAAGAACGAGAAGAGAGAGAATTTCGATTTTATTTGAAAGTTTGGAGTTGGGACTTGGGGATCGGAGGAAAGAGGAAGGAGGAAATCACGGGGTCGAGAGAGACAAAGAGGGAGACGGATAGATTAATCTTAGTGATTTGTGAAGACATCGTAAGAGAAGACAGAGTAGTTCGGCGATTTGACAGAAGAGAGGTGAGTACGGAGAGGGATGCGACAGGAACTAGTTTACTTGCGTACTGAACGGAGGTGAGGGAAAAAGATAAGGAGAAAGGTCATGTGTATCAACGGGAGTGAGTACTGAAATCGTGAGTACTGATTACTTAATCATTATAACCGGTTGGTTCGATTTAGTCGGTTTTGAGAAATTAAAACCGAACCAAACTATTTAAACCTATTTAATTCAAAAATTCAACCGAACCGATCCATTTAAACCGAAAAACCGATCCAATTAAACTGAAATTTTCTGGTTCGGTTAAAAATCAAATAAACCGAACCATTTGAACACCCGACTGACATGAGCAGGTAAGCGAAGAAAATCGCGACCCAGAGGCCAAACGGGCGGGAGCCGTGCTCCCTTTCCTCTCCAGCAGAGAGAGTGATTAGAAGGGGTAGGGTCGGCGCACAGAGAGAGGAAAGAAAGGGCACGGCTCAAAATGAAAGAGAGAGGAAGGGAGGGATTTAAGAGTTAAGAGCCGCATCAAGATTCGTGCAGGATCGATCTGGACGGTCAACCGAAATCAGAAGTAATAGAAGGAATAACTAATGAATTCGCATCCTCTGAGATATCTCAAACTTTCCGTGACTTTATGGAAAATCGCAACCATTCAAATAAGTTTTTCACGAATCTCGAAGCACAAATAATACTGGCCCCCGTGCTATCCCCAAATAGGCACCGGAAACGTAGGTCACGCAAAAGTTGAGATATCTCAGAGGATACGGACTCATAACTAATACGCGGAGGACCCTTCGTTCAGTTTATTTAACGAATTCGAAATTTGCAGACGACGCAGAATTGTTCGAACTTAAGTCGCATTTATTTAAAAATTCCTATCGTTCTTTTAATTGAAATCTTAAACCCAATTAATAATTAAATAGTAACGGAAATCAGATTCGAACGTTTTGCGAGTTTTCAACTTGATTTTTATATCGTATTAAATTTTTATTGAACTTTTAATTGTTTGCTTAAGTACATTTAAATTTTTCTAAGGTTTTAAGTTTACGTTTGATTTTTTTTTTATAATTTATAAAATTTATAATTTAGTCTCAAAATAACATTCTACATGAATAAATTATATATATAATTTATTACTAAACTTCACCTTAATTAATTTTCTTAATGCAATCGTTAAATTTGTGGTAAATTTGGATTGTTAGTTAATTAATTTAATTTAAACTTACGGAATATAACATTTCTTAAATCACGTGCTTTTTTTTTACTGCTCGGTAGACCAGCACACAAACCTCTTGACATGGAAATGGACAGAGGGGGCAGTCTTCTCCACTGCCTCGGCATATTAGATAATGCATCAAAAAGGAATCAGGTGCCCTTAGCACAGGGTACTGTGGAAGATCAAGATACTTGTAAAGGTAAGAGTGTTTTGCTGGTTACTGGTATATGACAAAATACTGACGAGGGAAGTCTTAATAACAAGGGGCTGCACTGTTAGTGGGGAATGCGTGATGTGTCCTAGGGATGAACTTGAAACAAGAGACCACTTGTTCTGGAAGTGTAGTTTTGCTCGGCACTTCTGGAGGGGGGGTTTTGGCATCATTAAATATCACAGGCTCAATCCGTAAAGATACCATTGATGAAGCCTGGTGGATGCAAAGGACCGCCTTATCGGGGCTAATGAAGAAGCGTTGGTATGGAAAATACCATTGATGAAACATAGTTATTTCCTAAAATATCATTACTCATTATAAATGAGGGGCAATGATACTATTGACATATAACTTTCTCCTGCACAAGCCATATACAAAGAACTACTAATTTTATCATCACTTGCAATAAGCAACTTTCAATAGTAATTATATTATACATTTCTTATGTGAAAAAGATACAAACTCATATTTTAGAATTCGTAGACACAATAAAAATATTAATGACACAAACACAATCCATATAATGTTTCATTTGTTAGGTTTTGTTCAATGTATGAAACCTTCCATACATTCGTGTTATCAAATAATAATCTTTTATCAGCATTTATAGAACTACAATGTATTTTAATTAACATAACAATCATTTTGTGATATATTAGTATTCCATGCTAATTATCAAGATTGTGAACACTTTAAAGTTTATGTTTATTATGATTTAGTGTTCTATGGTTCAAGACCAAGAGCATCTTCTTGAACGCTTCTAAAGTCAAACATCAAACTCAAGGAACAAAATGCATATAACATCCAATTCATAAACTTAATATGTAAAAGTAATCAACAAAAAAGATAAATTTTAGAACACAAAACTAACCGTATTTCATTTCTTCTGGTTGTCTTTATCTTGTACTGGTTGTCTTTCATGTTTTAGTGGTTGTCTTTCGTCTTGTACTTGTCTTTCATGTTTTATTAGTTGTCTTTTATCTACTACTAGTTGGATGTCATCTTCTGCTAGTTGTATTTCATCTTTTACTAGTTGTCTTTCATATTTTACTGGTTGTTTTTCATGTTCTACTTGTTGTCTTTCATCTTTGTCTATTTTTTTTTTAATCTTGTAGTAGTTGTCTTTCATATTCTACTGGTTGTCTTTCATGTTATACTTGTTGTATTTCATCTACTACTGATTATATTTCATTTTCTTCTTGTATTTCATCTTCTTCTAGTTATCTTTCATCTTATACTGATTGTCTTCTATGTTCTACCGGTTGTCTTTTATATTCTTCTAGTTGTCTTCCTTCTTCTTCTATTAGTTTTTTTTTTCATCTTTTTTTGTGAGGAGAGAAATAGGTAGAGACATTATTTTCCACCAATACAACTCAGGTCTATTGAAGTCTTACTCCACCGCTTACTTCTAAATCAAACATAACATATACGCAGGGGCGAATGCAGGATTTTGATCAGGGTAGGGCAATAAATTATTGAATCGGATTTAAATAGATAATCGGGTTCAAACCCATTAAATAATCAGATATTAGATAAAGCATGATAACAAAAATAACAAAAATAGTATAACACAATTTACTCCATAAAATTTAGATAATCAACTACAGGGTAGGGCAATATCAATTTCCAGGGTAGGGCAAAGGTCCAAAACCCAGTATTTGTAAATTAGTTTTGGATTTTCAGAGTAGGGCAGTTGCCCTACCCTGTGCTACAGTAGATCCGCCCCTGCATATACGGAGAGTAACTTAACTTGTCTCTTTAAGTGGGTTAATTTACTCCTAAAAAGGTATTTCCCTATTCCATCTCATTATATCATAGTTTATTTATGATCGTCCTCTTAAGAGAAAAATAATATCATCCGTCTCCAAGAGAATAAGGGAATATTTCATATCATTAATACCTTCCCCAAGAATATGCGATGTGCGTAATTACAATATACAAGGTTAATAGATTTACAAACTGAACAAGCTAAATGAAAGAAATGTGACGCCATAAAATAGTCATAATAAACAAATAATATTACTCAAAAACGAAATTCTTCCAAACCTCATTATCGACTTTTATCTCCGCCATCCTTTTTTTTTTTTTTTTTTTTTTCCAAAATAGTTCCATTTGCATGTTCATTTCTGAATTCAATTATTATCGAAACAAGATGTGGATCAAACTGTGCAATTGACTGCTGTTTTTCTGTGCTGTTTAGTGTATTCAACTACTCGTAATAAAGCCATCATAATGCATGAGCATTGCTTGGATTGAACAAAATCAACAATTTTTTTTTATTATTCAAGTTGGTAAAATTAAATTAATAATCCAACACAGACCCCTTAAGGCGCGTCACGAAAGAACTACAATTGGATCCTTCTCCATTGATTTATTCTAGACACATTTCGATTCCGTTAACTAAAGAGATTATTTATTTGACTAAAAATGATGAGAGGAACAATGCAAGTTTTTCTACCCGTCTAACAAAATGTGAAACAAGACGACAGACAAGAAAAACAAAGGGGGAACTTTGTTAAAAATATTTACATGCTTAACTTTCTCTACTAATTACAGCAATCTTAATAATTCTAAAATATAAGCCATCAAGCCAGCCTAATTTATACTGCAGGAGAGGATAACAATCTATCTACAAAACTGCTTTCTCCAGCATCTCTCTACACAAATTATGAGCAACTTTTCGCAACCCTCTGACACCTAAACATGGGCGGCGCAAGCAGACCTTTTATCCAAAATTAATTGCAAGATCTCCCCGACAACAACAAAAAGTCGGGCATTGCATTCACAAAGGATTAGAAATCCTTCCCAAGCTCTTTAGCAAAAACTAAATCCAATAAACCAAGCTCTCTTTTTTTGAAAACTTGGCAGGGGCTGCCAAGGTGAACCAAGCTCTCTCTCTCTCTCTCTCTCTCTAATCAATCTCAATATTCTGAGTGTATTCTTCATAAAAATCACTCACCTTCCCTTTAATTGTCTGCAAAGGAGATGCAAACCATATTAGGACAGGAAAGAAAAGATTGGTGCTATGAGCCTAATATGAATCTCTTGAGATTCTTACCCCCAATTCTTCGTGGAGTATCAAAAATACCTTCTTTAGCAGGCAGTGCCTCTGCAATAAAATTTCATAATATCAGATGAAAGTCTGGATTAAAACTATTGATTGTGGAGAAATAAGTATGAGAAAATAATTTTATTCAAACCAAGTTTTTGGATGCTAGAGATCAAACAATAAACATAATTAGAGCAGAAAGTCTTAGGTCTTGCTCCAGAAATGCAAGGCGAAGGCCCTGGAAGTGAGGGGTGCCCAACCCATGTTTACTCGCACTAATCAAACTTTTGGAGATAAACCAAGGGGAGTTAAATAGGAGAGGATGGGAACCAATGCAAAACAATTGAGCACCAATCTCCAACAACCACCCCCCCCCCCCCCCCACACACACACACACACACTCCTGCCCCTTGGGTCCCTACCCTCGCTTCTGAATCCTAGTTCTCGAGCACTCCCTAACAACCTTATCTATACCATACCATCCTCAAAGCATACCTTTTGTTTTAATTATTTCAATTCTTTCTACAACTTTTAAGTTCTGAGGCTCATCTTTTTTTCTATTTACTTTTTTCCTCAGAGGGAGTGTGGGGTTATGTTGGTCAATGAATCTTCAAAGAGAGGTAGAAAACCTACATCTTTGTCCTGCCGGTACGTTTCTCTCATTTTCTCCACAATAGATGCATATTGGGCCATGTTCTTTCCTTTAGCTGCCTCCATCTCCTTTCCCATCTTGCTGTACCTTTCTCTGCATAATGTGATACCACAAAAACGGACTTACTCATATTGATATCACTCATATTAGAACTGAAAGTTCTGTAACATTGTTTTTTCAACAGAGAGAGAGAGAGAGAGAGGTTAATATATCTGGGAAATTGGGAATTTTTTTTAACAAATACACACAAAAAAAAGCCGTGGTATATCAGATCAAACTTTAGTTCAATGCCAATGATTATAGCAATACCTATATTCCTCGAGTTGCTTGCTTAAGGAAAGGTACACATGATACTTCTCTTGATATTCTTTGATGTAAGCTTCAAACCTGCATATAGCATAACAGAATGAAAATTTTCCCAAATATTCAAAGTCTAAACTACCCTGCATAAGGGCCAATTGCCAGTTCTAACCAATAGAGATGCATTCTCGGCTGTAACATTTTGATTTTGTATCAGCATAATACTGAAACGCCATTTTATGTAATGCATTTGTTGTGACATAATCCATTGACAAAAAGGAAGCTAACAAATCCAAATACGAGCAATAAGATGCATGAGTACCACAAAGGAGTGCTTACTGAGCAGTGTCATGAATACGGCCCTTCAGATCAGGCTGGTCCTTGATGTACTTCAAATAAAGTGAATCATCACAGCTTGAAGACCTCTTGCTCAGCTCTCCATTTACGCTAACTTTGCTTGGCTTCTTTGCAGGGCCCACCCCATTGTTATTACCATCTTGCTTGCTATTGCTCTCAAGCTGGGGAACCGGGGGCCTAACCTGGGGCACAGCAACATTCCTCAAGCTGTGGGCCCTGCCACTTCTGTTGTTATTGCGATTACCATCTTCTTCGTCTGACCTGTGGGCCCCGCCACTCTTATATCTATCTATGTCAGAAGTAGCCTCCAGATGATTGTTGCTGCAGCTATAGATAGCAGCCCTCTGTTGAGGTCTCATGGTTAAATTCGGAGACGAGGCACTTGGGGCCTTTCTACTCCTCAAACTTGAGTTATCATAGGCAACCATTTTATTGCTGTTAACACTATTGTTAGCATTATTACTCTTATTCTCAATATTAATATCTTCTTCTTCATCTTCATCATCAGGTTTGGAAGAACTGCTACTTCCAAATAACCTCCTCAACTCATCTTCAGGTGTACTGGGTTCACGGAACTCGCCCAATTCAAGCTCTGATATCTCCCTTCGAAGAACCTTTTTCATACGGGCAGGTGACTTCTCGCCATTTGTGCCACTTTTCTGAGGAACTGTGCTATTCTCCCTAAGTCTCTTAGCCAGAGGGGCGGTATCATTTGCTCCACTGTTTGTCAGGTCCCACATACGTTTTTGTACCAACTCATCAGAAAGCCGCTGATTTGGTATAGTTTGATTATTTCCAGGTCTCCGTGCTTTGTTCTTGGCACCACTTTGCTCCTTTGAAGTTGAAACATAACCAGAGTCTAAATTGATATTCACGTCCCAATCTACACTTCTATCAGGAGGAAGATTAGGTGAGCTCTCAGGGAACACACCACCTTTATTTTCTACCACTGGAATCACCTCCACAGGCAAGTTTGGGCTTGGGCCAGTTTTGGATCTCTTAGCATCTGGTAACCTGTCAGTGGAGTGTCTTTTCAAGTTCGAATTGTTGTGCTTGGAGTTTAGGCTGGGACCTGGTCTTCTTTCGCCCAAACTCAACCTTTTATCTGGAAAATCATTTTTCACTGCTGGTCTCTTAACTTTCCCATCACGTTCCCCCAAAATCTGCTCTAAATTCTCCTCCTCCGACACCCTATTGTCCACACCAGTCCCACTTGCAGTAACTGGAGTTACATGCATGTCATCATTCAGGTTGATGAGGGGTGATGAAGAATTGTTGACCAGACCAGGATCTTCCCCGGTGAAGATGTTCTGGCCATATGCCTGTTCTGCAGAAGGGAACGTGTTCAAGTCCGCTCCAATTAGTCTATTGGTAGGGTGTGTTTCCTTTTCATCATCACTTGTGATGTTGACCTCCACATCATCATCACTACTTGACGAGCTATCGCTCTGACTGCTGCTTTGGCTTCCAGTCCCTGCAATTTAAATAGGACGAAGGAAAGATGATAAGCAGAGTACTAACTGTGCAATGTGTTTGTTCATAACCCCAACTTGTACCACAGCACATTCAGCAAACTATGTGCAAATGAGGTGCCGAACAAACAAACTATAATATCACAAACTGATGTGGAACTTGCATAAGCTATGTCATTAAATATGATGTGCATTGTGAAGAAACACAAAATAGATTTGCAATACTATATAAATACCAATATGTTAACAAGTCAGGACATCATCAGGAGTACCAGCCCAGTACAAATCATGATTACTTAAGGCTAATATACAGTTGGTATTTACCAAATTTTACCAGCAGAGCCCGATTTTCAATTTCACGAAGCTTTTAAAAAATGCAATTAAACTTGCCGTTAAACTGTTTAAGCAATTTTTGGACCCTCTAGCATAAAATTCTCCAAAGACACGTTGTTAAATGGCTCTTTAACAATGATTAAACCAATTAAACCATTAATTGACACCCCGCCGTTAAATGGCGTTTAACATTTTTAAAAGCTTGGATTTCACAAAACAATAACATATTGATTTCATTTTTTTAGCATTTTCCCATCACGAAAGACCATCATCTATGCTGCCTAATACCAATAGTTACGGAATTTCAAGGTTTTCAGATGAGAGGTAAGCTATACCAGCAGGGCTGTGGCTAGGGCTATGAGTGCTCCTATCACTCCCACTGTTCTCACTGCTGTCACTGTCACTGTCGCTGTCACTGCTATCACTTGAGGTAGAAGCCTTTCCTTCACTCTCAATATTAATATCAATACCAATATTAAGATTATTAATAAGAGGTGATTCCCCCACTATGTCAATCTTCTCAATATCCATTGGCTCTTCTTCAATATCAATACCTACATTCTGCATCTTGTTATCATTGTTTAGGGTATTTTCCTCCTCATGTAATGCTTCCTCTATCTCATCGTGAAATTCTGGTGTGTTATCTGGTGAGCTGAAATTAGCATACAAAGATGGAGGCATTTAGGAAAAATATTTGGAACTGAATTTTGTGGAATGTTAATTTATTTTATTATTTTCAAGCTAAATAAATGATCAACCGGTCATTACAAAACTGGTATCAATGGTGCTGAATGCGTGCATGAAATAATATAACAATCAGAACAAAACTAAGAAAATGGCTATACTATAATTTAGCATTCATTGCTGAAATAAACTCAACTCAATTGGCATATTAATCCTAGATAAACTGAAGCACGTCATTCAATAGGGGAAAAAAGGTACATTGGACATGCATTAACAAAAAGAAACAACCTACAAACCAAAAACAAGCAACAATGCCATTTTATCTACATGGCTACAGACGCACTCTTATTATAAGAAAAGGAAAAGAGAATCTATGTTAGAACCTTCGGTCTGATGTATGCCGCTTAGAACTCTCAGGTGCAAACCCAGGCTTCAGAATGTACCTTCCCGGAGCTTGATAAGTCGCAATCTGGTAATAACAGGATGTAATTTTAGTATTTCATTGATCATCTTGTGGCCCTATTGAAATAAGAGTCTGATATTCTGATATTACTTACAGTTTTCACTATAGTCTCTATCTTCTTTGCGGAATCTGAAAATGAGTTGCCTACAGCTTTTTCCAAGGCCTAAAATAGGGTTCATTAAAGCAATTATCAAATTATTGAAGAAGTAAAAATACAGGAGCTCCAAGGAAAAAACACAGCAAAAGGATGCATCACATTCCACAGGTCTTTCATTGGTCATTTCATGGTAAAGCAGGGCTTAACTGAGATATGGGTGGTTTATATTTTCTTTTTAATTGATCTTCGATGCTGATAACTGTTGCTTAAATATAAATCCCTGATCAATCCATCAACAAAGAATACCAAAAAATAATCTGATATAGGATCCCAATCACTAAACTGACAAAACAAAAGGTTCACAAGACGCTAAGAATAAAATAAATAATAAATATAAGAAGACCTTTAAGCTCAACCCCTTGGGTTTTTCAGATAGTATATTGATCAAAAGGCCCCGCAAATCTGTTGAGTTCTCACTTGAATTACGGGCTTTGAATCCATTGCTTGACCTGACTGGCGTTCCCTTCTCGAACTTCTTATTTTCATCTCTATTCAAATTTTGAGGTGTAATCTCTTCCTTAATCGTCTCGACAGTCAAATCCACGCCAGAATCCTTGAAAGAATGCTGAGGTGGTGATGGGGCAGGAGAAACAGGGGCAGTTTTGGCAAAACTGCTTGAAGGTGGGCCCTTAGTAATTGTCTTAGGTGGAGCAGCTATTGGGGCTGGATAGCAAAGAAATAATAAGATCAAAGAATTAAAAATCTCCTTTCAGTCATTTAAGCAGTGATTATTTCCAAGTATTATGGCTAAAAATTCAGGGTTTACTGTCAATTACCAAGATTTAGACCACATCATTGATGTAAAACCCCATCAGTACCGGTATCTGTACAGCTGTACTCATTCTAAGTTTGGTAAGAGTACAAATCATCTGAGGCTCGACCCTTGACAGAAATTATTTATGACTACCAGAAGGTCATGTATCTACATACTTTGTTAATGAAACGGTAGATGGTTCACAGTAACATTATAGTGGCAAGAACCTAGAAAGGTTATCAGATAATTAGCTGACCATGGTTTGATTTCTTGAAGAACTTATCCTTTGTGCCACCCCACCTTCTCATGCTTCCTGAAAGAAATTTATTATATTAAAAAATATTCATGTGTGATGTTATTACTTAGCAATAAATTGCATATAAATTATAAAAAGCAGATACTAACCCTCAACATTTGCAGCAGCCATCGACTTAACCTGCTTCTGTACAGATGGATTTGCTGGATCAAGAATTATTGATCTGTACCAAAATATAAGAATGTATTAATAGAGTATCTTGCACCAACAATTATATATAAATCAAACTAATAAGTACACAGTACAGACATACTGATCAAAAATTGATTGTTTACTAAGCTCTCCAGTGCACTATTAAAGGAGCATAGTAGCACCATTAATGACCGTGGTATAGAAACCTTAGTCCACTTCAGAAGTTTATTAACAATATGCAACGAAAAAAAAAGGAAATAAAAGCTGCATACAAGCAGATCCAACAATAAATATTCCCCAAACACACCTTACAAAACTAAAGCTGGTATTGGATTACTTAGTAGTACGGTTCCCACTAGCATAAAAACAAAAGGCACAATGCATACCATTACAGAAAATCCAGTTAGTAAGTGAAATATGGAAGAAAAAGTTAAATTTGGAATAAGAAAAGAGCTTACTTGCGGGATTTTGACTCGAGCTCAGCCTGGACAGAGCGCATCTTAACTTGGTTCTTAGCAGACTCATCAAGAATCCGTTGAACATTCATTTTGCGTAGAGCAGAGCCCTGTTCCATTAGGAGACCATTACCATCATCGCCATTTCGGCACACCACATAAATGTCACAGACACCAAGCTCAGGAGACCATGTGAAATTGTACTCCTTGAATCCAACTTCAATAACCTGTCAAATCCAAAAGAATGAATAAATGAATTAGGGTTTGCATAATCTTAGTTGATTTCAGAGCAGATGAGAACAGGAAACCATATTGAGTGGTAAACTGGAAAATAATATATGGATATGAATGGAACACAAAGTTTTGTGTTTCTCAATACAAGCAGAAAATAAATGAGGTTGATAAGTTCAGAAAGAAACTACTTTATTCGTAATTTATCCAATCTGAGCTTCCAAACTTCCTTTAAGTTTAAAATCATGTAAAGGCACAAAACCCAATTTTAGAAGCCGGTTGTCTTCATTTCTCTTTATTCAATATGTTTTAAGCCGATTTCTCTTCATTTCTCTTTGCTATTCTTCTCCCTAACAAAACAGGTTTAACCTAACTCAATATACACCACAACAAATAAATGTTTATTCAATAAATTATTCCCTTTGCTATGCTGCTAAGCTCGTTCAACTTTCATCTCTACAAAGATATCCCAAAACCATGCCGAAGAGCAATTGGCATTGGGCGCCAAAAAAACACAACCTATTTCGATTCCGTTAACTCTACGCGAAAAAATTGCCGAATATATTACTAATCAAACTCACATTCTCAGACGGGTTCAGATAATTCGGTCCAAACTTAATTTTTGCAGTGCCGCCTTGCGCCTCGCACCGTCTGATCTCATCCGCCAAATCAGGAATTAACCTTATAATCGAAGCAAAATCAGGCGCACCCCCGGACTCTAGGTTAAAAGTCTCCTCTTGAGCCGGCGGGGCAGCTGCCAGCGTGGATGGCCCACCACGACCACGACCACGCCCACGCCCACGGGACGAGGCCGAGATCGAAGCGCGGCCCAGTGAACCTCCAGGGCGAGGAGGCGGCGGCGCAGCCAGCGCCGGTCGCCTCCCGCCTCCACCTCGTCCTGGCTTGTACATGTGCTGGAGAGCAAGAGAGAGATGTTGAAAGGAGGTAAAGAGAGGAATTACCGAATTAGGGGATGATGCGAACTTTTCTCGTGTGGGATTCTCTCTCTCTAGCTTTCTCTTTCAGCTTTTGTTTCGGCTGGGCCTTGGAAAAGGAATTTGGGTTACGCGAGCGAGAAAGGAGCGGCCTGAGCTGAATTCGGCGCTTCGCTCGAGTCAGCCCCAGTTCATGAGTTAAATTCCAAAATAGATCAACATTTACAGGTGCATTTCTGGTAAATTATTTCAGCTCCCTGTGGGTCACCACTCACCCTCACCCTGCCTGTTTTTATTTAGGTTCCAGGTTTTGACATTTGAACATTCAATTTTGTTATTTTTCTTCAACGGATAATATAGTTAAAAAAATTTATAAATCTTGGTTTCTAAATAATTTTATTGTAGAAATTAGATTGAACAGTTTAATTTTTTCGTTTGGACATTCTAGAGTAGAATAAGGATTTGTTGCACATAATGCCAAAAAATTTATTAATACCCTTTAAAAAATAGCAAATTTATCCTCTGCACTGAAACAATTTTAAAAATAACTTAACTGCCTCACGTTGGGGGGGTCAGCTCCCAATACCAAACTGCTCCTCAATGGGGCGGTCAGCTCAAGACCAAACTGCTCCACTGGTTTTGCCTATATATTGGAGGGTATCCCTCCCGTTTTTCACCTCATTTCAAATTTTCACTCTCTCTCCTCTCTTTCTCTCTTTCTCCAGATTTTCGCCTCCCCTTTTGCATATAAGTCCCTCAACTTTTTTGTATTTTATTTTTTAGTCCAAATTTGTTAGAAATTATTTAGATATTGTCCAAAATTGTTTAGAATTACTATAAATTGTCCAATATTATATATAAATTGTTAGGAATTAATATAAATTGTTAGAAATTGTTTCCAGTTAATATAAATGTCCAAAATGATTTAGAAATTGTATGGAATTACTATAAATTGTTAGAAATTGTTTAGAAATTGTTTAGAAATTGTCCAAACTTGTCTAGAATTACTAGAAATCATCCAAAATTATTTAGAAATGGTTAGAAATTGTTAAAAAAAAATAATAAAAATTGATAGAAATTGTTTAGCAATTGTCCAAAATTGTTTAGAATTACTAGAAATTGTCCGAAATTATTTAGAAATTGTTAGAAATTGTTAGGAATTAATAAAAATTGTTAGAACTTGTTTAGATATTGTCCAAAATTGTTAGGAATTAATATAAATTGTTAGAACTTGTTTAGATCAAGGTTCTAAATAGCGTTTATAGCGTCGTAGCGGGAAGGCTAAAAAAAAAGCTATAGCGAATAGCGTCGCTATAGCGGAAGCTATTCCAAATAGCATTTTTTTTTTTACATTTCGTATATTCAATATTTGTACTAAATATCAACATTATCTAAGGTCTCATAGAACAATAAATAACACCAAAGTAATTAAGAAATTATAATATTCATATTGAACCCGTACAAAGTCCAAATTGCGGTTCAAAATATCCATAGTAATATCATAAACTATCGATTTTTCCTATTAAAAATATCTTAAGTATCATGATTCATGACATAATTTATTTATTTTTCTATTCAAATTTTAATTCCGGTTTGGACTTTTTTTCTATTCAAATTTCAATTTATATTCCCAATTTCAAATTGATTTATTTGTAGCAAGTAGCAACAAATTCAATTTTGGTTTGAGATTTTTTTTATCTTTATTTAAAACCCATATAAATTGCTTAAAAAAAAAAAAAAAAACCCATATTGTATAGCGCAAATAGCGCTGTAGCGGCCGTAGCGCAAATAGCGCATGTTGATGTCGTAGCGTAGCGTTTGGGGTCCAAAAACGCTATAGCGCGCTATTTAGAACACTGGTTTAGATATTGTCCAAACTGTTTGGAATTACTATAAATTGTCCAAAATTATTTAGAAATTGTTTCCAATTAATATAAATTGTCCAAAATTGTTCACAAATTGTTAGAAATAGTTTCCAATTAATATAAATTGTCCAATTTTTTTTAGAAATTGTTAGAAATTGTTTAGAATTATTATAAATTGTTAGAAATTGTTTAGAATTACTATAAATTATTAGAAATTGTTTAGAAATTGTCCAAACTTATTTAGAATTGTTGTCTCTAACGACACCTAGAGGGGGTGAATATGCAGTCTTAAAAGACTTCTAGTTGTTTTTTGGTTTAACCCTCTAAATTAATAAGTTAATCAATTCAACAAGCAAGCATGTACAAATAAAGTAAATAGAGTAGAGTTAGAGAAATTTGACACGCGGGATGATAACGGGGTTCAGCGTAAAATGCTTACGTCTCTGGGGTAGAGCAATCTCGTCGGCGCTCCTTTCTTATTATCCAAAAAAAAATGATACAACTCGTGACACGTGGGCCCAACAATGGTAGGAATTCACGGTCAAACTTGTGTACAAAGTTGAGCCTAGAAGTTCGAGCTGTTGAGTCCTACGCAGAGGATCGTCACACAACTATGTTTATATGTGAGCAGAAACGCTCGAGCCGGTGAGTCCCTTAATGCCTTACAAGCAAGAAAGTCACTCAACTATGACAAGGGAGTACTGAAGTAGATCTCCACACTATCAAACAAGAATCAACACTCTAACTAAATCTAGAGAAGATTTGTTAAGTGGATTTGAGATTATCAAATGAGTATTGAAGTTTTAGCTCTCTTAAAGAAGGAAGCTCTCAAGAACACAAAATTTATACTTTTTGAAATTAGGGGCGGCTTGCTTAATTATGGAATGGGGGTAATTACTCTATTTATAAATGGAGCTCTAAAATTAGGTATTTGAACTCTTCCGTTCAGTACGGTAATCTTCCGTATAAAACAGATAGTTCAAATGTGTTTCAATTTGAATTTCGCATTTGAACATTACACTATATGTTCAGTAGGTTTATGTTCGTACACGATAGATAGAATATTTTCCCCAAATCTGTGTTTCTGGATTAGCGTACAGTACAGACTATATCTGTTCAAAACAGAACACAAAGGGGAGTCCTCTGATTTGAAACGAAACGTTCCATTCCTAACGATAGTCAGACGAAACAATTCTTCCGTACTGTAACATCTCATACCGTATCCGTCTGGTACCGTTTCAATACATTCCATACTTAATGATTTGCTTCCGTACCGAACATATAGTTTCTGAAATCAACAATCTCAAATTTACTTTACTAATCTATTTGATATTATAATCGATATTCTTGATCTTCGTAAAGTCTTGTTGATTTCATTGGTTCTTCAACTTTAATCTTGCAATTATAATATTCTTGAACCTACAAACTCACTCATACATTGATATCATTAAATTCAATCAATGTATGTTTTGCAAATTAGTCAAACACGGTAATTAGATAATTGCGTAGAACAACAAGAATTACTATAAATTGTCCAAAATTGTTTAGAGATTGTTAGAAATTGTTTCTAATTAATATAAAATGTCCACAATTGTTTAGAAATTGTTAGAAATTCCATTATTTAGACATTGTTTATAAGTTGTCCAAAATTATATTATTGATTTTTTCCAGTTTAGTTTGCAATAATAATTCTTATTAATTATTGTAAATTGTAAAAATATGTTAGAAATGTAGTAACTTGATATTTTCAAATGTAGTATGGCTAGATCTAGACGGGGACAATCACGAGATATGATAAAGATCGGAGAGAGTTCACAAGCTCCCACTGCATAGGCTTCTGGTACGGAGGTCTCTGCTGTAGAGGCTCCCGCTGCAGAGGCTCCTCATGATGCTGACACATTTAGTCATCTTCTGTGGATCCCACATATTAAGTACCGTGTCTCATATGCATTTATGGAGATACGTTGGCTTACTACAACAAGTATGGAGTTTCGGTGCAGATTATCTAGGTCAATCATTTTTTATTATTTAATTAACTTACTAGTTATTTGTATATAGCAAAACTAACATTGTTTACATGCAGGATGGAGCCCCTACCTAGCAGGGTAATCTCTCATTCACTATGAATGACCTTACTAGAGATGATACTGGGTACGAGGTGCAGAGCCTCCATAGACCACGCAATGCAGAGACCAGACAGCACGACAACGAGGCTAGTGGGAATGGATCGCAGGTTGTAGATGCATTTGCCTCTGCTTTATTTGGCACACCACCTCTGGGCACATATCCTTCTACCTGGGAGGCCGATCCATGGGAGTGTCGTACACAGTCGGTGATCTAGGAGGAGCTTTCATGGGTCCGCCATATATAGTCACCGATCCAGGAGGAGGATCCATGGGCGGTCGCGTTGGAGATCCAAGAGGAGATGGATGTGGATGATCAGGAGAAGGAGATTTAGTTGGGGTGTCAGCTGCCGCCCAGGCACCGCCGTCCATCTGAAAGGTTGGATCTCTCTGGTCGTCGCCGTCGTTGTTAGGTTTTTTATATTTTTTTTAGTTAGACTGAATTTGTATTATTTTATGTTTGGATTGTTATATTTCATGTTTGGATTGTTAGATTTTATGTTGTATATTTAGCATTTTGTTGTTTATCTAGTCAAACAAAACCAATTTATAACATTAAACAAAATTATAACAAATAAAATTATAACAAACAAAATTATAATAAATTATAAAACACTACAACAAATAAAATTATAACTGTAAATTATTATAAAAATTATAACTGTAAATTAAAAAATTATAACAAAATTTTAATATAAATATATATAGTAATACAACATTATTTAAAAAAATTATATTATATATCAAACCGCCTCATTGGGAAGCAGTTTGGTCCTGAGCTGACCGCCCCTCTGAGGGGTGGTTTGGTATTGGGAGCTGACTGCCCCAACGTGGATCGATTAGGTTATTTTTAAAATTATTTCAGTACAGAGGATAGATTTGCTATTTTTTTCTTTTGGAGGGTATTAATAAAAGTTTGAGCACATAATGGCCTACACAATGCATTGTGTTTTAGATTTTCTAATAAAATATATACATTAATTTTAATTAAAATAAAATGTATAGTTTGAAGAGTTTGACATTGACCTTGTACTAAAAAAATTATATAAATCAATATCAAACAGTTACCGATGTACTTTCCGTTTCAAAATTTGCAAGTTTAAACAAATTATATACAAAAAATCTTACTTTTTCAAACATTGTCCAATTAAAGTCAAACAGTCAACAAAGTCGTAGAAGTATGTTTTGTAATTGAAGAATTTGTGCTAATGATAAGAATAGAATCCTGCCATATCGATTTGGCGATTTGCTCCTATTCCAAAATGCACCGAATTTTTTTCAGTTACCATTTTTCTAAAATGAATAGATGAAGGTGTTTTCGTTTTTTTTTAATTACCATTATCTGTGTAGCTGATAAAAATATTTTTATTTAAAAAATAATAGCACTTGTGTCTATTTATTAAATGGTAACTAAAAGAAACTTCAACAAAATTCCATTGTGGTAAAAAAAAACAGCCGTTTGGGCCGATTAGTCGTTGGTGGCGACCAAACTGTACAAGAATTTTTCAATTAATCAGTCAATTATTCTTAACTATTTTCAATTAATTAATTGACAGGCGCATACTGTTATTTACAACACCACAAGATACAATGGTTTTTGTGATCTGAAGTCCTAAAAAATCTGCGGTGCCACCTGCTGAGCTGAGTCTCATTAGCATGCAATCCCAAGCAGCTAAGCGGGGTCAAGGTGAGATTAGATGCCCGAGGGCATTTGCTCCAAATGAAAGGGTTTGTGTTCCAAAAGATCTTGTGCGTATATGTTTGCCATTCCTCCTTCAGCTTCTTTTAGCTTTTAATTCGGCCGAACATCTTCTCTTTAACTTAAATTAAAGCAGTTCTTTACTCCCTCCTTAAGGGCCTCCTTCAGAAGCTTTTTCAGCTACTTTTGGACGTTTTTAACCTCATCTGTAGGGGTGGCAACAAGCTGGCTCGTCCGAGTCACGAGCGAGTTAAAATCTCAGCTTCAAAATCGTCACGAGCTAGACCGAATTAGCTCGCGAGCTAGCTTGTTGGGTCTAGTTGAACCTTGTTTTAAGAAGAAAATAAATTATATAAACTTTTTGAACTGAATTGGACAATATATAATGCACATAAATTTATACAAATCACAAATTGATGCCTAGTCGAGCTAGCTCGCGAATTGACGAGCGAGCTAGACCCCAGCTTTAGCTCGTTAATTCTGAACCGAGCTAGTAACGAGCGAGCTAGATTCCAGCTCAGTTCAGTAACAAATGAGCTGTTAGCGAACGAGTCAGCTGCATGTCACAATTGAGTCACAAGCCTCGAGCTTTTTTGCCGGCCCTACACTTTTTCTAAAGGAGCTCCTTTGTCTGGTGGGACCCACGTGTGTTAGCCTTGCAAATAGTCTGGTGGGACCCACGTGTGTTAGCATTGCAAATAGTCATGTAGGACCCACGTTCCCTAGCCATGCAAATAGTCTGGTGGGACCCTCCTTTGCTCCCCATGCAAATAACCAGATGGGGCCCACGTTGTCTCCCTATGCAAATACTCCAAACGAGACCAACTCTGAAAATTGTTGCATGGGCCGGAGTTGCAAGGCTAATCTCATGCAACAAGTCAGAACAAAGTTGTTGCATGGGCGCCCATGCAAATACTTAGTATTTGTATCGAAGCTTGTTGCATGGGCAACAGTTGCATGGCTATTCGCACGCAACAAGTTTTTTCGGACTTGTTGCATGGCTATCTCCATGCAACAAGCCATTTTCTGACTCATGCAATAAACTCATATTCTAGTAGTACTCGCTGGATCTAGTTGAACCTTGTTTTAAGAAAAAAAAACAAATTATATTAACTTTTTGAACTGAACTGGACAATATATAATGCACATAAATTCATACAAATCACAAATTGATACCTAGTCGAGCTAGCTCGCGAACTGACGAGCGAGCTAGGCCCCAGCTTGAGCTCGTTAATTCTGGACCGAGCTAGTAACGAGCGAGCTAGATCCTAGCTCGGTTCAGTAACAAATGAGCTGTTAGCGAACGAATCAGCTGCATGTCACAATTGAGTCACAAGCCTCGAGCTTTTTTGCCGGCCCTACACTTTTTTCTAAAGGAGCTCCTTTGTCTTTATTATTTTTTTACTATCTTCTTCCCAACAGCCAACATGGGTCCCTAGATACAGAGAAAAAAATGCCTTCTCTTTTCCAGCCGCAATATTTGATTTTCCAACGACCAACTCGCAAATCTAACGTCACCAACAGCTTCCTCTTGAGATGCACTCTCCATCAACATCCATTTTGCTTAGGTATTTCTCGCTTAAGATGATCTTTCTGGCGACTCCTCTTCTTGCGAGTGCTAAAAACCTAGGTTACGAAGGTGAAAGCAAGGGCATCAAGGTATTAGCATCCACTTGATTGAAGTATGGGTGCTTTGTTGTTGAAATTTTTTTGTTGGTTTCTTGATTTTTGATATATTTCATTTTTCTCTGAAACTTGTTCAATATATAAGACTGGGGGAGAGATTAGGAGTGAAGAGCTTTATGAAAAACATGAAATTGTTGAATGGTTATTGTTTTATTGGCTCCATAATATTTACATTTTGGTTGTGAATGTAAAAATGACAAAAGAAAGGTTTACACTAAGATTATGTTTGGTTGCAAAACAAGAATAGCTAAAATAGTTTTTTTGTCATTTGTCTTGTTAGAATGGTCAAATTTTTTTTTTGTAAAAATAAGCTATTCTAATAAGATAAAATATTTGAATTCCCTGTTCTAACTATTCAACCACAACTAAATATAGAACAAGCTATTCCGAATAGCCTTGTTCCAAAAATAGTTTATTCTCACTCCAACCAAACATACCTTAAGTGTTAGGATGGGAACAATTTGTTTGTAAAAAAATAGTAAACAATTTTCAAAAAATACTGTGAGACCGATGTTAGCTGCTAATTTAGATAATTGCATTTCAAAATCTTGATACTGTGAGACCTATAATATATATTTTATTCACACTAAGTCTTCATTTTTAAATCCCACATCTTCTCTAACATATCCTCTTAGTAAGGATTAAACTTTTTAATTCTCTACCCTTAAGGAGGACTGCCAAACATGCATGAAATCATTTAGAAACGCAACTGATCCGAAGGTAAATGATTTTTTTTTTTAAACTATCGAAGGTAAATGATCCGAAGGTAAAAGAAGATAGTTCATGTGAACTGGTGCTCGAAATATTTAGTAGGGTAAACTTTGTGTATATCTTTTCGAAACTTTAAAATTACGCATTTTTTCTCTCTAAAATTTATAATATCAAATTTACTTTTTTCAATTTTAAAAATTGACAAATTGACAAATTTATTTAATTAATTTTATTATTTATTAAACTCATTTTAAATTTATAAAGTGTCTATTTTACTCTTTATTGCAATATTAAAAAAAAACGTAGTATGTTTCAGATAAATATTCAGTCTTCTAATTGGCTGGATATGAGGGTTTCATTTTCTTATTTGTAACATGCACACAAACATATGTCTTTATGTCACTATATATATGTGTCACAAGTAGAGAAATAAATAATTTTGCCTTCAAAAATAGACCAATTACAAATGAAACATTTTTCTTACCTTGATTATCTACTTTTATTTTTAATAAAAGAAAACAATGAGAACTTTATAAATTTGAGATGCGTCTTAATAGAAAAGGTTATTAATCGGTAAATTTGTGATTTTAAAATTACAAGGATAAATATAATATTTTGAATTTTAGCGGGAGAAATACGTAATATCAAGATTTTTAAAAGATATACATAATTCTTTTTCTATTAATTTAATAGTTTAGAAGATCTCTAACAACTTTTTCAAATGGATTACCATTTTTGAAAAATCTTCAATTCGGATTACGGCCGCATCTAGAAGATCACTAACAACTTTTTTTCAAAACCAATAACTAACAGAGACCACTTTAAAATTATGTAAACCGGTAAAAAAAATTTAAAAAAATTTCAAATTTTTTTTTTACCAATTTTTTTTTTTTCAAATCTGCATCTGAATACTAATTTCAATTATTTTGAATTCTGTAAACCTTATCACATAACTCTGTAGGATGTTTCGTTGAATACTGTAAACTGGTAAACAAAAATTAAATTTAAATTTTTTTTAAAATTCTGCATCTAGATGCTAATTTCAATTATTTTGAATTTTGTAAACCTTAGCACATACCTCTATAGACAGTTTCGTTGAATACTGTAAACCGATAAAAAAAATTCAATTTTTAATTTTTCAATTTTTTTTAATTCTGCATCTAGATGTTTCTTTCAATTTTTGAATTTTGTAAATCTTATTACATAACTATGTAAATTTAAGTTTTGAATTTTGTAAACCGAAATTGTAAATTATGAATTTTATCTTTTTTGATGTGTTGCATCCAAAAACTACAATTTTATGTTTTGAATTATGAAAATCTTACTGTAAAACTATATAAGGTGGTACTCTAAATAATATAAACATAACAACTAATCTCAAAACAAGCTTACTATTATGTCTAACAATGAGACATAATTTTCATCACTAGAATAAGACATAACAACATAAACAAAATAAATTGCAAATAAATAACATACATGTTTTCCACCATACATAACATTTCATACAAATCAAATCAAACATAAAAAAGTCTAACATAACACTACTTATCATTGTTCAACTAAACTGTTTCTAAGCAACGATCCACACATATTACAAATCATTGTTTTTCATTAATAAAATTCACAAATTTAGAGTATATAATCAAACCACCAAACACATTACTTGTGAATCCTCTGATATTTAATCTCATAATGAGACAAAGTCTCATCACTAGAATAAGACGTTCCCTCGTTATAACATCCTGCAAAAAATGAATAAAATTATGAATTGTAAAATAAATCAAGAATTTTGCAAAAATAATGCATAAATTTTGTAAACCTTAGTCAAGAAAATCTGTAAACATAATGCATGAATTCTATAAACCTAAGATGGTCTCAAGTGTTTAAAACCTAAAATAACAAGTTAAGAATTCTATAAACTTAAGTCACGAATTCAGTAAACCTAATGCATGAATTTTATAAATCTAGGATGAGACAACCTAAGATGAGGCAAAAATAGTTGTAATATAAACACTAATGTTTGTTGTTGTAAGTAATCTTCTGTTTGACTTTCTTTGTTTGAGATGTATGCAGATTTAGTTGTTACGTCCGAAGGTCAAAGCAAGTCAACGGTACATATCATGACAAGTTGGCGTAACAAGTCGCGTCCGAAGGTCAAAGCAATTCAACGTGCATATCATGACAAGTCGGATGTGACAAACTGCACAAGATAATTTGTTACATGATCTCCTCAAGCTACAAGAAATAATTTAATATAAATGATCTGATTGAAGATTCACACGAGCTATTTGGAATGTTGAATATTGATGAGATGCTGAATCATGAATATTACAGAAGATCATAGAAGATCGAAATCATGAAGATTATGAAGATCATACTTTACCATTTTGTTTTATTATTTTTATTTATGTTCAAAAGTATGGTAAAGTAGATTTGAGATTGAGACCACCCGAGTCTAGCCGTTGCATGGCTGGAAGTTTAATTCAAAATTCAAATTATTGGGCATGGTCAATACTAGAAACTAGGCACAAGCAAAATAGGTTAAACCATTATGTTGTAGATCTTGTGATATGCATAGAGCCGTTGGCTCTCCTTTGAATTCCACTATAAATAGTGAGTTTTGTCATCTGTCAAAGTTGACGAGATAATACACTTTAGAATCTTTTGAGAGGTTTAGCCTAGTCCATTGTTGCTTTGCCTAAACTTCAGTTATCTATCTAGCAACCTCAAATATACTTCACATAAATTAATCCATTGTGAGATTAGAGTGAAACCAGTGATTGTTTAGACTTAGAGCATGTGTGCTCACCTATCTTCGAGCTGTTGTGCTGTTGTGTATTTTGGGTATAGAAATAAATGGGTCAATTTGTAATACACTTTTTGCTTTAAATTTATAAAACCTTAATACACAATGATAGATTGGTTGCAAGCATACAACCTATCATTGTAGTAAAATAGGTATCGATCCAAAGATAACGGGAGAAATTACTTTCTACTAAATAATTAATTCTAAAATAATGCAATTTAAGTAAATGGGGGGTTTTTGTTGAAAATTGAAATTGTGGGTTCAATACCCGAATTGGAGTTGAAACAAGACAAAACAATTCTAAACAAATAATAAAAAAGAGTTTGTAATCAAAGAGATGGAATCTAAGGGCTATCGGCTCTCAATCCCTTGATCAAATTCACACTTACTTGGTTTCTAAATTCATGTTTGTAATTTTGGGGTTTCTAAACCTAATATGTCAAGAAGGGTCACTTTCGTGAATTAATGACGTGTCTAGATAGTTCGGATTTCACGATTAAGTTCTTCACCCTAATTATCTAGACCATAAGCACATGTTTAGCCTAATTTATTCCCAAATATCGACACTTCACGATTAAGTTCTTTACACCAAAATTCGGTTCAATTTTAGGGGTCCCAATTGAATATGAGGCTTCACGATTAAGTCATTCGCCTCAATTCAACCATTGTTCTTGTGGTTCCGGACTAAGAAGTAGATTTGGTCATTTCTAATCTCAATCCTAGAGTTATTCATGCAAGTAATTTGGTTCTATCAATTCTTTGATCCTAACACCTTAAGTGGGTTAACCTAAGCGGGACACTAATCAACAAATCACAAATCACTTAAGCACATGAATTATAAAATCAACAAGACCAATCAATCAACAAACAATCATCACATAGAAATATTATCCAAGTAAGATAGAATCTAATACAAGTTCATGATGAAGCCTAAGCCCCTAGAGATGAATCTAGCATCTCATGGGTGCACTAACATCCAAGAGATACAAAAGAGAAAACATGACTAAAAACCTAGATAAACAAATAAGAGAAGAGAATACACCAATCTCCTAGTTGCCGCTCCTTGTCTTCGATATTTGCTCGCTCAAATCAGCCTTCAATCCTTCAATCCCAAAAACCTTTGATCTTGTGAAGAGGAGAGAATCAAAAATGGAGAGGTTTTGAAGAATAGAACCTAGGAACAAGGTGGAAGAAGAAGATCCCCCCTCTTGCTGCCTCTGTGCCAATCTATATTAATTTTCGTGCCTCTGGGAGCAAGCAAACCAGATATGGAAGTGAATCGGGCGAAGTTGGTAATAAAATCTGTCCAAATCTAAGCTGGTGCGGCTGCACAAAATTCTACATTCCGAATTTGGATTTGTTTCCTTCATAAAAGTTGTAGATATTTTTGTCCTGATTCTGTCAAGCTTTGATTCACCCAAATCGGAGTTCGTATGACCAAGATATGGCCAAAATACGAACTGTGTGTCGGCAGCTGTAATTCTGTGCGACCTATTGTGCGGCCCGCACGAAATTCTTGTACAGGCCGCAAAACTCTCTGGATTTCTGTGAAACTGAACTTCAAATGGGCATAGATCATCATCCGTAACTCCGTTTTCAGTGTTCTACCACTTTCCAGAAAGCTTGCGAGAAGATCTACAATTTGCTCCATTTCCTGTAATTTAAATAGACTTTGGCAGTAACTTGATTCTTGGCATATTTTAACACAAATTTACACTAAAATACAAGGAAATTGGCTTAGTTTTTTAGGTTAAACCTTAATCAAAAGTATATATAATTGAGGCTTATCATGTGCTCACTTTCTTTTCTTGAGCTATTGTGCTCATCTATCGTTTGTGTGGACCGTAGGAGTATTGTCTCGTATCGGTCACAACTTGTATTCCTTTCTTCATTGAGTAATAGAAAAGCGCACCTATTTAGGTTGCATTGCCCTGGAGACGTAAGTCCGTTTGTGGCCGAACTTCATTAACAACTATTATGTCAATTTCTCTAATTCTATCTATTTATTTTACTGTACTTTATTATTTATTTAATTTACAAATTCTTAATTCCGCTAAGAACTTAAAGTAGATATATTACTTAATCACAGGAACAACTTTCAAACTTGTCTATCCGACAAATAGTTACAAATTGTAAAGCTTAAATTTTAAACAACTCCCTATTCACTCCTCTAGATGCCGTTAGAAACAACAATGTTTCCGTAAAAAAATTACCATTCAAAATGAAACACGCAATCGTGAATTTTAATAGAGGCCTAGATGTTCGGGCATTAGTTATTATAATTTCTTATTATTACTTTTATTATAAAGATCCATTGTAATCCTGTAAAACTTGTATCTATACCATGAGGCCTAGATGTTTATAAATCTTGTAAGCCAAATGAGATTTTGATAAACCATGTATATCAAGCATGTACCTATTTCAACAAATACTGGAAATATTCAAATCCAATGGAATCTGACATGTTTAATTCATTCAAATCCAACTGGAAATATTATAAAGATCCATTATAATCTGACTTATACCTATTCATATTTTTCTGAGAAACTGAATTTTCCAACTAAGAGATCCACTATCGGGGTCGATGCACCAAACAACACGCACTTTGCATAGCGCACCAATCCGACTAGAGCAATCATAGCCAGAGTCCATTTTTGTGCCACACAGTCCCAATTTCCCTCTCCAAGCACTCCATCTCATCACGGCAGCTGATAGAATTGTCCAGATCCAATCTCTGAAAAATCGACCCAAATTAACACTGGTACAATACTGGTAAAGTATATCAGATGTTGTATTGGTTTCAACCATCTATCAAAAACAACAGTGCAAAATTTGCAACTTTGAGTTTCAAACTTACTCAGAAAACAATATAATGAATCTTGAACTGTTTATATAAAACAAAATTAACTGTGTTTCTCACTGGTTTCTTATTAAGAACAGTGGACCTGTCTTTTGAGATCATGAGGTGATCAGAGGGCATAACATTGTGTACCAGCCAATTGAATTGGTGATATTTTGCTTATGCATCCTCACACCTTCACATATGCAAATAGATTCCCATGAGTTTGAAATAGAGGCTGTCAAGCTCTCTAAGCTACAATTTATACATAATTTTTTAAATGACAGAGAAAAACAACAATAAGAGGACTGAACTGATAAGGACTTCCAAAGAAAGATTCAGGTTGAAAATCAGCATCAAACATGGTGATGTATTCGCAATCTTGCACATAGTCATGCTTAATTCCTTCTTTAAGAGCCCCAGCTTTGTACCCTTTTCTGTTGTTTCTGACTTCATATTTTATATTTTACACCTTTGCTATTCCACCGCTGGCATTCCAACTCCACCAAATCCTATAAAATAATCTACTTGTGAAACTTTTTCCCTTTTGGTGAAAGAACTTCAAATTATTTTCATAGGAGCATTGGAGACACTAATTTTATGGTCAATTGCTAGAAGTGCAATTTCTGTGCTTATATAGTCTATATCCATTTTGAGGTAGCATTCACTACAAAGTATAAAGGATTCTACCACTTGAGTTATTCAATCTAATTAAGATCTGAACCACCAGCTGATACAATAGATTTTGAATTAAATTGGAGAGCTAACTACCAAGTTTAAAAAAAGAAAGGAAATTGGAGAGCTAAACCTTTTGTTCGATTTCTGGGACCTTGAGCACCTTCAGATTCACCTCTCTCTTTCTGAAATAAACAACGAGATCAGCCCCATCTAGACATAAAATCTAACAAAAATCAACAGAAAAAATCAATGTAACAAGCTCACATCTCACGAACCATCTGATCGAAGACCTTCATGAAATCCATGGCTCGAAACGTTGATTCTCACAATTTCAATTCAAGAAATTGCTATGATCTCAGAAACGCGGATATCTAGTCGGTTTGAGCCTTCGAGAGACTGAAAGTTGTTTTCCCCTCTTCTGATCAGATTTTACGAACTTGTTAGATCTATCGAAAGAGTAAAGCCGAGATAAGAGAGTGTAGTTCTGTTATAATGACACGGGTCCGTCTTCCACCTCGATCGCATAGGAGCCTTGCCTCTTCTGATTGCCTCCGCCGGAGCCTTCGCTGTTGAGGATCTCAAGATCGGAGAGCAGAGATGAGAGAAGCGATCGCGACCACTCCAGGCAGTCCCGCTCCGACTAGTGCCGTGGGTCCCCACCTCGCATGGTAGAATTTCAGCGCCGGGAGAAAGATAAGAGAACGGGAGAGGAGAGAGGTCGGAAGAGAGAGATCCACCTTATAAAGCAGTATTGGAGACTTGGAGTGGGTGGAGGCGACGGACCGTTAAATCAGTTTAAAACGGGTTAGAAAAGGTGGTCCCAACTCCCAATATCCGGGGATAATCCGAACATAGATGGTCGTGGGGAATTACCTTTTCTCATAAAAAAATTATGGGAAAAATAATTTAACGGATTTTTGACAGTTAGACTTGCCCAAAAAACAGTTAAAACCCGGGTTACAAATGGGGCCCGGATTTATAAAGCCCAATATTAGCAAAATCTTAGCCCAACTTAAAATAGCTATTTTACCTCTCCAATGGAGATCTGATCCTTTAACTTTTCAAACAAACTCTGAAATTCTTAAAACATCAGATTTTTTTTTGTTATTTGTATAATCAAAAGTTCAGACATATAAAACGGAAAAATATAATTAATATATATTTTAATCTTATGGGAACCATAGTTCACACTGTTAACGATGTACAAGTATGAGTGTACATTTTATTTGTATTATAGATACTTTTTTATGTTGATAATAGTGGAGTAAAACTCATAGATGGAGCGGTAGCACTTTTGGTCAGGAGAAAAAAATTCTAGGACAGCTAAGTTTTAAAAAAAAAATCCACCGATTTTATTAAAATATAACAATGCCTTTATTATTATTATTATTATAGATGATTATCTTTCCTTGTTATTTTACTTTGTTATATGTCTTGTTATTATAAATGTTACAAGTTATCTCTTCTTGCTTTCTCGGATTCTGCGATTCTTTGACCGAATTTTTTTTAGTTAGCATGATATTTGAAAAAAAAAAAAATTTGAATGCAAAATAGATTTGCGCATCAATGAGAGATGGTATGCAGACTAAGTTTGCGCATTCATTAACTTATTGGAAAGGCATACTTAGTCTACATTCCTTTATGACATTTTTTTTTCCTTACTTATGAAGCAGGAATTACGAGTGCATGATTCATTTCATATAATTTTTTTTTAAAAAAAACAAAGTAAATTTGATGGTAAAGTGCATGTATAAATAAATTCAGCTTCAAAGATGCTAGATTTTGTGGAATACACTTTTAGCTAGCCCTCTAGACCAAAAATATAAACAACATCTATAATTCTCCATAATGCGGTTGCCGGTGCATATTATAATTTAATGCGGTTGTAGGTGCGTAATAGAATTCTAATGGCGGATAACCACATGCAGTGGTGGAGTCAGACCTTCAATCTATGGGGATCAAACATGAATGAGAATCAAGTATATAAAATTTTTATACTGTGAATGGGGTCAATTTGATAGTTCTATAGTATTTTGTAATTTATATAGAAACTTATCAATAAATACAATTTTTTTCAAAATAAATGAGGATCAATTGACCTCATTTAGACCAAGTGTCTCCGCCTCTGACCACATGATAAGAGGGTGGTAAATACGGAATATTCGTTACTTGTGCAGGACCTTACATGTAGGATGAATGAGGATTAATTGACATTTATTTTTAAAAAAATTATATTTATATATAATTTTCTATATAATTAAAGAGGAAGATTTATATGTATTCATTTTTTGTGCTTCCATTATGTTTTTATTTTTAATTTCTAATAATAATTTTTTTTAACTTATATATCAAAAGAAAATTGGAGACATACTCACTAGTCCATCTTGCATCTTCCCTGTATGGTCTTCTAAACAAAAACCTACATTAACTTTTATCAATGAATCATGAATAGGGGCTTGATACGTCCTATCCCGAGGGGAGTAGGCCGTATGGGGAGTTGGAGTAATTTTGGGCTTGTCCCGTCTCGGGTCGACGGGCTGAGATTGTGTACACAGTGGAGTTATGGAGTTATGAAGGTATTAGTGCTCTATCCTCTATAATATCTTGCTTAGAGAATTGAGCAACCCGGAATTCAAGGAACTGTTTGCCTTAAATAGGTCACTCTTCTAACCGCTAACCGCGTTGTCAGAGCGGTTAGGGGAGTTCACATAGAAGCGGTGACGCACGCACAGATGGCAGCGACGTCCGCATAGACAGCGGTGACGGGAACCCGAGCTTGTGGTCGGGCCTTTTCAGACTTGGCCCAATTAGGTTTTCGCCACCGTTCTGGGCTTGATCGGGTGAAGCCTTTAGTTGGGCTTCGGACCCTATGTTTCTTGGCCTCGGACCGGGCTGTAGCGGAGCCTCGAGCCCTGTTGTTCTCGTCTTCGGACCAACCTATGGCTTGGCCTCGGCCCCTATTGCTCTTAGCTTCGGACCAGCTAATGGCTGGGCCGAGTTTGAGTTTTCATTTTGGCCCGTGCGTGACTTTTATGGCCTGTCTTATCTTAACCTTGGATTGGCTCTTGGTAGGGTCCGAATCCCGAGTCTTCATAGGCCACCATTTAAGTTAGTCAAGGGCCATTGACACTTATTCCATTTAAAAAAAAAAACTACATAATGAGCTGACCCTTGTTCCATTTTAAAAAAAAATCTACATAATTAGCTAAAATCAAGCTTAAAAAACAACCAATAAATCCCTTTTCGTAATTCTGTAAAAAATCGAATTTGAGTAATTTTGGCCACTAAGTGGATTAAGGATCGGCTTTCGGATAATTTGATGTCGGAAAAAAATATTACCTGATTTTGTTGATAAAAGAATTTGAGTGAGGCTATGTGCTATGCATAGCACCAATGGCTAGTGTACTACGGCTCAATATGGTACTTTTTAAAATCCTAACGGTCGATCCGACCGTTCAATGTGATATCCATATGAATATGTACTTGCAAACTAAATTTTATATTTTTTCGAATTTTTTTACTATTTTTTCAGATAGGTAGAAAAATCAGTGTTTTTTGAAAATTCTAGACCATCAAAATTCTACCTATCCGAAAAAATAGTAAAAAAATTCGAAAAAATATAAAATTTAGTTTGCAAGTACATATTCATATGGTTATCACATTGAACGGTCGGATCGACCGTTAGGATTTTAAAAAGTACCATATTGAGCCGTAGTACACTAGCCATCCGTGCTATGCATAGCACCATAGCCTCACTCAAAGAATTTTGATATTGCAAGAATTACATGTAGTCTAGTAAATAAAGCATTGTTTTTCGCGAGAGATCGCAAAATTAGTATTGCATTGGATGTGAGTCGAAGGGACTTTAATCTTGATCTCATACTATTTTTTTTTTTTACTTTAGTGGATTACTACATTACAATATTCGATTTTATAATGTTAAATATTTAAAATTGATTCCTTATAACAATCACCCCATTAAAATTTCCGAATCGTTCCCGCACCATAATTATATGGAGATCATAACTATCTGGGAGACTGCGCAACTCCAGTATTGGTACTTTTTCCTAAAATTATTAATATTGACATTCTCAACTACTTAAACATATACACGGAATTATTTATACTTATGAGGTGAATAATATTTACGTAAATAATTGTCCCCAACCAAATTCTCCAAACGTCCCGCACCATAAATACATGGGGGACAACTCAAACTACTAGGGAGACTATACACATTCTTAGAGGTGATTTTTTTTTTACCGTTCATTCACGTTCATATTTCTGGCGATTTGTGAAATTTTTTGCGAATCTAAAACCACAAACGTCTTCTACGTGACTTTGTTTTTGAAATGAGATTCATGATAAAGTACTTTGAAACTCGTCATCACACAAGTATTTATAAATCATCGTGTAAGTATTTATACCTATACTTAAGTATTTTTTTAATATGACACTGGAGGACGTCTGAAAGTATTAATATTAAAAGTATTGCAAACATTTATACCTATGCACTGAGTATTCATACCTATGAGGTCAACTATTTTTGTTAGAGGAAGATTGACGCGGAGACGATTGGGGAATGAAAAATGAGAATGATCACATCAAGCTACACATCAAAATATTAATATCTTATTTTTCAAGTATTAATATTTTATTTTTCAAGAGGACTGAAAAAGAGGAGACTCATGTAATTATTCTTTTATAATTTGAATTGTTAAAACTAAAACTACTGTATATAAAATATTGGTATTTATGAATTTTTTTAGTCGTTTAGTTAAATCATTAAATGTCGTATCGTTCTTAAATACTAATAAGTATTTTTTTAAAGAGTTTGGCTGAATTTCATTGAAACAATGATCTAAAGATAAAACAAAAAAGGGTAATAGAACATACGCAACTTCCTGCAGAAGAAGCCAACATGGCGACATGTTATCTTATAAATAAATATTTATGGCCACAATATCGCCAAGCTGCAGTCACTATCCTTCTTTTTTGATGTAATTAAATACCTTTGTTGCTATGGATAGAATGCCTATTATTGAGGCAGATGCTTGGATCTCAATATATTGATCGGCACTCGCTGCATGCCTATTTTTTTAAATATATATATATTTTTTAAACCCTAAACCCTAAGCGGGTGTCAATGATATCATTTTAACCGTCTACTCTACTCGTACTGTATTTAATAAGGCGGGTATGGATATGGGTAAAGATTTTTTTTTTGTTAGCTAAATAGATAAGAATACGGGTAAAGGCTATTTCATACCCGTTATCCTATAAGATAATTATTATAAAATAATATTATATGATAATGTTTGAGTAATAATTGGTGGTGTACTTTTGTTATTTCTTGTAAATTTTTGTTATAAGAATAATATTAAACATACTACTCTCCTCTACTTTTATTTGAATGTTTTGTTATTTAGTTCATAATTGAATTTGTCCGAAGAGATATTGTGTTTTAAATTCTCTTGCTTTATAAAAAGAAAATTAGTTGGAATTGATTGCATATTTTTTTTTTATTAGTAATATGATTGCATATGTGTGAAATGAATGAGCTTTAATATGATCTTATTTATAAAATATAACAAATTTAATTACTATAATAGTATTACTCATTATTTACCAACTACCGTTTTTTTATTCAATAATTTTAACTGGTAAAGGTAGAATAGAATAAGGTCAATTCTTAATGAAAAAGAGTAAGATATGAGTAAGATCAATTCTTAATAAGCATGGATATGAAAATGATTCCACTCTACCCATATAATACCAATTGACACCCCTACCTAAGCCACCCAACACATTTTATTTTATTAAAATATTACCGAATTTTTTATTTATATCCAAAAAATAAATCAAATTACAAAACATAACCAAGTTGGGGGCAAAATTCGAAATATACCCAAACCGGAAAAAATTTCCGGATTCAACGTCTAACTCCGGAAAAAAAATTTCCGGAAATTGAACTCCAAATCCGGAAAAAAAATTTCCGGACTTAATAAATTTTTTTTTTTTTTTTTAGAGTTTCCGGATAAAATTTTTCCGAATTTAACATTTTTTTTTTTTTAGAGATTCCAGATAAAAAAATTTAACTTAACAAATTTTTTTTTTTTTTTTAGAGATTCCGGAAATTTTTTTCCGAACTAAATAAAATTTTTTTTTAAGAGAAAAATAGCTAAAATACTTAAATCTAACGCTAAAAAATCGAATTGTTTTTTTAAATATTTGTTTCATTAATTTAAAAAATTTCAAAATGGTGTAGAATAATTTAGAAATTATCAAAATAGCTAAAATACTGAAATCTAACACTTAAAAAAAATCGAATTGTTTTTTTAAATATTTGGTAAATTAATTAAAAAAAATTCAAAATGGTGTAGAATAATTTAGAAATTATCAAAATAGTTAAAATACTGAAATCTAACACTAAAAAATCAAATTGTTTTTTTAAATATTTGCTAGATTACATTTTTTATATATATAATTAGCATATTTATACTAAAACAAGCTAAATTACTTGATTTATGCTGAATTACACTAAATTACAATAATTATGTAGAATTATGCTAGAATACGGTAAAGTACGCTAAATTACGTACGAATAGGGATGATATCTTCACTGAGAAGGCGAAAAACGACAACGAAACTTCAAACGGCCATAAAACGGCGCTCGAGTGTCCGATTTCAGCAAATGACCACTTTTCGGAAAGCTTGCGAAAATGCGCATGCGTCCGGACTTGCTTCACTAGTTTTCCAAATTCAGAATCGCCAAAAAACAAAGGGAAGAGCCTCAAAACTTCAGTTGAAGTTTCCGATTAAGATTTTCATTTATATTATTCAATCTACGTAGCTCAGTAAATTAGTTATGTAATAAACTTTTAGAATACCAATTTTTATTATTTTTGAAATTTTTTTTACTATTTTTTATGATTTATGAAAGATGCCACAAAATAAGCCTCATTCATACATAATTTAGCGTAATTTATCGTATTTTAGCATAATTCTACATAATTATTATAGTTTCAGCATTTTAGTAAATTTACCGTATTTTAGCACAAAATTTGCCCTATTCGTAGTAAAAAAACAATTCGATTTTTTAGTGTTAGATTTCAGTATTTTAGCTATTTTGATAATTTCTAAATTATTCTACACCATTTTGAAATTTTTTAAATTAATGAAACAAATATTTAAAAAAACAATTCGATTTTTTAGCGTTAGATTTCAGTATTTTAGCTATTTTACTCTTAAAAAAAAAAATTTCTTTAGTTCGGAAAAAAATTTCCGGAATCTCTAAAAAAAAAAAATTTGTTAAGTTAAATTTTTTTATCCGGAATCTCTAAAAAAAACAAAAAAAAATGTTAAAATCCGAAAAAAATTTATCCGGAAACTCTAAAAAAAAAAAAAAAAAAAAAAAATTGTTAAGTCCGGAAATTTTTTTTCCGGATTTGGAGTTCAATTTCCGGAAAAAAAATTTCCGGTTTGGGTATATTTCGAATTTTGCCTCCAACTTGGTTATGTTTTATAATTTGATTTATTTTTTGGATATAATAAAAAATTCGGAAAATACTATTTGTACGCAGTATTTATGAGCTCATTATTTTATAATTAGTTGACTAGTTTTACTGTTTATTAAACTTGTATGGTATATACATTTTATATTATGAAAAATATTTTTCAAATTAATATTACAGATGTACTTCTAATTATGTAGATAGAACATGCATATAATTTTTACTAATTAAAAATTTGATGGATCATAAATGTGAACATTTCATTGTTGAAAATTTTAAATTATTTAATATTAAAAGACTAATAACTTCTAAACCGAGTCAAATTTAATACAAATGCTATTAAAAAATCATATATTTTTAAGAAGAAAAAAAATGCAAGTTAGAACAATTTTTTTTATATTAAAGGATCCTAATAACACACCGGCATCTTTTAGATATCATTCTTAAGAGTTAAATCTGCATCTCTATGTAGAAAAACGGAGCTCACGCCACCACGCTAAGGGCCTGTTCGGCTGCACAGTGGGGACGGGAACGGGAATAGGAAATTTTTGAACTAAATTTTACTGTTCACGTGGGAAAAAAAAAATTCAGTCTGAGTGAATTTTTTTTTCCCACGTGAACAGTAAAATCCTATTTACTGCCGAACAGGGCCTAAGTTTGCGGTTCAAATTAAAATTATTTAATTAATTATCATTGGTCCCACCAGAAGCACTTTGGTTACAACTTACAAATTATGTCGACACAATGAAAACATAGCACCATGGATTATTAAATTATGGATTGTTTTATTAAACATTTGAATTGACCCTCTGAAAGACGTCACACCTTAAAATATTAAAAAGGGCATAATACACTGGGTGGAAATTGTTGAAAGAAATAAAATAAAATCTTAACTAAAAGAAGTTTGATAGGCCATTATTTTCAGCTGAGGTGTAGTGTGGGAAGGAGCAAAAGGCTATGTACCAGATCTATCCAGTGCTAAGCTGATCCAAACAGAATTGAAATTATGGGTTTTGAATGCACCTTTCTTTATCATTAATTACACTATGTTCTATCAATCAAAGAACTTTCAAGTTCAATGAACTATTATCAAGCTTTTTAAAGAATAATAAAGTACTTTCAAGACAGAATGCAAACATTAGCTGCGGTTGAGACTAATAAAGTACCAGGAAGAGAGGTACTTTTCTCCATACCAGGTGATAAGTACCAGGAAGGGAGGCCAAGTTAGATCCGGTCAATATTGACAAGCTATCCACTGTAACTAATAGAAAAAATAACAAGGTTATCTTTTAAAATTGTCAAAAGAGCTAACCATTCAATTAGTGATAGAGTCAGAAAAAGTGAAAATAAAAAATTTACAAGGTAGCTATTACACCCGACATTTTTATTAATATTCAAAGTTAAATAGAAATTAATAAATATACTCAGCTACTTGTTAAAAATATCTAAACCGGCCATTTAATGGCCGGTCCTTTTTTTTTCTTTTAATGGCCGGTCCAGACCATTTTTTTTTTGCTGCTTCAGATCCTATAAATAACCATTTTTCTCTCTTCTCCCTCTCACAACTCACTGAAACCCACATAACAGAAAGAGAGGAAGAGAAGACGATTTTTTAGGCGAAAAGAGCAATATTTTAAGCGATTTTCCTATAACTTTAATATTTTTTTTCCTTTTTTATTTCTTCCCTTTTTAATTTATTAATTTTTTTAGAAATTATTTAGAATTAATTTCTTCCCTTTTTAATTTAGAATTTTTTTATTAATTTTTGTTTAGATTTTATGTTGTAGTATACATGTTGTTATTTTTGCTTTGTTATTTGTCTATTCGAACTCTCCGAATTTATTTTAGTATAATTTAGCATAATTGGCACAATTTATTTTATTTTACTACAATTTAGCGTAATTTAGTTTAATTTTGTATAACTTTGTGACAAAAAAGATCTAAAAATATATATATATAAATACTACCATAAAAACACACATAAAAAAGAACCAAAACATAAGATAATCCAAACATAAAGCATCGAACATAGTATACCAAATATAAATACTACAAAACAATTTAACTAAAACAACCATAAAAAAATGGCCAGCGACGATATGCTATCCAGAGGGGGACCATCGCTGTGTTGGCGGTCCCTTGTTAACTCTGTCGGGGAGTCCCTTCCATGCTCTCGGGAAGGCAACCTCCCTAGGTGTAATGACATCAGCCTCGGCCTCTCTACGCAACCGTATCGCGGTATCCCAGACAGTCTCATCCTCACCTCTAGGGACTGATGGGGGTGTAGAGAAGATTGATGCTGCCAATTCAGTCACAAAGTCAGGCTGAGTTTGAGACCGGCTACCACCGGCCTCTTTATCATGTGGTAGCTGTATCATATCGTAGTTTCGGAGGCGGTGGTGGCATCTAGGTCGGAACCTCCCCGATACTGAAGTCATCCAAACTGAAAGATGACCCCTCATCCTCCATAGGAAAGAACTCCGGAGGCTCCTGCTGCGCTGGCGGTGGCGTCATGCCGGCCGGACCCTGCAATCATACAAATAATTAAGTAAATTTGTTCTGAATGAAGAAATTTGTACTAACTTGACAGCTAATGAAATATGACATACCGAAGGCTGAACTGGACGTCCCTGTGCGTCATATAATGCCGGCCAGTCAGTCATGGACAATACCCAACGATGGTAGTCCCACTGTGGCTGCTCTCGGAGGGGAGGTGGTATCTGACCAGCTTTAACGAGGGGCTCGTCAAGCTTGGCCGAATCTACCTAACGCCAATCGATGTTCTCTCCGGCGTCTCGCAGCATGGTGATGAATTGCCCATCACAGCATGGTCGAATCACCAAACTGAGGGTTTACCCGATCTGGATAGTGGTGCTCCACTATCCAGAAGCAAACTAGTTGACCTTTGTACCACCATCTCTCTTGTTGCTGCTGCTCCAGATAAATCCCTGGCAACTTCTCACTCTTATAGAGCTCATCGTACGGGGTCCAGTCAATCTGCTATGCAGCTGTGAACGGACCGGCCTAATACCGAAGGTACCACTGTGTCCCTAATCCTTGTAGTGGTGAGTACCGTGCCACTTCTTCGCGTATCCCAGGCATCTGAGATGATCGGGCTCTCCCCACGCCGGAGGCTCATTCGGATAGGCCGGCTCACCGGTAGCCGTGACCACGACCAATGCTGTACAAAAGTACCGACCCATACATTTGCTTCGCCTCCTTCTGCATTTTCAAAAATTTTAGCAAACCCTATAGGGCACTCACATAGGGCTGTCAGATACGCCACCAACAAGTGTGCCACTGATAGGCAAACCCCATAGGGCACTCACATCCTGAAGCGTCACCGTCATCTCTCCAAATGATAAGTGGAACGTGTGTGTCTCGGGACGACATCGCTTCACTAGTCCTGCAATGAGAGATGCATTGATGATGTCACTCCCACTCTGCACTATGGAGACAATATTGTGCAGCTCCAGATTGATGAGATACTGGTTCATCGCCTCGTAGTACCGCATGTGAACGCACCGCAGCTTCACATCTAAAAGAAACTTGTCCTGCGTTGAAAAAAAGTAATCCACATCGTGTTAACACAATAAAATTTAAACTCAACAAAATTAAAGAAGAGTTTAAAAAAGTAACTTACCTCACGAGAAGCCAGTGAGACTCGGTGCAAGCTGTGGGACATCCATAGGAGAGGACTGAAATGCTCCGTGCTATCAGGGGCGATCGGCTCATCAACTACAGGTGGTACTGCACGAGTCCTAGGTTGTCCTCTAGGCATCCTAATTTGAAAAATAAAATTATGTTAACTTACACTAAGTAAACCCTAAACCCTAAAACATGCTAAAAGAGCTCAAATGCGCTAAATTGTGCTAAAATATGCTAATTGCGGTAAAATAAAATAGGCTAAATAGGCTAAAATATGCTAAAATAGGGTAAAGTAGGCTAAAATATGATAAAACACACTAAAATAGGATAAAATATGCTAATTGCGATAAAATATGCTAAAATAGGCTAAAATATGCTAAAATATGCTAATTGCAGTAAAATATGCTAAAATAAGCCAAAATAGGCTAAAATATGATAAAATTGCTAAAATATGCTAATTGCGGTAAAATATGCTAAAATAGGCCAAAATAAGCTAAAATATGATTAAAAATAAGCTAAATATGCTAATTGCGGTAAAATAGGCTAAAATCGGCTACAATGCGCTAAATTGCGAAAAAATATGCTAAATTACGCTAAAGTACACTAAAATATGCTAAAATCATTTTCCTTCTTCTGGCGCTCTAATTCAAACTCCAGAAACTCATGCCTAGGAATATTTATTCAAATAATTCAAGGTAATAGGCTAAAATATGCCAAAATATGCCAAAATATGCTAAAATAGGCTAAAATATGCTAAAAAAGGCTAAAATATGCTAAAATAAGCTAATTGCGCTAAAATATGCTAAATTATGCTAATTGCGCTAAAATATGCTTAATTATGCTAATTTAACTAATTAAAACCAAAATATACTAAATATGCTAAAATATACTTAATTGAACTAAATAACCTAATTAAAACTAATTAATAGTAATTAAACTAACTAAAACTAATTGATACTAATTTAACTAAAATATTCTAATTTAGGTACATTTGTAACAAATTCTATCAATTTACAACCATTAAACTAAAATTTACTTAATTAAAATTAATTAAAACTAATTAAACTTAATTACCAAAAATTAAAACTTATTGAGAACTAAATATACTAATTTTGGTACATTTCTAACAAATTCTACCAATTTATAATCATTTTGGACTTCAAATGAATTTAAGAAAAATAAAGAGACTTGCTTGGAAATTTGGGAAGAGGAGAAGAAATTTTTGGAGAAAGAGAGAAAGTGAGGAGACATAGCTGGATATATTTATTAATTTTTATTTAACTTTGGATATTAATAAAATTGTCGGCTATTACACATGTTTTCTTTGTTTGAATCAATGCAATCGGGTTTTTAACCAAAAAAAGTGAAGATCAAAAGCTAAATCAGATAGTGTATTAATTGCAATACTGCTACACAAGTATTGAACATATATATTGACTTTAAATAAACTCTGAAAGATCTGAAAATTCCACCGAGAGAGGTCTGTCATTTGAAGGACATGGAAGAAAGTTGGTGGCTGTTATTACATACAATAGGACAGAGGAAAGTGAGAATATGAAGCTCAAAAGTAACGTGGGTAATAATATCACCATAATAAATGTACTCAGAAAAAGAAGCAACTACACAATGCCGCCACCAGCTTTAAAACAGAAACATCTACAGTACCTCCCACTACTCGTTCGAAACCCAACCCCCCCCCCCCCCCCCCAAACTAAAAATAAAAATAAAAATAAATGTAAAATTGTGAATACGTTTTAAATATCTTGTTTAAACTGCTCGACATATCTAAATATCCTGTTTATACTACACAATACGTTTTAAATATCTTGTTTATACATTTGGTAATTGGTACACAACATATCTAAACTATAAAAAAAAATATAATTTTATTTAATAACGGTTTGATAATCAATTATCGCTGTTGTTAAAATCATGGTCAATATAAAATATCCTTAAATAAATAAAATAATAATAATAATAAGATGGCGATTATGATAACATCATGTCATTGACGCCAACAATAACACAAGTATTCGTGCATCCATACAAATAAGACATTATTAAATCATTAATAAAGAGATTTAATATAATATAAATAGCATATCCATGAAACTTATGCATGGATAATGAGATATGTATATATACATATGCACATCCATGCACAGGTAGAGAGGGCCAGAGGGGCACAGAAACCTCTCACAAGCTGCTGAAAACCAAATCATGAAAGGGGAATAGAGGGCCTCCTACTAAAGTTTAGTAGCTTACCACAATTAATACCCTCTTTATATCATGCTCACTGCGACACTGCGTCAAAAAGGAGGTCAAGACCCCCACTAATATCTCCCACCCATCTCTTTCTTTCTTCTTTGAAAGCATAGGTAAATCAACGCAAAAGTAAACACAAACCCACCTTAACTGCTTACCACCTTTTTATTGAACTATCATTACAATCCCAAAGAAATCTCACCAAGTACTTGGTATGAAAGAAATCACCTCGGCTTTTTTAAATCATGTTTTTTTTTTTGCAACTTCAACCTTGTATAATCTAAAAATTACCCAAAGCCTTAGCTTTCAATTTTAGAGATTTTAGATAACTAATAGCTTCATCTAAGATAGTGGCTGCATCTTTTCCCTTTCCTCCTGGTATAATACGCCTTAACAAACATACAGTCTCTTGAATTTTCTTTCTCTTCAAATTCATGTCTATGCAATCTGATTTATCACTAATTCCTTCACTCTCTCTTTCTCCTTCCAATGTTTCTCTCTCTTCACCACCACCCACGCAGCTCGACTCTGCATCACTACAATCCAAAACGTTATTGTTGTTCTTGTAATCACAATCCTTAGCTGAGGTGGCAGTGTCAATAAGGGATGCATCAAGATCGATGCCAAGCCGCCGTTTCTTAGCATGTATGGTCGTACTCGCTACCTCTTCTCCAGTTATGTACTTCATTGGAGACTGTCCAGTGCTGGGCTCCTCTTCTATTATATACTCATCAGAATCTGAATAAAGAAGCGCATCAATCTCCTCGGTATCTTCATGCATCTCACTTCCAGTACCATCAACCGTACCATTCACATTGGTTTGGTTACTGACTGGTACATCCCATACTGGATTGACTGGATCTGGATCCATGTTCACTGTTTGGGTGGGATAATTAACAGCTGTCGGTAGATTATACAAGGGACTAGAAGGCAGGTTGTAGCATTGCCCGTTAGGGTACAATTCAAAGGGTTGAAATCCTGCAAAAGGTATGTATCCATTTAGGGTAGCAGCGGAATACCCGTATTGGTCGCCATAAATTGGCAATAGCACAGAAGCACCATTCTGTGGAATAAGAGGCGGAGTGAAGTTGCTGGCGTATTCCCACTGCAAATTGGGTGCATTGCAACCAGGAAGGAAATCCCTCTCCATACAGATTTTTGGAAATTAAGATTCTCGAGAACAGCCAAGGAAGCAACCTGAAATATGGATCAAAATAGCATCTAAATTGGAAAGGAATGAAAAAAATGGCTCAGATTGTAAAATCAACAATGTAATTAGAGACAACATCCGTACCAGATGAATTTGCTTATAGCAAAATGTTATGAAAATAGTGGAAGAGTTTAACAGGGGAAGCTGATCTACGTCACGGGTTTGAGGAGATGCCGGAAGTACTCAGCCTGTAAATTAAATTTAGAAATAAATAATTTTGCGATTAAATAGATGGATGATTAGCGGAATGAAAAGGATCAAGTTAACACATGGTAAAAATACCAGGGCCAGCAGTATGTATCAGTAATGAACCTGGACAAATCTACTTATGATTAAACATGCTATGGATTCAAATGCCCAATGAAAGACAAATCACAGAAATAACTTATATTAATTACTAAATACATTCTAGAACCAATTTCCAGCATACCATTCAGTGCACACTAGTATTTTATCCTGGCGGTTTTGACAGATACACCACTGACATTATGGTATCACATTACTGGTATAAAAAAACAATGTAAAATCCAAACATATTTTCCTTTTTTTTGTTGTTTTAGATCACTGATAAATTACCTGGCAATCCTGAAGGGGTTGAAAGCAAGCAATGGTCCTGACAATTATGGGAGCACCACCGTAAATTCCAGTCTCGTGTTTTAATTCTCGAAACCTTGTTTTAGCTGCTGCTTGCCACACCATTCTACTCTCTTTCTCCCCCCTTTTCTAATACCCTCCTCGTCAATTGACCAAACCAAACAATTATAGAATCAAATAAGCAAAGACAGTTGTGTAAATTGTGTGAATTAGGGTGCAAAATAGTGATGGGAAATTAGGGAATTGTGTAATGAGAAGAAGAAGGGAACCTAAAATCAACCAACACTAATGGAAGGCGTGAACTTTGTGAAAAGGGGGATTGGAATAGATTGTAACTGGAATAAGACAGTGAAAGGTGAATAGACAGAGTTGAAAGAAGCAAGGAGAGGGAAGTGGAGTTACAGGATAACTCTGTAGTACAAGTTCAAGGAAATTCCTTTGCGCAGGATGTCAACTGAAAGAGAAAACCACCGCATAGTTCAACAAGTCTTTATCAGAGAAAGCTCTTCTTTTCCCACCACAATCTACCTGAAGAAAAGAGACTCGCGTTATATTACAAAATTTGAACTTTATCAGAAATGCTAAAGAAACTTTACCATTAATTTGATCGAACTACATGAAGGACTAAATTACACCTAACATCATTAAAATAAGCACTTTTTTTAATTATTGAGGACATATCAATCACCTTGCTTAAACTTAATCCAAAAAAATCAAATGATAAACCCATTTCAGATCGGATCTCTTGAGCTTGTAGAAAAAAAAAACGACATTAATAACTAACCCGAAGAGTAAAAGTGGAACTCGCGCGGTTGATTGGATGATCTCAGAAATGAAGCTCAAAAAGTAGAAACAACGTAGAAATGAAATTAGGAAATGAGAAGAATCGAACAGAGCTTTCTCACTTTTTCAGTTTCTCTTTCTCAGACTCTCTCTCTCTCTCTCTCGATAAAGTGAGTTCACGGGAGGAAGAAGCAGTGTGGTGGGGAGAGGGGTTTTATTTGCTTCGATGACAAATGTACCCCTGAGAATTGTCCAAAATTACGAAGATCAGGACTTTCTTCTGAATTGGTTTTTGACTTTTTTTGTTTTGGTTTTTTTTTTGGGGATTTTTTTTTTTTTGCTCAAGGTCCCTTTAAAAACAAAAAAATCTGGTTACGTCCTACATTGAACTGAGAATTTGAGATCACAGTAGGGTTGCAAAAAAAAGTTAACGAACTCGTAACTCGCTTATTTATAACACGAGTCAGCTCCAACTTAAGTTAGCTGACTCGTTTAACTTGTGAGTTGAGTTTGAACATATTCCAACTCGTGAACTGAATTCAAATTGTTTTTCATAGGATGGTGAATAGAGGGGCCATAGATGGAAATAAGACCCTATTTCATTCATGCTTCAATCAATTTTTTAATGTAACTTTGTAACAGGACAACATGTTAAAGTATAATACACCGCACTATGCACGAGGAATGACTATAAATAGTAAAATTGATCAGGTTAAATGAGTTATAAACGTGTTAAGAACCGACTCGAGTTGGTAATGAGTTGAATTCAAGTTACGTTTTCAGTTTGGTAATATCTTTTCGACTTGAATTGACTTATTCATTAGTTTAATAAGTTGATCATGAGTTGAAGGTAACTCGCTAATTTACAATTCATTTACAGCCCTAGATCATAGCTTAGATAGGACAGTCGACGTTGAAATTCATACATTTTCATTTCAGCCCATGATAAACCCTCCTAAATTAAAAAAAAAAAATGTGTGGGTTAAACAAAAGATAATCTGAACTGCTATGACCTTAAGACAAAGGTTGCTCTTTCAAATAATGGTCATATAGTGTATCTCATTATGAGAAAAAAAAAAAAATCTTTGTAGAAACCAAAGAGTATGTACCCGAAATTTTAATTAATATCCAAAGTTAATTACAAATTAATAAATATACCCACTAATGTTGGAAATTTATAAAAATATCTATACCGGTCATTTTCTGGTCGGTTTTAATTGTTTTCGGTACTGGCCAAAAAATGACCGGTACTATTTTTATTTTTTTTATTTTTTTAGAGACACTATGAATCAATAGCAAGATGCTGAAATCAAATACTAAAAATTTAATTTTTTTTAAATATTTGTTATATTACTTTTTTTTATATATAATTAGCATATTTATATAAAATACACTAAATTACTTGAAATTATGTCAAATTACGCTGAATTACATTAAATTATGCTAAATTACAATAATTATGTTAAATTATGCTAAAATATGGTAAATTACGCTAAATTAGGCTGATTTTGTGCCATCTTTCATAAATCATAAAAGATAGTAAAAAATTCCAAAAATAGTAACAATTGGTATTCTACAAGTTCATTATATAACTAATTTACTGAGCTACGTAGATTGAATAATAGAAATGAAAATCCTAATCGGAAACTTCGACTCAAGCTTGAGGCTCTTCCCTTTGTTTTTTGGAAATTCTGAATTTCGAAATCCGACAAAGCCAAAGCCGGCACTAACGCATGCGTATTTTTGCAAACTTTCCGAAAAGTGGTCATTTGCTGAAAGCGAACACTCGAGCGTCGTTTTATGGTCGTTTGAAGTTTCGTCGTCGTTTTTCGCCTTCTCAGTGAAGATATCGTCCCTATTCATACGTAATTTAGCGTAATTTACCATATTCTAGCATAATTCTACATAATTATTGTAATTTAGCGTAATTTAGTGTAATTCAGCATAAATTAATATAATTTCAAGTAATTTAGCGTATTTTAGTATAAATATGCTAATTATATATCAAAAAAATAATCTAACAAATATTAAAAAAAAAATCAATTTTTAAGTGTTATATTTCAGCATTTTAGCTATTTGTCTCTTAAAAAAAATTAACATAATTTCAAGTAATTTAGCGTATTTTAGTATAAATATGTTATAAAAGAAGTAATTTGACAAATATTTAAAAATAAATTCAATTTTTTAGTGTTATATTTCAGCATTTTAGCTATTTGTCTCTAAAAATTAAAAAATTAAATCAGAAAACCGGCCATTAAATGACCGGTTTGGATATTTTTAATAAAAGTTGATGAGTCTGGACATTTTTAGCTATTTTGAAAAATGTCGGGATCGGGAGATATTGTGCGCTTTTTTTGCTTGTCATGTTTTTTTTTTCATCTCTGACTATTTGACACGCTTCCGGAAAATTTAGAATAGCGAGTAACATATTTAAGATGTAATCTAGTAATTTTTGTCGTAGTTTTAAGTGAGAACGGGAAAAAAATATATGATTTAATAATTTGTAAAAAATTCAACGGGTGAAAGCTCCGGAATTTTTTTTTGGAATTAAAAAAAAAACAATATGTATGGAAAACATTAATAGTTGTATTGAATAAAATTTATCAATTGACATAAATCATTCTTATTTTTTGTGTTAGTGTCAATTTGGTATTGAATTTTGACTCGAGTCCGTTCAACTGTTCAAGGCCCTCACTTACAATCTAGTATATAAATAGCTTTTTGAGGAATATTTATTTTTGAATAATGTTTTATAATGTTTCTAAATTTCCTTCGGTGGGTAATTTAGGATAATATCTAATTTATCCAGAAGGTTCTAATATAAATGGTTTGATCCATAACATCGTGGCACATTGGATTTCGAAAAAAAATGTATAAAGAAAAAAAAATCTAAATTCACAATATTTTTTTGAAATGAAATAAATTCACAATATTAATAGAGGCGAAATTCTGTTGGAGAAATTACAAACCACCGGTGACCATGCTTTGAAAACAGTCTTAAATTAAAAACTAAGACGGTTCTTTTTTCAAAGAACAGTCCATACTCCGACATTTTAATTAATATCCAAAATTAATTACAAATTAATAAATATACCTGGAAATTTATAAAAATATCCATACCGGTTATTTCTGGCCGGTTTTAATTTTTTTCGGTACCGGCTAAAAAATAGTTGGTACTAATTTTTTTTTGTTTTTTAGAGGCACTATGAATTAATAGCAAGATGCTGAAATCTAACACTAAAAATTCAACTTTGTTTTTCAAATATTTGTTAGATTACTTTTTTTTATATATATAATTAGCATATTTATACTAAAATACACTAAATTACTTGAAATTATGTCAAATTACGGTAAATTATGTTAAATTACATATGAATAGGGATGATATCTTTACTGAGAAGGCGAAAAACAACGACAAAACTTCAAACGGCCATAAAACGACGCTTGAGTGTCTGATTTCAGCAAATGATCACTTTTCGGAAAACTTGTGAAAATACACATGCGTCAGTGCTGGCTTTGGCTTTGCCGGATTTCAAAATTCAGAATTTTCAAAAAAAACAAAGGGAAGAGCCTCAAAACTTGAGTTGAAGTTTCCGATTAGGATTTTCATTTCTATTATTCAATCTACGTAGCTCAGTAAATTAGTTATGTAATGAACTTGTAGAATACTAATTTTTACTATTTTTGGAATTTTTTACTCTTTTTTATGATTTATGAAAGATGGTACATAATCGGCCCTATTCATATGTAATTTAGCGTAATTTGCCGTATTTTAGCATACTTCTACATAATTATTGCAATTTAGCAAAATTTACCGTATTTTAGCATAATTCTACATAATTATTGTAATTTAGCATATTATAGTGTAAATCAGCATAAATTAACATAATTTCAAGTAATAGTGTATTTTAGTATAAATATGCTATCAAAAAAGTAATCTAACAAATATGTAAAAAAAACAATTCAATTTTTTAGTGTTAGATTTCAACATTTTATCTATTGTCTCTAAAAAAATTAAATTAAATGAGGAACCGGCCATTTAATGGCGGGTTTGGAATAAAAATTGATGGGTCGGACATTTTTATTAATCTTTAATTAATTTAGGTATTTTTAAAAATCGGTCCGGATCCCACGTAGAATTGTCAATGGATGCACTTAAATTGCTTTTGAGGAGCATTATAATGGGGAATCCCAGTTCTCCCATCTTATGCTCGGGTCCCTTAACTTCAGTTCTGTGTGGCAGGTGCAAGACAATCTAACCGTGTAGCGAGTCAAGGAATCAAGATTGATTGTTAGCATAGTAATAAGATTTCCAATTAATACTCACATTATATCATATCTGAATTATTTCCTTAGTATCATGAATTATTTTCAATACAGCCTTGTGAACATAAATAAAGTTTCTTAGTTTCATGAATTATAATTCTACTTAGTTGCTCCATTTGAGTAGTGCTATTTAGATATATGGTTGTAACGAGTCGAGTTGAACCGAGTTAACTTTGAACTTGCTCATATCAATATGAGTTGAGCTACGAGTGAGCCGAGCCAGTTTGTTGTTAGCTCTTTCATATTTTGAGTCACGTAGAGAGTGAGAGTAACTTTTTTTTGTCAATTTGTTATTGTGAGCCGCATATAGACCATAATTCAACAAAAAAATATTATTTTATACTTAACGAGCTTCATCCTCATACAGTGAACACAAATAAAAATAGTGAAAATATATAAAAAAAAATAGCTTCATCTACTTCTTGCAATAAGCTGAGAAACTAACCGAGGTAACACAAGACGAGCCGGATCAAACTCGAACTCATTAATAATGAACAAATCCATAATCAAACAAACTAATTACGAGCTCTTGCCTACCAACAGTCTTGACACGTCTTTCATGGATCCGTATCCTCCCGGATACCTGATTGAAGACAATTACGATCAGACGGCCCAGATTAATCTTATTTGGGCCAAACTCAATCCGGTGCCTATGGAGACTGTGGGGATTTGTTTTGAGATTCGTGCCATATTAAAAAAACCGTCCGATCGTAGTTGTCTTCAATCAGGTACCTGGGAGGATACGGATCCGTCTTTCATTCAGTAATGTTGAACGTGTTCAACAAATCTCATCTTATTTTATAAACAAACATGGAGAAGATGTCCGACTATAACCCTGCACTTGTTAAGATTAATCTTTTAATTGGTTTGAATATAAACTATAAACTAATTAATAAATATAAATTACCAGCAGTAATGGGAAGTACTCTTTTTAACTTATAAAATGTCAGTGTATATATTAATGAGTAGTAACTAAATTCGTATTATTATGTATAAAATTTTGAACCGGATTAAATAGATGAATTTCTTGGCTCATCCGGTTTGCAAAGAAAATCATCAAAATACTAATGATTACAGTTTTAGAATTCTCGACAATGGCAGTATAATGATTGTACTCGAACGAATTTGGGGGGGCGCAAGTCAAGTACAGCTCTAAATTGTAACAATTGTTAGCGGTTCTCTTAATAATTAATAAATAGCAATTCAATAGGTGTAGAGTAGACTATCAACGCAAAAATCGGTGAGAATTAAATGCTTGGGATTATGTACAGCACAGGTGGGGCCAACATTTTGCATCCACATATCTCACGCCAAAATGTTCGTTGAAAATCTGTGTCATAGACCTGATAATAAAAAATGAAATGATTCAGATTCATTGTCTTCTATATAACTTCATGTTTCTGAGTTAATGTTCGCAGATCAGTTGGCAATTTTACTCGATGAAAAGTTGAAAAAACCATGATGCAAAGACCTGTTGGCTGTTGCAGTATCTTGTTCTATTAGCAAAGCCAAGAACCAATTATTATTAAACAAATCAGTACTGTCGGTGGGTGGAAATATACCGAATGTGGGGTCCACACCGTTGTAAATTAATCAAGTCATCTGTTTCTTTCTTTTACAAAATAGCCCCATCATTTAGTTATGCTTATAAGTCACCCTTTATCTTGTCAAGTTGCAAACTTGAAGAGTACTGTTTGTTTGGTACATTTGCATCGTCTCTAGCAGGGGCGGATCTACTGTAGCGCAGGATAGGGCAACTGCCCTACCCTGAAAATCCAAAACTAATTTACAAATACTGGATTTTGGACCTTTGCCATACCCTGAAAATTAATATTGCCCTACCCTGTAGTTGATTATCTAAATTTTATGGAGTAGATTGTGTTATAATACTATTTTTGTTGTTTTTGTTATCATGCTTTATCTAATATCCGATTATCCAATGGGTTTGGACCCGATTATTTATTTAAATCCGATTCAATAATTTTTTGTCCTATCCTGATCAAAATCCTACATTCGCCCCTGATCTCTAGATATCGTTGTTTTACTCAGTGGAGAGTTTTTTTTCTTCTTCTTAGATTCTATATGTGCATTAGTAACATTATTGGTAGTTCGTAATGTTTATGGGCGTAGTCATAATTTTTATATTACTGATACAACTAGTGGAATGCGGATTATCGTGAAATAACTAATTCAGATAATAAATTGTTCAGAAATAAATATTTTTTTCTAAAAATATATAACAATCCGATTATACATAGACTTATATCCAGTTTTATTAATTCAAAAGTAAACAATTACCTATTCCCGATTTAATATAACTCTGCCACCGATAATGATCTCAATTTGCTTTAGTTCATAAAAAACATAAGTTTGAACTGACGCACTGAATTAATTCCCACATATATCACAAACGAAATATATTTAAGTTTTGCAATACTAAATTAGTTGCTTATTTATAATAGGTTTAATATGTTTGCTACTCTATTTCTCAGATTGTTTGTCTGAAATGTAACAAATATTCAATTGATGTTTAAAAAAACGCTACATGATTGCATATGAGAAAAGTGTAGGTTCGATGGGCAGAAGTAAATTTGAATTTCATGGACATTAGAACCGTCCGATGTGCTTTAAGATTTGTGTGTGTCTCGCTTTGAGTAGGACTGGAAAAAAAGCTCGTAGCTTGCGCTTGGGATCACCTCGTGACTCGCTCATTAATAGCTTGAGTGTTACTGGCTCAAGCTCAAAATGAGCCATCTTGTCAGTAACTCGGTCCAGAATTAGCGAGTTCGAGCTGAGCCTAGTTTGCTCGTTAGTGAATTTATATGAATTTGTGTATTTTTATTTTGTCCAGCTCAGTCTAGCTCAATCCTAATTATTTGTAGAATTTATTTTCTTCTCAAAACTCGGTCCAACGAGTAAAACGAGCCAACTCGGTGTAGTTCGTTAGTGGCTCGGTCCGATTGTGAGCTAAGGTTTTAGCCCGACCCCCTAATCCCAGCTCACTCGGTTCTTACAACAAGCCAATTACGAGCTGGACCTAGCTCGGCCTGAGCCAGCTCGTTGCCACTCCTAACTCTGAGATTCATGCACACAAACTTAAAGTACATCGGACGGCTCAGATGACCATGAGACCTAAATTGCACCTACACACAACTTCTTCTTTTTTCAGAAATGCCCGTAGGCTCACACAGCTAATTATTGAAGGGGGTAAAGTGCAAAATTTTCAAAACATAAGGCGGTTCCGAAATTTTTAGAGCTTCCCGAGGAAAATCTTTCTATTTTTAATTAATCTCTCTTATCCATGAGGAATCCAATCTTTCGTGCCCCTTGAGGAGTGACAATTTATATAACAACATTATCTTTGAATCAACTGATTCGTGGATGTATAGACCTTCGCCAATTGGTTTTAGTAAGCACCAAGCCACCAACTTGCCTTTTTTCACCAAATTTATATATTTTTTCAATTTATATCACCTTCAAAACATAATTACACTCTTTGTCCTTTTATATATATAGAAGTGTTCAAATGTATCATAATTTTGTGCTCCAATATGTTCTACATTATTTATCTCCGTTTTCAAAGTCTAAATAATCGATCCGAACTGCTCAGCATGATCTTCATAATAAAATATGCTTGGAGACTAATATTATATTTTTTTAGAATTTTTTTACTATTTTTTTTACATAGGTACAATATCACTTTTTCGGATGGTCCAGAATCTCCTTAAAACAGTGATATTGTACTTATCTAAAAAAATAGTAAAACAATTCTAAAAAATATAAAATTTGGTCTCCAAGTATATTTTATTATGAAGATCATGTTGAGGCCAGGCCACCCAACATAGGAGTGCAAACAGATCGGATACGGATCGGATAGTGGTAAAACTATATCCGTATCTGCTTTTATTTTTCGAATACGAATACAGATCAGATATCTATTTTTTTATAACAGTGAATAACATAATTTTTTTCATAAGATATATAAAACTAGAGGAGGGTTCAAATGCCTCCATTTTTCATGCCTCCACCATGTCTCCATTTTTTCAAACTTTAATAACTCAAAATTTAAAACTTAATAGTCAAAATAAAACCGTTGGATATGATCTACATCATTTTATCTATGCACTTGTAAAAAATTATGACATTTCAATTTTTTTTTTTTTGTCATCAAGAGCTTGTAAAAAATGTACTAATGTGGATAATTCTTAGACGTTGATTTTTCAAGTTATTGATTCACATAAAAACAAAATCAAAATGTGATAATTTTTCATGAGCACATAGATAAAATGATGTAGATCATATCCAACAGTTTTATTTTGACTTTTAAGTTTTAAATTTTGAGTTATTAAAGTTTTTAAAAATGGAGGCATGGTGGAGGCATTTGAACTCTCCTCATAAAACTATATGGTATATATCTACTATTCGGGTAAGGATAATTAAAAATTAAAAACATATGCGTATTTGTATCGCACAGATATCCGTATCTAATTTTCGGATACAAATCTAGATACGATCGGATAATATTCGATTGGTTTGCACCCATAACGCAACTATTTAATATCCACAAGAAATTTCTCCATTCGGGTTTCGAACCTGTGACCTCCCATATGGAGGGCATTGTCTTTTTATTATTATTAATGTCTAAATTTATTGGTAAAAGAATATATTATGGGCTCATGACTTACTACATTTAGTTATTATAATGAATTTAGTTGAACATTTGAGAAAATTTAGATCAAAAACATTTTTAAGAACTCCTTTGACAAATTAAAATAATGTGATAGTTGTGCTATTGAGATCGTAAAAGTAGAAAAGTATGTGAATAGCGCGATTCAAATAGTTGGTGAAAATTAATGTTATTTGGTAACATATTAGTTAGAATGCCATAATGGTGGAATGTATGATAATGATAATTATGATATAATGAATGCATGATTATATTAATATTAACAACAAATATATTAATAACAATATAATAATATTTTGACAATTATTTTCAGCCAAAATAGCGTGATTTTCCGCTACTCCAAAAGGTTGACTGGCAAACAAGCCATAAAAAAGAATAGCTCCTCAAGTAAATTAACAATTATGACTTACTCATTTCTTTAGTGTTTTGATTTACTTAAAATTTGCTACTTATCAAATTATGACATTAGTAATAAGAGAATCAAATGGTAACTTATTAGTGTAAAAGTATTACTTGCAATGTTTTTATCTAGAGATAGGAGTAGGTCCGATGGGCATCGGACCTATATTTAGGTTCAATTAGCTCTAGGACCGTACGATTAGCATCAAGATCTATGTGCACGGAAATTGATAAGACTTGCACGGTTTTGATGCATAACACATGAATCTTGATGCAGATCGAATGGTCATCACACCCATCGAACTAAGGTAGGTCCGATGGGCATCGGACCTACTCTGGTTCCTTTTATCTAACATATATAGTTGTTTTTTTCTTTTTCTTTTTCTTTTTCTTTTTAAATGAACATATATGGTTGTTATTTATAATAAATTTGCATATTTCATCAATAAAAATGCAATTAATATATTGCTCAATAGTTAACGACACAAATTATCACACTGCAATTGGAACATGGGAACCAGTCTGGATCAATAAGTACTCTCATTAGCTTTTCATTGTCTAATTGTATAGAGTGGAGGGGACAAATTAAAAGAGGAAGGGGGTTATTAGCAAGGGACCTTATTCTGGGTGTATCCTTTTGGTAGCATTAAGCCTACGCCTTTAAACCTTTTAACCTTTAACCTCATTTTAAGGCGGGGAGAATTTTCTTTAAAAAAATTTAAGGAGAGATTTTTCATTGGGCTAATGGCTCTTTATTAATTACAAAATCATGTGACCATCAAGCATTCTTTAATCATTGCGAGTGTGTGGCTAGTGAAGTACACTTTTTTTCTTCTTTTTGATCCAATGCACATGTGTGCATATTTTAGACAAATCATTGTGTTGTTTTAAGCATTAACTTTTTTTGTCAATTTTTTTTTTTATTTTTACATAATTATTCTTTTAAATAAATTATTTCTACATTGTGTTATTGATACAGATATAAGTCTGATGAGGGTTTTTATATAAAACAAAAAACAATTTTGAAGGATGTTTCATAAGGATATTTTGAAAACTTCATCTCACATTTAAAAAAAAAAAATCATAAGTATTTTAGAAGTAAATTAAACATCTCATAGAATCGCATGATCTATTTTCTACTGAACAATTTAAAATTTAATTTGTAATAAACATGACAAATTGACAGATCATATGTTTATTGAAAGCAGAGCCTTTAATTTTTTATTTCCCTAATGGAACTAAAAAAAATGAATTTTTTTTAATATGTTCCCTAACCAATAAAATGTTAGCATTAATAATAATGGTTAGACAGCGTGGGCCCACCATTAGTGAAGCGTCAATACAAACAAACAAACGCAAAGGAGGTCACATAACGCAGTGTGTACAAACCAACATTTGCACTGGCTTAAAACGAAAGAAGCCAGTCACTAGTCACTAGTCACTAGTCACTAGAAAAAGGATAGAAAATTAGTGGAGAGAGAGAGAGAAAAAGGAAGATGAATGCACGTACTCCTTTCACTAAAATCTCACACGAGGGGTTCTTTTTTAAAATGGAGGGCAAGCATGCCATAATCTCATGCATAAATTATGGAGATGCGTAGCACAACTGGACCTACTTCTACTACTTGAGCCATTATCTTGGAGTTTGAAAACCAAATTTAACTTCCATATATCTTTTCAACCAACCATATATATATATATATATATATAGGAAATGGCTAGCATGCTACGCGTAGCATAGAGGGCCTCCGTGCTACGGCACAATATTTTAGTTTTCAAAATCCTAACGGTCGATCCGAACCATTCAACATAATCTCCATATGAATATGTATTTGCAAACCAAATTTTACATTTTTTAGAATTTTTTTACTATTTTTTTAGATAGGTAGAAAATCACTTGATATGAATGGTACATAATTTTCAGATCAAGTGATTTTCTACCTATCTAAAAAAATAGTAAAAAAATTCTAAAAAATGTAAAATTTGGCTTGCAAGTACATATTCATAAGGAGATCATGTTGAACGGTTCGGATCGACCGTTAGGATTTTGAAAACTCAAATATTGAGCCGTAGCACGGAGGCCCTCTATGCTACGCGTAGCGTGCTAGCCATTTCCTATATATATATATATATATAGACGATTAATTAAACATGAATTGATTTTCACTTATATAGTAATCCCAGTGGAGAAAATAAAACATGAATTGACAGAGTAGTTTTTGCTTCATTCAACGTATGACTCATATGCAATATTATTTTGTCTTGAGTGAGGCTATGGTACTTCGGCTAGTGTACTATGGCTAGTGTACTACGGCTCAATATGGTACTTTTTAAAATCTTAACGGTCGATCCGACCGTTCAATGTGATATCCATATGAATATGTACTTGCAAACTAAATTTTATATTTTTTCGAATTTTTTTACTATTTTTTTAGATAGGTAGAATTTTGATGGTCCATAATTTGTATAAAACACTGAAAATTCTACCTATCTAAAAAAATAGTAAAAAAATTCGAAAAAATATAAAATTTAGTTTGCAAGTACATATTCATATGGATATCACATTGAACGGTCGGATCGACCGTTAGGATTTTAAAAAGTACCATATTGAGCCGTAGTACACTAGCCATAGTACATTAGCCGAAGTACCATAGCCTCACTCTTTTGTCTTTATTATCTGTACGCTCAGGAGCGTAGCCAGGAATTAGTTCAGGTGTAGGCAAAAATTCAGTGCAAGTAAAAATTGAATTCTGAGACAGGCAAAACTAAATTCTTGAGTAGGCAAAAATCCAGGTATATGGATTTAGGTTTAATTTTCAATATCATAGACTTGATTTTCAAAATTCAAAAGTAGACAGTTATCTATTTCTGCTCCAAATATAAAACAGCTCTGTCAATATCTTCGTTCTATATTTCTCGCTTAGCGAGTGAGGTTACATTCTAACCGGCTTAAAACAGACAAGTGAGATTATTATAATAAAATTCAGATGAGGCTGGAGTAGATCCGATGTCCATCACCTACTTTTAGGTTCAACGAGTATGATGACCGTCTGATCTAACTTAAGATTTATCTGCACAATAATAGAAACAAACACACACGAAATTTAAAGCATTTTGCACGAATCTTAAAACAGATCAACAGTGATTAAATCTATCGAACCAAAGTAGATCCGATGCCCATAGGACCTGCTCTCAGTACGAACATGTCTATATCTGTTCTCGTACGGATTGTAAAGAATTCGTAAATCAAGCAATTAATTCAAACTGCAGAAACCGTTGTCATTATGCCTGTTGCGACTTTGCGTGCTTCAAAAGATGTCAATTTTTGATTGGTTGGCAACTTGGCATTAATCTAACCTTATCATTCACACAAGTTCCGGTAATTTCCTTCATACAGAGCCGCAACCTGCGACTAAAACCAGAATGGTATATATATATATATATATAACCCAGAACAGTAAAGACAAATAGGCTTGCAATTTTGTAATCTGTACCAATCCAACTGCAAAGGACGAGTAGATGAGGTGGAGAATACACCAACATACTAGATATGTGCACAGACAAAGGAATGGATATACCCAAACAAGATAGGCATGGGATGTCATAGGATTGTGCCGGATGAGATTTTACGGATTCGGAAACCACTTTTTAATTTGCGGAAATCCATATTCATGAGTATGCATGGGAATAGATATGGGAATGTGTTGAATGAGTGTTCGATTGTACTGTGAGTTTAGTTGTGAGAAATATTAATTTATTTATAAAAAATGTATTTCTATTTAAAGATGTCACATAATATGTGCGTAATGCCACGATGTTCTTCTAATTTTATTTATTTAATTAATGACAAATAATCAAATACATTTTTATTGTGTAATAAAAATCTTTTTATTAACAAGATACAAAAATAATAAAAATAGAACCTACTCCTATGACATCATTTTTTTTTAAATATGACATTTATTGCTACAATATAAAAATTAGCATTTATTGCTACAATATTTTAAAGATGTCACATATTTTAAGAGTTTCTGACTCGTTTGTTCATTTTATATCAAAATAAAATAATGTGTGGGTAATGTCACAATGCTCTTCTAATTTTATTTATTTAATTAGTGACAAATCATCAAATAAATTTTTATTGTGTAATAATAATATTTTTATTGACAAGATACGAAAAAATAGAGATAAAACCTGCTTCTATGATATTTTTTTTAAATATGACATTTATTGCAACAATATAAAAATTATCATTTATTGCTACAATAATCTATCCGTTGAAATATGCTAGCCGTTGGCATAAAAAAAACTATGTCAAATATAAACGCTCTTCTGATTAACATTTATTGCTACAATGGACTACTGCCCCTCTAAAAAAGGACCAGAATTAGAAGCACTCGTGGAACAGCTTGCAGAAAAGAGTTTTGGTATAAAAAGGGGTGATGTGATTTCCGACTGATCCAAGCTTTCTAATTTCTACAGAGCTTATATCAAATTCTTATCTAACTATTGTACCTACCTTCTATCAATTCAATTAATGAACTAGCCGTTGGAACTTATCTGTATATCTAGACCAGATATAGATGAAAGTGCCTCAACCAATTTCATCATCCTCCTTTTATATGTACGTTAGAAAAAAAAATATGGATCTTTTCCACTTACAGAAATTGGACAATGATCATGATGAATATACAAGCGTGATTTTGCCTTACGTAGAGAGAAACTTGTTCGAACCAACTCCTTGTCATACTTCAATTTTAACGGGAGTCATATTTGTTAATGAAGTTATAGACGGTCATGAGTGTCGTTGTAGACGAGAATTTTGTATGGAGACTTTCATGTTTTGCACTTTAGTCAAATTGTTAAGAGAGAAGTAACTACTTTCTGACGGATTATTAAAGGTGGAAGAGCACCTATCAATGTTCTTGTACACTCTTGCCAAAAATGCGAGCAATCGTAGTGTGCAAGAACGATTTCAAAATTTAGGACCATACAAATAAAAATAGAATGAAGTATGATTCAACATAGAATTGACAAGGACTATAAAAAAATGTAAAGAACAACACAACATAGAACACAATGGTGAAAATATAATATAATATAATTGCATCCTTTTTACTCCAATACAAGTTTTAAAATATAACATACTATCATTTTCACAAAAATATCAATCCAAACACTAATATTTTCAAAATATAACACCCTCCCTTACCACTTCACTATCATTTTTACGAAATATCATCCCTAAACACTAATATTTCCAAAATATAACACTAATTCCCTTACCACTTCAATATCATTTTCACAAAAATATCAACCTAAATACTAATATTTCCAAAAGACATGCTACTTACCTTACTGTTTGGACTTGTACACATCAACCATCAACTTGATCCATTGTGCCCGTCTTTCTTCAGCAATACATATGAATGTCTCACGGGTCTCAGGCTTAGTGATGAACATATCACATGCAAAAACAAAATCTGCCATCTCATAACCCGAGATGCTATATTGGTATGCCTCAATTGCAGACCCAACTGAAAACTTGTCTGCACGCTCAGTTGTCCTAATTGCATTCTTGTCCATTATAGCACAATATTGAGATGTCTCCTCCCTCTTGTATGCCAAATAATTCTCATGAAATTCAGACATAGCATTTCTCTTTCTAGTCTTGTTTGTCCTTCTAGGTGACGGAACTCTATCAGAGGGAGGCGTGTGATGAAGCCAAAACATATAGCAAAAATCACTACCTTTTTCTTTCAAAAAATGGTGAAAAGCGAATGCAAAGTAGTCATTTTTATGATTTATTTACTGCAAACATGTTTTTAGGCGTTTTTGGCAGGTTTTTGAGAAAGTTGCATATTTAGGCCAAAAACAGAGCAAAAATGTTATATTTAGATGATTCCAAAGATAGCGTCAAAACAGGGAATCACATGGAGCATGCAACATCTCACACGAAATGCAAAACATGCAAAATGGTGAAATTACAGGAAAATCCGCTAAGTCAAAAAGCCGTGCGACCTCCCTCTATGTCGCATGCGGCATAACCCTAGGCCGCACGATCCGTGGAATGTTTCCTTTGGATCAGATCATCCACCATTGGTGCTATTTTCGGCAGAAGCCTTCCAAAAGGACGCGTTTGCTTCAGAGCCAAGCTATCATAGCTATTTTTGGCTTCATCCAAACTTAGAATGTACTCCAAGTTCCACTACTTCCACTACTCTCTCTCATATTATGAAGGCTATAAATATCCCTCTTGTAATAGGATTTAGTGTGCGTGTTTAATTGTGTTAAGTTCATAGAATCGAGATTATCAATTCTCATTGCTAGGTTAGATTAGAGAGTACTTAAAGAGATAAGGGTAGCCATTGCAAGCCAAGTAGGAGAAGAATGCGTCATCTAAGGAGGTAGATGTTCATCAATCTTTAATTGGGTTGTAATTTATGTTATCTTTATTTTATTTCTTTTATTTTGCCATGGACATGAGAAGCTAAACTTCTCATCTCTAGGTTGAGGGTTGTACTCGAATTCTTAATTATGTTTTAGTATATGTTTATGTTTTGTTTATGTTGATTTGAGTTTTCTTTATTATTTAAATTCCTTTTTATTAAGTCCTTGCATACATAGTTCTGTCTACTATATGCCAATAACCCTCCACATACCAATAGGTGTTTAGTCATTGCATCCTCGTGTGAGTAGGATAATGCAGTAACTACTATAGACACTTCGGCTAACGAGGCTTGGCAGGACTTCAAAGACTAGGGTTAGAACCCAGTGGGCTCCCTTGGCATGATAGCGTAAAATTATACATTTAGATTATATTAGGAAACACTTAGATTAGATAGGGTCTTTGAGATATTTCAACTACATGGTAGTATAGGGAAATAATATAACTACATACCTAAATACTTTAGTCTTGGTAGCTCAAAAGTCAATCGCAAGATCGGAAAACATTTCAAATCACATAAGAAAAAACCCAGCAAGCCCTGTAGATAGTGACAGTGCCGCATGCGGGGTAGCTGTGGGATAATTTAGGCCGCGTGCGATAGTGACAGTGCCGTATGCGACATAGAGAAACATCGAAATTTATACTTTGCATAATTAAGAAGGAGAGAACCTGAACCCTAGTGGCCCTCTATTTACTGTTTAATTCTAACCTTAGCACAATTAGCGCCACCACATCAAACTTTTAAAAAACTCCCCGAGAACCTAGACTAGTGAAAAGTGTCTAAAATCTAATACATATCCCTGTGGATCGATATCCAATCATACTACATGGTAGGATCATGCGCTTGTGATCTAAACATAATTAGAAATTAGGGTTTATAAATCTTTAAAAGTAGTAGTTCAATTTGGACTCATCAGCGTGTGACCAACATCTGGAGCTTGGGTGGAGGATCGTACTTGTGCTTGAGTAGAGATCAGATCAAATGCTTGTGTATTAAGAAAATCTTCATCAAAATTGATATGATTTAAGCCTCCTGGAGCAGGTATAGTGGAACTAGGAGAGTCCATGTCAAATTGATTCTCACGTTTTGCATAATATTTACTTCCATGATGACGCGAGCCATTCGCAACACATCCTGAAATTTTGATACGAAAGGCTATATCAAAACTGAATAATTAAATTGTGAAAAAAATGCATGTTTTACTAAACAAAATCTCATACCATAATATAAGTCATGCAAGTCATCATAATATGGAAAAGGTATGTTATACAACCTTTTAGCCTCCTTATATGATTGCAAAAGAGTAGCCCACACTTCTTCGGTAGCATCAACCATTTTCTACGTAGGGTCCCATCCAAAACCGCTTTGATCTCTCAATTGTTTTATAGTTTTGTAATTCTTCTTCAGAGTGCGTTCTTGCTCTTTAAGTTGCTTCAGTGAGAAACTTGAATCTACAAACTTTGCTTTGAATCTTCGCACCATTTCATTTCATGCAACACTACTCCATGCATTTTTTTGGCGTGTACCGGGTCTATTAAATTCAACAAACAATTCCACTAAGAATGCTTTTTAAAACTCATTCCAAGCAGTCCTATTGTTTGTCTCATTTACATTGTCTACATGTCAATTATGAAATGAATAATCAATGTTTACAAATAAAAGACAAACTCCAATCAAGCTCAATTGAAATATTTATTGAAGAGTTTTCTCAAGGAGTTTTATTGAAATAAAAAAAAAACAGCTCATATACATTAGAAAATAGAACATTTCACCTATTAGAAGATAATTTATTAAGTTCTATGAAACGACAACTAAATTAACAAAATCTCAACATACCAAACATTATTCAATTCATACTAATTATATCTTTTGAAAAAAAATCAAGTACCCATCAGGTCCAGTACCCCTATGTAAAGTTTATTTGGCTGATTCACACTAAGTGATACTAATCTCAACATACCAGATTTATTTGAGTGAAAGCAATTATGTGAAACACGCACTAAATTGCCAATCAAATATAGACTGAAATTAAGTGAAAGCAAATAGTGTCCTTCAGGAGGGTTGCTACGTAAAAAGACATGAATTAGAAGCCTGGCATGAACTCTCCATCTGTTTTGCTGGTTTTAAACGTATGAGCTCAAAATTTTTTGGTTGATTGTGAGGTGTAATTGCATTTCCTTCCTGAAATTATTTGTGGAGTAGGGTTAAAATACACCATTGGTTTTGTGCTTCAATCACGCTTTACATCTTTATTTTCATTTTCAAAGTCCGAACAGTCGATTCGAACTGTTCACCATGATCTTTGTATTAAAATGTGCTTGGAGACCAAATTTTATATTTTTTGGAATTTTTACTAATTTTTTAGATAGGTACAAAATCACTGTTTTCAGAAGATTCTGGACCATCCAAACTAGTGATTTTGTACATATCTAAAAAAATAGTAAAAAAATTTCAAAAAATATAAAATTTTGTCTCTAAGCACATTTTAATATGAAGATCATATTGGGCGGTTCGGATTGATTGTCCGAACTTCGAAAACGGAGAAAAAGACGTGGAGCATAATTGGAGCACAAAAGACTTGAGATTACTTGAGGTTCTAATTGCAATTTTCTCTCTATTCTTCTAACAGCCTCTTCTCTTGAATTATCACAAATACCTTGAAATAAAAAATCAATATGTTTGGAATTGGAAAGAAATTGTACCTTCTCTAGCCATGGTGAAAGTGAGATATCGAGAGGTCTGCAGCAAAATGCGCTATCCGCTATATATGCTTGAGGCGTGCTTCCCGCGAAATAGTTTCGTTCTCCTGCTGAAATAGATTAGAAAAAGATTGATGTGATTAGCTAGAGCACATTTGGGAACAAAAAAATGAGATCCGAGTCAATGTTTTTCATCCTACGATTTTACGTTGGCTGGGTTGGTTTTGGGAAGAAAATGAAGGAACGAGATGGGGAAGAAAAAGACATCCGAACAGTTTAAGGGTCTAAATTCCTAATGGACTCAAATTCCTTCAATTCGCATCAGGAAAAATGTCATCCGAACAGGCACTTAGTGGATTATCTGACATGATGAATTTGTATGTTGATGAACATGTCATATATACGAGACCCAACGCAAGTATGTACTCGTTGAGTTTAATAAGGTTATATATATATATGAGTGATGCTACGATGCTTTGGAAAGTAAATATGGTGCTTTACTTCCCGCTCATATCTCTATTTTCAAAGTTCAAATAGTCGATTCAAACTTCTCAACACAATCTTCATATTGAAATGTGCTTGGAGATCAAATTTTACATTTTTTGAAAATTTTCTACTATTTTTTTTGAATTTTTGAAAATCAGTGTTTTTCTGAATTTTTTATTATTTTTTTATTTAATGAAAAGCTGTGATTTTCAAAAATTCTAAAAAAATTGTAAAAAATTTCCAAAAAATATAAAATTTGGTCTCCAAGCATATATCAATATGAAAATCATGTTTAATTGTTCGGATCGACGATTTGAACTTTGAAAATGGAGATATGAGCGGGAAGTAAAACACCATCTTTACTTCCCAAAGCACCGTAGCCTATCTCATATATATATATATATAGAGAGAGAGAGAGAGAGAGAGAGATTGGCTAAGCTCAAAACATTTTTTCCATGGCCATGGAACAAACAATTCGGTTCTCCAATTTCCAAAGTTCAAACAACAAATCCAAACCGATAGATGTTCAATCTATATTAAAATGTGCTCGGAGACCAAATTTTACATTTTTTGGAATTTTTTTTATTATTTATTCGGCTAGTTTGAAAATCGTTGTTTTTATTAAATTTCTGTAGTATTGAAAAATAGCAATTTTCAAAATAGCTTAATAAATAGTAAAAAAATTCAAAAAAATGTAAAATTTGGTCTCCAAGCACATTTTAATATAGATTGAACATCTAACATTTTGGATTTGTTGTTTGAACTTTGAAAATTGGAGAACCGAATCGTTTGTTCCATGACCATGGAAAAAACGTTTTGAGCTTAGCCAATCTCTCTCTCTCTCTCTCTCTCTCTTTATATATATATAGAGCTGGGCTATGGTGAGTTGTGAAGTAAGAGGTGATTTTTACTTCACGCTCAAATTTTCATTTTGAAAATCTAAACAACCAATCAGAACCGCTCAACATGATCTTCATATTGAAATGTGCTTGGAGACCAAATTTTACTTTTTTTTAGAATTTTTTTACTATTTATTATGCCACTTTAAAAATCACTGATTAATGGTCTAGAAGTTCTGATAAGCCTAAATTTCATATATCTTTTAAGTAGGATTTGGTCTCTAAATCTATCCCCTTTTTATTGGTTTAAAGCCATTTAGTTTAGATATTGCACCAAGTTCGAGATGCTGCTATGTTCTCATGTATTTTCAGGTACTAGAAGCAAATGAGAATAATTTGGAGCAAGTCCGGACACGATCGGAAGCTAGACGGCACGTAGAGGCAAGTATCAGAGGAAAATTGCGACCTGCAATAATTGATTGCGACCCGCAATAACACAACTTCTACTAAATAGCTCACTGCCACAATTCTGCACCATTATTGCGACCCGCAATAACACTTCTACTAAACAGCTCACTGCCACAATTTTGCACCATTATTGCGACCCGCAATATTTATTATTACGACCCGCAAATTCTTCACTGCTTCCGAATTTTCAGCTGCTACAGACCCAGAATCATTCTTATAGCCCACACCTTCTTCCCCAATGAGAAAAAGGCCGACATTTCACACTTCTTTTCAGCTGGAAACGATCTCAAGAGCTAGGGTTTCAGATCTAGGGCGATTTGGAGAAGGAGAAACTCAAGAGAGAAGAGATTTGTGCTTGGATTTGTATTCTCTACTCTATTTTCCTCTCTCTAGGCTTTGGTAACAAACTGTTTATCACATTTGTAACTATTTGTGCCCATATGAGAGGCTAATCTCCTCTCTATGAGCGATGGCATGTAAAACTCGAAACTAGGTGCACTCTTTCTTACTCGATTTGTTAATTTTATTGACTATTAGCAATTTACTCTTTTAATGCTTGATTTATGCATGGATTGTGTGGTTTAACCTTACTCCTCCAATACATGGATTTAGGAATTTTTTCAATGACTAAAAATCACTTGCATTAACTCTCCGAACAAAAAGAATAAAGAATAGGTTATTAGGACGAAGTACTTAACCGAGAAGTCCGAGATAACCCAAAAGTACGATATTAGCACACGAAGTACTTAACCGTGAAGTGCACGCTATTATCACTTTAGACAGAACACCCACGCACACTTTAGAAACACGAATCGAGTAGATTGAGACCCTAGTGGATAGGAATGCCAAAGCCCCTGGAACTCCTACACTTGAATCAGACCCAAAACATTTATTATTTGCTTTTTTCGATTTAATTAGATTTAGAAACCAACTCAAACTTTGTCTGTCTAGCTTAATGAATTGGTGAGAACCAGTACTTTACGAGTTGTCCCTGTGGATTCGACACCCGAACTACTACTAGGCAAGATTGTATGCTTGCAATCAAATTAAGTGTATTAGGGTTCATAATAAGCTATAGAAAAACACGAACAAGTTCTTACTGTTTATAATTGATACAAGTGTGCATCTAATTTAGTGCAATAAGAAACTCATTAATTGTCCACCAAACGATTTGAAAATTTAATAGTTCAATTTATAAGCACTCAATAGATGAGCAGACGATTTTCAAACTACATTAAATTTAATACAAACAATCTAAATGATAAAGAATGCATCTACTTTTTTTTTTTTTTTCAATTTCAACCAACTTTGAGATTGGTTGCATTGTCAAAATTTAGTTGTGAATATATCCCCATACGTTCCAACTTTCGGAAATAAATCTGCTGTTATTCCTTGGGAATAACAAGAACCTTGTTCCAATCCAATCCCAACTGTTCAAACTTTTTCATGTATAAATATTAATGAAGTTTTTCATGTACGAATCTCAATGAATGCCAACAGTTGGGATCGGAATAACAGCAGATTTATTTCCACAACTTTCAGGTAATTAACAAACTCATTGTAAAGAGCTTGAAACATTCACTCTGTTCCTCGATTCTCAAATTTTTCATACAGCCATACATACAAAATACTAGGCTACTCAGTTTTAACTGAATGCTGGGGTTTCCTCGTGTTGCTTTTGTTAAGTTCATATCATCCCATTTCATTAAATGCAGCATTGAACCGTTCTTTTATACTATTTTACCTTCCCCTCCCAACCGCATCAAGCAAAGTTCTTTTAATCTCATAATTTAAGCAGAATAGATTATTACCTGACTAAAAACGATGGAAAATAAAACATCATCATAATATTTAATTAATTTCAAAAACACATAGCACAAATCCATCCACAAATTCTCTGACCAGACAAAATAAGAAACCCTATAAACTCACATTGAAAACCCATCAGACAACCAAGAGTCACTCACCCTCTGCCACGCCCCCGGCCCCTACGACCTCCCCTCCCGCCTCTTCCCCCTCTGCCACCACCTCCTCTTCCACCATTGAACCTACCACCACCATTGGACCTACCGCCACCACTAGGCTTGATCTTGAGCTGGTCAGGAAGGGGCATAATGGCGTCGACACACTTGCGGAAGCTAAAGTCGTCGGCAGAGCCGTCAATGCGGCGCACAAAGAAGCATCTGCTCTTGTACACAGGGTGGAACCGCACTTCAAATGCCTCGACTCCTTTCCCAATCTTCCTCTCTGGCTCACTGTGCCCCTTCTTTAGCAAGTCTATCAATACCATTTGCTCATACTGGAAAACATATAAAAAAAAATGAAGAATAACAGGTGAGGTTTTTTTTCAACAGTTGGTGCAATCTTCATTTCTTTCAGTACTTGAATAGGTGATGGATAATTGACCTCAGTGTGATATATTACTAGTGATATGAAAAAATAAAGTTGAAGAAAAGTAGGGAGAAAAGACGGTGAGCAATTTAAATAGCCACAGCCCTAGACAAATAAAATTGCACATACTCTTTGTAATAATAAAGAACAAGAAGAATCTTATTCCAATTCAGTTCTGGGTTTCCTGTAATAGCTTTGTTTATAGGGATGGAAATTTTGACAACTGTGTTTATTTGACAACTGTGACAACCGACAGCAAGTTATCAAGATTAAGGCAATTTAAGATATGTTTCTTTTATCAAAATTAAGATATATTGTGTGTCGAATTTGGTGAAATTTAGGAATCCTTTAGTCACTGATCAACTGTCAATAAAGCTAAACTTTTAATTATTCAAACAGTTTGTTGGATTACCAATCAAATTTCATACGATACCAATCTAAACCATAAATAAGATAACTGTAATCATAGTTTTTTTTAATTTTGATAACTGTTGATCAATTGTCAGGGTTGCCAAATAAATTGGTTCTCAGTATAAACTATTGTTTCTTTATGAAAAAACAGAACAAAAAACTTGGTTAACACCCAATAAGCCGTAAGACACTATAAACCAAACTAAAACATACATAAAGAATCTACTTGTATATGGTCAGTATATAAATGCCAACAATAGCTAAGATACACTATCAATAAAGAAAAGGAAAATAACCTGGTTTATATCAATGTTGGGACCCCAGTTATGCAGGAGCTTGAAGAAGTAATCGAACATATCTTCTGAGGAAGTAAACACCTTGGGCCCAAGTTTTACTTCCTTTATCTCCTCCTTTTCGCCTTTTTGTTCTCCTTCTCCCTCTTCTACCTCTTCTTCCCCTTCATCTGCTTGTGCCTCTCCAATTTCTTCCTCCTACAGATGAATTTAAGAAATTAAAGATTTAAATTAAGGTCCTCTAACAAACAATCCCTGATTATCCTTCCTCAACAATTTTAAAAGACCTAGCACAAGTTACTACATCATTACATAGAATATAAAACGGTCAGGATAAAACGGTCAGGATTCATAACAATTTTGTTTAACTTGAAATCTTAACAATTGTTGTACAAGAAATTTAAGTTTGAATAGACAACTTCCGTAAAAACACATATAATTATATATATAATAGAAAAAAATTCGATGATATTTGGTATATATAATACAGTTCTAACTTTTCAATTTGATGACCCTTATATTATCAAAGGATGCGCATAATAGGTTGGTTATCCATATGTCCAATTACCTATGAGGCAATAAAGTTACTTTTTTTGGTTTCAAAGTTTTTCTGAATTTATATAAAATATTGTTGAGACCTGAGATTGTCAAATATTTCAATTGTCAAGGAATCTCATTCCATATAATACAATGCAATTTTTATTTCATGAATAAGGGGGAATTTGTTTTTAAGAAACCAATTGAATGCTACTTCATATGTCAGTTAAAAGGTAAACCATGGACTAGTTATAATCTATCACCAAAACTATATATATACATATCTAAAGTACACTAAAATGGCTAATTAACTTGTGCCAAATCATTAAGTAATCAAACTAGAGAAAATAAAACAGTATAACAGTACAAAACAAAAATAACCTCAATCTTGTCAAGCCTTTGTTCTTCAACCGATCTCTCCGCCTTCGCCTTCTTCAAATTACCCTCTTCTCCTTCTCCCTCCTCTTCCCGCAACCTTTTCGTTCCACCGTTCGCTTTTTCTGCCTGCCCCTCTGCCCCGTTGGTGTCCTCAGTGGAAACCACGTTCTCGACCTCCATGTCTACTGTCACGGTGGCTCCCAAAGGGGCTCCGGTTCCAGTCGACTCGATCGCAGCCTCCGCCATAGTATCGCTAAACCCTAAAAACTCAGATAAAAATACAACCGCGAACGCGAACGCGAACCAAAACCCTACTATTAGTAGATTTGTTTGGTAGTTAATTTCCTTTAAAGGGGAACGAGGCCTTTATGGGCCTATGTAAAGGAAGTTATGTGTAATCGGCGAACAGTTTGAACGGGGAACGAAGTCACTTTTTCGAACAAAGTTTTGATCTCTACATTCTCTCTACCACGTTTTGGACGAATTCGAATCCTCTGCATTAACTCAAAAGGGAATCTTTTGAGTTAATGAATCTTGATCGTCCGATATGTTTCAAGATTCGTACAAACTAGATCTGTACTAATATTAAAGGGCTCCCTATGTTTATAGGCACGAGCCAGATTGGCTCCGTTTCAAATCAAACGGTTGAAATTCAAATACGGATCCGTTTTGGACTGTTAAAAAATAGCCATTTTTCGCAATAATTGTTACTGTATAGATAACTAATCCTCATTTGTGATTGCATAGATAACTATAGAGACAGAATTATAGAGTTCAAAATATGAATGATGATTAAATATTTAAAAAAGTTTTATTACCAATGAGAATCAATTTTATATTATTTATAATATTTTTTTCTTTAAATATATCAAAATAGATTCACTCCTGAATAACTATAGCGAGTAAAGCGGTCCTGTGTTATGTATAACTAAAATTACCAGGGTTATAAATAGCGCACTATAGCGTTTTCGGACCATAAAAGCTTTGGCGCTATTTAACGTTATAGCGACGCTATATGGGTATAGCGTTGTTTTTTTAATCGTTCCGCTATGATGCGATAAACACTATTTAAACCTTTGAAAATTACATTACCAATTTAAAATCGAAAATCTTCACTTGTAAAAATGCTTGTGTCGTTTACATATAATTAGTTTTTTTTAGTAATTGCAGAAAAAAATATTTGGCTTTGTTTTATTTTAGATTGTAAAGAAAAACAACGGTGAATGTGCATTTCTTATCAAAACTGAAAATTCTAAATTTTATAGAATGCTATTGCTAGCGCATGATTCTTTTTTGCTAATTCTAAAAATCTAAATCAAATATTATGCAAAAAATTTAATAATATATGATTACAACACGTTATGTCCTTCGAGTTGTTTGTTTAATCGATTCTATTCATATCTTGGGCATGTGTGTACCACGTTTACAATTATCCTTGGTATATATATAGAAGAGAGTTCAAATGCACTATAATTTTTGTGTTCCAATATGCTTCACATTTTAAATCTTTATTTTCAAAGTCCGAACAGTCGATCCGAACCGCTCAACATGATCTTCATAATAAACTATACTTGGAGATCAAATTTTATATTTTTTAGCATTTTTTAACTATTTTTTTAGATAGGTACAAAATCACTTTTTTAAGGAGATTCTAAACCATCCGATAAAGTTAGCAACACATTAGCGCTGGTTGCGGCCTTTTCCCACCCAGTCTAGGAATGCGCTGTAGAGGATTAGGGTGGCAGCTGGAGTAGGCAGAGGGCTACGTCTCTTCTTTCGAACTTTCCCTTTTGGATCTAGGGTCTAGTGATAGGAGAGGAGAAGTGAGGTTGGGAAATAGCTAGAGAAGGTGGTGGTCAGAGAAGGTTGGGGGAAGAGAGGCGGAGAAGCTATGCCTCTTCTCCTTGACATTTTCTTTCGTCGGAGGGATGAGAGGAGAAGATCAAAGGGGCGAGATGTCGAAGCTTCACTGAAGAGAAAGGAGACGGAGATGGAGAGAGGCGCGAGGGGTGGTTGTTGGTGGGTTGGTGAGGGGAGGGGCGGGGAGGGATGGTGACGGCTAGGGTTTCCCCTCCCCCTCTGGTTGTTTGCTTATATTAAATTATATACTGTTTGGTTGTTTGACATATACTGTTTGGTTGTTTAATTATATTAAATTCAAAGATTTAGTGTTTTTATTTTTGGTTAAATTTATTTTCTATCATGTATTATTGAGGACTTTCGACTTTAAGAAATTCAAATTGCTTAATATTCAAACATCAACTGGTGTTAAGTCTTAACGCGTTACGAGTCAACTCAAGTTGTTAACGAGTTGAGCACAAGCATAGTTATCAACTCGGTATTGTATTCTCAACTTGAGTTAACTTGTTCATTAATTTAATGAACCGAGCAAGAGCAACTCGGTTTATTAACAACCCTAATTGGACCTAATCTCTTTAGTTGAATTCGGTGAAATTTCACAATTTATATACCAGTAAAATTGATTGATTAAGAGCAAGAGTATAACTGAAAAAGATAGATCTTATTTAAATGTGAGTAATGAACTCTAAGAATAAATAAGAAAATATAAAAAGAATTAAGAAATATATTAAATATAATAAAAAGTATAGGAGTAAACAAAAATTTAAAGAAGTCTATGACGATAAATGGAAAATTAACTCTAATAAAAATTAGTTCCGATCATAGAATTTTACAATCACCCTTGCACTGTTGAACTGAATCGATTCGTAAACTTTGTGGGCCAATTTATTAGGAGGGATCCAATCACATCCTTTTTTTTGACACATCTTGACACTGTTTTTTTATAGGTCAAAAAAATTTTGCGATTTCAAAATCCAAACAGTCGATCCGAACCGTTCAACATGATCACCATATTAAAATGTGCTTGGAGATCAAATTTTACATTTTTTTGAATTTTTTTACTATTTATTAAGATGGTTACAAAATCGTTGTTTTTCAATGGTATGAAAACAACGATTTTGTTACCATCTTAATAAATAGCAAGGTTCTAATAGCGTTTATAGCGTCATAGCAGAAGGCTACAAAAAAAACTATAGCGAATGGTGTCGCTATAGCAGAAACTGTGTCACATAGCGTTTTTTTTTTTTACATTCCGTATATTTAATATTTGTACTAAATATTAACATTATCTAAAGTCTCATAGAACAATAAATAACACCAAAGTAATTAAGAAATTATAATATTCATATTGAATCAGTACAAAGTCCAAATTGCGGTTCAAAATCTCTATAATAATATCATAAACTATCGATTTTTTCTATTAAAAATATCTTAAGCATCATGATTCATGACATAATCTATTTTTTTTTCTATTCAAATTTAAATTTATATTCCCAATTTCAAATTGATTTATCTGTAGCAAGTAGCAACACATTCAATTTCGTTTGAGTTTTTTTGGGTCTTTATTTAAAACCCATATAAATTGCTTAAAAAAACCCATATTGATTTTTTTGAAAAATTTGGCAGTGGTTGTCAAATAAGTTTTATTAAAAAAAAAACCATATTGTATAACGGCCGTAGCGCAAATAGCGGACCGCTATCACCGCTATAGCGACCGTAGCACAAATAGCGCATTTTGATGTAATAACTTAGCGTTTGAGATCCAAAAACGCTATAGCGTGCTATTTAGAACACTGATAAATAGTAAACAAATTCAAAAAAATATAAAATTTAATTTCCAAATACATTTTAATATATCTATCATGTTAAACGATTTGAATTAATTATTTAAATTTAAAAAATGATAGGTATTTAAGATATCGAGGGACGGGCCATTAGAAGTCTGAGAAAATCCCATTCCAATCCAAAATGAAAACCGGAATCAGATTCAAGAGAACACGAGATTTAGAAGAACAGAAAAGATGCGAATTCTGAGCCTATATAAACCCCTTTCTGCTTCCTACGCCAGGACTCGCGAAGCTTCTCCTTCCTCTCCAATCGAGCTACTTCACCGCCGATCTCCGTTAGTACGGGCGCTGTGCGTGCTAAGCATCGGTGCTCTCTCTGCCATAGCCGTCAGGACGGGGTGCGCTCAGTCTCAGTCTCACATGTGGTTTTATCTAAGTTAAAATGGTTTGGTTTGGCTCAGATAGGATTCTCCGTCTGAGATTTTTTGTATCTGAAGTTCTGAGCCAATTGGTATTTGATTAGCTCTTATTTGGTTCAGTCGAGAATTTCGGGCAAATCTACTCACCAGCTATTGTTTTAGATCTTAATTTATTAGACCTTGTTTTTGTTTATCTGTTTATTTATTCATTGTACAAATTGTGCAGTTCAAAATTTTCTAATCAAGCTTCATCCAGAGCTCTTCACTCGGCTGGAATGGATAGTGCTTCCACCATGGTTCCTTCGATTGTTGTCTATGTTACTGTCCCTAACAGAGAGGCAGGCTAGTCTTAAACATTTTTAATTTAATAAATATTAATATATCTGAAATAGATAATGTGTACAGCACATTATTGATCAATTGAATTAAGTAGAGTTGTCTGTCTAATTTGTACTGATAACATTGGTATTTTTGTTTGACCATGTAATAGGCAAGAAACTTGCTGATAGTATCATCAAGGAAAGGCTTGCTGCATGCGTGAATATAGTGCCAGGTAAGCCCTCAAAATATAGACCCTTTTATTCTTTCAAAACATAAGAATTTATTAATTTAGTTGTGAGAGTTTACTGGTACCAACTTAATATAAAACCTTGAGATTATATCATACTACATCAGCTGTGTTTTTTATTCTTTGTTTCAGGCATTGAGTCAGTTTATTGGTGGGAGGGAAAGGTAGATTTCACATCCTAACTCTCCTACAATTGAAACTGCATCTTTATTTCTTATTGTTTTGTAAAATTAAATCTGTTAACCCCAAAGCTTTTTTGTTGATTAGGTGCAAACAGACTCCGAGGAGCTACTGATTATAAAAACAAGGGAATCACTTCTACCTGTTCTCACTGAGCATGTCAAAGCGAACCATGAATATGAGTATGCCTTAGTAATTTTTGATTAATTACCGATCTAATTAGTTAAGTACTTGGGTCAGCAGTTTGGGAATCTTAATTTTACCAGAAAACTATGTAGAGATCACGTTTATTCCTGAACTTTTTGAGAAATTCACTTTGGCCTTTGTTTTAGGGAATAATATAAATGTGCTTATGTGCCATTTCCCAAATATATATTTGGTGGGCCTTATCTTTTAGATAGAAAGGAAATGGACAAATCAGCTTCATATAAGAGCAGAGATAAAATTTTCAATTTCTTCATCATCAATCTTGCAATAAAAATTTAGCTATGGATGTGAAGCTCAAATCTAAACCAAAAGAGAGAACCGTTAACTATTTAGCCTCGGAATCCAAATAAGTTCTTGTAACAATTTGATGTTTCGTGTCATTTCCTCAACATGGCCTTCGTAGAATGATAATTCGTAATAATATGTGCAGTGTTCCCGAGGTGATAGCAATGCCGATTACAGGTGGCAACACCAAGTACCTCGAGTGGATCAAGAACAATACAATGGAGAATTGATCTCTCGGTGCTCAGAACTAGTGAATTTGTTATGCAGGTTTAAATTTCATGAGTTCTGATCCCCTTTTGTGCTTATAAAATCTGTAGTAGCTTCTGGTTGTGAATTTCCGCTGTTGTTTGATTCAGAGTGGTGGTTTTGATTATCTGCTGTATTATCTTATAGTACCAGCCGCATTGAAATTATTCTAGGTTAACAGTTACAGACCTGATTGAACAAGATACCGACAGCATTTCAAACTGTACACGAACTCCTGGGCCTAGTTTTAGGGAGTATGTGAGTGCTTTTTATCAAACACTACACCAGATGTTTGACTCAGCTTGATGCAAGTGAAGCATCTGATGCTTTTATTATCATTTCCGAATTGATGCTGATCGCTGTGGCTCTATGCTCTATAAATCATACGATGATTTGTAAAACCAGCATTTTTTTGTGGTTAACTGCATTTTGAATTAACGTCTGGGAATTTATTTTGACCTGGTCTATTGTCGTCTTGGGCCGACCTGTTTGAATATCTCTGTTCGCAAGTAACAATTTTTTTTTATCAAGAAATTAGAATGTAAAAGTCAGGAAATTGTCCAACGCTGCAGAAGTGAATCCGAATCTGCTGCGATCCTTCACTGTGAATAGTAATCTTGCAATTCCTGCTTTCCTCAATTCAGCTGTCGAATTGTTTCGAGATGCGTGCACAGAAAAATCAATTGTTTTGAGATGCGGGTACAGAAAAAGTTAACGGTTGGATTTGGAAAAGCAGGAATTTCAGAGTTACTGTTCACACGTGTCGGATCGCAGCAGATTTATTTCCTTGCAGAAGTTCATCAATGAATCAATTGAAACAAAATACAAGGAACAGTAATCCGGGATAATAAAATTTAAAATATAATACACCACATTATTTTTATATTTATATTACTATAATATAAATAAAGAATTATATTTTTAGGAAAGTTGAGGATGGAGTCTTCATTTCTGCAATTGAAAATCATGCATAGCCACCCAACTATTTTTTAAGATGAAGGTGAGAAATAAATTTTCTATCTCTAAATATTCATAAAAAGACATTTATCCCAATTTCGAACCCAACACAATTTTCTAAACAAGAGTAACGTAGCAAAATTTGTGATTTCTAAAAAAATATATTAGGCAAGAGATAAGTAGAAAACAGGAGGTAAATAAAAAGTCATCATGGCAAAATTGTCCACGATAAAAATTGTTAGTTTAGAGTTCGAAGTTCAGGTTCTGTTGCCCGTATCATTTCTCTCTCCTCGCGGGCCAGAGCGTTGGAATTCATATCAGTAAGTAACTCAAATTTTGAGTTTAGATCCGGACCGTCAGATGGCATGAATTAAAGGCTATGTGGAATGATCGAATTTGTCTTGAATCTGATCGGACGGTCTGGATCTAAATTCAAATTTGAGTTACTACAGATGCTGGTGGAGACTAAAGGCCCACTAATCTAAAGAGCTTAGCAGACAGATTTAGATGGGAGTCCCAAAATAAAATATGGATCCATTGTTTATCCTCCCCTCTATATTTGAGCGAATGTCATAAATTTCATTAGTTCAGAGATATCAGAACTATTCAGTGTACATATGACGATTCATATCGATCAAATAAATATAACGAGATATGCATTCCAGATGTTGAGCCCGTCAAATCCAATCCCATTCTTTAGTAGTTTGATAAAATCCGAAATCCTAAATGGTGTTGGTTGCCTGTTATTATTGTTTCTCTGCATTATATTTCTTTTCTAATCTTATTTACATGTTACAACCGATGATAATAATACTGTGTGAAAGGAATGCAAATGTTTTGTAGGTGTTTGCTATATGGTTTCTCTGTTTACTGTGAAGGATGGTTGAACTTCTAGATAGCTTTGCCAAAGATTTAGAGCAAATGGAAAATTGAAGAGTTGCTTGAAATGGTTGATGAGCAGATGTTTTCAATGTCACCGGAACAAAGTATGGATGAGATTATAATTTGAAAATTTAATTTTGCATATCTTATTTCGACAAGTTTTTCCCTTTTTTGTTTTGGTTGGTCCAAAAGACTCTCTGCATGCAGTATGATGATTTTCTCTCGTTGTAATTATTTCTAAAATGGAAGAATTTTTAACATAGGTTTTCTCGAATAACTTGGAGCATCTCCAACGGCTTGCATATAGAATTGCAAATACCGACGTGGCTCCGACGTGTCAATTTTATTTGAGTTCTCACCGATGGAGCGTCCTTCAAAATTTGCAAGCTTTCATCCGGATTTCATTTCGCTCTCAAATTATCGAACTCTTCTTCCTCTCCCCCTTTTCTTTCCCAAACGAAGCTATTGCGCTCCAGCCGTTACAATACTCTGCCGACCAGGCGGTGATGCCTCTGAACCTATTTTTGGGGAGAATCCATTGCCTCCGTCCATCTCTTCCCCTCAATCGCTGCACACCACTCGCCGCCTCCAAATCTCCCACTCATGCGTCGCCCCCAAATCCTCACTTTGCTTTACAATATCCGACAAGACTCTCAAAGCATCCAAGCATATAGCACGCCTTAATTCCACTGATAACCCTGACGCGGTGCTCCGGTATCCCCACTTCCTTTGCACTCGTGTGGACAACTCATTGAGACCAAATATTGCAAAGCTGCAAGAGCTCGGCTTCTCCATGGAAGACATATCTGGTATCATTGCCCGAAAACCTTCTCTGCTTGCTATCAATATTGTGGAAAAGCTGGACTTCTGGTTAGGGGTCCTTGGATCAGTAGAGAATCTGTCTCTGGTTCTCTTCAAGTACGGGGCAATCCTCAAAGACAACTTGGAAAATGTTGTCGTGCCTAACTTGTCTTTTCTTCAAGACCAATGTAGTTTGTCTCTTGATCAGATTCTTCAGAAAATTAAATTTTATCCTGGTGTATTCCAATATAATCCTGAAAAATTGAAAATTAAAGAGAAGATGGTAAATTAGTTGAAACATTGATTAATCAATCATGTTCATCCCATTTGTGCTTGCCTTGAGTTATGCAGTTTCATTTCATATATTCTGGTACTTGTTTGTACTAGTGATTAGCTGTTCTAAATCTTTGTATCGATGTGATAACATATCCTATTTGCTTGATACTTATGTGTATTAGTTCTTAACTTATCATGGCTGAACCTTGTTTACTAAAAATCAATTTTTGTTTCTTTTAAAAATTTAAGACCTGTTCTGGTAAATTTCTGATATTACCAACCACAGATTTGTAAAATTTTGGACATCTAAGTACTGTTCTGATATTTATGGTAAACAGAAAGTTTTCAACATAATTTCTGGTAAAATAATTAGCATTCTGGGTAATTTCTGGCATGTACAGGGTTAAAATTGTAAATTTTCAGCGTTTTGGTCCATTTAAGCTGAAATTCTTGTTTGTCCAGAGACTTTTATGCTAGATTCCAGTGTTTAATAATGTTCTGGGTGAATTCTGGTAAAATTTCAACATCTGTTCTGCACTTTTCTAAGTTCTGACAGGTCCATCGGCGTATTGGAGACGAAGAGAGACAGTGGTGGGAGAATAATGAATGGTCCTTAATACTTTAAGATCCGTGTATCGGATACTTGTGCAATTAGTATTATTTCACCAATGGAACTGTTTTGCAATTAAGTGCTAACTTCAAATTGACAGCTGTCTTGAAATTGCAAACCAATTTCAGCGTTGGAGATGCTCTTATATGTGATTAACTTTCTTTCTTTTTTCAATATTTCTTAATATTAATATAAGGACCACTTAGAAAAAAAAAATTGGAAGTATTTTCTCTTCAAAAACTCTATTATACTTTTAAACCAATGAGCCATGTAATTAATATGAGGTTCAACCGAATATATCATACAAAAAACATGTAAGCACACACATGTTTATGCTCATTTTACATTCACACATGTGTTCAAAAATTAACTAATTTTGTTTTCCCTTAATATAATAACACATTAAATTTTTCATCCATAGCCGTTCAAAGATTCAAATTAAATTTTAAAGTGAGAGTACTGAGCATGGCAAAAGTCTACCTACTAAAAATGGTACCCCATATGCCAAAATGAAAAATAATAACAAGTTTTTATATTTATTTATTTATATATTATGTGTTCTATGATTAAGAATGAAAAATATATTTTGATCAATATTTTAATTGAAATACTACCTAGAAATGTATACGGTACATTGATTATATTTTGTCACTATCACTATCAATACAATGATATATTTTTATGAGCAAAGTTAGTGTGTTTTGTGCTCATCAAGAGAGTTTGGTTTACACAGCTCTAAAAATCTATCAGATTGGTTCGAACGATGAATTCAAACTGTTGAAATCTATCTACTTCACGAGTGATGTATGTACATGGAAAATTTAAAATTTTCGAATCTATTTAGTACCAAGTCAAGCGGTAAAAAAAATAATAAAAAAATTTAAATTAAATAGAAAACGAAATTTTTTGACTCGACCGGAAGTTATTCTAAACGGTAGGGTACGATATACTTACCTGTTTATATATGCAAGTGCAACTGTTTAATATTTATTTCCCTTAGATTTTTTATGGCCCGTTGGTGAATGGTGAGAGAGATGGGAGGGTCCAAACTCCATAGGAGAGGTTTTATTTCGAATTTTCGAGTTCCATTATAGAGATAGTTTCCATGACAAGAAACTAAATAGTCGAATCTCCTCTTTCTCAGCCTTATTTATTTTTACCAGTTAAGCCCATGACATGCTTTTTTTCTCTGAGGCCCAACTCCAAAGGGACCTGACCACTCCTTTTCTCATTCCCTTCGTTAGTTCGTTGGACTTGGACGTAGGCACTGCTTACATGCCGCATTCAACCCGAGCAAGTAGACAGCGAGGTGTATCATCAACTGCTTGATTAAGACTGAACGGTCCTGATAAGTTAATATCTATATACAGTTTTGTTCGAATTTGGCGAAAACGTTTCTCCTCCATTTCTCCTCCCCTCCGCGCCAAACGGCGGAAGAGAAAAACCCTACTAAAGCCCCTCTTTTTTCAAAAGCTTGGCAGCGGCTGCCAAGTATCTACTAAAGCCCCCCCTCCCCCCCACCACCACTCTAATGGCGTCACTTTTTGAAAATTCACCCGAGAATCCCGCCACCCCAAACCGGAAAAGAGCGCTCAACGGAGAAGATGGAATCTCCGATTTCAGCAATAAAAAACCGAAGCTCCGAGTCTGGGAAAATCTGGACTTAATTCTCTCTCTTCAATCAAAAGACACATCCCTTCAGAGGTTATTTTTTCCGTACAAGTACTCATGTATTTTCAATTTCCATGTAGGGGCACAAGCTGCTCAATATTTTGTTCCTACATTGTGAAATTTAGCCAAAAGTACAGTCTTTAGTTCCATGTGCATGTATCTGAGTTTGAATTCATTTATGTGCTTAGTGGGTCAGTTTCTGCCAGTCTAGCTCAGGATTCTTGAATAGTTGGCATGACAGATTAGGTGTGATCCATTGGCAGGGGCGGACCCACATTGGATCAGGGCCTCGGTCCCGACCGAGTTTGCCCCCCCCGAAATTTTTTTTTGCCTCCCTTTGAAATTTTGATTGGTAATTCGGGTTAAATTTAGGGTTAAAATTATGATTGGTAATTAGAATTATAAGTTAGAGCATAAAAAATTATTAGTCAGAGCATTGAAAATTATAAATTAAAGCATTGTTTTTTATCTAGTACCCGATTAGTTAATGGTTTGAACCCGATTCGCTACTTCATGCCATTATTTCTTGACCTTTTGGAAGGTTTAGTCCTAACCACAGTTAAATGTTCTAACAATGCAATGTTGACCACAACGAAACTATATTCCTTAAGCTGTACATACTTATGCTGAAAAAATAGACCAAACAACTGAGCTGCTTAGTTCTGAGTATGGTGTTATTGCCTATTTTAATCATTTCCAAAACAGACTAATTGAGTTCAATTGTAAATTGTGCAGAAAGATTGAGCTTGCCTTTGAGTTTATAACTTCAGAGAGCTTCGATTTCAATGAAAGAAAGGATGAGCCAATATCCACCTCCCGTTTCGCCTCCTTTCTGAGCAACTGGATACAGCCCGTCTTGATTTCTTCTGAAAACAAGAAGTCCTCCGATGAGCTCTTTGATCCATGCTTGGATGCAAGAAGCTGGGCGATTTTCAAATTTTGCCTGGATAAAAAACCCTTTATATGTATTTCCCCCAACTTGCTTCGATCAATTGCTCATGTTACTAGGCATGCGTCAGTTCAATTTGGAGGCTGTTCTGATGGGTTTCTTGAGCAGTTCTTTGAGTGTGTTTCCTTGGTCATAACCTTAAATTCCAGGGCCTTTTACAATGCTGGTGTTGATTTGTGGATCAACTGTGCAATTGAAGTGTCTAATCTTGTAAATAAAGTTTTCTCAAAAGAGGGTTTTGGTTTTCCAGGCGGTAAGTCCCGTTTGGAGTTTTCACTTTCTTTACTGGAGCATTTTTCTACCTTCTTGCGGTTTTACCCAAACCCAAAGAATGTTTTTCGGGTTTTTGTGGATCGGCTTCTCGACCCATTTTTGAAGTTGTTGGTTTTATTGCATTCGAGAGAGAGTTGTGAAAATGCTGAGGAAATTGCAAGATCGTTGAAGGCTATTGAAGGTGTTTTATCAAATGGGTTGTTTCACCCAGCCCACATTACAGGGTTTTTTAATTTAAAGAACTTGGATTTGCTTAGCAGTGCTAGAGAAGTAGGTGTCAAAGGGAGCTATCATAACCACCTATTCCAAAGGTTTAGAGGGATCGAGAAGGAAAATAAGGCAGTAATTCTGGCCGGTTTTGGATATCTTTTTCGGCTATTTTTGGATAGAGCTAAAATCCAAAAAGCAGTGAAAACTAACGAGGCATCAGAAGATGAATCCAAAGAGATGAAAAAGCCAATTTTTGAAGTTTTTATTCATTTCATGCAACCTTTGTTACTTGAATGTAAGAGTTTGAAGAATTCCCAGTTTTCTGGTTTGGGAGAAACTAAGCTTGTAGAGATGCATTGCATGCTGAAATCCATCAATGAGATTATGGTCTGTACAAACCAAGAGATGATCTATGTGCCTACAGAGGACACTGAAGGATTACATTTTAATTATTTGAAAGAGGTTCATGGGGTTATAGTTTCTATTTCAGAAGAAATTTACTGGTTTTGGGTGTCAAAATCTCAGTCTGGAGGAGAAAGCATAAAAAAGATTCTAGCTTTGGTTAGCAGAGAGGTTTTTGCTGCATATGCAAGTTTTCTTGAAATTGAATATAGAACTCTGGGGGATGAAATTGTTAGTGTGTGGCTGATGATGTTTGCATTTATGGCCATTAATTTTTATTCCAAGGACACAAGGCCACGTTCTTTGTTAATTAAGGAGATATTAAATCTTGGCTCCCAGATAATTAATGTATTTAGCGAGCTTCGTCAGGTGAGTTAGTTGTTTTGCTTTCAATTCAATGTCATTCAAAGAAATTAATTTAAGCCAAGTGGTACTGTATCTAATAGTTTTCAAACTGTAGCCACATTGAGCTTTGGTCATTGGAAAACATATGACTTAAACAATTAGAAAAGCCAATAAGTTATCAATTAAATAGTTAAATAAAATAGCTATTCTGAAACTTAGTAGAACTGGTATGTAATTTGTGTGGTTATTATGGCCAAATTGGTAAATTATCTGACTGTTATGTCCCCAAACCTGGTAAGTAATCTTTGGTTTGGATTTATAGATGCTGGTGTATATACTGTTATTAGAGTACCATCAGTGTGGTACTAAACTAAGAGTCAGAAGAGGTTGGCATAGCAAAAGACAGAATTGACTCAAATAACAACATAAATTTCTGTTTTGGATGGTTCGTTTATCCAATCTTAACGGTCTTTTTAAAAGTTTCTTAATGTTTTGCTTTATTGTAGGTGTCCAATCCACTTTTTGCACTGCTCCAAGCTGTTAAACTCCATGCAGAATCCCACAACCCCCTTGGACCAACGTCTGCCTTCTCCATTGGAACTTTACATTTACCCCCTAAAGATTTTGTATGTTCGCTGAATACCTTCTTGTGCGCAACCTCCTTTCGGCTTTCCATTTCCAACGCTGTCAAGTCAATGCCGGAGCGTCAAGCTGGTTCTTTCATAGATGAATTGAAAGCTGACCTCATAAGCACTGTGAAATGGATGGCTGATTCAATCCTTGATTTTGATCTGAAGTCTGAGATCCTGGGAAGAGTACTCTCAGAGTTGTACACAATATTGCTCGATTCCTTGACTGTCACCTCATCAAACAGTACTTTGGTTGGAAATTCAGTCGAGAAATTGATAGGAGAGATTCGGCCAGGCTTTAGTCCATTGATTGAAACTAAAACAGAAAAAGAAAACAGAAACCTGAAAGGAAAGAAAAATGAAACTGACTTCATTTGCTGTCTGTCAGGAGGAATTAGCATCCCATGGAGTGTTTCCATTTCTTGGGCGATGGTATTCTTTTTCCGGTTGTATGCTTCTTGTAGAAGCTTGTACCGGCAATCTATTAGCCTAATGCCACCTGATCAAGCAAGTAAATCATCAGAATTAATCGGGAATTCAATTGCCACAAATTTTGGTACAAAATGGAGGAATTATTCTACTTTGATTAGCTTCAGTTATTTTTACTGGATTTCAAACCCATCAATTTCGCTACCTGATTTAATTCAGAGCCTCTCTGATGCTCTTTTTAGTGAAAACTACTTGGGCCGATCTTCACTAATTTACTCCTTAGTCATCATGGTGTTCCAGCGGCTAAATGACCTAAACCGTGAAATTGGAGTTTTAAAATTTTTACAAAAAGAAAAGGGGGAACGTCCCGGAAGAGACAAGAAAAGGAGAAAAAAATTGAAAGAACAAATTTGCGATTTGGAGGCAGAGGCGGCTGGGCTCACTGATTTCTTGATCAGAAATTTAAGTATTTTTCAATGTGAATTGAACTCTAATGGGAATAAGTTGAGTTTGGGGTTTTGTTCGTTAGATGGGAGGTTATTTATGGTTGAAGTTTGGGGTATTCTTTGCAGGAATATCGACATTTGGAGCTTATATGCTTCTAAGAAGGGTTTGAGCAAATTCTTCTCTTGTGTATTGTATTATTGTACATCAAATGAAAGAGAAGTTGAAGAGATAGCAACATCAGGAAATGGAGAGGCTTTACGCTGTATTTCTTTTGAACTCCTTGGCAATATTCTGCTTTATGATGAGCCTGTAAGTTCTTTCCTTATTTTATTATATACTGCTGCATGCAAAATGAAACAAGTGGAAAGAGAAACCTTAGTAGCATCGAATAACTAGAATCCCTGAAGTTCTATATTTGAAACATTTGCTGATGGTTTTATCTCAGTTACACTTTTTTAAAACTGATATATTGTTCCTTTTTCAGGTGCTTGCCAAGAGTATGTTGTCAAGGTTTTGTCACCTTCTAAAAGGGTCACTAACCTCTGTGGTGAACTCTCTTTCGGCAGATGTGGGTACATGCCTAGAAAGTCCGCCTGATTGGTCTGAAATAAACTTATTTGTGGGTACGTGCCTAGAAGGGAGCTTGAATTTGGTTTTCTGCAGCATGAGTGGAAAAGAAAGTACTGATGAAAAGTCAGTTTTACCCCTTAAAGATGAACTGAGACATTGTCAAGGCATGCTTGATCTGTTACAGAACATGCCAACAGTCATTTTCAATGTGAAAATTTCCTGTAAACTCGCAACATATATTCTCCACCTTGAAAGGTAAGCTTTTTATTGATAACCTTGAGAGGTAACCATTTAATTATAAATTATGTATTTCCAGCACATTTCCTGATCAATGCACAATTGGTCTCTCCTCTACAAAAGGATTAATGAAAACTTAGGGGCTCTTTTTATGTGGGGGGGCGGGGAGGGTTCTAATAAATATATATTCTATTACTTGATATCAGTAAAATGTTTAACTTTAAATAGTTTTCCTTGAAATATTGTTCTATAAACTGTCTTTATGATTTTTATCTTATCCTTAACCTTTTTACCTAAACTTTCAGGGTAGTGTTATTGAACATCTTAAGCAGCATTGGCGATTCTTTTGCTGATAAGCCTTCTGATCTTTTAAGAATCTTTGTTTCATGCCGAAGAGCTTTGAGACATATCATTACCTCATCTGATGACTGGAGCCTCAACTCTAAGCTTTTCTTAAGGATTTCGAAACTTTTTGGCAATGAATCTTCATTGGAGTGGCTCCTAAGTTCTCTCCAAAGAACTTGTAGAGGAAAATCTTCTCAAAACATGAAAGAAATGCTATTCTATTTAGCTGATCACACCTCACATTTATTTTTGAAATTTGCTGAGATTTGTTTCTCCTTTTCATTGAGTAAAGGGGAAAAGCTGATTAGTTTGTACTCAAATGATACAACCAATGGGAGAGATAGTTCAAAAGTTTGTTTGGCATGGAGATATGTGGAAAATTTGGCTCAAACTATGGAAAGTCAAATTAGAATATTAAATATACCTAAAATGGGTGGTATAGGTTCATGTTTTGATGTAATTTCCTGTCTGCAAGGTTTTTTGTGGGGCCTAGTGTCGACCTTACAAGAGGTCAATCCTACCTCAGATCTAAAGCTGTGGTGCTGGTCAAGACTTGCGGGTTTTATTAGTAGTTTTGAAAATTTTGTGGATATTTGCTTTTATTTATTGCTTTCAGAAGGTGAGAAGTTGTCAGACGATCTACCAGATCCTCATTTTGAAAATGATCTCGTGAATTTTGGTGAATTTATGAGAAGCTGGGTCAATACAAAGAAACAAGATGAAATTACTAACTTGCCATTCAACCGATTTTGTGAGAGGGCAAGTGTTGATAGGGTGTCCCTATTTAAGAGATTGTTTACAGATGAAACACTAGAGATGCAATTTATCATTCGCGAGTTATTTGTTGCATCTGGTGCTATTTTCAAGCTGAGGTGCATGATGTTGCCCCCTTCTAATAATCTGACAATTCCAATTGGCAAAATCAGCATTTCCAATGCAGTCTTGCATGAATTGGCAGATTGTCCAGGCTGGCCAAGCAAATTCTCTTTCACATGGATTGAAGGAATTTTGCAATTTGTCCAAGTTGTGGCTGGCTATATAAAGAACTCTGACCTTGATTTCTCAAAGCAAGTATATTCTCAGCTGATAAGCTCTCATTTGGGAGTAATTGGTAAATGCATCTCTCTTGAAAGCAAAAGGGCAAATTTGTCCATTCACGATACTGGATCAAACACTAAATCCCTAAATCCAACTGGGGAATCAGGCCAGGAGTTGAGAAATGAGCTGACCCGGTTCAAGTCTATGGTTAGGGTTTCGTTAAAGAAGCTTATAGGTGGTGTCAGGAGGTCATTGGGAACAGTTTTGGTACAGGCAGTAGAAAGAGCTTTGGTTGGTGTGGAAAAGAGTCATAATGCTGTCTATAATATAAAAATTGGAAATTTTGAGGGGGGATGTGGAACTGTTTCTCCCAGTGTGGCTGCTGGAGTAGATTGCTTTTACATAATCCTTGAATCACTCTCAGGTAAGCAAAATATAATCTATATATTTAATAGAGTTTACCATTATCAAGTCAATAATCTATATGCCGTGGAATGTTATGGTGTTAACTGTGGGGCTAAGATACATGGACAATGGGCTTAATTTGATAATCTTGAAAATGAGTATCAGTAATTTTTAATTTTATATGGATGCTGAAGATTTATGTGATATTGCCATTCATTGAACGATTTAGTTTTTTATGGTCTCTATTAACTATTATTGACCCTTGATGGAATTCCAAACTACACATGGATCGAATTGGTAATCAATATGCCCAATTAGACGTTGACAATCTTGTTTCTAGTTTTGCAATTATTTTTGTCTTGATTTGAAAATAATTCAAGATTGTCAACTATTGTCAAGGGATTCTCTCTGTACTTACTATAATTTTCTTTTACGATCACTTCTTGTTTTTTGAGAGAAACTACTAATGGAATTTTTTTTTGGCAAATTTTAATGAATTCATAGGAAAGGAACGTGCACTGAAGAAAACCATCCCGAGTCTAGTTGGTTGCCTATTCAACATAATACTACACCTTGAGAGTCCCAACATTTTCTGCATTCCAGAAATGCCCTTCAGCAAAGCAAACTCCTATCCAGATGCAGGAGCGGTTGTATTAATGTGTGTCGAGGTCTTGACAACAGTTGTTGGGAGACACTCCTGCCCAATGGATGCAAGCCATGTGTCTCAATGCCTCCACATACCAACAACACTTTTCAGAAATTTTAATCAGATGAAAAAACTTGTTGAGAACGGGTTCACGATAGATCGGCAACATTTTATTGATTTATATGCTGCATGCTGCAAGTTGATATGTGCTGTCCTTAAGCATCGAATAAGGTAAATGCATTGCTTCCTGTATCAACTTTCAGCCTTGCAATAATCTGGATATTTTATGCTGATTCAATCTTCTCTACGAGATTTATCAGAATTCACATAACAATGTTTGCAGATAATACCAGGATTTCTTGTACTCGCAATTAACACCCAAAAGTTTTGTGATATTTGTCTGATAAAATGTTAGTGGTACATTCGATTAAATATCAATATTTTTTTCCTGATCTTTTGAACAGAAATTGAAATAAAACCAGGTAAATAATTTAGTATCATGTTCCATATTTACTTCAATTTGTTTAAAAGATTTGGATAAATTGACCTGAAAATAAAACCTATTTGGTCATTTTTGTTGGCTTAAAAGGATGCTTCTTTGTTATATGCAAAAGACTGACAATGGTGAGTTTTAATTTGGAATATAAAAAAAGGAGGCGTTATTTGCAGTAACAAAATTGGTTATAGTTCACATCCTTCAATTTTTGCTGTCCTGGGATGTGTACTGGATGGTACACCTTCAGCACTGTGGGCTGGTATTGAAACCGGCATGCTTGCCTGTAATGACCGTATTTTTATCTTTCTTCCTTGTCTTTTTTTTGTTTTGAAGTTTCTCCTTTTCTATTGTAGGGAAGTGAGACTATGTGTGGCATTACTAGAAGATTCTACAACAGCTCTCCTTGCGTGCTTGGAGTCTGAGAATCATAATATGTCATGTAAGAGCATTCAGTTTGCATGGGAGACGCAAGAGACCATAAAATGTGCCTCCTTTTTTCGTAGAATTTACGAAGAGGTTTGTTCATAGTAGATTCTGAAATATGAATATGAAGTTCTTGTTCTGTTTCCTTGACAAAGGTTGTATTTCTCTTATTTTTATTCAGATAAGACAGCAGAAAGATGTACTTGCAAACAACTCATTTTACTTCCTTGCCTCTTACATCAGCATTTATTCAGGCTACGGGCCATCCCAAGCTGGCATAAAGAGGTAAACTTCCTTGTTTTTAGTTTTGTTATATATTTATTCTCTTTGATAACCAAGTATTGTTGGCTTAAAATGAGAGCAGATCACATGTGCATGAACCAAAATAGGTCATATCTAAGAAGGTGAAATGAAAAGTAGTATTACTAGCACTTATTTGGTGAAGCGTAGCACTCATATATTACTGGTACCAAATACTGGCACCCATTGTTACTGTTTTTCTTATTAAAGTGACCTTTTTCTTTTCTTCCTTCCTATTTTTAGGGAGGTAGATGAAGCCTTGAGACCTGGTGTATACTCCTTAATTGATATATGCACACAATCTGACCTACAACAGCTCCACACTGTTCTTGGTGGTAAGTTAACCAAATTCTGAAAGCTGTTACTTTTTTCAATTTTGTAAAAAATTTCGTAGCAACATATTTTCTGGTGCATGTTTGTGGTTTTGCAGAGGGCCCGCGTAGAAATACACTTGCTTCACTTTTACACGACTACAAGATCCATTTCCAGTACGAGGGGAAAATATAAATTAAATATAATAATACTACAAGGAAGTTCTATAGAGTTGTGATCCTTTAGCAGCTCAGACAAAGGTTTGCTTCTACTAATGTTTTTATTAAGACCTTTAGTTCTAGTTTCCTTGCTTTTGATCAATCTTTTAATTTTCCTTATTTTCTATATGCTTTGCAGTTGGAAAGTCATATAGGGCTGACCGTGCGGAAATGTGGCTACGAAGGTAGGAGGCAATTTCATAGCTGATTCCGATTTTCTTTCTTTCCTTCCCTTTTGTTTACATCTTCTTCCAACTTAGTTATTGAACACACTTGATTCTTGACTCATTTGAGTAAAGATAAGGAGCATTATAAATTGAGAAATAATTCTTTCAGACAAGCCAATGGCAGTCATGCATACATGCTCCTTTTTTTTTTATTGCCAATTATTATTTGAATGGTAATAATGTTCTTGTCTGTTTTTGAATATGACTCGACACTTTTAGCAATTTGTACTGGGGCCTTTGCAATTATATTAGAAGGTTACAAATGAGATAAAATATTAAATTATGTATGTTGGTTTCTACCCATTATTCATCTAGAAGTGGACAAATATGGTCATGAGGAAGAAGCAGCTAGATCTTGTCCAGTTAACAAATTATATTGGAAAAACTTCTTGTCCAATTGTTCATTTGGTACTGGACAAATCTGGCCATTATTCATTTACATCTCTCCAACAAAATTGGTATAGTTGCACATTTCATCATTTAGATCTCTCTCTCTCTCTCTCCCTCCTTGCGTCCCTCCTTCACGGGAGACCTTGAGGCTTGATCAGAATGGTTGAGAAAATTTGGCAGTACATTATTGGTAACAATAATTTGCTGCTTGGGTAGTAAGTAGTAACTAGGAAACTTCCATTGCAAGATTAAATGAGCTCGTTGGTGTCACGTGTGTGTTCTTTGTGCGGTGTAGTTATTACTTGTCAAAGTTTCTTTTTTGCATGCATAATATACGGTGCACGAGATTGACATGTTTTTTTTTTTTGGGGAAAGTTGTACTATACTGTTTAATGAACGGTTCTTTTAGATACAAATCGGAGAGGGCTATTTCTAATTTTGACATATATTAATTATACAAGAAGAGCATCTTCATTCCATCAACACAAATGAGTTTCTAATAACTGTTAATTACTTTTTAGAAATTAAAATATCTAAAATTTCTAAACTTTTATATCTCTGAAATTAATTTTAGAGTTTTTATTAAGCCACATCAATAATAAATTAAAAATAATAATAATTTGAACCAATCATTTAATCAGCGTGAAGTTTATAAATAGTTTTTTAATAAAAAAACAAATTTCATAGTTTTTAAATAAAAAATTCTTTCACATTCCTGAAATTAAAAATAAAAACTGTCACCTCATATTAAAAACTCTAATAAAATTAGGAATGAAGATGCTCTAGCTCCCATTTAATGCATTAGCATCACTGGAGACTTGGAGAGTGGAGACTTTGGTTTTCGAACGCTGCTACCCAGTGTTGTAAAATGCAGTTCTATGCGGTGCATATGTGGTCGCATATGCGTATGCAGCCCGCTGCCGCATAAAAAATGTCTATGCGGACCGCATATGCAGTTTAGGCTAAAAACGGATTCAAAAATATTCAAAACCCATTACTGGACCAAAAATTATGCTGAAAACGAGTTCAAAAATATCCATAACTCATTATTTGAGTCCCAAGCATGAATCCAGAACCCATTATCTGAGTCCCATATATTTGAGTTCCATTTCTTATATAACTAAAATTATAAATTTTATGAATAAATTGTCATATGAATTATAAATACTATTAAAATCTGCATATATAAGTCCGCATTAAAATCCGCATATGTAGCCGCATACTGCATATACAGTATGCAGTGACCTTCCGCATGCATGAACAAAACCGCATTTTACAAGCTACCTCCTCTAACAGAGGCAGAGCTACAGTAATACAGGGGTGGGCAACTGGATTTTCACAATCAGGCTTAAACTCATGTAGTGCAAAGGTGCAAATGTATTCTTCTCAATTCCCTTTTTCTCGGGCTGCAGTGATTCAGCTTGAAAAATGCGTATCTCTATTTCATTTGCGTGATTTTTCAGATCTGAGTTTCCCTTCTATTTTGATTTTCAAATCTATTATCTATTATATATATATAATCTTCATGGGGTCGCTACAGTAATTGCTACAGTGACAAATAGTAAAAAAATTCTAAAAAATATAAAATTTGGTCTCCAAGCATATTTTATTATAAAGGTCATGTTGAGCGGTTCGGATCGACTGTTCGGACTTTGAAAATGCAGATAAAAGATTGGGTGCATTGGGAGCATAGAAATTTGGATGCATTTGAATCCTCTAACTTTATATATAGTTAGAAAATCACAAATTAATGAATATGATATACCGGTATAACTTTATACAGTAACAACTTGATTTTGTGATTTTGAATTCATTAATATAACATTTTGTTTATAACCGGTATAACTTTATATATAGTTAGATGTTTATCTTAATAGTTAATTTTTTTTTTCGGTAATATCCTGATACAATTTTTTTATACTTCTCTCGACAATAGCCGCCGAAGCAAAGCGAGGTTCACTTCTAGTATTCTCTAGGGAAGATGACTTGGTTCACATGACTACGTGAGCCACCAAAGAGCTTCTGATGAATTAATTATACGAGCTATGTCTATATAATAAAATATCAAATACAAAGGGAGCAACATGTCATATTTATTGAGAGAAGAAGTCGGCTTTTTACTTTCTCTCCTCCACTCCATTCTAAATGAATAGGATGTCCTCCATTTCCATTTATTTACTCTCATTTCTTTATTTTATTTTCCTTATTTTCTCTTCTTTTCCTCCATGTATGATGTGTTTGAATTAGTTTCTATATTTTCTTCATTTTTCCTTCTATATTTTTTCTATTGCAAATTTTATTTTCTTTTTTCTTATTTTTTTAATTGACTAAGGATGTGGAAAAATATTCATGACTATTTAAAATTTTGAATAAATTTTGTAGTTTTTTTTTTTTTTATTGTTTTTTGTCTATTCCTTATTAAAATTCTAACTATGCCACTGTAGACTTCTAGTCCTATTAAGATAGAATTCACATCCCCTCAGGTAGAGTGGGAAAAATGGCATGCCGGAGCTGGCTCCGTCACGGAACGACACGGTTACGGCACAGCACGCGTGTCAGTTACGTGTTATGACTCGCGTATCCCGTGCCGTGATCATTCGTGTGCCGTGTCTATCTTTTGAAACTTTGGCACGGCACGTGAAAGATTTAATCACAGTACGGCACGTAGTCATGCGAGTCAGGTGTAATATGGACCATTATATATTGATTTAATAGTGAATCTTGAATAAACTAACTTAAATTATGATTAAATGGTCACGCGAGTACGCGAGTCACGTATGGTCACGGCACGTTTAGGCACGGCGTGACCATTCACGTGCTGTGACCACCCCTTGATATTTTGGTCACGACACGTGAAAAATTAACTTGATCACGGTACGGCACGAGATCAAAATCACAGCGTGTTAGTCACGTCACGGAACGGAACAACATGTTTTTTCCACTCTACCCTCAGATTACCTGAGTACAATTGAAACCAACGACTAAGTACAATTGAAACCGACAGTTCACGATCGTTCTTTTAACTTGGCACAAATATTAAAGCACCAATAATACTGCTCCTTCGCTTTCCCGAATAGGAACCGGTTGAGAATAAATCTGGGCCGTTCGCTTCAATTTGCCGTCTATTAAGATAGCCCCTGATGAAGGCATGTGCTTATTTTCATACTCGGTAAAATGGGATGACGTGTCTACAATGGAATCAGAGTAGGTCCGATGCCCATCGGACCTACCTTGGTTCGATGGGTGTGATGACCATTCGATATGCATCAAGATTTCGTGTGCTATGTATCAAAATCCGTGCAAGTATGTATCAATTTTCGTGCATATAGATCTTGATGCTAATCGTACAGTCCTAGAGCTAATTGAACCTAAATGTAGGTCCAATGCCTATCGGACCTACTCCTATCTCGTCTACAATAGTCCTTTGTAATGATTTTTTACAAGGACTAATGCCTTCCATTAGAAAGAAACAGATGTCGGAACTAATGGAGCCTTAAGTAGCCATTTATGGTATTACATCAGATTCTAAACAGAAAACAGCAAACAGACTACTAGGAAAACTGATATTTTCAGTTTAAAATCTATTACAGAGAAGGGATGAAATGTTTTTAGTTTTGGTATCTTTATTATATTTTTATTTTTTAATTTTAATTAGTCAAAATATGATAAAACTCAAATGCGAAAATAAAATTGTTAGATATAATTAATTTATATTATTTTATCTAAGCACATGTGAAGGATTACGATATTTCAATTATATTTTGACAGATATCAAAAGGTTATAAAATGTTAATTTTTCAACTTATTAATTCAAGTAAAATTGAAAATTGATAATTTTTTTATGTGTATGTAGTGAAAGTAGTAAAGATTCTATTTATTGATTTTAATTTGACATATAAGTTTAGTTTTGTTATTACAAAATTAAAAGGTAAAGACCCAAAAAAATAATAATTAAACCATTTAAATCCTCAAAATATCACATTACCCTATAAGGAAAGCAAATTAATTAAATCTTTGAACAACTGATTAACTGCAAACTTGCACAGAAAACCTTACAGTTCACACATGCATCTACGTACCCCGACACTACTACATCAATTATTCCATCAATTGCCTCTTAAACCCTACAAAATCCAAAAACACGTAATTAAATTACCCTTTTAATTAGTTACACAACTCCCGTGCGAACCCCACGCGAGAGTTTGCCACATCAATCACTACCCTCATGTTCTGTTGTTGCAAATTTGCTATCACATTGACCACCTGATTGACATTTGCTGGTGCCTCAGCCATTGCCAGGCATGCAAGTGGAGTAGCACTGCTGTGTATCAGAGAATTTTCCATTGGCAAGGTCAGATCCAGGGCATCCATGTGCAGAGTAATGCTTGGTGCTTGTGCCACATCATTAGTACTGAAGCAAGTGTCGAATGCACCGAGTGATGAGTACCCATTTGGCGCGCTAACCTGGCGCCTGAACTCATCACGCAGTGCCGCATAAACTGGTGCGGTGAACCGAGTTATGACCGTACCAGAGTCGACCACAGTTCCTTGTCCAACCAAAGTGTCAAAATTGAATGAATTTGGTGGAACCTTTACGTTAACCTTACCGACACTTATACCGGTCAAGTTAACATAGTATAGTGATGGCCGGTGTGGGTTTTTAAGCAATGGGGTGTAGCGAATGCTCTTCGGTTGACCGACGGGTCCAAGCCGAAGGGAGCCTGAGAAATAGTAAGATTTGTAGCTTGGAAGACAGTAAGAAAAAACCCCACCATACATGTTTCCAGTTTGGGAAAGTAGAGACATGGGTCCACGGCCGAGGCCGAGAAGGCCTTGTTTAGGTAGGTTGGCAGTGTTGCCGGTGAAAGAGTTGACACAACCAAAGGCAAAGTTTGGAATGGCATCCTGCGCTAGCTGCAGGGTTTCTTGAGCAAGAGCAGCAGTGAAGCTTGAATCGCCAACTGATTGCATGTACGAACAAGGAGTTGTTGTGGCCGTGTTTGGATCAGAGCACGATGCACCGGTGAACAGAGGACACCATGTTGAGGCACACTGGAGGGATGAATAGGAAGTCGAGTTGGAAGGGAGGAAAAGGGTTGAGGAAGGACAGCCACTGCATGGGCTGCACGGGGCCCACGCAGCATCAGAACTGGTGTCGAGAGAGAGGAGAAGAGGCTGGGCCGGGGAGCCGAGAGAGGCACGGACAACATAAGAGGGGGTGTTTAGCATTTGTTGGCCAGAACCGAGAGGGATGTTGTGGTAAGGACTGGTTTTTTGAGAGAGGAGAAGGGAGAGGCGGGATGAGTCAGAGCGGGCAAGGAAGAGAGCAGAGTCGAGAGGAGAAGAGGGGAGGCGGCGGTTTACATGGTGAATCGGGAGGTCAGTTGCAGATGTGGAGGTGGAGGAGAGGAGGAAGAGGAGAGGGAGAAGGAGAGAGAGAGGGGAGGCCATTTTGGGGTTTGTGGTGAGAATGACAATGGATAGGTGATATATATATAGGTGAATGTATTTATGATATTCTGAATTCTGATGGTGTTCTTATAACATTTTTTAAATTCTCCAGTACTCGTCCATTCTCCTCCATTAATCAAGGGTTCTGTTGGGTAATTTATCAATAAGATTTCTTATTGCGCGCATATTTAACTATTTTGACGTACAGACAGATTAAGCAACATATGACATGCATGCTCGCGTGAATGTCAAGGGAATGAGATCAAATTCAGTCTGATATTTGATCAGACCTATTCAATATGTATTAAATTTCGTGCGTACTTAATTTGATCGGACGGCCCATCTGATCTGATATCAAATCGAATTTGATTGGATACTAATTAAACCGTCCCGGTTCCAATGTTAAGAGGTATTATTTGTTCAATTTGGTGCAAGGAGTCATATAATATAGGAGAGGAATCAGAGAGTTCACGGGCAGCCGTTTCTGTCACACCGCATGTCGCGTCTACATTATCCCTTTCCATCTGTATCTCTCTGTTTTTCTTTGTTCTTTGGCAAGAAAAAAATAAAAAAATTCTGTCGTTTTTTTTATTTATATATAAAAGGTAATAAGAAAGAATGGTATAATGTATGCATGTATACAGGATTGTGGTTCGGATTAAAAAGATAAAATTGTTGGTGTTAATATTAACACGAATTTTATTATTTAAAAAATAATAAAATTGAAGACCATTGGCATTATTAATACAGTTAGATAAAATATATTATGTTTTTTTATAAGAATGATGTCAGAATTTTGACCTCTACCTAACCTTAACTAAAAAAAAAATGATAAAATAAAAATATTGCTACTATATTGTCTATAAGAGCGCTTCAAAGTTTAGACAAAAAAAAATTCAGTTTCGAGAGCTAGCCTTTATTAGTAGCAAAAACATATGTTCATGAGGAAAATTACATATTTAAAATTAAGATAATTTTTTTTGTAACAAGAATATTAAATAATTATATGACTTGACTTTTAACTTTATTAAAATAATAAAAAGAATATTTCAATCTTAGTCACGTACCTATTTGATCTACACTCGGTTCTCACTCAGACACGTAATAAATACACACCTACCCGCAGAAACTAATCCCTCTCGAATCAAGACATGCTTAGATTTATTGCGACTTAATCTTCCGGAGATAGGCCGTATCAGTAGTAGTCCAAGTAAGTATCCTCATGTACCGGAAGTACTTGCGAAAATCTCAGCCGAACGATTTTTTTGTTTAAGATCTGAGTAGGATGTACAAGGAATCTTTAAATTTTATGCCACATTGAAATGAAAGGTTCGGATCTCGTTCTAACGGATTAGGTACCTGATGGGATCTGAATTCTATAATTAGCTCGGCCATTAGCCATTTATTTCCTCCAGATTTGTTGCAACGAGGCTGTCCAAATCCTCTCCGTTGTATCTGGGTCGGTGGTTATGAGAAACAACTTTTTGAAGATTTCATACTTCCTTTTCTGCCGTTAGAAATTAGAACTATGCTGTTGTACTGAAATAATTGAAAACTTTGAAACTGACAAATAAAATTATTAAATTAATTAATTGTCAGTTACTTCCAAAAATAAATAGAGATTTCTTGTGTACGAAAGGTATTATCATAACCCTGTTTAACACCCAACTTAAAAAAGCCGAAACGTAGATGAAACTTTTGCACATCATCCGGTCGATCTTCTTTTTTTTTTGTTTTTTCAAGTACGAACAGAAAACCAGGACTCACGGGTTGCCTGTTTTTACGAAAAATGCCACTTAGACCCCTATTGCCAATCTTGTCATCTGGAAGACAAAAATAATTTAATGCAGGGTAATTTAATCTTGCCAATCTTGTCACGGGCTAATTTGTTTCCGGAAGCACTTCGACCGAAATGCTTACGGGGTCATATTTTAGCATTTGATGTTCAAACAACAAATTCAAATCGTTAGATGTTTAATCTATATTAAAATGTGCTTGGAGACCAAATTTTACATTTTTTGAAATTTTTTTACTATTTATTAAGTTGGTTTGAGAACTGCTGTTTTCAATGCTTCAGAAATTTAATAAAAAACAGCGGTTTTCAAACCAGCTTAATAAATAGTAAAAAAATTCCAAAAAATGTAAAATTTGGTCTCCAAGCACATTTTAATATAGATTGAATATCTAACAGTTTGGATTTGTTGTTTGAACATCAAATACTAAAATATGACCCCGTAAGCACTTCGGCCGAAGTGCTTCCGGAAGCAAATTAGCCATACTCAGCATATAGAATGTTAAATCAGCAGCTTGGACACAAAATAAATAAATCCCGATGAAAATTAATTGAATGCTATATTTAAATATGTCTATATGCGTGTATATGTTTATATCCGAATTAGCTAACAATAAAAAAATAAAGATATTTCTAAAAACATGAAAATTGATAGCTCTGGAGAGTAGAGTTCAAAATTATAAATAAATTGAATTCAAGCCAATTTCCAAAAAAGACAACATAAATATCTTATATTTTTTAAGATCTAATTTGTCAAGATAAGCTGTGGACTAATCTATGGATACTTCTCTTTTACAAATTGCTGTAACCAGCTCTCCTAGACACCTAGTGCAGATAGGGGTGTCAATGGATAAGATACGGGTAGGGTGGAAACATTTTTATACTCATACTCACTAAAAATTGATCTTATCCATACTCTATCATTATCCATTAAAAATTGATCTTACCCTACCTTACTCATACCCGTTAAAATTATCGAATAACGAGACGGTAGCAAGTGGATAACGAATAATAATAGTAATATAATAATTAATTTTATTATATTTTACATATAAAATATCAAAACTCATCATTTCACGCACATGCAATTACATTATTAATAGAAAAAAGCAAATGTATAATCAATTTAAACTAAATTATTTTTTTATAAAGCAAGAGAATTTGAAAACACAAATATCTGTTCAGACAAATTCAATTATTTAACTAAATAACAAACATGCAAATAAAAGTAATATGTTTAACATTTTTCTTATAACAAAAAACATACATTAAATAACAAATGTACATCACTAATTATTACAAAAATATTATTATATGAAATATCACAAAAATAAATTTTACTATTATTAATTATTGCTCAAACATTATCATATAATATTATTCCTTTACCCATACCTATACTCGTTTAGCTAACGAAAAAAATTCTTACCCATATATATACCCGATAAGCTAACAAAAAAAAACTTACCCATACCCGCCTTAACGAATACAGTACGGGTAGCGTAAACTGTTAAAAGGGTATCATTGACCCCCTAACACATGATGGACGAATCACAACTCATCTCCATCTCTCTATCTTGACAAAGGTAGATATCTTAGTAGACTATAAATATGTTAGATCTAGGGTTTACTAAGAGAGCCAATTAGAAATATCATAAAAACTCCATTAGAGTTAGGGTTAGAAGAAGGCCAAGAGATAGAGACGACGTGTTGAAGATCAAGAGAGACTCTCTAGGTATATTTCTTCCGTATCTCTCTTCTTTATTGCTTTATCATGTCTCTTGTATTTGCTTTCATTATTGATATCGTCATGAGAAGCTAAACAACACCTTTCTAGGATGATGACTTATAATCTTGAATTCTTACGAGTTTAATTTAGTAGTTTCATTTTATTTATCTTATGCGTTTGATCTGAATTCTATTGCACTTTTATTATTTGTATTTCTATCTTAATTTGGTGCGTGCTAACCTCGTCCGTATGGTGATGGCCACACCACACACTATAGTGTTTAGGCATATAAGGTTGACCTATTAGGATTAGAATACAATTATCTAGATACAATAAGGGAGATAGACGTAACTGTTAATTTTTTGTGATCTGATCTCAGTTTAGAAATCTATCAAGATAAGAATACAACTCATGCCCATCCATCCCACCTTGTTTCTTACTATTTCATGTAGCCTAAATAATTGGTACCAACTTCAGAGGATGTATATCAATCCAATCAATGTCGCGAAGTCACACTAGGCCGCACTTTTCAATAGATGCAGTTGGAGCTAGATTAAATCATTATTTTTTTACTTTCTTCTGTTAAACCAAGTCTTCAAAAAGTTGAAATGGGAAAATAAAGGACCGGATGAATTAATAAGCACACTGTACTTTTTAAAACATAATTCCAACACTAAGTATGCTAGCTAGCTGTTAAAATATATATTTTAAGTGCCAAAATCAAAAGAATAATAAAATGGGTTCGAAATTGAGGATGTATAAATCAACACATGAAGCAAACAAAAGTTAGATGGCCTAATTGAATCAGATAGTCCAATCAAAATCCGCTAAAATATGAAATAAACTCTGTCAGTTCCAACCTAGACAAAATTGGTCCAGATTCTGATTGGACAGTCCCGATCCAAACTCAAACTTTGAGTTACTTTAGGGATCCAGACCCATTAAGCCAACTACAATAGTCCAAGGGCCATTTTCAGACTTTTCTCAATTATAAATGGATAATGTAGCCTGGACCTGGATTTTGTGAACCAACTTTAATTTGTTCTGGACCAAGCTCTGAATAGGTGAAGAATATTCATTTGATGAAATGAACTAGCAATCAGATGGATGGATTAAATAACATCTCTAGATTCTGGAAGCAGTTATGATCCAGTTCATGTCACCTTTGTCATCTAGTTCAGAAGCAAAAGCATACCAGTGCAAACAGCCAGGTCAGATAATCAATTTGAGAAAGTAAAAACAAGCATACAACCAAAAAATAACCCAAAGTAAAATCCTTTTATGAATAATCCATATCCAGGTCTAAATACTATCACATTGCACCAAACAAAGCCAACTCAGAGTTGCTACCAAAAATTCATTTCACATATAAAGGTCCATACTATTAACCAGTGATAACAGAAAAATTCTGAATGCTACATTGCTTGAAGTGAAGTAAAGAGTGCTAATTTCCCTCATATTTTGGATCAGCCATCACGTAATGATATGCAATCACCAAGACAAATATAAAGATGCCGAGGAAATTTGAAAAGAACCCCAAATCCTGATCGTCAAACATCTGAAATTAGAAACAGTAATGACTAAATTTAATAGATCCAAGAATGATTATATGGAAATGTTTCAACTAAAAAACGTTTCCCACACCATTGTAAGATATTGACTAGATCATCCCAGGTAAAACCTAAGTCTATTTCTGATCGAGACGGTCCAGATCACCTTTGATTATTGAAATTTCAGATTCAGGGGCTGTTTGGCCATGAGTGATCTCAGTCATCAGATTCGAAATAGATGGTCAACGTATGTGTGGGACGATCCAAAATCCGTACAAATGTATTAAAACATAGGAACCAACGTTCTCCCCCCAACAAACACAAGGATCCATAATTTCTTAGAAAACTGTAAATTCCGTAGTAGAATCAACGGGATGTGAACCTTATATTGTCATGACCTTACTTAAAATTAAGATTTATAATTAATAGCAGCAGCTTCTAGCAATGAGCAAAACTGCAAAATATTATTCAAGATACTTTATACTTATATGGCTTATAAAAGACCCCTGGATAGTGGTTTAGGGTTTTGTATACATATTAGCTTAAAAATAAGACCTGAATCTGATTAGAATACATGCATGAAACAAATTAGGGAAAAATATTTTTCTAATGAGGGGAAAATGACTTCTTTTTCTCTAATTCCCTCCATTCTTTTATTTTTCTAATCCTCCATCCAAACCAGATCTCCAACCCTTTTTTCTCAATTTTCATCCAGCGTTCTATAGTTTGAACATAACTCCGATATGTGTTCAAAATTAGGGCTAATTATTTCTCTCGACTCAATTTGATCTATGCCGATTCAAAAACTACCATCAATAAAATCGCAGTTTCAAGCTAAAACGAAATCGAACTGATAGATATACAAATGCATCGCCATGGAAAATGAATAAGTTACCTTGTCAGATCTGAAGCTGAAAAAAGAGTGCGAGCGCGAAAAGAGAGACTCGAGATGAGACCGAAGAAAATCGGGAGAGAGAGAAGGGGCACAATCTCTGAAGGAGATGAATTCAGGGGCAGTGAGGCCAGTGACCAAGGTGTTATTACATCAAAGCCCATTTCCGATGTAATTTTCTCTTTAAAGACCATAAAGTTTTATTTTACAAGAAGGCCCATATAGTTTAAGCAGCTTCAGCCCAGAATTTCTGGGCCAGAAATATTTGATAACTGGGCCTGATTACGAAGGAAAGGTAGGTATGTTTAGTCGAACGCAGGATGGGATCAAAGCAGACGACTCAGTCTCATTCTACACGGTCAGTTATTGCACTGGATCTGAATTCCATTTAGGCTCTTCTCTAGTCGAGAGATTTAGTAGACAACCTATTAATGATTAAGTTTGAGTACCTTTTTTTTCTTGGTAAAATATGCTTAGTAGTTGGTTCTATGGAAAAAGTTTACTGGTCGAATGAATGATCATGAAAATCTTTTATGGTTTCATTAAATAAAATGTTCCTACAAATATTATATTGGCTGATTGTAACACCACAAGATAGAAACTTTTATTTTATAGATATCAGAACTCCTATAGAAGCACGTTGAAATAAAGGGAACTGAATCGTGTATCTGTCCAGATGCAATCTCAGCCTTCCATCCAGCAGATCCAACCATTCTAAATCATTGTATTGAATATAAGATATTATGCATGTATTTTATGTAACCGTTTGTGTACAAGTCTGAAATTAGTTATAAATCAATTAAATCATTTACATCTTGTACTTTTATTCAATGCAAGGTGATTCTGTTGAAGTACATGGTATCTTTGCAAGATAGTGACTGACAAAATGATGTTAATTAACTATTTAGGAGTCGAGATATGAAAGCAACTATTCAACAGTAAGCAGAAGTCTCATTTCTCGCTTTGTAAGGAAAAGTGGTGCATTCCTTATAAGTGGTAGTAGTTCCAAATCGGACATTTATCATTTTGGCCGTAAACATAAATAGATTACCAAACTGGTACGCAGTTCACACCTTACGCTTTGGTCAGTACAGATACCAAAGAAAGGTTTTTTTTTTTTTTTCTTCAAATAGTCGTGTTACCACTGATTTAATTACAAAATCATACTATTCTTACAAGGGTCGGTACCAAACATCTGGTACCTTAGAATAGAAAACTAAAACATAATGCTAACCAAAAAAACTACAGTATATAGCAGTTGTATCTAATACAAAAATTCCAAAGCAACACATAAAATATTATAACAGACATCACATCGCTGCAGAATTACTATCAAAAGAAGACTGATCAGAATTTATTGCATCTATCAGCTCAGAATAAGATAAGGAGCATATGGAAATTGATCAACTAAAATGTGAGTACCTGAGGATTGGCCAGTTTTAGCTTTCTTCCCTTTACTAGTGACATCCTTCACACGAGGACAGATGCTATGATGAGGTTCATCACTTGATTGAGATGGATTGGCCAGTTCTTTGCCCTTGCCTTCTTCCTTGCTCACCAGGGTCAGCTTCATCCTCTGCTGCAGCTAAGGTGCGAAGGAATTGTTAATTCAAGGGTTGCAGTAGGAAGGAGAGGAGCAGGGGATGGTAGGATGAATGGGAATGGCTGAGGCACACCGTACAGCTGGCACAGCAGGTGATGGCATTACTGGTACTGGTACAGATACCAAAGAGAGTAAATCAGATTAATCTTTCAGCACATGCATCAGCAACCTTTCATTCAAATTTGATCGCAGCCAAGAAAACAACATCCACATCATAAGTACTAACAAAATAAGATAAAGAGTGTCTCAAATCATAACCAGTAGACAAAAAAATTCAAATGATACCACACTAATTTCCAGATTTACATTGACTAACATAAGTCATACTAAATTTCATGTGCGGGTTGGTATAATCCCACATCTCCCCAAAAACAGAAAACCCTCTCATAAAATAGAAGAAACTAACCCTAATTCTTCCTCTAATCTATATTAATAAAACCATGTTAAAACCAAACCACAGCAATTTACCAAATACCAAAAACATCCTCCCCAGCCGCATCCACATCCACATCTATGTTGAACCCAATTCCATCGGTGTGATTACCACCTCCAGTATCATCTCCCATCAGATCAGAAATCGTAGCCTCCTCATTCACATCAATTCCTTTAAAAACCTCTTCGTCTTCTTCTTCTAGAGCTCCTCCGTTGCTGACAGTTCCCTTCCACGCTAGAACCTTCTTCCTAGAGGTGGTTTTCTGGGGGGCTGGATTAACCGGTTGAAGGTCCACAAGGGTGGAGGGGTGGTCGTTGGACGGCCTGAGTGGGGCCCAGTTGGTAGGGGGAGTGGGGCCCTGGGGAAAACCCAAGGGGAAGAAGCCCCATGTGCAGTAGTACATCTCAGTGCCAGGGACGACTGGAGGAGGAGAAGACAGTTCGACGGCGACGAATGGGCGGCGACAGCTGGGGCACCGGAGCTTGAGGTTGAGGTACTCGCGACCGTACTGGTGCACGTGGCAGCACGCGGGACAAGAGGTCCAGAATCCCGGATCCGATTGTCGGCTCATCGCGAGGTTAGGGTTACCACCGGTGACCCCTTTTGGGAGGAGGGGTTTGTTTAGAAAGTGAAAGAGACGAGATTGTGGCGAGGTTGTGGCGGGATCCGGTTTTAACTAGAGAGTAGATGTGGAAGTAAAATTTGGGGAAATTGAGGAAAAATATTGATTGAACGGATTCACCGCTCCTCTCTTGATTAACACAGTATAATACTATTATCTAAATATTTAATATATAAGATACTTTTATTATTTATTAATTATTATTTTTAAAAAAAGCTTTCCTTTCATGTATTATCAAAAAAAAGAAAATTCCCTAATATGTGTTTCTCTCACATACATTATATGTATTATATTATTATTTTTCCTTAAAAGTTAGATTTATAAAGTAAATCAATATTTTGTATTTGTTATTTATATTTTGATCACTTTTTTAAGATTTTTAAAGCAATTACAAGAACAAAAAATGTTATTATATTATGATGATCTATCAACATTGTATATATTGATTTATTTTATCAAGCTCCACAAATTTTATTGACAATCTACATTATAAAAAATTGTTTTGACAAGTAACATTTAATCTTTATTTTGACAATTAACAATAAATTTAATTACATTAGTTCTAACTTCTAAGCATTCAAAAAAGTTACATTAGTTCTAAAACAAATATATGAACTCCATACAAGTAAACAAAAGTTATAATGACGACATATTTACTTTATTTGATTTAACTACATGCTATTCTGCAAGTTTCATAATTAAAATCCAATAAATTGTTCTAGGTATATCTTGTTTGAATTTTCCGTATTACTTCACCGGTTCCTTTAATACATACACTAATACGGGATATTTTATAGGGGTTGTTATTTTAAGCACAAGAAATTTAATATCGAGCACTGAAAGAAACATTTTACTCGAAATATTTGTTTTTCCCTTCTACTTTCTCTTTCTTGTATTAACTCAATAACTCAGTTAAGAAAGACAGCTAACAAAAAAATTAATCCTTATTTTCTCTCATATAATACCTATTTTACCATAGATAAGTATAGATAAGTAGGAGCAAAACTAGCATGTGATGTACTCATCAAGAAGGCTTGGTGAGTGCAACTCCAAAAATCTATCATATTGACTTCAAACGACGAATTCAAACCGTTGAAACCCAATTACTTCACGAGTGATGCGCGTATGTGCAAAAAATTTAAATTTTTAAATTCATGTAGTACAAAATCAACTAGTAAAAAAATGATGAAAAATAAATGCAATTAAATAACTTGTAAATAACTTATAAAACTTTATTTTTTTTTACCGCTTGACTTTGTACTAAATGAATTATGAATTATTTGGTTCAGTTTAATTTAGAAACTTTTAAAATCAGTTAGACCGTATTATTTGGTTTAGTTTGATTTAGAGAAGTATAATTTTTTTTAACCTATAAAAAAATAATTATAAACATTATTTTTCTCCTTGAGTATGAAAATAACTAAACTCTAATTCAATTTTATGCATTGAATAAATAATCTTTTGAGCCTATAAAATTCAAAAAATTAAAACATTGTTTATTTTTTTATTAATATTCTTACATTGGTTCAATCAAACAAATCAAAATTTAATTTGATTTATTTAGTTTGGTTTTAATTCAGTTAATTTAGTTATATTTTTGAAAAACAAAAAAAATAATTCGTCAATTTTATTTCAGTTTTAACCGAACCAAACATATAGATACCCTAAGTGAGATCCTAGTCCTCAAGAAAGAAAGAAGGGCTTCTTTAGACCGGGCCATGGGTCCCTTTCCACCTTTAAATAACTGGGATTGTTAATTGGGCCAGTTTTCATTGGTACTATATTTTGTTTGTTGAACCTTTTATATTATGATTGGAGCGTTACTATTACACTCAGCCGAAAAAAAAACCCTTAAGCGGTGTACTTGAGAAAAGCGGTGCGAATATGGAGGTGAAAGGAAGAGAGAAAAAACCATGGTGATTCCATGCCATACTGCTTGTCGTCTTATTGTTATGGGTGCTGGTCTGAAGTAACGGATTAATCGTGGGTGTTTTTCTTTCTTCAGCAACAGAAGTGGTCTTCCATCTGTGTACGTATATCTTCTGTTTTTGGTATGATATTTGTGTTGTTGTTGTTGTTTTCGTTTTCTTCTTCTTTCTCAGTCTCTCCTCCTTCTTATTTGTATTTTCATCATTTCGCATGTTATGCACTTTGTGTGAGGTGTTGCATGCTCTATGTAGTGTCCCATTTTGACGCCTTATTCAGAAATCGCCTAAATACGACACTTTTGCTATGTTTTTTTTCCTAAATAAGCAACTTTCTCAAAAACCTGCCAAAAAGACCTAAAAACACGTTTGCGGTAAATAAATCGGAAAAATGGCTACTTTGCATTCGCTTTTCGTCATTTTTTGGAAGAAAAGATAGAGATTTTCGCTATATGTTTTTGCTTCATCACTTCACGTCCTGTACCTCTCTTCTAGTGGAGTTTATGTGTTTTCTCTATTTTCTATTCTATTCTCTAATGGCATTCTCCCTCTTTTAGAGAACCCTAGATCTATTCTATTTATATCCTACTAGGCTCTCTATCATGTTCAGATAAGGAGATGAGTTGTAATTCGTCCATCATGTGTTAGTGGGCTTAGTGGAGCTTGGCTACCAAGTTTAGTGTTGTAATTGTTATCTGTCAGTTATCGTATGCGGTTGCCTAGGTTGCATGCGGTTGATTAATTCATCCGCACAGGATTCTTGCACAACATATTCTTCTCTGTTTGGAATGCACCTTTGTGCGGTTGGCGGCCTCTGGTTGCATGCGGATGAATGGTCAACCGCATGCTAGTACCAGTATGTCCAGACTGCTTCGTTTTATGCTTGTTTTAGCTCCAAAAATACTAGAAAACTTGCAATCTTACAGAATCAAGTAAAATGGCAAAAGTAATCTGATTCTACCTAAATTGGACATTTGTAACTCGATATTTGGCAATATTTTAGGTTAAGTGATAAGGAAAAACAGTGCTTATTTCAACCCTATCTCCCAAACTTAAACCTTTGTTCGTCCCGAACAAATAATCTGAGGATTTTGTTTGTCCCCGAATAAAATACAAAGATTCACGAATGTGAAAACTTTGATTGTCCTCGAGCAAATATAAACAATTCGTTCCCGGGTCATAACTCATTAGGTTTAAAGGTTGGTTTTAACACTTAAACATTTACTATCGAACTACAAGACTTTGTTAAATTGTTTTGGATCCAAATTCATCATAAATTGTTACTCAAACTCTAGTTTTTGTACTTTATTGAAAAACTTGAGAAATAGAAACATTTGCATTCACAACACCTTGATTTCATTCAAAATATTTCAAAACAATCCATCTCAAAGTCATCATGGTAAGAAAATCCTAAAATCAATAAAAAACACTAGAAAATCTGCAATCTTACAAAATCAAGTAAAATGACAAAAGTAATATGATTCTACCTAAATTGGACATTTGTAACTCGATATTTGACGATATTTTAAGTTAAGTGATAGTGAAAAATAGTGCTTATTTTAGCCCTATCAGTAATCTGATAGCTAGCTTGCTTTCCCATCAGATTATCCCCTTTCTTTCTTTAGTTATCCCAGTTGGTTTTTGAACACGGGTGTGGGTCTTTTCCAAAGACTTTTTATAGGTGACCTGTTTTTCCAATGCCTATTAGCTGATCGCTACCAGCTGTCTCTGACTACTTTGTCTACCTTGCTTATACAGTTCATTGTTTTTCTTTGCTTGTTGTTTTAGTGTTTTTTCATAGCAGAGAACATTTCGCAGATCCCGCTAGGTTTCCAATTGCTTGTACCGTCTCAATCGAAACAGCCAAATTTACATCAGTGACAAGCTTGGGGTAATAAATTTATGAAAGTTAGATTTCTACTTGAATTAATTAAGTTAGCACATAAATGAAAATACACATGGTTTCTTAAATAAAAGACCTTGTCAGGAACAAAGGTTTCTTTTTCTCCACCATCCAACCTCGCTCGTCAAGGATGGAAGTCATTCGTTCGATGCTAATTAAATAATAAAAGGTTATCGGGTGTTGGCACTCCCTTGCATTGTCATATGATATGAGAAGTTATTTCTTCCCTGAATTGAGTCTGTAGAAGCTAGTGAGGAGTGGATTTACTTTTTACTCGTATTGGCATTAACCCAACTAGAAAAATAGCAGATGGATATATATTCACTTTTGGTTGATAATTAATGGATCCATCACTATGAAATCAATGAAAAATCTACTTAAAATTTCTATCTATGTGAAGCTCTCCAGGTGAGTCAAATCTATTATCTCAATTATTTTCCAAGTGGCAAATGCACATCAACCATTAGCATCAACATGCCTCATCGGTTTGTTTTATAGCGGCATTCATTATAGTACGAAATAAGTAACATCTCAGGAGTTTGAAGAGTCGAATGAGGAGTTGAATGAGTGACATGAATTGTCGAAGAGAGACATAGTTTTGAAACAATAATGCTTTGAAATTATTTTGGTCTTGAGAGAGGGGAGGGAAGATTTTAATCTTTTAATAAAGGGTAAAATGGGTAACTTATGAATTTAAAATGAGTTTTAAAAGAAAAGTCAATAGATTGGATAAATTTGTGAGTTTTTGAACTTTAGGAGGATAAATATGATATTATGAATTTTAGAGGAGGAAATAAATAATTTCAAGGTTTTTGAGGGGATACATGAAATTCCCCTTTAGTTTATTTATAGCTGAATGTTTTCAAAGACACTTGTTGTCTCATATTATGTCTCAGCTTAGTACTCTAGTTGTCCATATTGTAAACACTACGATATAACTTTTCTGATGTACTAATCTTATGTGCTTAATGAAATATATACCTACGGATAATTAAAAAAACAGAAAGTTAATTATTGAAACATATATGCAAATAACTAAATCAATTGAAAATGCTTTGAAGAACAAATGTATCGAAACATTAAAGTAAGATAATCAAATGAATTTCAAGTTTGCGATCAACGTATCATCAAAAAAATTACCCAACCATGATAAAATACGTATAACATTAATCTAAAATATCCTGAAATATATAGAAATTCCGAATATAAAAAAATCAAGAATTATACACTGCGGCTATACAACAATAAGTCAATAACTGAATAGGATAAATTCCCGATATAAATACTGAATAAGGGTGCTTATTAGATCGGTTTAGTTAAAATCGAATTTAAATAGTCAAATTAAATTTTTATTCGGTTTTCAAAAATTCAACCGAATTAAACTTGTCGATCAAATAACAACCGAACCAGAATAACCAAAAGTAAATTTCAATTTGCAAGATTGAACCGAAATAAAAAGAGATTAAATACTAAATTCTCGAATCTCAATACATACACAAATACATTTAATAATCATATATAGAAAATAAATAAATAAATTACATATATATGTCTAAACTGAATCAAATATAAAAAATCGAAGTAATTCAAAAATATAAATCAAATCAATTACATTTAATAATCACAAAAATAAATGAATTATATATATAAGTAATCAAATCATATAGAGTTCGCTCGGTTCGTTTTATTCAATTTAAAAAAAATTAACCAAACCAAATATACAAAGTCGAACTAATTCTAAAATTCAGTCGAACTAATTCATTACTTTAAGTCTCAAATGAATTCGCTGTCATTCCTTGGAAAATTTAAACAAGGGTGGCTAAATTATAAAATACATAATATGTTAAAAGGCTGAATGTGGTCACTAGATATTGAGCCTAAGATCTTACAAACACTAAGTAGAACTTTAACTACTAGGCTATAAACACACATTTGTCATTTTAGGAGGGATGTTAAATTATATAAAAACATTAAACAAACAAAATTTTAAGATGACTAAGCTTTAGATCCGTCCATGATTTTATAGGTTCACATACTGAAACTAAATAGAAAACAGTAATGCATCTTTTAATCTGATGAAAATTGATAACAGTAATGCAACTTTCACAAATTTATCAAAGCCTCATCTTCACAGCTCAGAAAAAATAAAATTAACCAAAGTTCAATACTTGTCCATTGCAGTAATGTAGCAAATAAAAGTTAACAAATTTTACTGCTCATCACAATACCATTTCTACTTTCTCTCTTCTATTATCAAAGTTAATAACAACAAGAGGAGGGATCCGATTACAATACTTTTGAGTTATCACAAAGTTACCACAACTATTTTCTACATTTGGAAAGTCCAAATCTTCGATCCAAACCGTTCAACATGATCTCCACAATAAAATGTGCTTGCAGATCAAATTTTACATTTTTTTGAAATTTTTTTACTATTTATTATGATGGGTACAAAATTTAATGGTCTGAATTTGACTAGTTTTTGTAAAATACTTAATAAATAGTAAAAAAATTCAAAAAAAATGTAAAATTTGATCTGCAAGCACATTTTGTTGTGGAGATCATGTTGAACGGTTTGGATCGACGATTTGGACTTTGAAAATGTAAAAAATAGTTATGATAACTTTGTAGTAACTCAAAAGTGTTGTAATCGGATCCCTCCTCTAATAGAGGAACAATGCATAGTAAAATTTAGGCCAAAATAGAAGTGCTTTAAATAATACTAAATTAGATATTAAGAGAAAATATTTCTAAAAATAACATCCTCCGGAAAAAACCATCCATCTTCTGAATAAATATTTAATTAATTTCTAAAAATAAAAAATTCTTCCACATTCCCCTCCTAACCCTTCCGCAATTAGAAAGCCAAATCTGCCGTCTAAGAAGAATTCAGATTAAGTGAAGTAACTCAAAAATTGGATTTTGGATCGGGACCGTCCGATTCGAATCTGTGACCATCCAACTAAAATGGAGCGCACACATCCCAAGAGACAGGTTCGAATTCCAAAACAATCTCGAGCGACGAATTTGATTCGCACAGTCCCGATCCAAAATAAAAAAATTAAGTTACTTTAGGAGATCCGGACCCGTTCAAGAAACGGATCCATCCAAAGTAGTCAGTTTGAACTTTGAAATAGAGAAGGAATAACATAAAAATGCCCTTCCTCTTTCTTCTCTCTCATCGAAACGCTATAAAGGAGAACCCTCAATAAACCTCCATTCAACTCTGGTTTGTTTCTAAGCCCCTTCAGTACACCATGCCGAGAAGAAAGATTGAGATAAAAAAGATCGAGGATAAAGCGGCGAAGCAAGTGACGTTCTCCAAGCGGCGCAAGGGGCTTTTTAAGAAGGCGAAAGAACTCTCGATAATGTGCGGAGCTGAGGTGGGGGTTATCGCGATCTCAGATACTAATAAGCTTTACACGTCTGAGGAGAACGGGGACCCCAAAAGGTACAATTTTTATATACTATTTCTGATATTTTAGGTTTACTGGGTAGAGTTGTTTTTTTACCTATACGATGTGAGTTTGTTTTAATCATCCAATTGCATTTCTTAACGTGGTGTTTTAGTCTGATTTTGTTCATTTTGCTCTGTGTTATCCTCATTTTGAGGTTTTGATCTGTGTTTTAATATAGATGTGCGTTTTGAGAAGTAAAAAGGATGAATGTCAATTTTCGGAAGGATTGATCTTATCTTGATGTTTCTTTTTTATTTTTTTAAAGTGAAATCAGGGATATATTATATGGTTATCTCTAGGATCAATGGCATATAATATCTTGATGTTTCTTGAATATTAATTTTCTATATTTGACTGACCATGTTCTACATTGAAATTTTTATATTTATGATCTCAGTTTTGATGAATTGCCTTTGTATCTGTATAATAGTTAGCAAATCCTTTACTTTGTCAAAAAAAAAAAAAAAAAATTGAACCTACAACATTATTCAAATCAGCGACTAATAAATTAATAATCATGTCTGTTATTTCTCATGAAGTATTGATGAGATCATTGAAAGGTGGGAAACTGATCATGCTCCGGAGAACCTCCCTCTTAATTTATTAGATGTATGAGGATATTTCTTTCTTCTATTTAATTTTGCACATTTTGGAAATTAGACATACCTTGGATCATGTGTATGGCGCCTAGTTTGGACTAGTACCATTACTGACTCAACGGATTTAAATTTTATTTTTGGTGTTTTTCTTACTTTTATTTAAGGTCACGCATTACAATTAATGATTATAAATATTAATAGTATGCTGGTTGTACTTGTGTTTAGCCTCATAAAATGCTAGGTGTATGATAGATTTATTTTCAAAGGCAAATAAAAATGTACAATAAAAGATTTGTTGAAAAAAAACTGAGAAAAGTTTGAACTCATTATTATTGCTAATGTTGTCTTGTTTTGTAGGTTGAGGAGGAAGTTCAGAGATTAAGAATAAAATGTGCTGAAGAAGAATTGATTGTTAGGTATATAATATACCTCCATTCTTTTATGTTCTGGTTATATCATACCTGTGGAGAAGCAATGATGTTTGAAAAAAAACCACAAAATGGCAATTTTCCTGATAATTCTTATAGCCAAATGCAGGGCAAAAACCTTGGAAATTTATCAATGGAACAGCTTAACCAGTTAGAGGAAATGCAACAAAATGCTTTAAAACGTGTGAAAGCAAAAGAGGTATTTATTTAAACAATTGCACTCTGTGCCTGATATTCCTCATTTTTATTTACAATTTAACTGTAATTTTCAACATTTTCTTTATTTAGAGGGAGTACTACGAAAAGAAAATTGCTGAGCTGCAAAATAAAGTGAGTTATCTCTCTGAAATTATTTAATTGTAAGGCGTTATGTCTGATTTAAATCACTCGAATACATCTGGTAGTTTTTCACCTGACTCCCTAGCACTTGATTATAATCTTTTGTGAAAATAAAATAGACAAAGTTATTATTAGCCGATTAATTTTTATTAGAGAAAAGAAATATATGATGCTTATCAAAACCACAACTAAAATATAAAGTTTGGTGGTGCGGATGCATTGGGTCGACTCAATGCTACCCAATAATAATATTTTCAAAATAAACATCTGCAGTGCTCCTCAAATTTTGCTACCATGGATCCATTGATTTTTCATTAATTGAGGCTAAATTAATTTCATTTTATGTTCTTTCCTTTTCACTGGTTGTTTATTCCCAAACCATGCTCCTCAAATTTTGCTACCATGGATCCATTGTTTTTTCATTCATTGAGCCTAAATTAATTTCATTTTATGTTCTTTCCTTTTTACTGGTTGTTTATTCCCAAACCATGCTCAAATTAGGAATGAAGTTAACAAGTACACTCTGTTTTTCCTTGCAATAATTCCTCCTATAGTAACATAGTTTCTACAAATCTATATACAGCTGGCAATAGAGAATGTGGTTCATCAAGAAGGGGCGTCGTCTAATTCGGTTGTTACTCCACATGAAAATCGTGAGGATGCCCTTGATCTATCTTTGAGGTACTCTTATTTTTATTTTTTATAGGGTGCCTATTACTTGTAACAAATTGTGTAGACAGATTTAACTGTGTATTTCTTCAGAATTTTTTTTTTTTTTTGAGAAAAAATAAGGGTCATGCCCTCATTTGCTTGTAATAGATGAGTTACAAAAGGTTCGGCACTACATGTTGAAAATGCAACGAATGCTCAAGACATTTGAGCATGAGAAAAACATTGTAAGAGTTGTTGAGTGTCCTTTTTAGTGGTATCCTTGTTCTTCGATGTATTTCATCTGGCTCAACATGTCACCAGCCAATTCATGTATGTCTTTTAATTTGTCTCTGAAAATTCTGGAGCACCTCTCCCTCCATGTGTCAATTGCGTTACTAGAACGGTGGGTTTTTTTTCCTTCTCTGAGTATGTTTTAGAGATGATCAGATCTGTATGTAGGTAACATGAGTGATGATGACATTGTGATCCTTATAGAAATTCCTTCAGAATTGTATTGGTCCAATCCTGAAACAGAGTTAGTGCAAGATTTAATGATCTAGATGACTAGATGAGAGCTCCTTTATCTTCTTTATTTTTATTTTTATTTTTCATATTTTGCAGGTTGGGGCGTTAAAAGGTTAGCCTAACAATTCATTGAGTTGATAGCGTTCGTTATGTAAATACAAGGGAGCAGGATAGTCAAAGTTAATCAAAGTACATTTTTGTCTCTGTTGTCTGAATAATAGCAATAGAAGAAGAATTTCAGTCCAAAGTATTTTTTTTTTTTGTACTCTGGAAATTGAAAGATGTGAAATTAATAAATGGTTTTTTTTTTTTTTCTCTTTAGAGCAATGACTGATTCTTTTGAGTAAATGGGTTTTTTTATCCCTGTGCTGTGAGAAAGCATAAAGCTCATTATCAGACTGACCTGATGCCATTTGTCCCTGTGCTGTGTTTACTTTATAACAACCTTAAAAAAAAATTGGGTATCTGATAATTTATACCCCCAAGTAAAAATTCAGGGTTCAACATAGCTTTCTATATTCTCCACCAGGTTTTCTTATAGTATTCTTGTAGAATAAGTGACGACTAGTATTTTTGGTCCCACTTTTTATTACTGAAGATTGTTTAATTGGAATTCAAATCCAGTCCAATACCTGATGAGTCGTCAATTTCATACTTACACGAATCTCAAACAGACCTATATATCTAAAATAGACACTACTAAATTCCAATAGCCCAGCTGAAAGCTTATTGGAGCTCATTAATTGTACCAAGTACGCTACCTGGGAGGATACAAACTGTTCGGTTACGTTTTTCTATTCTATTTTTTAGAAAGCTTAAAAGTGAAATTTGAAGACAATAAAAGTGAACGAATATCGGAAGCGCACTACGAACAAATCTAGGATCTTGAATGAATTATGAATTAATGCGCCTCCATGGTACATTCATATTCAAGAAAAAAGAAAAAAAAAATACAACAAAGAAGCAATGTAAGCTGTGAGGAATTCAAATCTGTTGGGTCATGTTTGGTTGTGGAGTAAAATTAATGAGGATATAAGATGTTGAAAAATGTGTCCCTGCTTATGACAGTGAGGCATACAAATTATTTCGGATTAACTCAACCTCTTACTTCATCTTATTCTCCCTATTTTATTCTTTATTTGACTACTTCAGTGTGGAGTAAGGAGTTTACTTCACCTCTTACTCGGTTACTCCACAACCAAACATGACCTTAAGAGTAGAACTATACATTTTTTACTTGTAGTATTGTAGATGTACCCAACAGATTATTAATATAATGGTAAATGGACTCGGTGTGCAGTATATATATATAGAGAGAGAGAGAGTAGAACTAAGGTGCTCTTAAGCTCACCAAGCCCTTCGTGAGCTTAACTCAAAAACCTATCAGATTGACTTCAAACGACATTTTCAAACCGTTATTCAATCCATATTAAAATGTGATTGGAGAACAAATTTTACATTTTTGAATTTTTTTTACTATTTATTAAGATGGTTTGAAAATCATTGTTTTCCAATGGTGCAGAATTTTAATAAAACAGCGGTTTTCAAACTATCTTAATAAATATTAAAAAAAAAATTCAAAAAATGTATAATTTGGTCTCCAAGCACATTTTAATATAGATTGAACATCTAACGGTTTGAAAATATCGTTTGAAGTCAATTCGATAAGTTTTAGAGTTGAGCTCACGGAAGGGCTTGGTGAGCTTAGGAACACCCTAGTTCTACTCATATATATTCCTTTTTTTGTTATGAGAATAATAGCGCAGATTACCCACCTGTTTCAACATAAAAGAAACTGTACTACAACAACAACACCTATACAACCCGGTGCAACATGGTCATGGATGAGTCCGAATCTGCTGCGATCCTGGGTAGGATCGCAGGTTCCTGCGATTCCAAATGAACGGTTCAAATTTTTCTGTGCGCGGATCTCGAAAACACTTTGGAAAAGTAAATTTTCATGCATGCATCACGAAAAAAACCAACAGCTGAGATTCAGGATCGCAGGGTCCTGCGATTCCCGAGAATCACAGCAGATTTATTTTCGGTCATGGATACTATCAGAAACCCCTCGCAGAACCTCTACAGCTCAATACCTTGGGAAAATAGTTTAAAACAAACAAGTACAAGCATCACAAATATATAATTACCACAATGAAAACCTTTGATTGCATTCATATTCAATAGTCAGAAAAGATTGCATCTAAGTTTCGGAAAATGTGTGCTGAGCGCAATAGACTAGCATTTAGAGATACTAGGGGTGGTGTTCCTAGGCCTTCAGTTCATAAATATATTTCTATCTCATATCCTACATTGTACTGGTGGCAGGATTTGAAGTTGTACTGAGGAGGGTGGAGCTTGAGGTGTTCGATTTCGGAGATAGTTCTGTGGATTGATATCAGATCTCTCTGTCTAAGCAATAAAAGCTGATTTATATTATCTTGACATTTTGTTATATGTACTATCCCACGGGTTCTTTTTCCAGTTTAGGGCTTGGAGTAGTTTGTGTGGTAATGTAATCTTAGTTTGGGCTGGTTTAAATGCATTTTAGGGTAGAGGCAATCTCCATTTGTAATATGGATTTAAATGCAAGCCGGTGGTACTAGAATACCACCTTTTTCCAAACAAAAATAAAAAACTTGGAAAATGGCTAGAGCAACTAAGTAATTTAGTGGGTTATATAACCAACAGTATATTTCTTCAGTTTCACACAATGAGCAAACATTCTTGACTCTTGTCCATTGTATGACACATTTGGAAGGAAACCATATGGAGTCCCTCTGTATTCTAACATGGTCCAAGCTAGTCATTAGGCAGAATCTCAGTTACTTATTTCAAACCGACACAGCATGCATCGCCAATACTAAATCAACAAAAATGCCCATTGAGTAGGGTGCAAACGGATCGCATACAGATCAAATAGTGATAAAACTATATCTATATCCGCTTTTATTTTACGGATACAGATCAGATATTAGACAGATATGTACAGATGCAGATCGGATATTGGATATCCGTAGATATATACAAAAATATTTTTCATAATATATATTAAACTATATGGTATATATCTACTATTCGAATACAGATAATTAAAATTCAAAACCATATCCATATCCGTATCCACACGGATATTCAGATATCAGATATCCATAACTAATTTTTAGATACGAATCCAGATACGGACCGATAATATCCAATCCGTTTGCACCCCCTACCATTGAGAGGCCTGTATGGTACACAAGTTGTGCAGTAATCAATCTCAAGAAAATACAGTATCTACTGATCTAAATTATCTGGTTATTAGGCCCTTTTCCATCAGATGCTGTATAGTGTTTTTTACTAAGGTTATTTGGAGAAGCTGGTATTGACCCTAAGACATGCTATGTACTGTTTCAGGTTGTACTAGTCCTGCTGAACCTACTAGTATATATACACGGGTGGAAGGCATGTGCGCCCACTTGTGTGCACATGCAGACATGCAAGCATATATGCATACACAGACACACACAGGCACACAAACACACCAAGGTGCATACCCACACACACACACAGAGAGAACACAGAGATAGACCAAAAACCCCTGCTGAAAAGAGGCAAAGGACAGATCAGAGTTATTTTAAATTTTTTTTCCTAATTCATTCCAGAAACCCCAGTTACATTCCCATTATACCCATTATTATTCAGATTTCCGCCATAACTTGGTGAGACTTGAGGCTGGATTGCAAAGAAGCTCTTGGAATAATCTGCATCTCTCCCTTCAGAATACATGACATGACCAGAGAAGTGATCGGCCCACATGTCATAGGTAAACTCTTTTGCAGAGACACCCTCATTCTCCTCCCATTTTGTGCTTTTCTCCTTCACCACCTTAGGACCTGGTGCACGTGCATGCGGTGCAATTGGTGAGGTTTTGGCTAGGAAAATGGAGTTGTTGACATGTGGGCCCGAGAAGACCAGAGAGGGGTAGTAGGAAAGCTCATTATCTATTTTGCTGGTCATTTTGGCTTCCTTGCTGGGTGCACTTGGTCTAAATGTATTAGCTGTAGGATTACTGTCGGGCGAAAGAGGCCAAGCCTGTTTAGGAGTTGATCCGCTAGGGGATAAAGGTGAGGAAGGGGTTGAATTGCTACTGTGACTGCTAGAGACCTCCAATTTTGCAGCTAAATTTGAATTATTACTAGGTGTGCGTTTCTTTTTGCGTTTTCCCTTCTCTCTGACAACTCTGATTGTGAGGTTGTTGGTGTTGTCAGTTTGTGGTGCCTCAACTGATGCAGGCACAGGATCCTTTGTGGGTTTGAGCGATGAATATAATGGTGTGGCAGATTTCTTCAGCTGGTCAGATGAAGTTAGGTCAGTGTCAAGCCGTTTCGGTGTGCTCTGGCAGATTGGATAGTTTGACATAAAAGGTGATCGCTCCTGTTTTTTCTGTTCTCTTCCAACCGACCTGTTGATTTACAAGACTACGTCAAATTAAGAAATAAAGGTTTCTAAAAGGAGGTAAGCTTAAATGTGCTTACATCAAACTCTACTCATAGAGGAAAACTGAAATAAATCCGATTAATGAAATAACAATAATAGTATTCTCAATTGTAGTACATGGACTTACAGCACCAAAACAGATAATATACAATAGACAATGAAAGGAAAATATCAGTCCTCTGAAAAAGGAAAAGAAAGAAGGTACCTGGAAGCTTTGGTGCTATGATGGAAGAACAGCCTATTGTCATCTTGACCAGCACAGTGTTCACCATTATCCAAACGAAAGTAATACTCGCTGGAACCCAATGTCAGAGAGAGAGGCATCACTCGCACAAACACCAACACAACTGCAAAAACTATTGCAGCAAATAAGAGAAAACAAGAAACTCTCCAGTACGCTGACATCCTCCTACACTGACCCACCATGCACACGGGCACTTGCACCTTCATTGGAATTACAAAGATGCCTCCGGCCATGACCAGCTCAAGATCTCTCTGAACCATACCAGAAGAAAAGTCAGGCCGGTATGAGACCCCGATCAACTCTGATTCACCCGGAAATAGATTGAACCCAAGACAATTGCGACTGATGGTAAACCCTTCTGACCTGCAGTCAGTACCCGATACCCGTATCTTTTTAATCTCCAATGGCAGCTCACCTGTATTTTTTGCATATATCTCCTTGGAAAATTGATACTCACATGAGGGGCACTTCACCTCAGATTGAAGAGAGGAGGAAATATTTTTTATTGGGTCTGCATCCAATTCAAATTCAATCTTCCAGACAGGTTCAGATCCATCAATAAGGGAGATTGAGTGTGACCCACCTGATGCACTGAGAGAGACCCATTCTATACCTGAAATGTTGTTTCGAATAAAGGCTGAGCTGGACCAGGTACACCGGCTTGAGGGATGGAATATTACAGGGCCTAATGAAGCAGATTCAAATGGGTGCAGGACCACCTCCATCAGACCTGAATCCGCTACCGAGAAGCCAAACCTTGTCTCAATTGTTCCGATTTCTGGGGATCTGGTTGGAAAGGTGTGCTCCGATGAGTCGTCATCAGAGGTCTTGCAATTTGTTATAACCTCCTCAGAGTTCAGTACCAATTGTACCACTGCTGACTTGGGGCCAGGATTCTTCACTGTTATGGGTTGAGAGAAATGGGACCCAATTTGCACTGGAGGGAACAACACAAGTTGATCAATTAAAAGTGAAGACCCGGCTGCTTTCCCATGGGATAACCAATTTGCAAGTATTAGATCACTAGCCTCAACTTCTCCAAAGGGAGAACTCTGTATTAAGAAATAAATAAAAACGGTTATTAGGGCAAGAGATTATTAGCTTATGTATGAGTTATTAACATAAAGATTTAGTGCCAACAATTGCTGGTACTGGCTACCATCAGGCTATCAGTTAAGACTGCTCCTATACAGGCCTTATACCACAGCTGTCCTAATATTGACCTATTCTTTTACCATCCTACTCTATCTTAACATGGAGTCAAATTTTCTAATTTCAAATTTGATCCCTGTAGTTTGTATTTTTATAATCCAATTTAAAAGTTACAAGATACCGGCCTATTTCAAGCTAGTCTAAATTTCTGCATGTAAAAAACAAGCCACTAACTACAAATTGCAAGTTCAAAAGTTTTAGTACCTTCTCCTCAGTCAAATCTTCCAAAATGCCCCCAAATGATCTTGTTTTCACATTCATTGCCTCTTCCTGTTGTCTTTCTGGTACTGATTCTAAATCGGCACCTGCATCTCCATTGGAGACACGAGCAAAATGTTCACATGGGATCCTAAGAAAAGCATTAGAAGAGTGATTTGTCTCTACGACTACATTGCACTCTAATTCTGCCCTTCTAATTTCTGACATTGCATTCCTCGACTTATGGCTTATCAGAGCTACAGCAGTTGTACTTGCGGGAAAAAGCACCAAATGTTTCACATACCTAATTCCATACATTTTGTCACCTTCTTTCTCTTCAAAAATATTCACAATACTCAGCGAATCCAACCCGTCATTTTTTAAATAAAGAGTAAAAATCAATCCACTTCCATCACATGCCATGTGATAGTTGAACGAGGCTGAAATTGAACCCCACCCCATAAGAGCACTGTAAGTTGGATTATCATGCACTTGCACCTCAAGTGGTACAACTACTGTACTGACCCTTTGTGTGATACCATTTCTCAATTTCATGCAAATTGCACCAAACACTTTCCCTTGTGATTCAGCTTGTAATCTCAGCTCTACAATTGCATCACCATTCTTGGGCAAAATCTCCCACTTATTAATGGGTCTAAGATCTACTCTCAGTAATTCATTCCATTCATTCCCCGTATTGAACCACTCGACTTCACTAGAAGAAGTGGCCGACGTATCCAATTGGCAAATGGCATGGTTTGATTGGCTCACAGATTCTGAGGCAGACATCCACACGGCCACCTCTTCTACATAAATTGATTCCTCGAAAGGGTTGTGTATAGACAAGGTCTTTGACAGAACTCCACTTAAGTGCAAGTCGATACCCACTAGAGGCTCAATCTTGTAAGGCGAATCAATGGCAGCTCCTTTTGCTTGTAAAACAAACCCTCCAAAGCTCGTTTGAAGCACAACTTGTGCAGAACTTGAGCCCAAATTTCGAGGCAGGAAAACAAAATAAATGGAGGCATTCTCTCCTGGTTCAATTGAGACCTCATCAAAATTGTATGGGTAAAATTGCGGGTCGGTACAATACGGCTCATAAACATCCAATACACTGTCTTTGTTCAGATTTGTCAGCGTCAAGGTTGAAATTGAGGCCCCATATAGGCTAGTAATGCCCCAATCCAACAAAGAAGGGGTTATCTCCACACTGAGAGAGGAAGGAGACCTGTTAAGCCGGCCTATTTCGGCACCTTTGATACCTTCTTCCAAATCACCTGTTACCCCATTTGAAGCTTTCATCCAATCATCAGGAATTAGTGGAGCTTGGCATGAGGCTGTGTTATAACCTCCAAAACTCCTATGCACACCGTCTGTAGACTTAGACTCAACTGAAGAGCATGTGACCACATCTCCATTGGTGAGGCTGAAAGAAACTGATTGCTCGGGATTAGTGTTGCCTGTTTCATGCTGTTGAGATGATCTTACTGAAAAATCCGGTTTGACTGAAGGGAAGCAGAGGGAAGCGGATTCGGAGCACAAAGCCCCAAACCCAAAACAGGTCGAAGAAGAACCGAACTTGAGCTTGTTTGAAGAGGGAAGAATCTCCGGTTGTGAAGCCAAGCTGTCGCTTCCCTCAACAGAAAAGAAAAGAGGGAAGCTGAGAAGAAGCAGATTATACAGCATCAAAAGGTAGAAGTTTTCCCTGTAAATAAGAAATGGAAGGGAGGAGTGTTATAAGTGTTATAAAAGACACTATTATCAAGTTTGCTAGAAAATACAAAAACCTTTAGTTCAATTGATTGTTCCAAAAAAAAAAAAAATAAGAGAAGATAATCTGTGTTCCACTATAAAGCATAAACTTCTACCATTTTTGTACCGCGGAGAGAGAAACAAAAGGGCAAAAAAGAAAAGCATGCTATCGAGTCTATCAATTTCTATTCCCTTCTCAAACCAGTGCCCAAAAAGAGATAACACAGAGAAATGGAAACGAGCAAATAGCTGAAAGAACCAAAATTTCTCAAGGATAAAGCAAGAGAAAAAGGAAGAAGAAGAAGCAATAAACCTGCTCATGGCGCATAATCAGTTTTGCTTCAACTCAACGCGAGCTAACCATAATAGACAGAGAGATTGTGAAGGTATGTACGTTGGTCTGTCTATTGAGAAAAAAAAAAAAAAATTCAATTTATTTCGTTTGTATTTCTATGTTGCGGCTAGGAAGAGAGAAAGAGGGCAGAGAAATTAATTGGGACAAGGAAGGGGAGACTACAGTGGTATGAGCTAAGCGAATTGGAATCCACAATTTCCGTACTTTCTTAATACCTCTTAAAGTTACATTTTTGCCCCTTCTCACGTGCCACGCACGCCGCCCCAAATTGAATTTAAAACCATTTGTTTTCTCTTATTGCTCTTCTCATTTTGTTATTATGTTTTCTTTTGGGAAAGTGTAAAAGAAAAGCGCATTTCTAGGAATTTGAATAGCCGAAATGGCAAATATGCTACCTAGTAACTACTACAACTAACAGATTTTATTTCTTTTTTTGTTAGTTGAGCTTAAAAGGAAGTCACAAGTCATTGGTTTTTTATGTGTTGTTTCCATGAAATTATAGCAGGGAAATAAAATTGCATGATTTGTAAGTTAAAATGAATGGCGATTTCGAGAAATAATAAGCTACAAAATGTTTCTTTGCAAAGCAAGAAGGAAGTATGTATCTTATTTGTTCTTTATTTTTAGTAGTCAAGGATGATTGACAACATATAACAATATAATAAAATGATATCAATTATATAGTAAACGAAATAAATATATTTTATATCATTTTATATATACAACCAAACTGTACATTCTTTGGTCCCAATTATTTAAAAATAATATCAATTATACTATAATAATATTGCATTAAACAATCTCATAGTTGTTTTAAACGAAATAAATATATTTTATATCATTTTATATATTCAACCAAACTGTACATTCTTTGGTCCCAATTATTTAAAAATAATATCAATTATACTATAATAATATTGCATTAAACAATCTCATAGTTGTTTTAACTTTTAAGCATGAGATGCTTGAATGCATGCTTAAAAATATATCATATATTAGTTATATCTATTAATTATTCTATAAGATGACATTGACAGGAAAAATTTCTTGTTTATATTTTATCGATTGAGGTAACAAAGAGATTCTTGTATACAGGGGCGGATCTACTGTAGCACAGGGTAGGGCAACTGCCCTACCCTGAAAATCCAAAACTAATTTACAAATACTGTGTTTTGGACCTTTGTCCTACCCTGGAAATTGATATTGCCCTACCCTGTAATTGATTATCTAAATTTTATGGAGTAGATTGTGTTATAATACTATTTTTGTTGTTTTTGTTATCATGCTTTATCTATTATCCGATTACCTAATGGGTTTGGATCCGATTCAATAATTTCTTGTCCTACCCTGATCAAAATCATGCATCCGCCCCTGCTTGTATATGCTTATCTCATTAAATATGAGAAAGGTTGGAAAACTAAAAATAACTAGAATAAAAACTTGAATTTGCTTGGACCTGAGCTTGACTGGTATTCTAGTTCAATTTAAATGAGACAAGGACTTCTCTTTACAAGTTATGATCTAATATAATTCGAAAAGGTGATCTATTAGTCCCAATTTAATTTTATCAGGATAAAAGTAATCCAAATACATTGAAAATTAAGTCTAATTGATACAGTACATCAATCTGTATGATTCAAAATCTAAAAAAAAAAAAACACGAGATCAAACGGTCTCAATCTGAAGATCCAAAATAAATATTTAATTTCGAACTAATATGTCTAATTGCCATTTAATTGTTGATCTATTGAAAATTTATGTCGAGAGAACGGGGATTTATTGGTGCACCGCGCACACAAATTTTTCTGAGGCAAATATCTCTAGAAGTTACTAAACTTTTTATGTGATAATAAATTGGTCAAAAAAATATTACTTTTTCACGAACACACTTAATTTTCACACTACTTTAATCAAGTCTCTTCGTCGGTTATTTTATTAAAAAAAAGCTAACAGAAGAATGATGGTCACGTTCTTAAGAAGACATGTCCAAACTAGAAAAAGAAATTGTTCATCATAACATGTGTTTAGTTCTACCTAGATAAAGTGACTCTGATAAATTGAAATTTTAGTAATTTTCGTAAACTAAAATTTCGTGATCAATTTATATAATATTTTTCAAACTAATATGTTTAATTGTCGATCTATTGAAAATTTATATCGAGAGAACAGAAATTTATTGGTGCACCGCATGCACAACTTCTGCGGAGGTAAATGTCTCTAGAAACTACTAAACTTTGTCTATGGTAATAAATTGGTAAAGAAAATTAATGTTAATTTAGTAATGTCTCTAGAAACTACTCAACTCAAGATAAAGTGATCGTAATAAATTGAAAATTCAGTAACTTCCATAAATTAAAATTTCGTAATCAATTTATATAATATTTAATTTCGAACTAATATGTTTAATTTTCATTTAATTGTCTATCAATCGAAAATTTATGTCAAGAGAATAGAAATTTTTCGGCACAAATTCTTCGGAGATAAATGTCTCTAGAAACTACTCAACTTTGTCTTTGATAATAAATTGGTAAAAAAAAATCAATGTCTTTTCACGATCCACTTAATTTTCATACTATTTCAAGCAAGTCTCCTGGTCAGTTATTTTATTCAAAAGTTAACAGAAAGTTAGGTCTTGTTCGGCAGCACAGTGGGCTGGGAAATGGGTACGGGAAAAAAAAAAATTTGAACTAATTTTTACTGTTCATGTGAGAAAAAAAATTCAGTCTGAGTGAATTTTTTTTTTCCCACGTGAATAGTAAAATTCGGGGAGCAGCCGAACAGGCCCTTAGTGATCGCGTTAATAAGAAAATATGTCGAAAACCAGAAAAAAAAAAAAAAAAAAAGGATTGTTCATCCTAACGCGTGTTTAGTTCTACTTAGATAAAGTGACTTTGATAAATTGAAAATTTAGTAACTTTAGTAAATTAAAATTCCGTAATCAATTTATATAACAAATAAAAAATAAAAGTGATCTTAAAAAAAAATTACACGGGTTACCTACGTTTAAGAGTGTGCAAGTCTAGTTTGTTTAATTGAATCATAACAAATAAACCACAATCAGAAATTTGAATATTAAATAACAGAACTCTTAAACAAAATCAATTGGGTAAAGATTTTAACAGAGGAGTTTTGGCTTCATGCAGCGCACAAACCATATGCAGCGCTGTTTTAATTCTACCTTCCATGCGCTGCATGAAGCCAAAACTCCTCTGTTAAAATATTTACCCAATCAATTGGCATGGTAAAGGGGAAAAAACGGATATGGAAAAATTGGTCGTAGTAGTTTCTTTTTTAGTCAATTGCTCAGTAAAATGAATGCATGCATACATCCATTGTATGAAAAAAAAAAAAAAAAACTCTTAAATATTGTTCAACGTTATTGGAAAGAAAATGTAAAGGGTATTTGTTAAAGGACGATGAAGGTTATTATTATACATGGAATGTAAAAAGTCGTAAAAATGGAGTAGAACAAAAAGGACTTTACAAGCTAATTATTAATGGGCAGCATGATAATTCCAGCAAGATTGCTAAAAATAAGCATGCTTACAAAATTGTTAAATGAAATGCATGCTATAAGATTATTATTATTTATAATTTGTGCTTTTGAACCCTCCTCTAATATAAATTAAAGAACCCAATATTTTAGTATAAAATGGTTCAGTAATTTGAATCTGGTCCAATTAAAACACTTCGATAATTAAATTTTATCTCCATTTTGGTGATAAAACAAGCAAACCAAATACCTAATTAATGAAAATCCTGCCGGGATTATCTCATCTATAATATCATTTGATAAATAAGCAATCATTTGCCATTGGCAACCACCAAAATACAATGAGAATCAATTTCAAATTCTCAACCACTTAAAATGGTGAAACGAGGTGCATCTTCACTAAGGACAGGATCGACTTTTCACATGCGTATTCGTCTCTCCGAGAGAACCTAATCAACTTTATTAGGTCTTTTGTTGTGCATTGCTAGGCGCACTCTCTAGCGTACCCAAAGCTCTCAACTCTCAAGAGTATCCCCTTAGATACAGTAGGTCTTTAAGATTCACATCAGGTTAAGATAAACGATCCAGATTTTATTATACCAGGTCAGGTACCTAACTGGATTTGAATTCCGCTATGTACCTAATATAATGGATTAATGAAGACGAAGAAAATGAGGTGAGATTATAGTACGATATTTTTTTATTAAATTAATAGTGTAATAAAATATTGATGTTAAACTAAAACGAATTTAATTTTTAATTGTCAAAATTAAATCTTGCCTACTAAATATTCTTGAACGCGTCATACTTTTAGAACCCTAACTGACAATTCAAAAAAAATTCGTTGTGGTATAAATCAAAACTAATAACGATGAAACTTTTAAACTTTCAAGCCTGATGAATTATTCTGAAATTTACAAAGAGAAATTGACAATCAATACTCAAATGAGTGTAAATAATTGAACATTTTTACATTATTATGACCTATAAACAAATATTAAGTTATCATTTTACATAAAAAACGAGACCATAATTACAAGTCATCACAAATTAAAGAAAAATTAATTAGCATTATTATTTCGAATCTTTGTGTCAAATTTAAGATGGAAAATACTCGAGCAGCAACAACATTAACTATATATTCTTAATTGATATGACGTAACCCATTAGAACAAAAAAAAAGAAAAAAAAAGTACGTCTAGCTGATTTGATATTACCAAAAAAATCTCCAATAGGTAATATCCAACTTACCATATTAGGATGTACAAGGGAATAATCAGCGCTTGGTTATTATACACTACGGGCCTGTTCAGCGGACACTTGGGCATAGGAATGGGCACAAGATTTGAACTGATTTTTACTGTTCACGTGGGAAAAAAAATTCACTCTGAGTGAATTTTTTTTTCCCACGTGAACAGTAAATGACCGAATAGGCCCTACATGACTAAAGAGTGAGTACCTCCCAAGATACATGACCGTGTATAATACTCGTAGTTGGACCAAAATCAATTTAGTGTCTATTTGAAATACATGATAGTCTGATTAAATTTCGTATCATATTAGAAATAGACAATTCAGATCTCATTTTAGACGGTCAGGTATTGCACTGGATTTGAATTTAATGGCTAAACATGTATCTCAATTTCCAAATAGTGGTATCAATGACATTCTTTTATTTGTTTATCTGGCTAGTGTCAATAGGTAGTTTTTTTTTTTTTTCATTTAGCTCGTCTGGTATGGATAAGGATGAAGTTTTTTCTGATTAACTTAATGGGCAAAGACTATTTCCTATCCATTATTCTACAAAGTAATTATCAACAATAAAATTATATATACAAATATGTATTTATATATGATACAATATATTTATGACCCAACTATATATGATATAACTCTAAATTTATTTGCTTTTTCATTCGTTTTTCAGATAAATTAGTTATATTTACATTTTTTTTCTTCTTTTCTCTTGCTTTGAAAAATATTTCACAGGAAACACAAATCGGAGTGTAAATGGCATCCTTTTTATTTGTTTACTCGACTTGTACTGTATTTGATAAGACAGTTATAAGGAAAGTTTTTTTTCGTTAGCTTATCGGATACAGGTAAATGTAAATTTTTTTTCGAGAACTTAACGGATACTAGTACGAAAATGCTTCCACCAAATTCATATCGTACCCATAGACACCCCTAATCCAAAAACTTTATTTTTTATTCAGTAGTTTTGAATTCTATTAGAATTTGACGAACTGTACAAATAATAATAAGATATCTATTCCATATTATTTATAAAATTAACAAACTTACTTATTTTCCTTAACAAAATAATCAATATTGTATATATTGTTTAAATTAAAATAACTAATATTTTATAAATTATATGAAGTTTAAACCTCGCTAAATTATTTGAAATTCGTGAACTTATTACCATATTGGAAGAATAATATGTGTGTGTATTTTTGTTCACTTAAAAATGCAAGCATTGAAAGCTACGTTTGCATTTCTGCAGGGACCACATTAGTGGAACCTAATTCTCTTCCCTCATATACTACAACGTTAAACAATTGGAAATGATGGAGAAGCAATAAAATCACGCCACGTGTAAAATAACGGGAATTTAACGGCAGGATCAACATGGTGGCGCTATCTCTATCCCACAAGATTCCATTCAGCCATCTTGTGCTATGGGCTCCTAAGTTTTGAAACCTAATTAGATCGTACGGATAGAATACTCACATACAGTGTTCTAAATAACGTGTTATAACGATGCAATAGCGGCACTATAGTGTTTTTGGACCTTAAACGCTAAGCTATAGAATAAAAGTGCGTTATTTCAGCTACGACTGCTATAGCGGTAATAGCGGTCTGCTATTTGCACTACACGCTATGCTACATAAGTTTTTATTTAAAGGCCCAAATTAAAAATTTATTTCAAGGATCAATATTTTTCAAAATCCATATTGCTTTTGTTTTTAAAAAGAAAAAGATAGATAGTTTATGTCATGATGTTTAGTTTTTTTTTTAATAGAAAATGATATATAGTTTATATCATGATGCTTAGCTTATTTTGAATGAAAAAATATAGATAGTTTATGATATTATTACTTTATTACGGATATTTCAAATAGCAATTTGGACTTTGTACTTGTTCAATATGAATATTCTAATTCCTTAATCAACTTTGTGTTACTTATTGCTCTATGAGATTTTAGATAATGTTGATAATTAGTAGAAATATAAAATATAATTTTTTAAAATAAAAATGCTATGTAGGATAGCTTTTGCTATAGCTACGCTATTCGCAATATCTTTTTTTTAGCCTTTCCGTGATGACGCGATAATCGCTATTTAGAACCTTGCTCACATATGCTTTTACTTTTTTCTTATTTTTTGTGTTTTTATTTATTTTTATATATTTTCTAATAATAAAGTTTTAAACTTTATGTCAAATAAAATTGTTAAATAAGATCGAATTAACTTTTTTATGTGAATCATGTAATAAAAATAAAATTATTACAAAGAAATAGAATGGATTGATGATAACAAAGATGATATGAGATGCTTAAGTATGAACTGATTATATATTAAAAATTATTTTACGGCTATATCAAAGTTTTCTTTATTTTCAAAACTTCTTAAATTTTAAGGGTTGTTTACTATATTTCAAAATTTCTTTGGAAAATCTGTTCAAAATTTATTTTACATAATAAGAGAATTGAGTGATCACTTCAAAGTTCAAATCATTCAACTGCAGTCATTCACTGATTATATATTAAAAATTATTTTACGATTATATCAAACTTTTCTTTATTAGTTTACGCTGACCCTAACCTGTTTTTGGGGTACGCGTAGCAATTTCACTTATGTGAGGTGCGCGTTGCAAAATTTTCTTAACTCCGTCGCCGTTACTGCTTTTAGGGACCCACGGAATCTGCGCGCTTTCACTTCGTCTGGGACCCACGCATCTTATCTATTTTTGATTGTTTTTTTTTTTTCTGGTGCCGTGTACCAAATACCAATTAGCCTTGTCGTTGTCGAGTGCGTATCCCCTGAGATATCTCAACTTTTGCGTGACCGACGTGTCCGGTGTCTATTTGGGGATAGCGCAGGGGCCAGTATTATTTGTGCTTCGAGATTCGTGTAGAACGTATTTGAATGGTTGAGATTTTCCATGAAGTCTCGCAAAGTTTGAGATATCTCAGAGGATACGAATTTGTCGTTTTCACCATACGATCGTACCTCAAAGGCTCATGTTTCAGTACAATTAAATGGTGCTGAGTCATGAAGGTTGGATCGTCTGTGGCACAGTATTGATATCTCGTGATGTGCCGAGTTGTATAATTCGTAAATCGTAATACAGTCACTTCAATAGTGACAAATTCTTTATTCGATTATAATATGAATATAATTAGATAATAGTTCATAGTTTAATAATGAAGATGAAATATCAAATTGCTTCCTTGGCTAATGGAGATGATGAGAGGAAGAGAGAATGAGAGGGAGAGATCTAGATCTACTTTTCAAACTTGTATGTAATTGGAATGAATGAAAGTGGAGGGATGACACATATATAAATATATAGACTTTCACATTTATCACAATGCCCTCACATAATATCAAAACAAGAAGATACAATATGAGGACATATTAGTAATATCATATATTAATGGTCCATTAGACCATTGGTCCATCCAACTTTCATTCCAAAGGTTGCTTCCTCTCTAAGCAACATCCATCTCATATTGTTGACAAGGTCAACAGTCAAAATCAACTCTCTTTTGGTCAAACCTCCATTCAAATGGCTGTAACTTTTGAACCGTAAGTCCAAATTGTGTATACTACATATCCACATGCTCGTCTACTAATCCTCTATCCTTTGGTATAATCTAATTAACCAAACTAGCAGTATTAATAAACTTTAATATATGTTTAATCTAATTAAACATATACCCTCATATAATCAAATCATCATTTGTACAACCAGGTACCAAATTGATTTGACTATTTTCATATCTCTTATAGTGTTGATCAAGATAATGTCCTACATTATTTGATTAGCTGTGCATGCTGTTTCCAACATCTTAGCATGATGTCATAAACTTGTATGACATCTCGACCAGGGACCTTGTAGGTGTGACCTGCTTGGATCTGTATAATGTTGGCAACTAGAAAACGCTTTTCTAGTTGATCAAGATTAGTCTCTAGCAACATATCTTGACTACCCAATTATACAGACGATATGTATCCTGATAGTATCTTTGATCAAATGTAGACAGTGCCTGATTACACTGCCCCGTCTAGTTTCCAATATCTCATGATTGTCTAATGATGAATGCGAGACAGGATAATGTCATTCCCGCTGTATCATCGATTATGTTTCTTGATCTATGAGTAGTATATTATAATCCATTATTGAACCTTTTAATCATGGTGTGCACATATAATATAACTCTATCAAGGGACCCACAGACATCATAGCTTACTCAGCATTTACCAGGATGCGAATAAGGGATATTCGTCCTATTGACATATGCGAACTTCTCAACATAAGTTCTACACATGGAGAAGATGTTTTTATCGCTCCCCATTACAGTGAGCGATTAACACTAACCACTGATGTGCATACCTTAGGCAAGAAAACCAAATATTTCAGATATAAGACAACAACACTACATGAATAATCAATGACATAACACAGAATCCAGATGATGTTCATGTATGGTCAAATCTGACGACATATAACTCTTATATGCATCTTCGATATTAAACCAGTACGCTACCGCTTTGATCTGTGATAGCTGGATCAAACGTTTAATCATCACACTAGTCTCAGGTGTAATTAGTGTTCCTTGCTAATTACCTTAACCAGATACTTTAAAGTTCATTATTTTTATTCATTGGTTGCTACACAATCTAACAATTAGATAAACCACAAGTAATGCAACTTAAGACAATAAATTGACTATCGTCAACCAATCATATGAACAAGAATTACAAACAAAATGTTTGCTCTAGGACACCCAACTCTATCAGGATTCGGGTTTTGTATCCGATAAAAGAGGTGGCGAGCAGAGGGAGTGTGCAGGGGGGCGCTCAGGCAGAGGCCATTGAGGCGGGGGGGGTGGCAGAGGTCGCTGAAGGGGGTCGCAATCTCAGTGGCCCGTCGAGGTTTTTTTTAATAGAAAGAGGACCCGACTTGTGTAGATCGACCCGTTTCCAAATTCTCACCATTGACAGCCCTCGGATTGACTCCATTACTGTAGCAAGGGTTTCAGCTAAAGCTTGCAACTGCACCTCCAACTGCTCTAACGAGCTGAATTTATTCTCCATCCTAGATCCACTATTTTATTTTTGGACGATCTCTAGAATTTTTGTTGTTTCCTATGGAATTTGTGTAAAATTGCCTCTATTGCGACGGGATGAAAATGGAAGAGATGAAGACAAAATGGAAAAAAAGAAAGTGAATTTTTAATTTCTAATTTGGTACTCTGACCGTTAATTTGATACGATTCTGATTGTTAGAATCCGGGGACGTAGCTTTTACGATTCATTTTTCTGTATACAAATGCTCTATTCTAGTAAATTATGTTGTCAGCCTGTGGAATACTACAAATTATCCGACGTTCGATTGGAGTTGTTTGATTTGCATCAAGATTTGTACACACATGATCTATACAAATTTCTAAGTTGTTGGCACGAATTTTGATACAGATTAAGAAAGCTTCGACTAATCATCAGATTAGACTGACCGACCCCAATTCTCAGTTCGTAAACCTTATGCATTACTAATTACGTGCGCATGGATCCCACTCAACAACTTTTTTTTTTTTCCCGAAAACTTAGTAGTGACTACCGAGGCTATATAGGTTTGTTTACAACATTAGGTCCTACTAATTATTACAACAATGTTAAGTTAGAACAGCAGTAGAATTTGTAATAAACCGTGTGCCTCTAACAGCCCCCACTACCCACTCAACTACCTACAATTAAGAAAATTAATTAGCATCAGTCTGTCAATTATTTGTTTTTAAGAGCATATATGATTTAAATATGGATATTAGTGCGCTCCATACAATGAAGAAACTAATAAAAATTCAACTGAGAAATTAAATGATGATTGTCAAATTGTTGTTGGTCGCCACTTCTCTAAGCTATCTCAGATGCATAAATTATCTAATTAATTAATATCTCTCCAGGTGGAATTGTTTTTTTTTTTTTTAAATAATCAGTAGGTTAGGTGGAATTGTTATATTAACAATTGAGGCAGCTGCTGCACCAATAATTAATTAATCAAGGCCTTACTTGATGCAGGTTAATTTAGAGGCAGCTTAACTGAGAGCTTATTAATTTTGGACCACCAAAATGTTTGGATTCCTTGCTTGCGAATATTTCTGTGCTTGAATCTTTGTGCCACCAATAATTTGTGCAAACTGGAATCAGAGTAGGTCCGATGCCCATCGGACCTACCTTGGTTCGATGGGTGTGATGACCATTCGATCTGCATCAGAATTTGTGTGCTCTGCATCAAAATCCGTACACATATGCATCAATTTCCGTACGCATAGATCTTGATGCTAATCGTACTGTCCTAGAGCTAATTGAACCTAAATGTAGGTCCGATGCCCATCGGACCTACTCCTATCTACAAATGTGGAATTCATATCACCTAAGATACTCAATTTTTAAGTTCGAATCTGGTCTATTATTATACACTAGCACAAATTTTAAAGAATTATCTCGTGTACTACAAACTTGGGCCGGATTGACCCGTATTATGATCGGACGGTTCAAATTGAAACTTAAACGGTTCATTAGCTCAAAAAAAATGGGGACTTCAAATTATGTGACCTCGTGGAGTCCAAGAATCTTTTTGTCTGGCTTTAGAGCACAAACGTTTGATTTATTAGTGACAAAATTTAGTGGCAAAATGAAACGCTCTATGTGTGAAAGAAGATTACGAGTTTGAAATTCAAATAAAATTTAAAAGTCTAAAAATTTATTTTGAAGAAATTAAAAATAAAGTCTGAAGTCCGAAGTCTGAATCAACATTTGTTAGGTTCTTGGTTCTGTTACAGGTTATAAATGTTGTCAGAAATGTTATTTGATCGATAGAAAGCATCCGTGGGATATGTCATATGTCATATCTAGGTTTGATAAATAAATTATGTGGAAGGCCAGTAGCAACCTCTAGTCCCAACTATGAGATCAGGAATATTTCTGGTACTCCATTCATTTAACAAATAATGCTGGAAACTAAAAAAATGTTACTACTATTGTACTTCAAATTCTAATGCAATTTTAACAATATTTTTTTCGTTAAAAAATGATGAAATTGATCGGAATCTAAAATTTCTTATCAAAAGACTAATTATTACAAAATTATAATAAACTATAATTGTTTTTTTTTTTCGATTTCTTTCAAGAAAGAGATAAATTCGTGTAAGAATTTTTTTTCTTAAATAAACAAAGAAATATAAAAAAGATCGAACGGTTGAAAACATGAATGCATGATGTATCATTTCTAAGGACCTTCAGTACTAAACTATATATTTCTATCATGTATTATTTATACACAGCTTGTCTATGTGACGATGAACATATATATAGAATTTTGCTATTGTGCTTCATGAAGTAAAACCCATATTGTACTTCACGCTCATACACCCATTTCCAAAATCCAAATCGTCAATCCGACCGTTCAAGTTGTTCTCCATATTGAAATGTGCTTGGAGACCAAATTTTACATTTTTTGGAATTTTTTTACTATTTATTAAGCCACTTTGAAAATCGCTGATCCATTGGTCCAGAAATTTTTACTGTTTTTTACTATTCACAATGGATCAGCGATTTTCAAAGTGGCTTAATAAATAGTAAAAAAATTCCAAAAAATGTAAAATTTGGTCTCCAAGCACATTTCAATATGGAGAACAACTTGAACGGTTTGGATCGACCATTTGGATTTTAGAAATGGGAGAATGAGCGTGAAGTACTTCATGAAGCACAATAGCCCTACTCCATATATATAATATTTTAATTTTCCAAATTATGTGAAATTTGATATCTGATCAGAACTAGTACGTACGTATGCCATCGATGTAATATCTCCTTATCAATAGGATTTAATATACATGAATTTGATTCCTTGTATACTTGATCAATATAAATTGTTTGGTTAGGTGTAACCAATGGTTAAAGGTCCAATATGTTTGACAAGCATGTCTACACTCTAGATCTACAGCTGTTTACGTACTAGGGATAAATTAAAACCGTCATATTAAATACAAAATGTTAATTGTCACCTCCGATATATATTCACTGTTATTTCAAAGGAATGATAACTTCACTCTTAATTCGCAACTCACATTCCCCTCAAATATAATTTCGTCCTTTTTTTCGGAAAAAAGTGTTTATATTAGGAGAGCAGGGTTAAAATGTACTATTGGTTTTGTACTTTAATCATGCTCAATGTTTTTCGTTTTTAAAGTCCGATCAGTCAATCTGAACCACTCAATATAATCTTCATATTAAAATGAGCTTGGAGACCAAATTTTATATTTTTTGAAATTTGTTTACTATTTTTTTTATACAAAATCACTGTTTTTATATGATTGTGAACCATAAAAAATAATGATTTTGTATCTATCTAATTAAAAATTAGTACAACAATTTCTTAAAATATAATATTGCCTCCAAACACATTTTAATACGGAGATCATGTTAAACGGTTCGGATCAACTGTTCAGATATTGAAAACGAAGATAAGGATGTGGAGCATAATTGGAGCACAAAACCAATGGTGTATTTTAAGCCTACTCTTATATTAGATTAATAAATAAAAACTCTATAAACTATATATTTACTTACTGGACAGTTTTTAATTTGAACTTCTTTATGATTATTCAAAAAAGAAAAAAATAATACATACTTTGAATGCTATGTATAAACGCTTCAAGATTTAGATATAACTAATATGCATGTTAAGTGTAAATATTTTGGAGGTGCAGTTAAGGAGTGTAGAATATGGAGTATAATAACTCTGCTCTATATACACACACAATGTAATTCCGCATAAAATATTCAAATGTAATAATTCATCTTCGGGCCATCTTTGTTTGCAACGTTCAAACATACTAAATAAAAATTGAAGAAAAAAAAAACCTATATTTTCTTTATCAGTACTTGATGCAAAAGCTGAAATCCTATATGAAATGCTAAGGAGTAAGGCTACGGTAATATGTATTTTACAGAGCGGCTGTGCTATGATTTCATATGTTTTAAAATTCAAATAATTAGTCTGAACTGCTCATCACAATCTCTATATAAAAATGTACTTGCATATCAAATTATCTTTTTTAGAAGCTTTTTTACTATTTTTAAATAGATAAAAAATCACTTGATTTAAAAATTCTGATCCATCCAAAATTAGTGATTTTCTACTTATTTAAAAAATAGTAAAAAAGTTCTTAAGAAATATAAAATTTGATCTCCAAGTATATTTTTATACAGAGATCATGTTTAATAGTTCAAAATTGACTATTTGAACTTTAAAAATAAAACACAGACCCATAACTCACGAGTCGATCCGTTACTCAATGCCAAACTGTCCACCTTAGAAAATAAAAACACTGTTTACAATTTGAAGGACAGACATGTTGGATCTTCCAATCGGCTCAACTGGTAGGTGATTGAGCATGTAATAAATTATGTGTAGCATAAATCAAAGTTAGTTTAAGGTACTAGTCGATGCAGAGAGCAACTACCTATTGTGTGAAAGTCGTCCATGGGTTGGTGCGATTGATATATATATTCGCTTTCTTCGACTGAAATAGCAACATCAAAAGTACAAAAAACAAAAGAAAAAAAAAAAAAAAACAGAGAGAACTCGGCCTTGGTGGGAAAGAGGCCGAGGTACTTAGTTAGGTAGGTGAGTAGGAGAGAAAGAAAAAGAAAAAATAGCCATATATGGACCTTCCCGTTCTAACTGAGATAGGAGTCGGACTTACATTTAGGTTCAATTAGCTGTAGGACTGTATAATTAGCATTAAGATCTATATGCACGGAAATTGATACAAACTTGTACGGATTTTGATGCAGAGCACACGAATTTTGATACAAATTGAATGGTCATCACACCCATCGAACCAAGGTAGGTCCGATGGGCATCGGACCTACTCTGATTCCGTTCTAACTAGGATCTGTTTAACATGAAATGGTGCTCTTATTGTAGGGTCCTGGCTGTTGGTGAGTGGTGACTAGTCTAGTCAATTAAAGGGAATCTAATATAATTAATTAATTATCATTGTCCAAAAATGGACGCAACATGCAGTGTTTGTGTGAGTGACGCGAATGGACACTGGATTATTTTTTTCATAACAAATGCAGTGGTCTTTCATGAATAATGAATAATGTAGAATCTTTGTTTTTGTTTTTTATAGTAAAGATTGAAGATCAAGCAATCGAATTACTTAATATTCACAAAAAATATTTTATTTGAGTTTCGAAGACCAAAAATTGATTGTCATAGAATCTTTGACTTATAAATACAATATAATTATAAATTTGAGACGTATACACTCTCATAATTGCGCACAGAAATATTAATAATTTTCAAATTATATTGTTTTTATCGCCGAAGATCATGCATTATTCATCAAAGACCATATATTTATTATCATTACGGTATAATTAATTTAAAATATCAAAATGTTAACTACATTACGTCATAACATAATATTTTGAAAATGTTAATTTGACGAAAATTTGAATTTAGTTCATTAACTAATTTCATCGAAATTATTCTTCTTTTAGTGTGTAAATACCCGAACAGTTTGATGTATATTTCATACATAGAAAATATCCCATTTTTTAAAATACCCTAAAAAAATAACAAAAATAACCTCTGATTTTAATTTTTTGAAAAATACTCTGACTGCCTCACTGTGGGGCGGTTCTCTCTCTCTCTTTTACTAAAATTGAGTAATTGAGTAGTGCAATTGTTCATCAATAAGTTTTTATAATGATTGATATCAAATAGATAATATAAAACCATGACTAAATGACAGAACAAAACATAAATATTATATTAGTTCAATTAAAAAAAATTAGGAACATTCTTCTTTCAGACGGATGTATATGAATGCTCCAATAGTTATACACGGTTTTATGTTGGGCAAATTTGTCGCTAAATTCTGTTTAGGCTTATGGTGCGGAAAGAACGCAAAATCAAAATTTTACTTCTATCATAAGCCAATGATCTACTCCTTGATTGATTTCTAAACATAAATTTATTTAACACTTAAGTAAATTAAAATAACGATTGTACCTTTTTTTTAATTCGAATTGGAAGTGCAGTCTGACTCTGATTCGTAGCACCAGAAATCTAGTGCCTCTATCAGTATCCACCAGGAACAACCAGAGAGTTGATATTTCTTTTGCCATAAATACTATACCAACGGTATTCAAAAAGCCGTTATTTACGGTAAATCACTATTCACCGTAAATACGCTAATTTATGTGAAAACACTATTCACAAGAACAACTCTTTGTTCTCGCAAGAATATATATATGGATTACTGAATTTTCAGCAAATCACTATTTGAGAGAGAAAATATTGTTCGAATCAGATCAGATTCTAATTCATACTTGGATTGGATTTCTTATTTTTTTTCTCCACCCTTCCACCATTTATATAGGCTTTTAATGGCGGTTCTAAATGTCAAAATTACATTTTCAAAGTTGGTTTTGGGGAAAATTACCAAAATGCCCTTTGGCCCAAAATTCAAATAAATCAATTTGGGCTTTAACATTTAAATTTAATTTGAGCTTTTGAATTCAATTCTAAATTTAATTTAGGCCCAAATTCAAATGGGCTTTTGGCCCAAAAATATTAATTCATAATTAATATATATATATATATAGAGAGAGATGGGCTATTGTGCTTTGCAAAGTAAAGCCATCGTTTTACTTCGGCTTACTTTTTAGATTTTTAAAGTCCAAAACATCGATCCGACCGTTCAAGTTGATCTACATATTGAAATGTGCTTGCAGACCAAATTTTACATTTTTTCGAATTTTTTTACTATTTATTAAGCCACTTTGAAAATTGCTGATCACATGGTCCAGAAAAAACAGTGCAACAAAATTCTGGACCATGTGATCATCAATTTCAAAGTGGCTTAATAAATAGTAAAAAAATTCCAAAAAATGTAAAATTTGGTCTGCAAGCACATTTCAATATGTAGATCAACTTGAACGGTCGGATCGATGTTTTGAACTTTGAAAATCCAAAAAGTAAGCCGAAGTAAAACGATGGCTTTACTTTGCAAAGCACAATAGCTCATTTCTCTATATATATAGAGTGACTAAGGTCAAAGTGGTAGTTCCTAGCCCCCGGTGCTACCAAGTCGTTTTCGGATTTTCAAAGTCCAAATGGTCGATCCGAACCGTTCAAGTTGTTCTCCATATTGAAATCTGCTTGGAGACCAAATTTTACATTTTTTGGAATTTTTTTACTATTTATTAAGCCACTTTGAAAATTGCTGATCACATGGTCCAGAATTTGGTTGCACTGTTTTTACTGGACCAATGGATCAGCAATTTTCAAAGTAGCTTAATAAATAGTAAAAAAATTCCAAAAAATGTAAAATTTGGTCTCCAAGCAGATTTCAATATGGAGAACAACTTGAACGGTTCGGATCGGCCATTTGGACTTTGGAAATCCGAAAACGACTTGGTAGCACCGGGGGCTAGGAACTACCACTTTGACCTTAGTCACTCTCTCTATATATATATATATTGAGAGAATGGCTAATATCAAAACGTTTGTTCCTGGGCTCAGGAACAAACGCTTCCGTTCTCCCATTTCCAAAGTTCAAACAACAAATCCAAACCGTTAGATGTTCAATCTATATTAAAATGTGCTTGGAGACCAAATTTTACATTTTTTGGAATTTTTTTACTATTTATTAAGCTAGTTTGAAAACCGCTGTTTTTATGAAATTTCTGCAGCATTGAAAAACAGCGGTTTTCAAACCAGCTTAATAAATAGTAAAAAAATTCCAAAAAATGTAAAATTTGGTCTCCAAGCACATTTTAATATAGATTGAACATCTAACGGTTTAGATTTGTCGTTTGAACTTTAAAAATTGGAGAACGGAACCGTTTGTTCCTGAGCCCAGGAACAAACGTTTTGATATTAGCCATTCTCTATTTATATATATATATAGAGAGAGAGAGAGAGAGAGAGATGGGTTATTGTGCTTTGCAAAGTAAAACTATCGTTTTACTTCGGCTTACTTTTTGGATTTTCAAAGTCCAAAACGTCGATCTGACCGTTCAAGTTGATCTACATATTGAAATGTGCTTGCAGACCAAATTTTACATTTTTTGGAATTTTTTTACTATTTATTAAGCCACTTTGAAAATTGCTGATCACATGGTCAAGAAAAAACAGTGCAACAAAATTCTAAACCATGTCATCAGCAATTTTCAAAGTGGCTTAATAAATAGTAAAAAAATTTCAAAAAATGTAAAATTTGGTCTGCAAGCACATTTCAATATGTAGATCAACTTGAATGGTCGGATCGACGTTTTGGACTTTGAAAATCCAAAAAGTAAGCCGAAGTAAAACGATGACTTTACTTTGCAAAGCACAATAGCTCATCTATATATATATATGTATAGGAATTGGCTACGGTGCTCTACGCGTAGCATAGAGAGCCTCCGTGCTACGGCTCAATATTTAAGTTTTCAAAATCCTAACGGTCGATCCGAACCGTTCAACATGATCTCCATATGAATATGTACTTGCAAACCAAATTTTACATTTTTTAGAATTTTTTTACTATTTTTTTAGATAAGTAGAAAATCACTTGATATGAATGGTACAAAATTTTCAGATCAAGTGATTTTCTACCTATCTAAAAAAATAGTAAAAAAAATCTAAAAAATGTAAAATTTGATTTGCAAGTACATATTCATATGGAGATTATGTTGAACGGTTCGGATCGACCGTTAGGATTTTGAAAACTCAAATATTGAGCCGTAGCACGAAGACCTTCTATGCTACGCGTAGCATGCTAGCCATTTCCTATATATATATATATATATATATATATATATATATATAATTATTCTGAATAATTATATTTCTTGCGATTGAGATAAATTTATACAACGTGTCATACACGCTATAAATTTAATCTGGTTTAAGCTTGTCATCTCCATGACATTTATTTTATTATTAATTATAACACTTTATAATTAATCACGGGAACAGCACGTGGAGTATCTTACTATGGATTAACTCAAATATATATATATATATATAGAGAGTGACTAAGGTCAAAGTGGTAGTTCCTAGCTCCCGGTGCTACCAAGTCGTTTTCGGATTTCCAAAGTCCGAATGGCCGATCCGAACCGTTCAAGTTGTTCTCCATATTGAAATCTGCTTGGAGACCAAATTTTACATTTTTTGGAATTTTTTTACTATTTATTAAGCCACTTTGAAAATTGCTGATCACATGGTCCAGAATTTGGTTGCACTGTTTTTACTGGACCATGTGATCAGCAATTTTCAAAGTGGCTTAATAAATAGTAAAAAAATTCCAAAAAATGTAAAATTTGGTCTCCAAGCAGATTTCAATATGGAGAACAACTTGAACTGTTCGGATCGGCCATTTGGACTTTGGAAATCCGAAAACGACTTGGTAGCACCGGGGGTTAGGAACTACCACTTTGACCTTAGTCACTCTCTATATATATATATGTATATATATATATTTTTTTTAGTAAAGTGAGAAATCAAGCCACCTAACTATTTTAATATCCATAAAGGATCTTCCATCTGAGCTTCAAACCTGCGACTTTTCATACGAAAAATATTGCCTTCACCACTAAACAAAAGCATGATTCTCAACTCAAATATTACATCATTTTAATTCTTCAAATTTACTCATCGTTTGGTTGTTTAAAGGTGGAATAAATAGTTTACTCCACAACCTAACATGAACGGATGGTGATAAATTCCGTCTTTTTATAAAAAAAAAATTATGCAGGAGATACTTTTTTTTTTGAGAAAAATAATACCGTATTTATAGAAATCGTAATTTTGAAGAAAGAAAAAATAACATATTCTGATAAATCTTGAATTAAATATTTCGACACCGAAATTTCTGAAGGAGAGGGGTTTTCAATGCTCTGGTCCTGTGCATGCTCAGCTGTTCGATTTATCTAATTCAATCCAAATTAATATATTTGTTAATAGCTGATTCAGTAATCAAACAATCAATTTGAAAATTAAATGGTTGAAATATCCATCAGACTAGTTATTGACAAGACCTGTCTACTCCAAAAGAGATAAGATACGGAGATTTGAGACGGTACCCATAATTTTTTATATATAGATTTTATTAAAATAATAATTTAGTTACTTTGGTATATTGTCCTATCTACATGCCCGCCACAAAAAATTCTACATACCCTCATTTTATTTCTGAAGGAACTAAATTATTAACTAAATTATTGATTTAGTTCCTTTATAACTGTCTAAAGAAATCAAATCAATGATTCAATTCTTTATGTGGAACAAAATATATAGACAATCCATCTATTTTTCTATATTATTACTAATGAATTTATATAAATAAACATTTATGCACAGTACCCGCCGCAAAGGAATTGATCAATTGAACTCAGGAAATGGACAATGGTGCTTACTGCGGGTTAAAAAATGATAATATATTCAGGGGCGGAACTAGAAAACTAAAATTGAGAGAGCTAAATAAGTTATTGTAGTGTAATTTTGTTTTATAAGGGAAGCTAATATGTATAAATACTTATATAAATTATAAAATATAAAGGACTAAAGTGCTAATTTCTAATTGATGGACCGGAGTGGCTAAGCCACCTCTAACCAGCACTGTGTTCCGCCACTGTATTTTGCAATTCAAGAATTATAAATTTAGTGCAGTGGCATGAGTTCTGTCTCTCTATAGACTACATAGAGACGTAGGCTCAACTCTTGAAAATAACATCTAAAAATATTAAAATGTACCGAAATCCTTGATAGGAAAAAAAAAACATCAACAACGAAATTGCATTTCCATTTTAGTATTTTATTGCGATGTTAGCAAAACAAACCTATTTAAAAAGAGGGCACATAATATATATATTTATGTGTGGGACTTCACATAATACAATATTATGGCAGTCTAGTAAATTTATACGAGTATAAAAATAAGGCAAATTCTTCTATGGACATAAGGACCTATTTGTAAAATGAACATATTTTCATTTTCAAAGTTCAAACAGTCGATTCGACCGTTCAACATTATCTCCATATTAAAATGTACTTGGAGGTCAAATTTTACATTTTTTTGAATTTTTTTACTATTTATTAAGTATTTTACAAAATTCAATGGTCTGAATTTGACTAGTTTTTGTAAAATACTTAATAAATAGTAAAAAAAATTCAAAAAAATGTAAAATTTGACCTCCAAGTACATTTTAATATGGAGATAATGTTGAATGGTCGGATCGACTGTTTGAACTTTGAAAATGAAAATATGTTTATTTTACAAATAGGTCCTTATGTCCATAGAAGCATCACTCTAAAAATAAACCAACTTTTATCTCAAGAGAATATAGTATTTTTTTCATATGTGAAGCATTAAGACTTATTTTTAAGTTTCTGCTACTTATCTATGGTTCCAAAATGTTTTGCATTTCAATTTTTCAACGCCTTTGGAGATAACTTAATATCATCAACATAACTTAAAAAGGCCGACTGTAAGTGCACGTTATACTGTCATTTTAACTGTATATGTTGTCACATAGTAAAAAAGAAAGCTGCACACCAGCTGGTCAATGGGGAACTAGTTTCAGGCATGAGCCCTTTATTTGTTTCCACTATAATTTTATTGATGACCTTAATTAGACTAGCATATTCTATGGTAAAAACAAAGAAGAAATAGTACAATGGGGGAATTTATTTCTCCCCTCAAAATTTTGCAACATTTTCCATTTTATGAAAACCGCTTTATAAAATAATTGCATAAACAGCGAAGCATAATTACTACATATATGATTATGAGTCGCATATCTGACATACATTCAGACCACTCCGTGACGTGCCACAATATGCGTTCATTTTTTTCCACAAAAAAAAAATATATATATATATATATGTGTATATATATATGTATGCGTTCATTTTCTAAAATATTGTTTCATACCAACTCGTAGAATACTCTTTCGCACAAGTTACAAGTCAATAGGCGTATACCAAACATTATACTTGAGTTGTACGTATCAAAATTTTGACAGGTTAACTTCATACTAAATTAAGTCAAAAGTTTATAAATTTGATATGTAAACGTATCAATTGTAAAGTAGATTGATTTCAACAATTTAAATTTGTTGTTTCTAGTCATTTTAATAGGTTTTGAAGTTAAGCTTATAAAAAAAAAAAACTTGGTGAGTTTAAGAGCACCCTAGCTCTACTCTCGTACTTTGTCATTCTCCATTAGTTGAAAAGCTCAAATACAAGTAAAAAAAAAAGTTTCATATAGGTGCATCTTTTAATGTGCTAGGAATCATTTTTAGTCGATTGATGTTATCCTTTTATTCTCTCCCCATGCATATATATCTACACAACAGGCTTTAGTACAACGTTATAACCCAAATAAAAAATGGAAAAAGGCCGACAAGTATCCTGAAATTTGATACACCTTCCATTTGAGCGAAATCCTCAGTTAAAAGTTAAAACTTAAAAACTCAATATATACAGGAACAGGAGTAGCTCTGAAAACAATATATGATTTAACCTACTCAGATGCTTTAATTTTATTAATCAGGCCTACTTCCTGGTTGGTCCAGTGGGTTATAGCTGGTGCCTGGTGGTGAGTATGGCAATGCAATATACTCCACCATTCAATGCACATGTAACAAAAGTAAAAAGAGAAATCTTTCCTATCTACGAATGTTGTCATGTCATTAAATATTTACAATTTGCGTAAAGTAACAAATGAAAGCAATTGAAAGTTGCCACTTCAAAATAACTAATCTGCACGTACAATTGTCGCTTAAATATGTACAATTTGCATTCTCTAATGCAGAAAAAAATAACAAATGAAAACAATTGAAAATTGCCACTTCAAAATAACTTATTCTGCACTTCAACAATCCTCATCACCGAGCTATAGCCTGAAAATGAGAAGATCCCAATCAATTCATTTCAAAAGCTACAAAACTGCTATAAGGAAAGGCGTGTAACCTTTTTTTTTCTTGTCTGGGAGAATACCACCTCTTGGGATTGGTTACTCGAATTGAGAGCTTCAAGTATGCTTTCAATCCACCTGCAGATTTAACAAAATAACTAATAATGATGATGACGATAATAATAATATGATCAACCAAGTTACGTATTCAATTGTTGAAACAAAAGAGAAACTATTACCCTTCAATGCCGGGATTTTTGGGATAATAAATATTTGTGAGGCCTAATCTTTTAGCTGCTGCAGCAGTTGTTTCTCCAATGCATGCCACCGAGTTGTCCCAACCGAAATTAGATACCAGATTAACCCAGGCACTGTTTTACAAAATGTATGGTTACCTTAATCCACAAGTAATTTACTACAAATTCAGAAAAAAAATATGAAAAAAGCTACTCAAGTACCGCAAAGCAGAAGGAGAGGCAACAGCAACAACAGGGACCAAAAGAGCCTGCTCTAATTCCTGTGGGTCTACCTCTTGAACCGGTACCTTCAGAAAGTTGTAGATTTTAACAAGCTCCTTTTCTTATACCTGATTTTAACAAGTCATGCAAGGTATAAAAAATATACATAAATAAGGTGCTAAATAATTTACAGTGTCGTATGTATTGAGCCTCAAAACATCAAATCCTCGGCCTGACAAGCCGTCCTCTGCACACCAAAGGGGAAAACTCATGGTTACAAGTCTAAATATTACACTGAAATGGTCAGGTTATTGAAAAGGTTTTAACAATGCATCATTAATCTGCAAACTTCAATTAATGTTTAAATGCTTTCATTTTTTTTCATTTGTAATCCTTTTTTGGTTTGAGTTGGACCTTAAACTAATTGCTATTGCGAACAAATTAGGTCCTTACACTATTAATGTCAAGCATCGATGATGTGGCAGTCAACTGAAATATTTTGACACCAATTAAACAGACAAAACTACATCCAACAATCCTCAATAGTTTATTAAACAATTTCGCAAATAAAAGCCAAGGAACCTTTTCGAACAATGAAAGAAAGTTCTGGCCCTTCAGGAGCAGAATTTGTAAATTCGACAGAATAACTTAGTATACCTATTTCATTGCTCGCTTTTACTGAAGCAGGATACAAAATCCTACAGCTGATTTGACCCGATCTTGGAAGCTCTTGAACCAAAACTTTTCCCGTTGCTGACGAGAAAAGTAGAAAAGAGAAACAATTCTATCACCCTCAATTTAAGTGAAAAAGGTGTGAAATTATTTTGTACTTTCCACACAAGAAACAGATACCTTTAGAAGGAGAGAATGCAATCTGAAGAGGTTGATCAGGTAACTTAGATGCTTCGAGAAATGTGCTGGCCGTGCCTTGGCCGACCACTCCAACTTGCACTCTTGGATTTCCTGCCGCTCTGACATAAGGTAACTTAGATTGATGTAATTACAAATATAACTCAAAGATAATTCATATCTTTTCTACTATGATGAGATCTGACAGTAGCAGGCAAAGAACAAAAGGTTAGTTGACACAAAAATCATTTTACCCTTACTTCCATGCATCGAGGAACACTGAGCCAGCTTCCGGTGAGGTTATAATAATCCAATCAAAGCTATCATCTGGTAACAAAAGGCCAATCACAAACTAAGCAACTGAGACTAATCTACTATAATTTTAGAAAAGCCACGTATGACAGAATAAAAGGAGATGTACATAAAATTACGAAAAAATGAAAATAGAGATATTGTGGTTAAAACATACTACGCAAGAAATGAGAAAGCCTATCAGCATCTGGCCCTTGAACATGCTTTATCAGAGGAAACTCTAAACACCTGATATCATGCTTTGCCTGCAGAGCCAAATAAATACAAATCACTGTTAAGTGCTGATTAGTAGAAACACTATAAGATCGCATGCTTTCAGATTTAAAGAAATGTGCGTAATTGGAAATACACCGAGCCCTAATCCCAATTTTTTTTGCAAATTGGTGAGAGAATTTGAGGAAAGGTCAGTAAAAAAGGTAGATATACATTGATCTAGACACAGAATTTGTCCTTAGATGCTATTAAGAAATTGAGATTCATAATGGAATTACTCTTTCTCTTTCTATTGGTTCTTTCTCCTTCCAGTTAGTAACATAATTTAGGGACAATTGTTGCCATACCCATCAAAAACTTCTAAATATCCAATTTCAACATTAAAATATGAAAATTTCTTATTTCCCCACTAAAAGCGAACAACCATTATCATACCCTTTCTTTAGTTTAATTTTAAAATTTAGTTTCAGCTTATTGCAATCTTTTATTTCAAGATGAAAGGACTAATTAACCCTTCTCTTCAAACGAACACATTCTTATTGTCCGATTATGATCAATATTTTTTTTTGCATTCTAATCAATCAAATGTCGAATACTAATGTGCAAGTTTAGCTACTGGATTTGTATTGATTGAAAAAATGGGTTTGTATTGGTAGTAGTGAGTAATTGACAATCGTCTTCTTCTTTGCTATATTTTCTTTTTGCAAAGCAGGTGATGTCAAATTCTTGTAATTGATTAGAATGCAAAAAATATATATTGATCGTAGTTGGACAGTAAGAATGTGCTTGTTTGAAGAGAATGGTAAATTCAGTGATAAATGGTAATACAATGAAAAGGGTGCTACCCCCCCCCCCCCCCACACACACACACAAATATAAATTGAGAATTTGTAAATTTGTCCATTTGAATTCTGTAATTTTTGTATGCATCAATAATTTTACCCCTCATAAAATGAAATTATACTAGCTTTGATTTTTTTAATCTCCTCAATCTCAATTTTCTAGTTTCGTCTCTGCCTAAATTAGTCCTTTTATCTTAAATAAAAGACTAATAATAAGCTCAAATAAAAAAATTAGATTAAAGAAGATAAAAAGACTAATAATAAGCTCAAATAAAAAATAATAATTAGATTAAATAAAGGGGAATGAGAAAGGTTATTTGTTTTAGCTGGAAAAATAAGCAATTTTCAAGTTTTGATGAGGAAATTGGATATTTACAATTTTTTTATGGATATGACAATAATGAGGAGGGTTCTAATGCCTCCATTATGCCTCCACCTTTTAATTTTATAATAACATAAATTCTAAAATTTATATATTCAAACGGATAGATTTGATCTATATAATTTTCTCTACATGCACATAAAAAAAAAATATCACCTTTTGATTTTGGTTTTATATGAAACAATAAATTGAAAAATCAACGTCCAGGATTTATCCACATTGGTGTATTATTGCAAGCTCTCAATACTAATTGAAATGTAATGATACATGTGCATAGAGAACATGATATAAATAATATTTAACAGTTTTATTTTGGCATTTAAATTTATATTTTAAGCTATTGTACTTCTAAAATGGGTAAATTCGGTTGGAGGTAACTAAACTTTATCGTTTGTCACGAATTGGTCATTCAAGTTTGATTTTATCCCTCACTAAACTTTTCATTTGTCCTAATCAAGTCCTCTATAACTTGTCTATCCAAAAAACTAATAAAATATAAAGTGATATGGAGATGCATGAGCATATTCTGTTATTATTTTGGACGCAAAAGTTACAGATAGACTTGATTGGGAATTTGGGATAAATGAGAAGTTGAGTGACTAATTCGTGACAAAGCACAAAGTTAGTGACCTCTGGCAAAATTTACAATTCTAGAATGGAGGCAGGCACAAGAAATTGAGGCATTTGAATCCTCCTCAACAATAATTACCATCATTTAAAATGGGGAAATAGGCAATTTAGAATAATTATATACCAACATTTCTCCCTGGAAATAGGCAAATTTAGAAGTTTTTTTATTTTATTTTGAGATGGGAAAGAAAAGAAGGTCCATCTACCTTCAAAACATTGTAAGTTACTGATTCATGAACAAACTCACATTCAGTCTCGTACAGATAGCCCGCGAGATTTTATTGTATCTTCACAAAACCACTCCCCGTAATGTATATCAATGATACAAATTTAGAGAACTTTGGAAGAGAATCTCATGTATTAACTAAAAATAAAAATCACTTACTTACCAGGGCATTAATGAGCTTCGCGTTCTTCCCTCTCTCTCTGGTGACAACGACTCTCGGCTCAGCTGGAGAAGCAGAGCAAGCACGAATGTTAGAACGGTGCGAAGAGCTCCAAAAAGTTTTCTTCGTAGACAAACGGCTCGAAAAGGCTTTCTTCGAAAAAGGAGAGCTAACGGGCGGCCGAGAGAGAAGCAAAACGGATGCCATATATTTGATTTGGATTTTTGGTTTCAAGTTCAATTTCTGTTCCTTGATATTTGCGGTATAGAGAATTAGAGATGTGATACGCTCGCGAGAAGGCAACAGGCGACAGCTAGCCCGTGATTTTTATTAATAAAAATAGCGGCCAGCTAGCGGATCGCCGACCCTTTTCGGCTTTGGCCCTTCCTTTTTAATCTTTTTCCTAATTTTCTATTCCAACCTCCTCTTTCCGCTTTGCCAATCAAAATTTATTGTGGGTTTTCTGTTTCGTAAATTCCTGCGTTCCTTCGTGAAATGGGTTAAGAACCCAATATTTAACGAAACAGGCCCACACCAAACTTGTTGTGATTTCCTCTATCGTCGAAAGCTGGTAAAAGAAGAAACCCACTTCATGTCGACTACTGATTAAGCAGATCACAACAAAGTCTTTTTCTTTTTTATTTCACAAAAAGCTTTAGCTAGGTGTCTACCTACGGGTTTCTCTCAAAAAAAAAGAGCTAGGTGTCAGCCGCTTGGGCCCGTTGTGTCCGCTTTGCCCTTTAAAGTAATCAATGGACCTGTTTCTAGAAGAATGTAAGTTTCTGTGCCATATAGCAGTGTAGTCTAACATGTGTCATTGATTGTAGTGCCAGACTGCCAGCCTGGACCGTTCCTACTCCGAATTAGCATTATGTGCTAAGAAATGTGTTTTAATATTGCTTAAGAAGTAATCGTTCGAAAAATTTAATGTAGATTAGTGTCAAGACTCAAACCTCTCAAGCGTACTATCTAATTTGTTTTAGAGAGGTACTTTTAAAGCTTTATTTTTAATTCGCATAAGTTAACATGAGTTTCATTTATTTGTAAAATAAGTATTTACAATGCAAATACTTCATCTTATGAAAATATACGAGCCATATTATATTAACTTTGCTCTTCTCAATTTAGGAGGCGTTATCCAAATTTAATTCGGGTGTGTTTGAATTGAGAGTAAGATTAGTGAGAATAGCGTGTTAATTTTGAATTTGGAATAGCTGTTAATTCAACATTTTAATGGGTTAACAAAATAACAACTAATCCGAGCTAATTTAAGTGTCACTAATTCAACTAACTCTACCATTTCTTAGCATCCAAATACACTAAACATTACACCCAGCTTAATGCCACTTATTCACCTTTGACCTTCTCTTACATTCAAATTATATAATTTAATATTTTTTATGAGAACTCTTGATCAAACTTTTTCATGGAGCAATATTTTAGAACCGTAAAAGGCTTTCAATTACCCAAAAGACCACTAAAATAATCAGAACAAATAATGATAAAATTCCTAGAAATGTTCGGTGGTCTTTTTCTTTTGCATAAAGTTGCCATGGCAGGACAAAAAAAAAAGAACAAGTAACAAATTCCGAAAATTTTATTAATATTAAAAAAATAAAAAAATTAACAATATGCATTCAAATTCAGAAAATTTCCAAACTGCCCAATCCAGAGAATAATTCTCTATATTCAGGCCTTCTTTCTGAAGAATTATTCTCCAGAAAGAAGCTTTTCTGGCGAAATTATTTTATTTATTTTTTGTATTTTTTTGTGATTTAATTGTTTGTTTTTCTATTATTATTATTGTATATCAATTATTCAAACAAATTTCATATTTACTATTGTTTGAATATTTATATTTTAATTTGTTTGAAATTATTTATTCTAATTGTATTTTTTAGATGTTTTAATTGTTTTGTTTTAGTTATGTGAAATTTTATTTGGAAATTGTTTTTTATAAGAATAAATTTATCAAATGCGAAGTAACAATATTGAAATTTAAATTATTTCAACGTAAAAAGTAGAATTAAAATTACTAAATAAATACTGGAAATGTCACTATATATTAAAATTACAACAACATAAAATTAAAAATATTAAATAAAAATCAGAATTGTCACTACAAATTAAAATTACAAACATAAAAATTAAGAAACATCAACGTTGGCGTCTGTTTGAAGATCTTCTTACAGAAGAAGATACTCTTGTTGCTCTTCTTAAGGAAGATGTTCCTTCTTCTGCTTGTCTTGTTGCTTCCTCTACATTACAAGTAAAATATATATAAATTAATTAGTATTTGTTAAAGAGAGAACCAATAAAATTAGTATAAGTAAATAATTAAATCATGCATTTTACCTGCTGCATTCCTATCAATGGTCTCACGATGAGCCTGATTTCTGAGTCTCCAACCTTGAATACAGTCCATTTTCATCGGTATGTGGTTGTGTCATTCCCTTCCCTTTTTGATCAATATCCACTCCGGGATGACCCTCAGACTGTTATATAGAGGTCAGTCACATTGGTTGCCTTTGGGCTCGAAGCAGGCACCCCATGTTTGTGCCACCATTGACATACTGTAGAGGGGGCTGACGTCAAATTCTCATCATAATTCATTTCTCGGACCACCGCCATGAAATGAGAACATGGTATCAGTCAATTGGGGCTTATGACATTCACATTCAACCTTGTTGTTATCTTTAACAACAACTTTATACCCGAAATATACCATGTGGGTATACTCAAATCCCTGTGGGTATACTCCAATCTTGGCTGATCATGCTTTGCAGGATTTTTTTCACTCCTTACCATGACCTCATACACCCTATGTACCATACCGTAAGGAATTGCAGTCATGGCTAGAGATTTGTTGATATGCGTTTGCAACAATTCACTTACCCTGTTAGACCACATCTAACCCTGCTAAGTGTCATTTAGTTTTGTTCCGCCATTCAAAAAATCAGGCATTCAACTTGTAGAATGTGTCCTCCACCACGGCTGCTACTGGCAATCTCTGACTCAATTTGAACACATTGTTCAGTGACTCGGACCCATTTGTTGTCATTATTCTCCATCGGTGACCTCCGTCCAATGCTTGGTACAGATTCTCTAGACATGGAAAGCTTGTCTTCATCATTTGGGTCTCTCTTACCCACCTTGTTAAGGTAATTGAGAGCCTCTGAACAACCAATCTCAAATTCCTGAAACATCTCCTCCAACCTCCTAAGTTTCTGTTTGTTACCCCAATTTTGAACCTATTACTGACATCTCTCTTCTGCCCCACATGCTTGAAGAGGTTCTCGGCAACATGTTGAAAATAGTATCAATGCACACATTGATCGGTAGACTCATCCCATCCGACATGTAGATCCTGGAACATGGATTTATTCCCCAAATATATATCCGATATGACACAAAAGAATCGACCATCTCCAATGACTTCCAACCGCAACCATCTCATAAAAACTCCAGAATTCTGCACTTTCTTTCTCCACAATTTTGAAAGCCAATGAAAGTAATTGGTTTTCGGCATCGTATGCACATGCCATCAACAACCTACCTTGGTACCATCCTGATATGAAACAGTCATCGACACTAATCACTGGCTAAGGAACGGTAATTTTAAAGTTTCGTCGTCGTTTTTCGTCTTTTCAGTGAAAATATCATCCCAATTCATACGTAATTTAGCGTAATTTACCGTATTTTAGCATAATTCTACATAATTATTGTAATTTCAGCATTTTAGTAAATTTACCGTATTTTAGCATAATTATTGTAATTTACCGTATTTTAGCACAAAATCGGTCCTATTCGTAGCGTATTTTCTAACAAATATTTTAAAAAACAATTCGATTTTTTTGTGTTATATTTCATTTCAGCATTTTAGCTATTTTTCTCTAAAAAATAAAAAAAATCAAACCGTACAGAATATTTACGGTTTGAATTCAGAATTCAAACCGTAAATATTCTGTACGGTTTGAATTCTTAATTCAAACCGTAATTATTCTGATTATTCTGTACGGTTTGGGCAGAAATAATTTTTTTTCCAGAAACTTGGTTATTTATATTAAAATAATTTTATTTTTGAGTAAAAATAAAAATCACGGGAGAAGGAGAGCCTATACAAGCACAAATTTTCTTACCCCGGGTATTGTCATATCATACTCAACAAGAACCAAAAATGAGCAGATACCTCAATAGGAGAAAAGTAAAACAGCTCTTTCCAATTAAGAGTTTCAAAAGATAACACGAAATCAAAGGTCACAGTTTTCTAAAAAAATATAGTACCAGATCGACATCGCCAGTAAAAAGTTATAATCACTTTCACTAATCCCACTAAAAATAACAGTCGAAATCAAGGTCGACCTTAACAATTATAGTTTTCAGGGAACAAAGAAATTATTTTAAAATATTAGTTCCGCGGTTTGTTTATTCGGAAAATACCTTCTGTTTGGTGATCAAGAATATCTAGGGTTTAAGGTTTTACTGTACGGGCTCCGTCTCCTTTCGCTTGCGAGGCGATGTGCGCGACTCGCGTCTAGTGTCTAGTGTCAAGACCTACTCCGTTTTGTTGAGCCAGGAATTGAACGAAAAGGGAACACAACGGACGAATTGGGACCCAATTTTGGCGAGGCCCATTATCACCGGCCTATTTTAGTGTTTAAAATCTGTTAATGAGCAATCCGTGAAGATTCTGAATTCAGATCCTGTGCAATACCTGTCCGTGTAGAACGCAGAGGCGAAGCTACGTTGACACGGGTATTTTTTTTTTTTTTTTTATGGACCGGACTGTTTAATGGGCTTGCCTACCCTTGATTTATGGTGCCTGTGCTAATCGAGAAAAGAAAAAAAAAATCACCACTGGTCATGCCGCACCTGCGCAAAAAAGAAGAAGGGACTGACGGACTGTCGTCCGCGCCGCGCCTGTGCGAAGAAGAAGAAGGGACTGACGGACCAGCCTGTACCAGCGTAACCCGCCTGTACCAGCCGCTGCCGCCTGACGCCAGCTGCTGCTGCCTGTACCAGCCGAACCATTTCTATTTTTGACGGCACAGTGCCAATGATATCATTTCTATTTTTACAATATTTGAAATGCTTGCTATTTTTTTTAATTGTGTCTTGAATCCAAATCCGAACCTGAACCGTAAATTTATTCGAACCCAAATTCAATTTTTGCCTACCCCTAGTTCAAATCCTAACTTCGCCACTGGTAGAACGAGATCGAGTCGTCTGTTTTAACGTAAAGTCAAGGAGTCAACAAATAAGTCGTTCGATTTAACGTAAGTCAAGCAGTCAACAAATACTCCCATAGCCTCTTTTCTTTAACGAGGCCTGGTTTGGCACTCCATTGAATAATGAATAGAGAAAGAATAAATGATAATCTTGAAAGTTGAACCATTTTTTACTGCCTTAATCTAGAGGTGAGTAAATTGCTCATAACTCGTGACTCGCTCGTAACTCGTTCGTTAAAAGCTCACTAACAACTCATATTATCAATTCACTTACAACACGCTCATTATCAACTCCAACTCACTCATAACTCGCTCATAACTCGCTCATTAAGAACTGAGTTGCATGAAATCATGCTACATCAAATCCCTTGAAATCCAAATAAATCACGAAAGTCGGTTTTGGATAAATGAAAAGCGCACGGCAAACCAAAACCTAAAGCGCGCCAGACCAAAACCTAGAGCCCGCCACCCAAAACCCTCTCCGCCTTCGAGCGCGTGCCGCCCCTCTCCGCACCTCACCTTGGCCTAGTCTCCACATCTCCTCTCCTCTGTCCAATTACTAAGCCTATGCACCCAAATTTGTAAATATGTGACAAGAAGATGACTGTGAGTATGTGACATGTAGGGTCGTGAGAACCAACAAGAAGATAGTTGTTTGATTTTGTTAAATTTGCTTATGAACAATTTTTTGTTAAATCTGTTTAATTAAGTTAGATTATGACAATCTATTAAATTCTATAAATGAAAATTAGTTTTTGAATGATGTCTTAAACAAAAAAACTCAAAACAAAATTCAAATTGCCTACAAGTTTAATTTCTTAATGAGCCGCTTAATGAGCTTGAGTCAACTCGAGCATTAAACGAGTCGAGCATAAGCACAGCTGTCAACTCGTTATTGTCTTTTCAACTAAAGTCAACTCGCTCATTAAGCTAATGAGCCAAGCATGAGCATACCACTCATGTTCATGTCGTACTAGAAGAAAATAATGTATTGCATTATATCATGTCGTACTATAAAACACTCATGTTCATATCCATATTATGTGAAGTTCAGACAAAATTAGATTCTACAATCAGACTATTGGTTGTCATAAAGCAGTAAGTGTTAATTTATTTATTTAATACATTGTTGACTATCTACTTTGATATATACATGGACATTATACAAAAATCATCAGTGCTATGGCATATTACAACCAAAGGTGCCATACAAGGGGCACAATACATCTCTTAAATACAACAAACACAAATTCTCTATAGTCTGTACATCACATGATATCCCTAAACTCTCATTACTAAGCTCACCTATTGGTACCTTATAGAAAAATATTTCAGAATTCCTGAAATTCTAATTCTTATCACGTTGAGATGTCAGTTTCTTTAAGAATTTGAGCGTCTCGGCATAAGATGGATCTGACTTGTTCAATGGCTTGCATGAGTTTACATGATCAGTTCCATCCAATACCTGGTAATAGTTACCATGCAACAGATACATAACGATCAACATCATGCATAGGATGTGCAGAGAGCATATTACTTACTGGTCTTACTATGTTTACGTCCCTAAAGTTTCAATATTTCCCATTTTGCAAAATTTGTCATCTTGATTCCTGCTGCCCATTTCAGTCAAAAGAATGAATGAAAAAAAGATATTATGCAACTTGATGTGAAACAAACCACTTCTACTAAAGAAATATCAGAGAGATGATTCCTTCCAGGAGAACTGATTACTGATTACGAGTCACATTTATACTTTTTATTAGAAAATATGATGGTACAATCAAAACAGCATATGCCAGACTGTTCAGGGACCAAAACAGGTACTAAGCTTCAAGGACTGTGTGATAAATTGGCAATTATTTTACCCCCATGTGATCTATTCGCTAATGAATGAATATTACACTTACAACGAGTTCACCAAAGCCAGGATATGCAGATTCAATCGGCACAACTTCCATACGAAGGGCCCACCCGCCATAGCCTTCTACAATGGGCGTAACCTGAGTCTGTTATCCAGGCAAATTCATTATTGCTCTCAACTAGTACTGAAAAGTTGTGTTAATTTTTCAAAAATCAAATCTCATACCTCGCTAAAACTAAGCACGTCAAGGGTCCCCTTGTTATTAAGGTTTCTGATAAAGTCATTCAGCTCTAATAATCGGGGGGATCCGCTCCTTAATTCTCCAACCTATAAGACAAATTCATTTAAGATATACTAAATAAAAAACAAACTCGGAAAATTAGATTGAATTTTATATACTCTACAAAATTATAGTACTAACTGAAGGAGCTGGGCGAAGAACGAAGCCCATTCGCCAGGGCATGTCAGCTAGTTTGCTCCCAAAATGGGGACAGCTGTAGAATACCTACAGCAAATAAGAGGTGATATATTTTATGGTAAAAACAATATGCATGCAAAATATGTACTGAACGTGGTAAGATTGTATACTTACTATACCAGCTGTATTGTGCAAGAATTCATTATGGTTGTTTAGCTTAGCCTGGAAAAGCATCTGCTTGACTACAAGACCGCCCATACTAGAATCACGAGAAAACAAAATCAAGTTTATAGCTTTAACATGATAAAATTAAAATATGTTCTTCAAATTTTTGAAAAATATTAAACCTGTGAGTAACAAATACAACAGGTCGAGTACCAATTCCTGCTGCTAGCAACCTCCTGAGAAGCATGGAACTCACCTCCTAGAAACACAAACATAGTCTTATCTAAAAGAGTAATTTCTTTTTTCTTTTCTTAGTTAACAAAGTGCTGGGAGAAAGGACAAACCTGAAGAGGCAAGCTAGCTCCAGTCCAATCAGATAAATTTGTCTGCACAAGATGCATTCAATTAGGATATAATAATGCATTTAAAAACAGTTTCTTCAAATACAACTCACAAGAAAAAAAAAACAGAGAGAGAGAATCAGGACAACAATTATATAATAAATTGAAAGGCATCCTATAAAAAGGCAGAGTTTTCAACTCATTCATTACACCTGAACCAAATTTTAGCAGATATTTAAATATAGATTAATCTTCAATGAAGAAATATTGTACAATACAATAGTAACCTTTTGTATCTTGTTAGAAAAAAAACATTCAAAAGCCCAATGCAATATTTTCGAGAACTACCTTGTACTTGAAAGTGAACAACCGGCCATGAGGGAAATCCATGGAAAGCCACTCTCTAGGCCAGCATGTCCCTTCCTTTCCTGCATCCTTGTCAATGTTCTCTACCAAACCTGCCTTACTAGTAGTTGAACACTTATTATCAGCTATTCGCCACGAATTAAAGGGTCCCCCTCGTAAACCGTGCACAAACACCACATCCCACATGGGATGCATCTTTTCATTTTTCTCTTTGTTTCCTTCCTCTTGGTTTGCTAGAGATCCCTGGGGCATTTCTGGGTTTACAAAAAACAGCCCATCACCAAATTGAGGGATCTTTCTCTCAGGGTTTTCTGGCAGTGAAACATTTAATAAAATTGATCTGCAGTAGCTCTGTAGCTTTAGATCATTGCATTGGACAAGTCCAGCAGCACAGTCATTAAGCCACTTGCACAAGATTTTGTCATATTTTATCGCACTCTTATCATGAGGTAAAGTCGAGAGAATGTTTAATAGTCGGGCCGCATGCCTCCTGACATGTGCAGCAGGCGGCACACGAATGCTAGAATTGTCAGTACCAGACTCTACATTGGACTCACTGTTATTTGAATTTTTATTTGATTTATTTGACGCATCATATGTTGCATTAGCAGCTAATTTTTCATAGTCATCCCGCAAAAGGAAACGCCTCAGTAAGGAAAGAGCTCCTAAATTAGATATCTTTGTCTGGCATGCTATGTCATCTGAACAAAGCTCAGACAGTGCTTTAATGGCTTGTAGTGTGGCTAGGGCTGAGTCAGCAGCGTCAAATTTGGGAGGATTTTTCTGTTTCAAAACGTTTTTGAGAGATGTCGCAAATGGTTCCAGAGAGAGAAAATCTGCCAACGGTGCTTCATTGATGGATATGGTCCCAGGTTCCGAATGGATCCCAGCTTGTCTGACAACTGCCAAAGCTAATTGGTTAGCAATTGGCATGGCTGAGGAGGCATTGAAGTGGTCAATCCGATGCTGCATAGAAACAGAGAGAAAGAGATAAATGCATGTTAATTTAGATGGTATTAATATCTTTTGCTCTAAAGCCGGTGCTACTTTTATCATTTTCATTATCCAGGTGACACCGCCGTTTATCTATATTAGCAAAAGACACCAGAATTTGGGCACTTGCAAGAAACACGCATTTAAAGAAGCAAGCAATAATCTAACTGGATATTCCACTTTACCCTAAAGTTACTTTCCTCGGATAAATGTGCCCCGCAACAGTAGTTGCAGAAAACCACTCATGAGTGTTTCGATATATTTCTCATTTGCCAAGATATATTGAATTGAAAACTTGTTTAAGGAAAAAAGTGGTGATTTAATATTTTAACACTCTATTAGTGTTTATCTTATTAGTGGTACTTTTGAAATGATCACGGATAACAGGTACGTTTCCAAATGTGGATAGCGGTTGCTATTTGAAAAAAAAAAAATGTACTGAAACGATATGAAAGCTTCAATATTAGAGCAAAGAATGAAAGAAAGAAGCAGAATTACATACTTTCACTTTATCAGCCTGCGGAGGGGGTGGATTTCCTTTCAAATTCTGAGTCTGGCTTGAACCCAGAACTTCATTGAGCAAAAGAGTCAACCAACCCTGAGAAACTGGTACTGAAGCAGGGCCACAATCCTCCAGTATACAGGAGAGTATTCTAATAGATGTATCTCTCATAGTATCTGGATAGTACTGGTCAAAAATCCATCGTATCAAAATCCCAGACCATTTCTGGCCTTCCTCGATAGACAATGGAGCATGTGTATCACTAGAACCATTCATATGCTTATCCTCACATAAGAGACCCAAAACCCTAACTAACATCTCCTGCAAATTAATATTTTTCTCAGTTTGTTTCGTGATTCCTCTCAGAAGTTCGAGGCCTTTCTCCCTGATAACCTTCTTAGACTCATCAGACCTCTCAACTGAAACAAGAAAAGTTGAGAGTGCCAGCTGGACCAATGAAACATCCTCACTCCCACTTGCATCAAAAGTCGTATTGAGCAGGCTCGAGCTCCAGTCAGGTACCGAACCAGTCAGAGGCAAATTTGGGTCGTCCAAAAGTGCATGTGCAACCAAACAACCATGCCATTTTACAGTCCTTTCTGGAGCCATCAAAGCTGCCATTACTGCTTGACCATCCTTATCCAGCTCTTGGATCCTTAACCGGTTTGTACCAGATGCCAGGGCCCAGTTAGCCAGAGCCCATGTAGCAAATGGTACTGCCACATGCTCTCTTTGCAAGTCGTCCCACAACCCCGGTACGGTGCCTGAAAACGACCTATCAAGCTCAGGCAAGCTCACAGCATTATGCAATGGTACAGTCAATTCCTCCCCCTTACCAGGCGAAAACCCCAAAATAGTTGTACCACCTAGAACCTTCATACCTATACCTTTCATGCCTGTGTCTCCATCATCACCATCATCATTGTTGTTATTGTCATTTTCGAAATGTATACTGCCTTGTTCGATTACTTCAATGGCAGAAGCAATGTCACGTAAACTTGCATTGCCAGAAAGCACAGGATGAAGAGAGGCAGGGTCTGCCGTGTCACAGTTGGAGGTGATGATATCCATCAAGGCGGCCACAAGCATGCTTCGTCCCCTCGAGGGATCTAAACCATCCAAGGAAGAGTGCTTAAAATTCTGTCCCCAGAAAGAACAACAATTAATGACTATTACACAAACCTAAGGCTAAATCAGGATTGCAATTCCGGCTTATAAATAGTAAGGTTCAAGCTTGCCCGATTTTCACTACAATTTTTCAATAAGAAATCAAGAACAGAGTAAGACCAACTGAAAGAATCCAGTGAGGCCTAAATTTGCAGCAGCACTAGGCATTACCAGACTTGATTTTACCCAAGGTACCTCACAACTCAAACCGGCCCTGATTTACCAACAAATATAGCATAACAACAAGGCACCAACAAAAAAACAAGCAACTACAAAAGCCAAAACTAGAGTGGTCATTGGTAAGAGTTGGCCTCACTATCATACTGGCGGGTACACATGAATACATGATCAAGTGGCACGCTACCTTATTGGGCTTCTTGGGCTGGAAGGAAAAAATAAACCGCAACAAGCTAGGCACCGCACCAGGTCTCCCAAGAACCTTTTCACAGACAGCAGGGTCCGCCACAAGGTGTGCCAGAGCTCTCGCTGCCTCAGCCTGTGTCCCACCCCTGTCCCCATTTCCATTTCCAGACGCAATCTCCAGCAGCCAATCAACCACAACCCCACGGCCAGCCCCAACAAGCGCCATCCTCCTCGCAGAGTTTGCCGCTGCAATGTCAGCAAGGAGGGCTGCCACACGGAGCTCAAACCCGGATCTGACTCCCTGGTTTGCTGATGTCAAGACGGACAACAACGAACGCCACAGGACCGCTGCGGCTGCTCCTGTTTGTTTCATGTGTGTCATGACGCGTCTCGCGGAGCATTTGGATTTCTCGAGGGTTTCGGACAGGTCGGTGTAGATTCGGTCCGAGGTGGGGGAAGGAGAAGAGGTATCGGAGAGATAGTAGACCAGAGCTGCCGAGGAGACTAGGGTTCCGGCGATGACGAAGGACGGTATGGAGCGGCGAGGGGGAGGCAAGGATAGGGAATGGGGAAGAGGGGTGAGAGAAGGGGGCGGTTTTTGATTGGCGGGAGGAGCTGAGATGAGGTCGGTGACATGACGGTTGTCGGAGGAAGAGGAGAAGCGCCGTATGAGGAGTCGGCGCCGCCGTGAGAGGAGGCGGAGCATCGTCGAAGAAGCTCGGTTTAGAGAAACTTACTATTTGCTCGTTTTATCAGCATATCAGCCATTCAGCCTCGTCTCTCTGTTGGTGCGTGTATGAACCTATTATAATACGGCACGCAAGAAGACCAGGATAACTTGTTCTGATCTCCAGACTAACTATGCGTTGGATGGATGGATATACACTTCGTTAAATCGTTATTCCTGGCACAAAGACATCTTTGGTTTCTGAAATACTGGGTCCCACGTTCGCTGTGGAGCTCTGTCATGGGAGAGATGTACTCCGAGAGTACATGATATTCTGTGTGCCCGTGAGAAGCGGCGTCTGACACTGCAAAATGACATTTTGGTTCTTGTGTATTTTTTTAAAAAAAAAGAGTAATTATGTTGATTTCGTAAAAATATTTTTTTTAATTATAATTTATAAAAAAAAAATTTCTAGAGATAACCGGCGGACATGCCAAATAATTTTGGTAGTGTTTCGGCAGCTATTTTTTTTATAAAAGACTTTTTAGGTCCGTTTCATTAAAAAAACATAAGAACTGCAAACGAAAGTGATATATTATATACTAGTAGTATTATGTCTGTACATTGCAATAGAGATATATTACAAGAGAAACAAAAAAAATCTCATACAAAATAATATGTTTTCTTAAAAAAATTTAAATTAAATGACAAATAATATTTTTTAAATGACATCTACACGTAAATAACATTCCTTAAGTTACATATTAAATAACATATTAAATGACATTTTTTTATTTTTCTGACATATTTTCATAAAAAAAATCTCAAACAAAATGACATATTAAATGACAAATAACATTTCTTAAATGATATACAAATATAGAAAGAAATGAATACATAACCAATCAATTATCAATAAATTTAAAATTTTCATATATGACATTAAAAAAATTGAAATCATGAATAATCAGAAAGATGATACAATTTGTATGTGGTGAGTAGTGTTTAAATAAATTTAGACTTCTACACGTAAAAAAACATAAAAAAATGCATAGAATCAAAATATTTGATCAGATGACTGATATTCAATTAAAATTTTTATCTTTTAATCAAAATTGCTGGCAGATAAGAACATCTACGGACTTAATATAATAATGGAGATAGGTAGTGCATTTATTAAAGAGGAGGGTTCAAATGCCTCCACCATGCCTCCATTTTTAAAAACTTTAATAACTCAAAATTTAAAACTTAGAAGTCAAAATAAAACCGTTGGATATGATCTACATTATTTTATCTATGCACGTGTCAAAAATTATGACATTTCAATTTTGTTTTGGTTATCATCAAGAGCTTGTAAAAAACGTACTAATGTGGATAATTTCTAGACGTTGATTTTTCAACTTATTGATTCACATAAAAACAAAATCAAAATGTGATAATTTTTTATGAGCACATAGATAAAATGATGTATATCATATCCAACGGTTTTATTTTGACTTTTAAGTTTTAAATTTTGAGTTATTAAAGTTTTTGAACCCTCCTCTTTATTAAAAGCTGTGAGCTTGTGCACCACACACACACACGCATATACCTATTTCTGCAATTTTAACAAGGTAAAAGTATAATGATTGGGTCAAGAAATAGGTCCACTGTACCAACGGTTCGGTCGAGTTTTCTTTTTTTTTTTGTAAAAATCACCCAACCAGTGCTCCTTTCATTCTAAATATTTATATTTATTTCTAAATTAATTAAAAAATATCTAATTCTTCTAAATGAAATTTACAGTGTATTATATGTTTACGTTGATGTTGTAAACTTGTAATAAGTTATGCTCGCACTATGATCTTAAGATTGCCATAACTTACAATTAACTTCCCATATATGTCCTTTCGATGTTAATAAATATATTTGTGTAAAATTCAAATATAGTGATTGAATATTATTCATAATTTTTTTTAAAATAATTCAGTGTGTTATGTGTTTTGAGAACTATAGAAAACCGGATTTAAAAGACGGGAGTTTAAAGAAAAGAACGAAAGGAAAAATGAGGCACCAGAAGAAGAGGCATGCCATGTGTGTTAACTGTTAAGAAACAAGATTCAATTAGTCTATCAAACTCAAGCGACTGTAATTCAAACTATGACACATTGCTATCATCATGAGCACGACTAAGTCGACAACACTTTATTATAAGAAGTATATCTACAATTCTAAATTTTTTTATTTTAATAATCGCTAAGTCAGTTATTTCGCTAGCTGTCAATATATAATAATCTTAAATATAATTGTTTCCCGTCTTAAAAAATTGTATGTAGTATAAACATAAACCATCCAAAATTATTCAGTCGAAATAGAATTTGACAATTTATGGACCGTTAATTTTTTACCAAGACGGTATTTTTTATGTTAGAAATTCAGTTCAATTTTTTTTGGTAGATATTTAAAATGAAAAACTCGATCCTCGTTTTATTTAAACGGATCCGGATTATCTACTTGTAATCCGTCTTCAGATATTAGCCGTATACAAAAATGGATATATTTCATAACCCGTAAACGAAGCGAAGTATCCGAATCTATCCGTATTTGGAATCGGAAATGAAGCGGATAATAACCCGCATCTGTTAACTGACGAGTTCGCTCACCGAAAATATTATTTTTTTTTCTTTTCCAAGGCGGAACAAGTTCATCACGCCACTTTGTATTGAAGGGAATGGACTTTGCTGCTTTTCTCTAAGAAAAATAGGATCTGCTTTTTCGATCCCAATCAATCATATTAGTTGAAATTTGTGCATGAAAAAATTTCTTTATCGAGATACGCAAATGAAAAATTTTGAATGGTTGGGATCGGAAAAGCAGGATCCTGATTTTCTTAGAGAAAAACAGTAGAGTCGGATCCGTATTGAAGAGGAGGTTGGAATATATATAAATGCTTCACCTTGTACTTCTAGTGACTGTGGTGGTGTTTGATTGTGGATTAAAGTTAAGGTGGCCTAAATTGTTATTCTAACTTAGGCCAGCTTAAATTATTCGTGTTTGGTTCTGGTCTAAAGTGGCTTAAGGTATTCCTTGTTTGGTTAGAGTTAGTGGAGGACTAAAGTTTTAATAGGATACTAATTATATAATATTAATATATTAATAATAACTATAATGTATTATAATATTATTATAGTAATTATATAATATATTAACAATATAAGATATTAATTATATAATTATATTAATAATAATAATTTACTATATTAACAATATAAGATATTAATTATATAATTATATATTAATAATAATTAATAATAATAAGATACTAATTATATAATATTGATATATTAATAATACATATAATATTATAATATTATTATAATAATTATATCTTATATTAACAAGATATTAATTATATAATTATAAGTTAGTAATAATTATTGATAATAGGATACTAATTATATAAAAGTATTAATTATAACTACAATATATTATTATAATAAATATTTACTATATTAAAAATATAAGATATTAATTATATAATTATATATTAATAATAATTATTAATAATAAGATACTAATTATATAATATTAATATATTAATAATAACTATAATATTATAATATTATTATAATAATTATATCTTATGTTAACAATATAAGATATTAATTATATAATTATATGTTAGTAATAATTATTAATAATAAGATACTAATTATATAAAAGTAATATATTAATTATAACTACAGTATATTATTATAATAATGATTTAATATATTAACAATATAAGAAATTAATTCTATAATTATATATTAATAATAATTATTAATAATAAGATACTAATAATATAATATTACTATATTAATAATAATTATAATATGTTATAATATTATTATAATAATTATTTAATATAATAAAAATATAAGATATTAATTATATAATTATATATTAATAATTATTATTAGTAATAAGATACTAATTGTATAATATTAATATATTAATAGTAACTATAATATATATAATATAATATTATTATAATAATTATTTAATATATTAACAATATAACATATTAATTATATAATTATATATTAATAATAATTATTGACTTGTAAATAATTTTCTTATTAATACAAAACGTTGGCAGGCTTTCAGCCCCCGCCTTAAAAAAAAATTTATTGATAAAAATATACTAATTATATAATATTATTATAATAATTATTTAATATATTAACAATAAGATATTAATTATATAATTATATACTAATAATAATTATTAATAATAAGATACTAATTATATACTAATAATATTATAATCATTCGAGTTAGGCCATCATGTGGAATAAAATTAAACCACCATGTGAGGTAGTTTAATTTAGGCCGGCCTAAAGATCGGCTTATGCCAGTTGGTCCGGCTCATTTAAGACACGTTTGATAGAATAAAGAGACATAAACCATTTATTCCACATCTTTAGGCCACAACCAAACATGGTGGTGAGACTAAATAGAGCTCTGAACCAGATAAAAAGTTAGTTTCGGAGAGAGGACTGGTAGAACCGTATCAAAATTTTATTTTTTGCCCAACAAATTTCTGAGTCTTATCTCCTTAACCAATGGCATATACTAGCTTGAGTTGTTTTTTTTTGCTTATTTTCATTACTATACAAAATATATTTTGATTATAATATTTATATTATATTATATTGAGATGGGTTCAAATGTCTCCATTTTTTAAAAGTAATAAATTAATATTTAAATTATAAACGTCAAAATATAACCATTAGATACGATATATGCTATTTTCTTTACGTGCTCATAAAAAACATCGCATTTTGATTTTGTTTTTATGTGAATCAATCATTTGAAAAATCAACATCTAGAAATTATCCACATTAGTACGGTTTTACAAGTTCTTGATGACAACCAAAACAAAGTTGAAATGTCACAATTTTGTACACGTGCATAGATAAAATGATGTAGATCATATGCAACGGTTTTATTTTGACTTTGAGTTATTGAAGTTCTTAAAAATGGAAGCATTTGAACCCTCTATTATATTATATAAGTGGATTATCCATGGCTCAATTGTCTGATAGTTATTCGTTTTATATTCGTATTTGAATCCGCATTCGTAGATTATCCGCTTCATATTCATATCCGTTTAAGGTAAATTTGATTTTACATTTTGACATCCATTTGCTATCCGTATCCGTATTTTAAAATATGATATGAATTTAATATTAGCGCTCCGAATTCGCTCTGTTTATACCCCTAATCCCACCGATTTTTTTATTAATAGGAAACATGAAGGCCCTGTTCGGCAGTAAACAGGATTTTACTGTTCACGTGGGAAAAAAAAATTCACTCAGACTGAATTTTTTTTTTCCCACGTGAACAGTAAAATTTAGTTCAAAAATTTCCTATTCCCGTTCCCGTTCCCGTTCCCACTGTGCAGCCGAACAGGCCCGAAAAGAAAATATCAATAATAGGTTATGTTTTTATGAAATTTCGAAAAACAAGAAGAACGTTATGGTTTATAATGCTCAGGTACTGCTGGACATTATAAACCATAAAGTCCAATTAATCTGGTCACTAATGATCATAAAAAAAAAACACTGTAACTGAACGTTATGGTTTATAATCCAACTACAATGTTTTTTTTTACGATCATAGTTATAGTTCATAACATCCAGCTACAATACTCTAGACATTATAAATCATAACGTTATTCCTATATTTAAAAATTTAATAAACTCTTACCTCATTATCAATATTTTGTTTTTGTTTTTCCTATTAATAAAAAAAATCGGCTAATCCCCAGATACAATAGTGACCGGACTCCCTAGCGGATCGCAGAAATCGATCTGTATAATTCCGAAACGATGACCCGTATAACCGAGACGTCACATAAGATCCGAGGATGGCGCGCACGGCATGCTAATCCTTTGTTCTTTTCGCCTTCTCTGGTCGAAGAAGCAAACTAGAAACAAACCAACCAGCCATGGATTCCGCACCTGTCAATTGGGAGGCTCTCGACTCTCTTGTACTCAGTTTCGCCAAATCCGAGCACCTAATCCAATCAGAGGAAACCTCCACCACAACCGCTAACCCTAAACCTAGCTCGCCGCCTCTTTCCCCTGAATCCGCCTCATCCCCTTCCACATCATCTTCTCACTCCTCCTCCAGCTCTTCCTCGTTCCAGTCCAGGGTGATCATTCGTCAGATCAGACGGTGCGTTGAGTCGGGCGACATAGATGCAGCGCTGGAGCAGTTGCGATTGCATATCCCAGTGGTGCTTGATGATCATCGTATCCTTTTTCGCCTCCAGAAGCAGGTGATTTTGTGCTATTTTGCCCATTTTTTCGTCATTTTGTAGTTTACTTAGTCTTTCATTGGTTTTCTTCGATGAACTGTTTCATCTTGTCTCTGATTTGTTTGTACTTGGGTTTTGTTAGAAATTTATCGAGCTACTAAGGGGAGGAACAGAGAGGGACCGTGAATTAGCGATTCAGTGCATACGCGTGGCTCTGGCTCCATGTGCACTTGATGCTTATCCAGTATGTTTTGAATTGATTATCTTTTTAAGGTTGATTTAAGCAGGAAATATATTTAATATGATCTTATGTATGATATAGGAAGCTTATGAGGAGTTCAAGCATGTCCTATTGGCATTGATATATGACAAAGAGGATGAATCCTCCCCAGTTGCTAATGAGGTATGATTATGAAAAGTTCTGGATATTTTGGAAAGATGCCAAATTATTCTCTCTTTCAGTATGTAGTTCAAGAGTCCATGGTGTTGTGTGGTGCATTTACTTCATTAATGTATCTTTGTTGAAATTATGAATGTTGCTAAGTTGCAAAGGCATATCTCACATGCTAAATGGATGCTACATTTTTTTTCCCTTTTATTGTTTGTGAAACATTAATTGGTCTCATTGAAGCATAAAATTTCTTTTATCACAATGGCATTCCCAAGAACAAAATCGGTTATATGTACTGAGAGTAGCTCTTAAGAGAGAATAGGGCAGAATGGTGTTAACCAATCCCCTCTGGTTCCCTTAAATTTCAATGTTTTTCCTTATAAAACTATGTAGGGCTTGCTCCACTTTTAATGTGTTCATTAAACATTTGTTACTTTCCTAAACTCAAAACCTATAACCCCGAACCTCAATTATTTGTGTGCCATTCCAGAATTAAAGGACTCATTTGAGAGGACATGCTTTAGAACAGTCTTAACTCCAGGAATTTTCCTTATTGAAATCTACTGTTTCTAAATTGAGTAGACATTAGGGTCTGTTCTGCGGCAGCAGAATTGCACAGCATGAGATTTCACGGGTCTTAGATCCTGCAATACAATTTGTGGGATCCCATGGGCACAGGAATGGATTGGAAAACTTGGGAGTGAACTGTTTGAATGGATGGAAATTATGATGGAAAGATGCTAAATTTTGAATATTTAGCCATTATTTTAGATTGACATTTAGATAACTACTAGTCCACAAGTAATCTTCATGTCATTATTATATTCTTCCAACACAATGTCCTCATAATATGTTTTCTTTTCGTAATGTACATTTTCTAATATATATATATATATAGAGAGAGAGAGAGAGTGGCTAAGATCAAAGTGGTAGTTCAAATAGTTCAAAGTTCAAATAGTTTTTACGGTTTTCAAAGTTCAAATAGTCGATCTGAAATGCTCAACATGTTCTCCATATTAAAATGTGCTTGGGGACCGGATTTTACATTTTTTGGAAATTTTTTACTATTTTTTACGCATTCTTAAAACTCACTGTTTTTCAGATTTTTTTTTTTTTATTATTCAAAACAGTTTAGTTCAAAAATCCTCAAAAAATAGTAAAAAATTTCTAAAAAAATGTAAAATTTGGTCTCCAAGCACATTTTAATATGGAGAACACGTTGAGCACTTCAGATCGACTATTTGAACTTTGAAACCGCAAAAACGAATTGGTAGCACCAAGGCTCATGAACTACCACTTTGATCTTGGCCACTCTCTCTCTATCTTTATATATATATATGTATATGTGTATATATATATGGGTAATGTATGTTTCTTAACAAATTGTATATTTTCTATATAATTTAATATAGTTTTGCATTCTTAAATAATTATTTTATTCGGTTGAAAAAAATATTCAAATTAGATATAAAAGTAGGACATTGCCAAGTTCAATGGGGGAAAAAGGATTTGAGTTCGATAAGTTTCAAATCCCATGAGAATGCATAGAAATAGAGGTTAATTTGTGAATCCTTGAGTTTATCAAGATCAAAACCTAACAGCCGAACAGATTTCTGAATCCAAACCTTTTCCCATGAAAATTCCCAGCAAATCCCACACAAGGGTGGATATCTACAGGCACTAAGTACACACCAAATAACTAACACAGTTATTCTGATTTTACTTTGCTATGCTCCTTAAACATGATCATATTAAGCACCATCATTTCTTTCTTGGTTCATAAAACCCTATGTTTTCTTTGTTTACTGATTTATGACAATCTTTTACAGCTATCATTTTTATTTTTCATTTTGAGTAAATTTTAGTGGTCTGAAAAGAGGAGGTTTGATCTTGCTGGATTGCTATCATCCATACTAAGGGCCCACCTACATGCTTATGATCCCATTTTCTCAATGACACTGAAATACTTGATAAGGTAAGGTGCCTGTTTGAATTGCATGTTTAAGTTTCATTTCTGTAATTCCTCTATCATAGCTGGATTTCTTATCTTGTAATCTGTACATGAACAGCATTCACAAATTATTCTGCAATCGCCAAGGGATCCCCTCTCCCATATCAGACTTAACAGAAAGGCTTCTCTACGAGGAACGGGATGCACCTGCACTACCTCAGGAGATGTTCTACGAGGCACCGCCTTTTGATGAAGTAAATCTAAATCTTTATCCTTGTGATTGTGTTCGTACTTGATTGGTTATCCAGAGAACATAATGCGTGAAAATGTATCCGATACATTTGAAAACAAGTACCTCTTTTTCTCCACAACATGGAGATTATGACATGTACCCCACATTTTGTCATTTCTTTAAAGATGCTAAACTTGGGACAATATTTTTCTTCACAAACCTTTAACCTTTAACATCGAATAATATTAGTATTATCTTGGCAAAGGGATGTAGGATTTTGTTCTAGTAGGCATGTATGTTAATTATTTTGTTAGGGCATTATCATAATAATATAGCAGCATTTGTTGTTTTGCTGGGTATTACATGTGAAATTGATATTTGCAGGCATATATGTGAAATTGGCCCAATTATATGGTATGGTATTTTCAGGTTGATATTCAAGCTCTGGCTCATGCTGTGGAATTGACTAGACAAGGGTCGGTTGATAGCTTAAAATTTGCAAAAGGCGATTTGCTTCTTGCATTTCAGGTTTCTTATGTACCTATTAAAATTTGCTAGTTATCGTTCGGTTATTTATTTACCGAAAGTGTATAATGCAAACTGAACTGTGTTTGCAGAATGAGCTGTGCAGGATGAAATTAGACTTGCCATCCCTTGACAAGCTTGTGCATGAGTATTGTGTATACAGGGGTATTGTTGAAGGTTGTCCTACTTCCACTCCAGGTATGTCCATGTTAACATCAGAATCAATAAACATAAATGTATGTATTATGTGCCTTACTTACCCTGTGAGTTTGAATTTGTGTGATACTGTTGTGTGGGGATCATGCTAATTATCAGCTGCATCACATATTATGTTCTAGTTTCTTGTACAACATATATATTTTTTACCGTCATTGACATGTACATGCACTGTACTATCAATCTGGAGTCTGCCACTACACTTGACTCCATTTTGGGGGTTTTGTCTGGTGGTAGTAATTCTGTTTTCTTTAGTATCATTGGATTGTACATGCCTGATACAAGCAATAGTATTTTTCAGATGTTGAAATGGAAAATGTTCAAGAGAGCAATGCCGACATCACAAACAAAGCAGGCTTAGTCATGGAAACAAGATTTGCTAATGAGGCAACTAATCTGGAAAGAGAAGATTGTAGCACAAGTGATGTAACCAATCAAGAATCAGGGTATAGCTTTAGGAGGTTGAGGAGGAGCAGAAACCATGCCTCTGGTGTAATGCGGAGGCGCAAGAGGTGGAGAGGTAGAGTAGAGAACCTCAACTGCTCAAATAATGAATCTTATACTGGTACAAGAGGGGATGCAACTGCTGACAAGGTTTCCTTGAACTTCAAAATAATCAATTTTGGTAGCTATATTTACCAGTGCGCTGTGATTGCTTATTTCATTTGTTTTTCAATTTTTTTTATAAAATATATAGGATATGGAGATCAGAGAGAATGGAAACTATGAGATGATATTGGAGATGAGAGAATTGGCTTTCAAGGGCATGGCTGAAAAAGTAGTTGAAGAGATAAATTGCTTGGATCCAGATTTCTTTAATCAAAATCCTACTCTGCTCTTTCAGCTGAAACAGGTATTCCCTGAGTCTATGCATTTCTTCTTATGTGCCTACTTGTATTTATTTATCTACTATTTTCTTGCTGTGCTTTTTTAACTGATAGTGCCAATTCCAGGTTCCGGAGTAGGTTTTTTTCTTGACTTAGAAATGTAGATTGCAAGTATTGTAAAGTTAAAATAGTGAAGCAGCTCATATTCAGTTATATTGTTTCGAATTCATTACTATCTCTAAAGATATAAATATATTTAACTATTTATGATATTTTATAATTCGTGCTTACCTCAGGGATTGCAATTCTGGGCTATGATGGATGTGAGATCTTTAAATAAGAAATCCACTTCATTTTTATTTATCTTATGTTTTGTTACTATTTCATGCTAGGTTGAATTTCTGAAGCTTGTGAGTGGAGGGGATTATAATGGGGCTCTAAAGGTGGCCAGTGACCATCTAGGCCCACTAGCAGCATCCAATCAGGCACTTATGAAGCCTTTGAAGGAAACATTAGTTGCACTGCTTCAGCCCAGTGAAGATGCTATTATAAAAGCAGTACCCCTACCTGTCCTCGCAACTTCTCTCCAGGTGTTTAGTCCTACTCTCATATATTGTTTTGATGCTTCTTGCTCGAAGGCTACACATTTGTCTCTATTAGCACTTTGCTTGCTACTGAGAAATTGATGGAAATCCTTAATAACCCACATGCTAGTGACACATTACAAAAATAATGGCAAAATCCTGGACTCCTGGTAGCTGTCCCTTTTGATAGCTTACTAAAATTATCTTCACATTTTTCTTTATCGATTTTGTACAAGCAAAGATCGCACTTTCTAATTTATTTTCTCATGCTACGTTGCAGGTTGCAATGGGCAAGAGGTTAGGCATTGAAGAACCACAATTGATGCGAATAATGCGGGCCACACTACACACACACACCGAGTGGTTTAAGCTCCAAATGTGCAAAGATCGGTTTGAGCAGCTTCTTAATATAGACCATCTCAAGGAAGTTGATCAATTTCCCAAACGGGTTAGTGATTCCTGGTCTAGGTCCTTAGTGGATGATTGTGCCAACAATGATTCATCTCAGATCACCACTTGCTCGAGTGGAAAGGTTCCGGAAGAAGGCACTAGCCCTCCAGTTGCTTTGACGGGAGAAGCTGCCTGTGATGAAAGTGCTATCCTTAAAGTCATGGTGAGCTTTGTTGTTTTGTAATGATTTCCAATTTTCAATTTTGGATATGTTATGAAAAAGTTTATACCTCCTGTTTATTGGGGGCAACTTATGTCTACCTTGCAAAATTTCAAAATAGATTCTGCAGCCCTATACTCCATGCAAAGCATAGGAATTGACCCAAAGCATGAAACTCATCTAAATTAGGGGTGTCGATGGGTTGGGTCCAGTCATGCACTGGATGGGCCCAACATTAATAAATTAATAGATCGCTCTTTGGTCTGCCCACCCAATCTGCATAAATTAAAAAGTCAGTCTTTATTTTACATATTTTTATTTATACAAAATTAAAGGAGTAGCACAATGGTTATGAGCGATTGTACGCAGTTAAAGAGGTGTTGGTTCCTATTCCACGATTGAACTTTATTCCCTCTTTTGCTTTTTTCGATTCATTCGAATGAACCAATAGCGGATCAAATAGGCCAAGAGGGGTGAATCGAACCGTAAATGTCAGCAAGTTAAGAACTCTAACTTTTACCTGACCGATTTACCCATCAAGTATTAGACAGGTCAGCTCGTATTGATCTGTTAGGGCTGGGGAAAAATTCAAACCCTCATCTATGATATTAGGTACTTTGCAGGGTTTATATTGAATGTCACCTTATTATCTGTATATCTGTTTATTTATTTATTTTGGATATATCTATTTTGGTAGGAGTTCCTGGCTTTGCCGAGAGCTGATGCAATCCACCTGCTCATGCAATATAATGGAAATGCAGAGACTGTTATTCAACAAATTTTCTCATAACTTATTCGCACATTTTGTCATGTTATATGAGTCTGTTGGCAATTGGAAAATATCCGTCTCTTCTTATGATAGGACGCTAGTTGTGTATAATGAATTAGCTTTCGTTAAGCTATTTTTTTCTTCTTTCTTTTGGTTTAATATTGTAAGAAAAGAGAAACACAGGATTATAGATTTTCAGTGTACTGGCCATGGTGAATAAAATTATTGAAATGATTATGAATTAGCTGTAAGTAGTGCATATAATTTATCTGAAGGTGGGAAGTCAACAGTGGTGGATCCAGAAAGACCTACAATTATAGTCATGATTAAAAACAATTTATCAAACTAAACATGATTATACCGTACAACAATATTAATCTTGTATATACCTGGCAAATAAAAATATAATGAATGATAATTGCATTTTAGAATTAAGCCTGCCTAGGTCTAGGCTTGCTCATGTTTAGGTTCGCCATTGTAAGTCACAAGTCAACATTCAGGTTGGTATAATTGAATGATAAACACAGTTGAAAGAAATAAAATCTAGAGGTGACGAGAATATTAAGCATAGAAAGGTATTAAAAAAAAAATTGAATGAATTAGACAACGGCAATATATAATATAACATCCTGACTTGTAAGACTATTACTTCCGAGGAAATTAACATTTTAAGCAACAATATGTTGGTGTCAGTGTCACATGTAAATATGGTCATATTGCGGGTAAGTGAGGAAATAGAAATGACTAGGACATTTTTTTACTAAGCCTCGTATTCCTTTTCATCTTGTCTTTTTCATTAGCAACACTTGATCATTCAAAAAGAATATCGGATTCATTTATGGATTCCACAATGATCTTCACTTGAATAGGATTTGTTGACCTTAGTTGTCATGTGATCAATAGATCGTAGCCTAGTGACAATATAAATAACTTATTTGTTTAATTACTCGATCATATAATTTACCATATAGCATTACATCAACAGTCATAAATCATATGACCAAACAAACTATTCACTGTTAAAATCACAATCATGATGGATCGAACCATAAAAAAACAATTCAGATCCACTAGAGACCGACCACTTCTGGAATTCACAAGTCAAAATTAAAAGAAAATCTGAATAGCACCTTACTTAATTCTTGAACATCCTTTCACTTTAATTTAACCATCAAACTGAAAAATTATTCCTGTGATCACTTCTATTAAGTTCCAACAATAACCAAAATTTGCAAAACAAAAGCAAATAAATAAATACAAAAAAAGAATAAAAACCTTCTAAACTATTAAACTAATAAATATGCAACAAGATTTCAACACTGTTGCTAAAATTGCAACAAATGAATGTACAATAATTTTTCTCATATGCTCTTCCTTGCGATTAGACTTCACTGCGCCCGGAAGGCTTAACCAAATCCTTCTTTTCAATCATCTCTCTGACAAGCCTCGCCTCTTCCAATCTCCCCTTGCTTGTGTATATATTTGACATTGTAATGTAATTTCCGGGATTACTTGGCTCAATCAAAACCAACTGCTCGAACGCAATTCTTGCAAACTCCACATTGTTGTGCAAACAACAAGAAGCTAAGATAGCACCCCAAACACTTGCACTTGGCCTCACCGGCATTTTGTTGATTACCTTGAGTGCTTCCTGGAATCTCCCTGACCGGCTTAATAAATCCACAACACAAGCATACTGTTCCATAGTTGGTATTACATGCTTGTCATTAACAAATTGTTCAAACAACTGGAGACCCTCGTTGAATAATCCGCAATGGGTGCAGGCCATTAGCGCACTAGTTAAGGTCAGACCGTCTGGTTTATACCCGGTATGAGACATTAACCGCACGAGTTCCAAAGCCTCGTGGCCTAGCCCCTGTGATGCATAAGCACTGATCATAGTGTTCCATGAAATTGTATCCTTAATTTGCATGTTGGAAAATACAATGCGTGCATCCTCTATGCATCCAGTTCGGGAGTACATGCTAATAAGAGCATTTGAGACCATGCCACTGGACCTGCAATAGTGGGTCATCACGTACCCATGTATTTGCTTGCCTAAAGTCAAGTCACATACTGGGAGAACAGTAACAATAGTGGTTTCGTCGATATAAAACCCTTTAAATTGCATTTCTCTGAAATAATGAAACACTGATTGGTGCAGACCCAATTGTACATATGCCGTGATCATGGCATTCCAAGCAACGGCATCAGTCAGGTCCATCAAACGAAACACTGATTCAATGGCTGAGATTTTCCTACAAGCTGCATAGATAGTAACTAAAGCAGGTCCAGCAGAGTAATAGAACACTTCATGATCCATTGTCTTAACACCATAGGCATGAGCTTCTTGGCCATTACAAAAAGCTGACGTGTTTCGGCAAGAGGATATTACAGATGATAATAAATCAGAATCTGGTCGAACCTGATTTTCTAATATCATTCTTCTAAACAGCTGCAATGCCAACTCATGATCAGCACACCGAGCAAATCCAGAAATCACTGCTGTCCATGACACAATATTTCGGTCAGGTAATTGATCAAGCACACCCAATGCTTCCCTGCACCGACCAGCTTGACAGTATCCATTGATTAGAGTGTTCCATGTGACGAGGTCAGGTTTGCAACCGTTGCGACGCATGGACCCAACCAAGTCAACACCCGGATCAATTAACCCGACCGAAGTGTATGCCGAAATCATGGAGTTCCATGATAGGAGATCCCGGTCAGACATTAAATCAAACACTTTACGAGCAGCAGAGACAGCTCTGTCCCCACACCTCGCATATGCGGATACAAGGGCATTGGCAACTGGTATGGCCATGTAAGTACCGAACTTGATCGAATCAGCATGAAGAGATGGAATAATGAGAGGGAGAGATTGGGACAGTGAGGTGGCAGATCGGAGAACTGGAGGGAAGATGAACTTATCAGGTGGAACGGAAGAGTAGCGGAGGAGAGAGTATGTGGAGAGGCAGTCATGGTGGAGCTGGAGGCGGGAGAGAAGAGTGAGGAGAGAGGTCCAGGCGAAAATGGAGGGAGGGAAGGGGAGAGAGGAGAAGAGGTGGCGGGACGAACGGAGGTCATGGGAGGAAGCGTAGAGATGGAGGAGCTTGGTGGTGTGGAAAGGAGAGAGGAGGTCGTGAGAAAGGAGGTGCTGGTGGAGTTGTGTAATTTGGCGGTGGGATAAGGAGGCAGAGACGGCGGCGATAAGCAACGGTAGAGAGAGCTGGCGTATGGGCGGGATCGGACGCACCATCAGCGGGTCCCTGGAATATATTGTTCCGATTTAAACTGACCTTCAATTCGGGGAGTCCGCATCATGTGCATTATGCATTAACGCAACTTTTCAGTTTACTCCGGACCGATCTGATCAGAATTCCGACCAATACGATCCATACCAGACTACCAGTAATGCACAGCATCCTTTAATATTTGTACAGATTTAACTCGGACGGTATGGATCTAAACTCAAATTTTGAATTAACTCGGAGGATAAAGATTTGGATTCAGACTGTCCAATTTCAGTAACTAAAGTGTACATTTTCAGTAATTTAACCATTAAACTACAAGCAAAAATAGTTATTATTTTATAAGAGGATTGGACTATACAAGAATTTAAAGAAGAAAAAATTCAATTAAATTTTGATATATATAATTAAAAATCTTAAAATTATGAGGTGGCTTAGCACTAGAGATGAAAACAGAGCAAATTTAAAGCGGATAATGATATTGCCAAATTCGTATCCGTTTTTCAATAAACGGATATGAATACAAATACGAATAATAGATGGATGTCGAATAGGAACATTACTAATTTTTTTTTTTTAACTTGTAGCCTAAATTTATAAATAACCTATTTTTTGTTTTATTGTTTTTTTAATGAGAGGGTTTGGGTGGTCAAGCCACCCAACATTCTTTTCAAAATGTTGTTATGACAACAAAAATAATTTCTTATTTAATTTCAAACTCATGATCTCTCACATCACATGACATGTCACTTTGCCACTGAACCAAATAATGATTATTTATTTTTTGTTTTATTGTTCCCAAATATTTCATACTGCATATTTAAAATTTTGTTTTAAGAATCACTTTTTGATCTAATAACAAATAAAATGTTTTTTGTGTGAAAGATCACAAATTCGAAATCCGAATAATATTTTTTTTTACAAATATTAACCATTACTTAAAAAAATAAAGACCATATTTTAAACCAAAGAGTCGGGACGGGAACCAAGTGCTACAGAATATCGAAGCCCACGTTTGACCATTGGGCCGAGATCGAGCCCAAAAAGGAATAGTACTAAGGCGGGAAATAGGGTAAAAAAAACGCGGGATAGCGTAGTCCTAGTCTCCCTCTCTCGACTCTCCTACGTAGTAGAAGAAAGGTTAGCAAAATGGCGCCGAAAAGGAAAAATGTCGAAGTAGAAGAAGAGGAAGTGGAAGCACAAGATGAAGAGGATGAGGAAGAGGAGCTCGCTTTTTCCAGGAATTATTTTCTTGCGAAGGAAGTCGGATCTTCCTCTGGCAAGCGATCTGCCGCTAGGAAGGTCTCGGAGATCAATCTAGTAGATGAGCAGGTTAGGTTTTCTCGTGCTGTGCATGGTTTACTTCTATTTCTGTGTACTTGTTCCTCAATCTGTTCATTGCGCCCCAAATCTGGGTTCTCGAGGGTTTGGAGAGTAACTGGGGTTTGCTCTACTTCAAGGAAAAAAAAAATATATTCGTCGCTTGTACTGGTATAGTACAATAGGGACTCTTAAAAATTATCAATTTTAATTCCCGCTGACTAAATCAGAGTATTTTTTTTTGGTTTCGTACATAAGCTACTGAGAGCGGAACTAGAAAATTTAGTTAGAGGGGGCTGAAACTTAAAATTCACAAATATTAAATTGTGGTTAGTGGGACTTGAACCCAAGACCTCCCAATAACAAAATATAATCTTAACCACTAGACTACAAGTACACATCTAATATTTTATGAGGAGGTTAAATTATATAAAAATTTCAAAGAAATAAAAAATCAATTAAATTTCAACATACGTGATTAAAAATTTCAAAATCATGGAGTGGCTTAGCACCCCCTGGGCATAGTTTCATGAAATTTGCAAATTTGATTGAAGTTTGTGTCATCAGTTAAAGATGAATTAAGTGTTATTTAGTGCGTTTAGGGTGGACGAAAAATTATCATATGGCTGTAGGAGGGTGTAATAGTATTCTGTACAGACATATGTAAGGTCCTTACAGTAAGGATAATATATATTTTTGCATCTTTAGTAGCATCAAGAGCATTTTCAAACTTCTAACGGAAGCCGCTGATCTCTTGTTAATTACACAAAAAAGGAAAAGAAAGGGCAAAGAACTGAACTTAAAATCTTTAATTTTGCTAGCATCACCAATACAGCATAGGATATACCTTCAAGTTCACCTCTGCGGAATGCTGATGCATGGTTGTGCCAATACTGCATCCAAGCCACTACATCCAATCTGATATAAATCATCTGTTTTTGCAATTGGTGTTTTGGGTTATTGATTTGGTTTAGGTCATTAATATTTAATTGAACGGCTTGGATTCAATAATGGCAGAACTATGCCATCAGAATGATATGATTTACCATACCTTAGAAGAACTATTATTAGGGTTGCATATATTTCTCCGACTCTTACGCTGCTACTTTTACTTTTCAGTACATAAATCATGAATGCAAAGAACTGGCATTAATTATTTGTTAACCGCAGTTACTGAGAGCATCTTTATCTGAAATACCAGCAAAGCATGAAAAAGAGATAGGATCTCTTCTAGAAAGCTACAAGGGTCTCTACTCCAATTGGCTCTTTGAGCTCAGGTTAGGCAAATTTGATGGAGCAACAAACAGAAACACCGAAAGAGCAAAATTATTTCTTGGCTACAACACTTTCTATCTATTTTTTTTTCCATTTAAGTCAGGGTTATCTGCAAATCAAACCATAATATTTTGCAATATTTGTATTTAACATGAATATTTCTCATACCTGAACCAACATGAAATGGTTTTTTTAAGACTTGCAATTGGAAGCCCACTATATATAATGCAATTGAGCGACTGAGAAGATATTCTAATTACTGTTGATAATTGCACCTTTATCTAAGCCATCTAGTTCTGACACCCAAATTAAGCTAAAGCCAACATGAGCGGATCTATGTGTATAGATAGGTGTGCTAAGCCACCCCTATTATTTTAAAATTTTAATTATGTATATTGAAATTGAATTGAATTTTATTTTTTTGAACTTTTTATATAGTCCAATCTCCCTCATAAAATATCAAATGTTTACTCGTAGCCTGGTGGTTAGAGCTCTATTTTGTGATTGTGGAGACTTGGGTTCAAATCCCATCCACCACATATTGTGCATTTTTAAGTTTCAGGCCCCCTATCTAGATTTTCTAGTTCTGCCCCTGAAATCCAAAAAAGATGATTGGTATGTTAGTTTTCAAGTTTGTAGCAATATCCATGGCAAGATGTAAATTCCATTTTTAGTTACATGGACATCAATGCTAGTATCCATTTAATTGATATGTGATGCCGTTGATAATGACATTTCATTTGGGATCGATGTCTGTATTGCTTGTGCGATATCATTCACGTTATTTGCAAGGCTTAAATGATGCTGAGATGGACCATTTGTGTAATATACCTTTCTTATATTGAATGGGAAGGCTCGTAAGTCCCACATCCATATTTGTGCCTAGGGCTTGAATCCGTGATCTCTTGGAAGCAATCCCAGTACCTTACCATTGAACTACTAGTCCATCAGCTATAACTGATTAACTTCATTTTTCTGTAATTATTTGATGTTACTTTCAAAAACTCAAAAGATGTTGGATGTTAGACCGTTTGTTACAAATATGAGAGATGGCAGGTGTTATTTGCATAATACCATAAAACTAATGTATTAATACTATATATAATAATTTTTCTTTCGGCAAGTTTTTCTTAGTGTTCATCTGTGTGGTACCAGTATAAAGGTCAGCCCTCGCATACATGAACTTTTTGAACTCCCAACAGCATAAACTATCAACTATTTCACTTTACCTAGTTTTGATAGTAAATAAACTTCTGGTTATTTGTATGATGTATCTTTATAGAGATCCTAGCTTGTCTCTTAATTTTGTTATATTCGTGTGGCTTGGTCGATATAAATGAATACATATGAATTATCTCATCTCTATTTTAATTGGATATTTTTTTCCAGTACAGATGTGGTTTTGGCCTTCTAATGTATGGATTTGGGTCAAAGAAGACATTGCTTGAAGATTTCGCCTCGAGTACTCTAATTTCTTATACTGTGGTTGTTATTAATGGTTACCTTACATCTGTTAACCTAAAGCAGGTACACTCACTTCTCTGCACCATCTAAATTCATAATTTTTTTTTTGTCAAAATATAGGTGCCATTCTTCTAGGTAAAGCAGGTACTATGTACATTGGTACCTTACCATATGTAATCCTTCCTTTAGCAATTGTTTCTGGGGCTTTCTCCCTTTTGCAAAATTTTATCTTTCATGAAATTTGCACCTTGCACCTAACATTGGTTATTGCAGACTTGCAGTCAATACCCCAATGTTTTCTGCTTATTTGCAAATAACTACCTACTGAAACTACAGTTAAGTGAATAATAAAAGACTAAATTGCCCCTACATATTCATATGTGCTCAATACAAAACTCTTCATATAATATTGGGCTGAAAAATGTGATTTTTTTTTTCAACTTGATTTAGGTGTGTTGCATATGGGGTTGGGAAAACAGCAATACAGCATTTCCCTTTTTATTTAAAATTAATAGAACAGCTATTTTGCAGATTCTTCAAATTTTGTGGGTCTGAGTAGCAAATATAGTAAATATAAATGTTTATTTGCTTGTGTGATACAATATTGGGTGGTTTTTTTTGCTAGTTTCCTTCTGTCTAAGTTATCCTAATTTTCCAGGTTATGACTACAATAGCTGAGATTTTATGGGAACATTATAAATGCAAAGGGAAAACATCTAAGAAGCAGCACACACAGCTTCCAAGTGGGTCCAAATCCATAGACGAGATCATCACATTCATCGATGACATATCAGATGATTGTAACTGCTCAGTATGCCTCTTAATTCATGACATAGATGGGCCTGCCTTACGGGACCCTGATTCACAGCAGCATCTTGCGAGGGTTTCATGCTGTTCGTGCATTTGTTTGGTTGCGTCAATTGACCATGTCAATGCACCTTTGTGTAAGCTTTAATATATCTAGGACTAGGATAATTTGCAAAAAAAAAAAAAGAGCTTCATTTTTATGAAATTCAGAAAACCCAATTCTTTCACTTTTTCTGAATTACCTTCTTTTTCTCTTTAATGATGTGGTTAAACACGAGAGAACTAGAAGAATAGCCCTTGAAAATAATTTAAGCTCTTTATATTGTTTCCTTAATTCCTTATACAATATTAAAAAAATTGTCAATTATTATTGTTAGGCTTAATATGGCTCTGAGTTAGACCATGTTCTTTGTTGGTAGACCGGTTTCGTATTTGGTGTAGTACGCAGTTAATTCTGAATGTACCAATACAGAGGGATGATTTTGCAGATAATAAAAATCGATGGTTATTTTGCAATTTCATATGTTAAACTACAGGGGCCTTTGACAAGTTTCTCTTAATTTAATGGGCACTCTCTCAGCCGATTTGACATGTGACTTTTTACTCAGTGTGGGACAAGAAGATGGTGCATACACAATTCAAGTGGTCCTGTCACCATGTGCCGACCTTCGTTCCTTACAAAATTGAAGGTCTATTTAATCCCTTAATACTCTCCAGCAGCGGCCATGTACAGACTACAAAAACTGCCTTATTGGTGCTTCAAAGCTTGACCCCTAATGCACAAAGTGTTTTCAGAGTTTTAGCTGAGTTCCAATTAGCCAATGAAAAGGAAGAAGGCAAGTCAATTCTTACTGCATAAGCTTAATTCAATTAATACTCAGTTTACTCTCAGAACAACAGAGCTGAGCCTAATAACTCTGAATTGACCAGTAATCTCCAGGTCTCATACTAGCCCAATTTGCTACATCAACCTTAGTTGTGCAATTAATTCTCCGTTAAAGCCTATTGATTAGCATCTTAACATGAAGCTGTGCAATTGAGCCTCTCAGATAGACCTCAAGTGAGCAAAGAACCTATCCGTTAAACCCCATGAACCTATCAGTTAGACCTCAAGTGAGCTAAGAAAGGCTCAATTTCTACCAGTTTTGCTCAATTGAACCTTAAAAAGTGTTCAACCTTCTACCAATTTTTCTCAACTTTTTTCGAAAAGCTGTTAAGCATCAGGAATCATTTGATTGATCCAAAATTGAGCAACAAAGGCTCATTTGAGCAAAATTTCTCTCTTCGACCTTCTGGAATACTAAATCCCCCATTAATTAACCCTGAATCATTGCAATCATTTATCAAAATTTTGCTCAAGTATACTCATTGGTTTATTAAAATTCGGCCACTTCCATGACCATATAGTTAGGTTGAATGGTGTTATGTTACCTTCAAAGATCTATTGTAACTTTTGAGCTCTGGACTTAGAGCAAGCCTTTTTTTTAATAAGAAATTGTCTGTTTAAGCTTCATTTCTACTTAATTTAGCCCTACTTGTGATCCACAGTTAGTGGAACACTGAACTAGCCAAGCAATAACAAAGATACAGAAACAATCAGTTTGCAAAGTATTATCCTTTTTCTCCTCTGCTTTAAAGACAGACACTCTGATGTTGTTTTACCTTTATCAGGTATGCAAGTCAGCGAGCTGTATACCAAGTGCCGTGAACAGTTTCTAGTGAGCAGTCAAGTGACATTGAATGCACACCTGACAGAATTCAAGGACCACAAATTGGTTAAGATGAGGCGACATTCTGACGGCCAGGATTGTCTCCACATTCATCTTCCATCTAATGCACTCGAAAAGCTGTTACAAGACCTAGCATGAAGTGAATAATTTTGTAATTTTAAGTTGACTGCTCACATCTTTTTTTTTTTTTATTGTTGAGCAGAATTGATAGTCAGATTGAAATTTATAGCTATTTGAGCCGGTTTTCCATTTTCCTGTGGCTGTGATACAAACTTTGTATTGCATGATTAAAACCCCACAGCTTTTTTCTCAATTAATCCGCTACTAAAGGACCATACAAGTATACAACTCTTAAATGAATTCACTACGGGCTCTAGTCTGATAAAAGAAATATATAATTTTTTTCTTACATCCTATTTTAAGCACATTTCATTACTCCAAAAAATATTTATACTTGATATACAAATTATTCATATCTCAATTCACAGACATCGATATCTAATATACAATGTTTTCATCATTTACTCTTTTTCTAAATGATCACAGTTTCAAGTTAATTTTTTTGTCAAATAAGTACAAATACAACTTTCGAAATTTATTATTTATAACAATGTAAGACAAATAATTCTATTATCAAGAATTAACACTTTTCTAAAAAATAAAAATACATCTCATCTCCAGTGCAGCAGGTAGGGAATGCAGTTATCGCTCCTCGTGAATAAAATCACAGTCATGTCATTTCAGTTTTTGCATATTGCGAAATTGATAACCAGTGCTATAAATTATAGACCATTGCAGTGCAAAAGAAAAAAAAAATCATTTATTCGTCGACTGCAGTTGTTCTCATAGCACACTCAGTACTTGATCTGTTTCAAGCTTTTGAGCCAAGAAAGCATCTCGTTGAGGCCTTCTTCCAAGCTTCTAGGGTTGTAACCCAATTCCCTCCTTGCCTTTTCACATGAATATGCCCACTGACATCTCAACACCCTTACTGTCTGTAATAACATAAGCATACTGTGAAGGAAATTTTCTAGTACAACCTTGCAAACTTCAGATTATCAAAGTATCTTACAAAATGAGAAATATCCCATGTACTGCTAAAGAAGAGAAAAATTCCAATATATCTATTTCAGCATTATTTCTTCCTTTAAAAAATGCTACCTCGATTGGGATTAGGTATATTTCCGTATTTCATTTACCAGCCAACATCTTCTTAGGCTTACAATTAACACCAAATATTTTGTGTCATTAACAACCAACTATTATAAATGAAATTAGGCTGAAAATAGAAGATGAAATCCAAATAGCATCTATTAATTAACAATACCTGAACCATGTCTCCACAACTAGCAGCTTTTATAAACATTGAACAAATAGTAACTCACTAGAGCTGGAGCAAACCGAGTCATTATTTAACACTGTATTTATCTTTTCTATTGTACTGATAAACAGTTAGGTGTTTTTAGCAAATAGCTCAAAAGCTTCAGGGAGTAGACTGGTTGTCACTTGAAAAGTACTGTAAGGCAAACAAAGGAATGTTGTTCTGTAGGGACACTTCATTGTAAATTAAAAACAAAAGGGTTCAAATTAAAACATACAGGATAACTAATAAGTGGAAGGGTCCCAGTAATCCGAGAGAAGAAAACCAAAATCCAGCCGTAGATTTCTATCAACCCAAGCGGGATGTGGAAAAGTGGTTTGCTAGTTTTGGTAATTGTAGCTGCCATGTCAAAAATTTGCACAAAAGAAGCATTCTGTCCAGTCAAAAGATATCTTTCACCCAATTTACCCTTACGTAATGCTGCAATATGACCATTTACCACATCATCTACATGGCAAAAGGAACTTATGTCATGCCCCCTTCCTATATAGCCTGGCAGCCTCCAATTAAACCTTTCAATCAACTGTAGCAAAAAAGGGTAAATTATGGAAGCTGATCTGAAACATATAATGATTTATTACTATCATTATTTTTTAACCCCTTTCAGTGGTTACAGTACTGGCGATTACTACGGGGGTAAATTGAATAAATTTTTGTCTACAGATTATCCTAAATTTTGGTTTCTGAAGGGAAAAACTAATTAGTACAAATAATAGATTACGAGTCTTGAGGATTGGTCAGGTATAGTTTGAGACAGATAGATGCTGGTCTTATAAAAGTTCCAAACTAGTTGGTGGGTACTGGTCAGATATACACCCTTTTGTTCTCAAATTTTTTGGTTCTTGACATATGTTTCATTTTTGCTTGAACAACACATCTACAATGTCTGTAGCTTTATAATCAAATAGAACAGATACACAAAGAAGATATACTTACAATACGAGCTAGAACATTTCCAGCAGTCAATTTACCAGAACCATAAATAACACCTGGGTAAAGGATCACAATTGGAACTCCACTTTCGGCTGCTTTTAATGCAATCCCATCTGCAAGAAACTTGGACTTCTCATATTCCGTGCAAAATGACTTTCCATGGTGCATCTGTGATCAAAGAGCAATTCTAGGGGTTATACCACTACTAAATCATAGAAGCCTTATTTTTAAAGACATAAATATAGTTAAAATGATGTGCTAACAATTAATCTATTTATTTTATTTTATTTGAGATAATTATTAAACACCGTAGAGAAGTACAGTATGGCAGTTTTATTTTATAGCATTACAGAAAATTTGTAGGAATTTGCTTGAATTTACTGGTGGACATAAGGGCCTTTTTTTCAAACTTTTGGCAGTAAAATTTGCATCACCTTGCTGCTAAGGGTCTCCTAAGGGTTTGCAACCTAGTAAGATTTGCATCACCTTGTTGCTATCTCACTCTTTGTCACATAACAATTCCGTTTTTCTTTACATTTTTGTAAATGCCAGTAAAAAATTAAGGAAAGATAAATCAGTGTGTAAAACTTTGATTTACCTGTTTCTCGTCAGCAATTGATCCATTGGTCGGACCAATTGCAAAATAGGAAGAGGTATATATTAACTTCTTCATTGTCTCCGTCTTTGCAAATGCTTTTAAAACATTCTCAAGCCCCCCTACATTGACCTAAAATTTTGAATTGTAATTAAAAAATCAATGAAATCTAATATATTTTTTGGATCTGGTTTCTCTGGGTAATTAGGCCAATACACTGCACATATAAATTTCAAAATGGGCACTCCTTCTGCACTTCTAATTGACTAGGAAAGTGACAACAAGAAAATATCAACGCCTTTTACCAATTATTCACCCAACTAGACAACATGTATCAATTGTCTCAGCCTAATCGAACCCCTGAAATTTGACATAAAATATAGTCCAAAACTAACAGAGTAAAATCGAGAGGGGTCGGGAAGCCACGGTTCGACCAGCGCCGCAACATGAAACAGCGCCTCGCACCCATCGCACGCCTTCATGAGCGATTCCAGATCTGTGATATCGCCATAGACGAGCTCCAGTCCGTGCGCCAGCTCAGCTCCGCCAGCTCTGGGACGGAGGGAGCTTAGGTCGCTGCTCCGTCGCACCAAGGCGCGCACGGAGTAGCCCTCCGCTAACAGCGCCAAGCACAGCTTCCCTCCTAGGAAACCTGACGATCCGGTCAGCAGTACTTTCATGCCTGGTTGTGGTCGAGATATCCTGGGCTGCTTTTCTGGAGAAATGAACCAAACACCAACTGGTGCTTCGGAGTTGACCTGCTTAACTGTTGACTTTTCTCACGATTAAATATTTTAACAGAGCAATTTTGGTTTCACGGAGTTCACGATTATAGAATAAAAATAGTATTTTATATGCTCGTGCGCTGTATGAAGTTAAAACTGCTCTGTTAAATTTCCACCCTCCGCAAGTTGGGACAACCAACTCACGGTCAAATTCACATCCTCTGAGATATCTCAAACTTTGCGTGACTTTATGGAAAATCGCAACCATTCAAATAAGTTCTACACGAATCTCGATGCACAAATAATACTGGCCCCCAGGCTATCCCCAAATAGGCATCGGACACGTAGGTCACGCAAAAGTTGAGATATCTCAGAGGATACGGACTCCTCACGGTCGTGGAAAAAAAAAGGGTAAATTTCGTCTGAAGTCACTAAACTTTGCTCTTTGTTACGAATTGGTCACTCAAGTTTGATTTGTTTCTCGGTAGCCACTGAACTTTGTGTTTGTTTCGATTAAGTCACTCTGTCACATTTTCCATCCAAATAATCTGACGTGGACTCCACCTCATCATGTGTGATAACTTGTGTAATTTTTTTTGAGACATGAAACATTTCCCTCCACTTACTCCTCTTCTCTCCCTTCCTTTTTCTTTTCTGACTTCACTTCTACCCTTTCTTCTCTATGCGAACTGTAGTTCAAATATTTTTTTTTTATGTTCTCCTTGCTTCTCATGTGATTGTTAATACTAAATGTAGGGGCATTTTGGTCTTTTGTGCATATATATGTTATGTGCATAAATCTTTTCAATTTTCAAGAAATGAAAGGAGTGGGTAGATAGATAATCTATTAATTTTTTAATTTTATCTCTAGGTGTTCTTTTTAGTTTCAATAAAGAGAAGAGAGAGAAAAAGAAGAGAACATAAAAAAAAAAAATTTGAACTAGAGTTCGCGTAAAGAAGAAATGGTAGAAGTGAAGTCAGAAAAGAAAAATGAAGGGAGAGAAGAGGAGTAAGTGGAGGGAAATGTTTTATGTCTCAAAAAAATTTACACAAGTTATCACACATGATGAGGTGGAGTCCATGTCAGATTTTTTGGATGAAAAATGTGACCGAGTGACTTAATTGAAACAGATACAAAGTTCAATGGTTACCAAGAAACAAATTAAACTTGAGTGACCAATTCGTAACGAAGAACAAAATTTAGTGACCTCCGACGAAATTTACCCAAAAAAAAATTGAGTTTGAATTGGAATACGATATTTGCAATTTGCAAAGAAAAAAACGGACAATAAATGAATAAATCTCATATCGTTTCATACAAAAAAAGCTATCTGAAAGGGACCATAAAAATATAATCTTAGTTAGTCTAAAATTTCATTCATTTTCATGAGATTATGATTAGATTATGATTATCCGAACACGCTCTAATTATAGCATACGTCTTGCTCTTACGATTTGTTTTGAGAGGGATTGTGCAGATGTGATTTCACGAACGGATTTTATGAATTTATGTATGAAATCATGTCCATAAGAAAACACATGAATAATGATATTGTATAGGAATAATTGTTTGGTTGGATTGTAGAAATAATTATGAGAAAATTGTATTTTTTTATCAATAATAATAGTGGGTTTTATTAATAATTTTTAGTGTAATTTAAAAATAATATATTACTCTTAAAACCTCGAAAATAATATAAATCTTATTTTTTGTGTATTATGGTTCCCCCTAACATACTATGATGTAATTAAATAAGTTTATTTTGAATTCTTAACAAAGTAACTTGATAAACACAAAATCACTATATATTTACTCAAGTTGCATCACCAGGCAAAAAAATGAATACAAAATCTTGATTATTTATAATACAAGAAATTGGATATGACCGTTGTACATATCTAGTTGTGATTATGATAATAATTTCAACTGCATTAAAAAAGAAAAAATGTTTTTGTACCCAACTTTTTGTACCTCGTTTATACTAAAATGTTTCGGATAAGGTTTCAACTGCTTTTAACTGTCCGCCTCCAACTTTCACTTATTTAAGAATCTTCCTTCGTATTCAATTCCAAATCTCCTCTCTCTAAAACATTTTCTCCGCCAACGCTCCGGTCAGGCCATCTCCGCCCGGTCAGATCGTCATCGTCATCGTCATTGTTATATCTCACATCTACGTCAAGATCGACCACCTCCCATTGGAAGGTGAGACCACCTCCGCCCAGTCAGGCCACGCGCTTCCTCCTCGACGGTTCAACAAAACAGATCTATTTGTTTCTGTGTCATCGTTCTCTCTTCTCTTGTTGTTCCTTCTATCAACTCTCTCCGATCAAGGTGACGTAATTTCTTTTGAAAGCAGAAGCCCTTCTCTCAATTGGTCAAACCGGGTTAACAAAAGTAGTGAACAGATGGAGATATTTGCTTCAATCAGCCGTGCTGGTTTGACTCCGGCTCGCTACTCCAAACAATGCATGCATCGTTCCAAGGTTTGGTGAGAAATATTGCTTACTTTATTAGATTAGTCCAAAATTTCTTTCTAAAAATTATAAAATAAAAATAAATGTTCTCTACTCATTTTTATCAGAATTTGCAATCAACTTGAGCTTGTACCGGCCGACATTTTTAAAAATACCCCAAGTTAATTACAGATTAATAAAAATACCCACAACTGTTCCGAAATTTTAAATATACCCAAACCGGCCATTAAATGGCCGGTCCCGATTAAAAAGCCCGACCGGCCATTTAATGGCCGGTCCTGTGAATTTTTTTTTTTTTTTTTTTTAAGACAAATACTGAAATATAAGACTAAAAAATTGATTTTTTTTTAAAATATTTGTTAGATTACTTTTTTAATAGCATATACTAAAATACATTAAATTACTTGAAATTATGTTAATTTATGCTGATTTACACTAGAATTATGCTAAAATACGGTAATTTACTTGAAATTATGTTAATTTATGCTGAAATTACAATAATTATGTCGAATTATGCTAAAATACGGTAAATTACGTTAAATTACGTATGAATAGGGCCGATTTTGTGTCATCTTTCATAAATCATAAAAAATAGTAAAAAAATTTCAAAAAATTTCAAAATATTGGCATTCTACAAGTTCATTATATAACTAATTTACTGAGCTACGTAGATTGGAGAATATAAATGAAAATCTTAATCGGAAACTTCAACTGAAGTTTTGAGGCTCTTCCCTTTGTTTATTGGCGATTCTGAATTTGGAAAACTGGCAAAGCCAGTCCGGACGCATGCGTATTTTCGCAAGCTTTCCGAAAAGTGGTCATTTGCTGAAATCGGACACTCGAGTGCCGTTTTATGACCGTTTGAAGTTTTGCCGTCGTTTTTCGCTTTCTCAGTGAAGATATCATCCCTATTCATACGTAATTTAGCGTAATTTAGTGTATTCTACCATAATTCTACATAATTATTGTAATTTAGAGTAATTCAGCATAAATTAACATAATTTCAAGTAATTTAGCGTGTTTTAGTATAAATATGCTAATTATATATATAAAATGTAATCTAGCAAATATTTAAAAATAAATTCAATTTTTTAGTGTTATATTTCAGTATTTTAGCTATTTGTCTCTTAAAAAAATTTAACATAATTTAAAGTAATTTAGTGTCAATCAGCATAAATTAACATAATTTCAAAAAAGTAATTTAGCGTATTTTAGTATAAATATGCTATCAAAAAAGTAATCTAACAAATATTTAAAAAAACAATTCGATTTTTTAGTCTTAGATTTCAGCATTTTATCTATTTGTCTACAAAAAAAAAAAAAAAATTAAATGGGGGACCGGCCATTAAATGGCCGGTTTGGGTATATTTAAAATTTCGGAACAGTTGTGGGCATTTTTATTAATCTGTAATTAACTTGGGGTATTTTTAAAAATGTCGGTTGTACTGGGGTTTAAGCGTAATTTTACTGATCTATTTGTCTTTTTTTTTTTTTTTTTTTTTTTTTTTCTGTTTTGATCTTTTTGATTTGAATTTTCACAACACGTGCAAATGCAGACCAGAGTGAAGATTAATATGAGTTTCTATTTGTTTAATTTTTGTATCTCTTATTCATTTTGTGTTCCTGTTGTGCATCATATTATATTCTAGAGTATTTTTTAGGATCTGTTTAACAGTTTTACATGATATATCAAATATTTTACATGATTTACGATCTGTATAGCAAGGTCCTAACAGCGTCAAACAGGTGGCAGCGACGGCGACCCACGACGGCAGCGACGGCGAAGAAAAAAAAAGTTACCTATCGACGACAGCAACAGCGACGAAGTACTGGACCACTTGGATGACGAAGAATATAGCGGTGGTGTCACGCTACAGCTTCGTCCCTCTCGGAGCCGATTTAATTTTGATTTCAGACCTCAAATTTTATTGAATATCGAAGTGGTTTTGATTTCAGACCACGGCTTCGATTTTCCTTCAATTTCAGCCCTCAAAATCATACAATCGCTTTATTGCATCTTAAACTTTGGTCCAGTTATGATTCATTGATTTTTTCAGATTTAATTTTGATTAATTCGATTTTTTCAAAGGATCTAGGGTTTTCAATTTTTTCATTAATTTTCCTCAATTTTAGGTCCTGATTTTCCACTATTTTGATTTTTGACACCATACAATTGTCGATTTGCTGATTTCGTTTTTTTCTTCAAATCGACGATCTGTATACTTTCTCGATTTCTCTAGCGATCACCTCCGTCTCGACCAAATGACACTTTTCTCGATCAATATTTGAAAATTTTAGTTTACAACATCTATTTACAGGATCTATACAATATTTTACAGGATTTATCTCCTATGTTTACAGGATTTATCAATCAGCAAACTAAGTTTCCAATTAGCGTTGTTTCGTCTCTCTCCTCCGTTCTTTCCAAATTTAGCGATCTCTTCTCCAAATTGGCGATCTCTCCTGTGATTTTCATCGACGATCAGCCGGATCGATCCAAAACAAGTAGAAGAGCCTGAACGATCAAGCTAGACTCGCCAAGAGGAACTTAGGTGAGGAGAAATTGAGGCTAAAATAATGTAAGAAATTATATATTTGATATTTTGTTTTACAGTATTCGATTTTACTTTTGAAAGAAGAACACGATGGAATTTGTATTCTCCGGTGAAGATTGACGATATTCATCATTTTCGATTTGGATTGAAGGCCAGCATTGAAATCTAAATTCAGTGAGTTATTTACTGATTTTAATTTACAGGATTCATGTAATAGGTTTACAGGTTGTAGTAATTAGTTGACAGTATTTATTTGTTAGGGTTCTGTATATAATTTTTTAGGATCTGTTTCACAGTTTGACAGTATATTACATGATCTATGCATTGTATTTCTTTGCTTTATTTTACTCGATCTGTTTCACATTTTTCCAGTATATATGCAAAAGCTTACAGCATATATGTAATAGTTAGAGGATCTGTTTATCAGTGTTTCTGATTTAAATTTCCAGTATTTATCTAATAGGTTTATATGATATATACAGTGTTTTACATGATATATACAGTGTTTTACATGATATATGAAAAATTTATAGGATATGTTTAACAGTTTTACTGATTTAAATTTCCAGTATTTATCTAATAGGTTTACATGATATATACAGTAATTTATAGGATATACTTAACAGTTTTACATGATATAGCTATTATTTTACATGATATATGCAATTGTTTTCACTGATATCTTGTTATCTGAATGTATAATTTTACATGATATATACAATTGTTTTACATGATGTAATATAGATAATTACAGTGGTTTTATGACATATTGTTATACTTCAGTATATTTTTTTAACAGCATATATTCAATAGTTACATGATATATTCAATAGTTACAGGATCTGTTTAACAATGTTACTCATTTAAATTTGCAGTATTTATCTAATAGATTTACATGATATATATTGTGTTTTACAGGATCTATGGAAAATTTACAGAATATGTTTAACGGTTTTACTGATATTAATTTCCAGTATTTATTCAATAAGTTTACAGGATATATACATTGTTAGTTAGTTTTCAAGTACAGCTGGAAGTACAGTTAGTTTTCAAGTTACTAACAGCTTGCAACTAACTTGGGACCACTTGGGTTGTTAGAATTTTGAACTAGATATTGTGCATGATTTGTTGTTGAAGATACAGTATTGATTATAGAGTTTTACAGTATTCACGCAACTCAAATGACAGTTTTTTTGAGTAAAAACTGGATACAACTCCTTGGATACAATTAGTCGGACCCTAAAATGTATATAATAGCGAAAACTACTTGAAAATACAATCCAAGCCGAACCTCATAAATCAGAATTCACAACTTCTAACAAACAAAAAAAAAACAGAAGGAGAGAGTTAAAAAAAAAAAAACATTTGATTTTGCTTTACAACAATCATCACAAGTCTGCAATTATTTGAAAAGGTAGGAATTTTGTTGGAGGTTATTATTTGACGAGTAGATATAGAAGGATGCTCCAACCGAACATTGTCATAAGTTCATCGAGGCACGTTCTATAATAAGTGTTCGAAGTTGAGGCAACGAAGAGATGATGTAAATTTTAGCCTGAAAAATAATCCAAATCAAGATAATCTAAGACTAAAAATAATGTAAAACTAAACGGTTCTAAATCCCATCCTATCCCCCTGATTGCCGACTTCGCATCCTCTGCGGAGTTTTCCCCTGCGGAGTCGTGCGGGACTTTTAATCTGATCCGTTCGTTTTGATCGGACGGACCAGATTAGATCTTGTCCAAATTGAAAAAATAAAATAAAATTCCCTTGCCCCAATAAGATCTGATCTGGTCCGTACGATCAAAACGAACGGACCAGATTGAGCTCCGCACGGCTCCGCAGGAGAAAACTCCGCAGAGGATACTGGTCCCCTGATTGCCTCCTTTGGTGGAACCGTGGAACGATGCCACTTGTATCGAAAGAAAAAAAAAAAAAAAAAAAGTTCGCAAGGGTCATATGTTGGACTTTTAGTTGGGCTATGGAAGCCCAAATCCGTAAATGTTGTAATTCATTTTTCTCCTTGTCACCCAAATCTGTATTTTTCTTCTTGGGTTCTAGGTCGAAAGATCCGAACGACCGAACCCCAGTGTCAGGTATGTGGGTCAAGATCGTGCGGCTCTGATATTCCCCGTTGAGAAAGTTTTCATGTTGGAAGCAATGGGAGCTGTTCGATCAAAATCCTGCTGATTCCCCGTGGAGAAGAAACATGATTATTTCAAGCCCTCGTCTCGGCATGGGTCCTGCCATAATAAGAGTCATGTACCTTTCTCTGAAGCTCCAACGGTCGGCTCCACCATTACCGAGGCAAATTTGAATTCCACTCTTTTAATTTGTTTTGCTGATAGAACTCCACTCTTTCTCTTCTCGAGTTTCAGTATCTCTCTCTCTCCAACACACACACATACACAGTCATTCATCAATCAATGGCGAAGAAAAGAGCAGCTTCTTATGAGGAAGCACGACAGAGAAATATTGAAGAGAACAAGAAGAAAATTGAAGCTCTAAACCTTCACCACCTCTCATTCGCAGTTCAGAAGCCTCAACCTCCCAAAACCCCACCTTCGGTCACTAATCCCCTTTCACCGCTCTATTTTTTATTTTTTTATTTTAACTTTGTGGATCTTTACTTGTCATCATTTTTTCTGTTTGAAATTTTATAATTGTTCCTTTGTTTAATTGCTAAATTAATCTCATATGTCCCTCAAAACGGGGATAATGTCCCTCATATTATTTTCTCTCATTTTCCTTAACATCAATAAGTGGGGAAAATGAGGCTTGATTTGGGCATTTTTTTTAAAGTCTTTTAGAGATACACATTAAGGTTTCTTAAGTAGGGACATGCATGCATTATCTGGCCAACTTATCCATTTTAGTATCTCTGGTTATTTGTTGAGGACAGGTTTATATACAATTAATATGCATTATTTGGCTTATTTTAGATTAAACAGAGGAGGCCTAAAGTTGACGTGGCAGTGACACCAACAAGGAGATCCGGCCGTCTTGCTAACTTACAAGGGGCGAATTATCTTGAAGTATGCAATTTTCCCTTTTTGTTAATTATTCTGTTGTTCCATACAATCCTTGGTTTGGCGATGTCAAACAACATTATTTCACCACATACTAATTTAACCAGTGTGTGTGTGTGTGTGTTGGGGGGGGGGGGTGTTGGAGGGGGACTGCAGGAAGATTTTATAAACGACAATAGTTTCTGATACTCTTGAAGTGGTAAAATATTGATGTCCTCTTGTTGCTATAAGTGCTATCTATTTATATGAATATCTCGCTAACTTTTGGAATATGATCAACTGTTGTTGAGGCATCTTGAATGACTGACTTGTATGGATTAGACTTACAAATTTCCAGCTTCACTAGTTACAACAAAAATGTACAAGCTGCTTCTGGATAGTTGTTCTTTTTCTTTCTTATTAAAATGAGTAATCTTCAGTTTGAACAGGTTTCAGAGAAGATTATGGAGACACCAAGAAGGTTCCTCATTGCATTTTTACCCAAATCTAAAAAAATTAATGATAATCTCCATGTATAGGAGAAAATAACACCTTTCTTCCTCCTACTCCATAGGATCATACAAGTTAGATCAGACAGGTCATATCTAATTAACCAGCCGAATATCTCCTACGAAGCAAAAGAACGTGCTCTAAGGAAAGCTCAAGAGATTGAGTCACAGCTGGACCCCACATTTCCCAGCTTTGTCAGATCCATGCTTCACTCGCATGTCACTAGAGGATTTTGGTTTGTATGTAATCACAAATTCAATTTTGATTCGAACTAGCAACCTTACCATGATTATTCAGATTTCAGAGACTACGGTACCAAAATGATGGAAATCCAGCTGGTACACCCAACTGGTATGATACCGTGCAAAATAAATGTACCAACAAACCCCCTTTTTTTCTTTTCTTTCTTATATCCTTTCTTTGGAGGGGTGAAATGGTCTGAGATGCATATTGGTATAAGACCTGACTGGTATGGTACAGATACAATGATCAAGTAATTTAATCACCTCTTAACAATTCTTCAGGGCCTTATAAAACAATTCTGCATAAGTCATCTCCCTAAATATGATTGCACGGTGACTCTAGTTGACGAACAAGGAGATGAATTTGATACCAAGTACTTTGCTGGGAGAACTGCTTTAAGTGGTGGGTGGCAGGGATTTGCTGTGGCACACAAACTAATAGACGGCGATGCATGTGTTTTTCAGCTGATCAAGCCCACCACATTCAAGGTAACTATTTTTTGGTCATTTAACAAATGACCAAGTCATTGCAAACTTGGTTATTTTTTGCTCAAGTTTAAAAAGGGAGTTTCTTGTTGCAAAGAAATGGATGCCTGGTGTATATCATGAAGTCTCTATAATTTCTTGCTTTCTTGATTGTAAAAATTTGAAGATGTATTTTTTTCTTCTCATTGTTTTTCTTGTCTTTGTTTCAGGTTTATATAATTAGAGCCATTAATCATGACAGTAATTGACGTAGAATTGTAATAATACTCTAAATTTTGGTGCAAGGGAAATTAGTGTTTTGGTATTACTTCTGTCATTGGGTTGCTCAACCAGAGTTTTAACATGTATTTGACTTTTTATAATTTGTTGATATCAGATGCTAATGCAAACTCTATTTTTATGAAGCAATGCAAAGAGCATGGCTCTGAAGCTATCATTAGACATGCTAGATTTATTAACAGATAATACATAAAAGACAATAACATTAGGTATTACACACATTAGACCATCTCTCTTTCATGGAGAAATCATACTCTTAATTTCTGGTTAGAGAGAAGTCAAATACAGTTGCTCTCCCAATTTGTGGTCTCTATGGCTCCAAATTATTTCCAGTTGCCCTGAAAATACAAATAATTATGTCATCATATTTCAAATTGAGAAACAATTCCCAAATATATAAATTAGGTCAGCAAAAATTGCTTACTGCATATTAAGCCCAGATTTGTTTTTCAAACTGTCTGGGATTTTGCCCGAAAGGTTGTTGTTTTGTAGGAATCTGTAATTATATAACAATTTGTCTTATAAGTGAATGACACGGTAGAATAAAAAAATTGATGTCACTGGTGAAAAACTTGAGGTCTTTACTGCACTATTTGGTATGAATTGAACTTTTTATGATGAAAGTACTCACAACTCCTTCAGATTTTCAAGCCCACCAAGAGATGAAGGGATTGATCCGCTGAATTGATTATTATCTAAGTGCCTTCACATTAATAAAGAAAAAGTTAATTGCTTGTTATTCACCGTTAGTGTCTTTCTTCATGGTCATTATGATTGTTGTTTTTTTAACTGGTAGTTCTTATCATGTTTGCAATGCAACAAAACTAAAGGGCAATGCTTGTTTGTAAGATAAAGTACGAGAGAATAATTCTTATTAGCAGAATCACGAGAGATAAGAGTTATCTCCTTATCTCTCTACTTTATCTTCCTTCCAAATATTGCCTAGGAGACCAGGAAAATTGGAAATGGAGAGTTTAAAATCTTACAGTGCCACCAAGTTCTTTAGATTGCTCATATCTGGGATAGGACCAGAGAGGTTGTTCCCACTAAGCTGACTATGATAATAGAGATGAAAAAAGTTCAATTGACCAATACCCAAAGTAATTGCCTTTGTTAAATATATTAAAATTTGCATACATGCTTTGGAGAGCTGTCATGTTGGCAATTGAGCTAGGCAAAAATCCTGACAGGCCAGCATTTATTAGTTTCCTGCCAAAAAAACAGAAACACAGTTTGTTCACAGCTAGTCCCCATAGAAGCTGATGAAAATAATACTTGCGTACGCGGCCTAAACTTACAATGACTCAACTCGTATTTGATCATTCGTAGAACAAATCACACCTGTCCATGAATTACCATGCGGCGAACACGGGTCTCCACTCCAGTCTGACGGAGGGTTCTTCAGGTTTCTTGCAAACTCCTCCATTGCAATCACTGCAGAGGCAAAAGCCTAAACCGATTTCATCAAACAAAATAACAATTCATTCGACAAATTTATGAGCAGAAGAAAGCAACAACTAGATAGGAGACCAACTACCATCTCTAGTGGCAGTTCTTGAGCCGAGGGGCTTGATCTGAAGCATCTCCCCAGCATTGATTACTGGTCCCACAGGAGAATTATTGTCAGGGGTCAGTGCAATTTGGGTCTTCCCGGACAACTGAAGCTGAGTTGCATAAATCATCACACCATCAGTGGACACATTTAATCCCTTGTATAACTCGTTGCCATTTATGGATACGTCTAAGATGCGCCAGCTCCAGGGGCTTGGGGTGCGGTTGTCTTGGAAGTAGAGAGCCACATAATAGCTACCATTAGGGAGGGATGCCGGTGGCCATTCGACTGTCAGTTGTTTTCCTCGACTGGTTGTAATGGCACTGCTCAGTGCTACCCCTGGTGGAATGTTCCAGAAATTGCTTGATGATATGTTGGAGTGGCAGTCAGCTGTCGGGTTTCCGTCTGTGAAAGGAGCCCAATATCTGTTGTATGGATCATCTGGATAGCTGTTTTAATTTTAGTTAAGCAGTTGTGTTTGAAGCTTTCAAGTAAGTTGTTATTCTGGTATATGTGGTATTGGAAAGCTTGTTTTACTGAATGCATGCACAACATTGAGCTAACTAGACCCAACAGAAGTATGTCTTTTGAGATAAATAAAAAGGAACAAAATCAATTGAGGCCAATATGAAGAATTATCAATTCAAGGAAATCTAAGCGAAAGGGATATGCAAACTTGTTGTATCTTCTCAGTACCTGACGATTGAACCATTTTGACCAAATCGGTTGCGAGCAACTGTGGTCAGTGCGTAGGACTTAAAGTCCGTCGAGTTATACATTGAATCCTCCAAATTCACCAATTCAAGAGCGGAGATAAATGGGCTCGAAACAGTAGCACTATTCCTCGCCAAGCAAACACTAAGTGTCTTTGAATGTGCCACCATTATAATCTCATAGTAGGTCGACAAACCCTTTGAATAATCCTCGGTGGTGTTAACTGTGCTCCATCTGGTACCATCAATTATTTGATCAAATACTGGTGGTTCCTTACCACCGTCAAACCCGCCATAATAGTATGTGGTACGGATCAAGTACTTGTCTCCTTTGATAACTGGGAAGGAATAACAATATTTCCTGGCCGACACGTCAGGGAAATACCTCACAGAAGATAGTATTGGTATAAGCCCAGTTGTGTTGATGAGAGAGATGTTCCCGGTTTTAACAAACCCTTCATCCTGGATCCATTTGATACTTCCTAATGTCTCCTCCTCTGTTGATCCACAATTGATGTAATAACCTATCCACAGAAGTAATTAGCATATTGAAAAAAATGTATATTCAAATACAGAAAAATTAAAAGGGGAAACTTATTACTACTTAATTGCCAAAGATCACTTGCAATTATTGAACCCTAATTAATTTTTAATGAAAAAGGGTTCATCAGGAAGGATTTGATACCTCTAGGAAGAGGAAGTGCTATGGAGAAAGAGCTATAGTTAATGGAGAGAAGCCATAGGAGAAGAGAAAATGAAAGAGGAGGCATTGTTCATGGACCAAAATTAAGGTGGTGAAAAAAACCAAAGAGAAACAATGGCCGCTGTTCCCTTTGGTTTTACCTTCCTTTGCTGGGAGGTTCCACTGGCAAATTGAGACAGTTAGTTGTTTTATGGTTAAAAATAGCATGAGAGAAATGGTCGAAGTTGTTCCAACCTGGATTAGATTAAAATCATTTAATCCCCACATATCAGAAACAATACATGAAATCTTCGATCGTGTCCCTTTAAAAAAAATATTCTATTATTAACTGTCATTTAGATTATTATAAACCGTAATGCTAGCATTAGAAATGTATCTAGTCACATCAATCTGATCGGGAGATACTATTTTGTCAAAAAAAAGAGAGAAAGAAATATATGTTCCTTCCCATGTTTATGCATATTATTTTGAGAAACAATCATCTCGGAGTCTAAATAAGTTCAAATAAAAAGTTAGAAAAAAAAAGCCCAAATAAGCCCAAGGACTTTGATAAATTTGGGTTTCTTTCTTGACAGTGGGCAGAGATCAGCCCAAATAAACCCAAGAACTTTGTTAAAATTTCTGGATTAGATTTTCATATATTTAGATTTGCTTCTGTATCAGAAATGTCTAAAAGTAGCTTGCCAATGTAGTATTTTAGGTAGATCCCAATTATGAACCTAGGTCGTTAATGATATTGACATAATCAGGTAATGTCCGTAATCCGAAAAATGTTATTCGGCCAGTGTACCTTCACACATGCACCAGGCAAGATTAGAAGTGCAAAGATTAATGCCGGAGATGTCCTTAACACAAAGGAAGGTACACCAGGTCCAGACGATTATGTGTTTTGTAATTTGAAAGGAGAAATATAGGAGGATATTACAGAGAAATGAAAGATAGTAAAGTTGCTGGTGGGTAAGATAAACACGGAATTTAGAAATTGGTACCAACAGTGGAGATCAGGAACATAACAGAAATGTAAACTACAACTGTTTTCCTCGTGCATTGAATCAGGATTATAAATTGAATAGGTAGATATGAGAAAAGGAAAATGGGCCTACGGGCCATGAAAAAACCCAAAAAGAAAAGAAAAGGAAATGAAGAACAATATTTATTAATTAACTACAAGTGTCAATTTAATTATGATTCGACTCGATGCGTTATTTATGTCTGACCCAATCGGTTGACCTGTCGGATGGATTTTCATAAGAAAATATGGTTTAATGATACAATTTAGAAAAAAAATAAAAAAGACAAACTCATATTTGTTACTGTGATTCGATCAAGAATCAAACGAGTTGTGCAAGAATCGATGCACTGACCAACAAGGAGTACACGATAAAGGAAAGATCGATAATTACAGTAACACAATTCATACTATGGAGGAAGCGTTATACAAGAATTTTTCGAGATAAAGATAGCAATTTGAAGGAGCTCATGGACAAGGGCGGATCTACACTTAGCTTAGAGGTACTAAGCTATTCTATAATTTTAAAATTTTTAATCACGTAGGTTGAAATTTAATTAAATTTTTATTTTCTTAAATTTTTTAAATATATTAGCCTTCCTCATAAAATATTAGATATGTATTTGTAATCTAGTAATTAAAATTCTATTTTGTATTTGAGAAATTTTGAGTTCAAATCTCACTAACACAAATTAATTACTATACATTTTATGTTTCAGCCTCTCTAACTAAATTTACTAGACAAGCAGGGGACTGACAGTCTGACTCTATTTTGGTTTTCTTCTTTTGCATTTTATTAGGCATTTTCTTTCTAACTATTACTATTTAACTCAGAACATTACCTGTTCATTATCATGAGCTTTGTTTTGTTTTACGTCTTGATTACAACACTCATGTAAACTCTTTACCATTAATTAAACAAGGGCTAGACCCTTTTTTTCTCAAATTTTTTTTTTTTTGCCAAATATCAAGTCTACTATTCAAAACTTATCTAGCTGATTATTTAAAAAAATGACAAAAAAATGTCTATAATTTAGGCAAGCTGAATTGACCAATTACCCCTTCCAATCTAGGAATTCGTATCATCTGAGAACCACAGAAAATATAGTGAGGATCTGGATCGTTCTTTTTAACTTTGCACAAATCTCAAAGCACAAATAATACTGTCCCCCTCCAATCTCCCGAATAGGCACCAGCTGAGAGTAAATCTGGGCCGTAAAGTGATTTCCTGTTCCGTACAAAACTACAGATGATACAAGTCCCCAATCTAGTGCGGATATCAAAATTCTATCATGTGCCAAGTCATGTTGGTTCGATTCATCTAAAAATATTAATATAATATTATCTATTCCATTTATTGACACTCCGAAAATTAATCAAGTTCTTTAATGACGGTAAAAGGGGTCAAATTCCAAAAAAAGAAAATGATAAATAAAGTAAAAAGTAAAAAGGAAAAGGAAATTTCTTTCTGGGTTCACAATATTTTGCCTTTTTTGAAAATTGTTTATTAAATTTAACTTTTTTTTCTTTTAAACTATTTAAACTATTTAAATTATATATATTTTTTTAATCGCATGACTTCGTTACATTTTCCATCAAAAAGTAAGAGTGTTGACATCAACACCATCATATCAACAAATAATCATGTTACATTTTCCATCAAAAGTAACAGTGTTGACATCAACACCATCATATCAACAAATAATGAACATCCTCATTAGCAAAAAGCACGTTAATATCAGAAAAAAAAAAGTCTAAATATTAATATGAGTGATTAAATTTGAATAAGTCTACAACATATATACGCATGTCATCATATTGTTAGTTTTGTATAAGAGTGATTAAATTTGAATAAATTAAAAGTTCAATTATTTATAAAAGTATATCAAACTTTAATGACGAATTTATTATAAAAGACAATATTAATGTTGCTAGCTTAAAATTTTTTATCCTTGATAAATTCATCTACACCAAAAATAAAATTAAAAAAAATAAAATTATGAACATGGTTAAGCTTTTAATGACCGACTTATTGGATTTGTGTGAATTCAACCAAAAGAGAGTGTGGTTGGCCTTCAAAAGCGAAGTGCCTCAACAAATTTGAGAAGGATTAAAGACGAGAAGCATCAAATTTTAGTACAAATTAAAGAAACGACAAAGGAAGCACATGCAAAAACGACGTACCACCAAACTAATCTTTTTTTTGTTTCATTTCATTTGTTTGGTGCACCCAATTAATTACACCTGGACTAGACCTACATGTTTTCCTCCGTCAGGTTACAAATTTTAAAGAGAAATTTAAATATATATCTACTGTAACTTCTTAATTTAGATATTTCTTCATAAAAAATAAAATTAGTTATTTCCTCATCTATCTCTATCTCTTAATTAAATAACTTAAAAATTAAATATTAAATATTAAGAAAATATTAAAAGGACATTTATACCCTTCTTCTTTATCAATGCATAAATAAAACATAAACATCAGAATTGAATTGAATTGAAGGTCTTCTCTCTTGCAATTGTCTCTTCACTTTCAATTTATAACAAAGATCTGATCTCGAATCCGTTCTCGCCTCTCTCAACCCCAGACCCCCGCATCGGGCGACTCCCTCCATCACCGTTGCCTCCTCCTCGCACATTATTGTTACGAACATGTCATTGCTACTGATTTTAATAGGAATTTGGAAATGAACCTAGCTAGGTATCGAAGCATCATCCTATTCAGCCATTCAGGCAAGGAAACAATTTTCAATAAGGCCCAAAGTACTGCCTATATTTCTCTGATTGTTTGAGTCTTCGAGAACATCACTAAAATCAAGCCCGGATAATATATATACATAATTTGTAATTTTACAAAAATATCAAAAGGTTTAGATGATTAAACAAAATGAATAGTGGCATTTTTTACCCGAACCTTCAGATTTAGTATTATCAGCAAAAACAGTAAACATTATGGTGTAATTTCCATATTCCCTGATCTGATTATACCATATATTTTTCTTTTGTTGATTGATTGCACTTTTGTTTATGTGGGTCTTTTTTATGGAATCAGAGTAGGTCCGATGCCCATCGGACCTACCTTGGTTCGATGGGTGTGATGACCATTCGATATGCATCAAGATTCGTGTGATCTGCATCAAAATCTGTGCAAGTCTGTATCAATTTCGTACGCATAAATCTTGATGCTAATCGTACGGTTCTAGAGCTAATTGAACCTAACTGTAGGTCCGATGTCCTTTTTTATAGGGTTCCGGCTAAAACTTTAGTATAAAAACTCTGAGATCCTGTAGAATAATAGTCTGCAATAGTATCTTGATAAAATGCTATTCTTTTCCATTGCTTTTCACCCCACTACTAACAAAACAATAAGAAATTTGGAAAGGAATAAAAATTGGGGGTCTGGAGTTGAGAGAGGAGAAAACATGTTTGAGATCATATCACTGTTATGAATTGAGAGCGATGAAACAAGGGAGACGACCTTCAATTTTGACATTGTTTTTATTCTTTCTGTTAAAGAAAAATTAAGAAGAAGGGTATAATTGTCCTTCTAAAGATCTATTAATATTAATATTTATTTTTAAGTGATTTAATTAAGAGATGAGGATATTGATAAATTAAGTAAATTTAGATGGGGAAATAACTAATTTTGAATTTTTGATGGGAAAATATCTAAATTAAGAAATTATGATGGGTATATATATATCTAAATTTCTCAATTTTAAAATGCACTGTTCCGAAATCCATTAACCTACTCAGAGCACAACATTGTTAGTTTTAATATTACAAAAATAACCTTATTGGTGGTCAGATCAATGACTAGTTATTTGGACCCTCACATTGTTAGTTTTATACTCGAAAAATAAACCGTGGCATTGATGACTATTATAATACAATATATATCATTTATTAAAAAATAGGAAGCTTGTAATAATACTTGCACTATATGTTACAAGAGTAGAACTAGGGTGTGATGTGCTCACCAAACTCTTTGGTGAGCACAACTCTACATAAATTATCGGATTCACTTCAAACGAGATTAATCCAACCGTTGAAACCGATGTACTTTACGAGTGATGGGCGTACATGCAAAATTTTGAATTTTTTTAATTCATTTAGTCTCAAGTCAAGTGGTCAAAATTGAGAATTTTTTGAATGCATTAAAACAACTTCATTTTGGATCATTCATTTTTCATCAATTTTGACCACTTGACTTGAGACTAAATGAATTGAAAAAATTCAAAATTCTGTATGTACGTACATCACTCGTAAAGTACATCGGTTTCAACGGTTGGATTAATCTCGTTTGAAGTAAATCCGATAGTTTATGTAGAGTTGTGCTCACCAAAGAGTTTGGTGAGCACATCACACCCTAGTTCTACTCATGTTACAATACCTGCACTGTACCTACCATAATTATTTGAGGGCGCAAAAACTCCAGCATTGAATTTTTATTTTCTAAAGTATTAATACCTATGCAAAAAAATATTGATACATATACACAGAAGTATTTATACCTATGATGTGAACAATTTTTACGTAAATAATTATTTTTCCAACCAAATCTCACCCAAAGGTTCCCACATCATAAATACTTGTGGGAAACCACTCAAACTACATGAGAGAGCCATACACGTTTTTAGAGGTGGGGGAGCCATATACATTTTTTTGTCCGTTCAATCTCGTCATATTTCTAACGATATGTGAGGAATTATGCGAATATAAAACCACGAACGTCTTCTATGTAATTTTCTCTATCAAATGAGATTCATGATGACGTACTTATGGACTAGTTATCACACAAACATTTATACCTCGTCGTACAAGTATTTTTTACATATGACACTGGATGACGTATGTAAGTAATAATATTAAGTACTGTAAGTATTTATACCCATTCACTGAAGTATATATACCTATGTGGTCAACTATTTTTGTTAGAGAAAGGTTGACGCATGGACGATTGGGAAAGATTGGTGCGGTGATACGAGGTCTCCACTACTTCATTAGAGGAAGGTTGACGCGGGAACGATTGGAAGACTGAAAAAGAAATGATCATAACAAGTTACGCATCAAAGTATTAATATCTTATTTTCAAATGTTAATATCTTATTTACATATTTATATCTATGAAGGTTGATGCAGGGACGAGTGTGGATACTGGAAAAGGAGACCATATAATTAGTGAGGTCCATAGTACATAATTTCTCTAAATGGGATGCGGGAATTTTGAAAGCACTAGAGTGGTAATACTCAAATAATTATTCTAAAAAATAACCTGAAATAGACTTATTTTATAATTATTTAATTATCACTTAACATGTCTTTGCTGAAACACAACTTATAATATATTTTCTTTCATAAATAATTTTAATTATTGCTCCATTTAATCATGTAACACAGCTAATTCAATGTCCGGGAATAACTAGCCTTTTTTTTGTTGTTGTTGAGAAAAGTGAGGATCTTGCTCGCATTTGCTTTGGATTGAATAGGTTCAGTTATACACCCCGGGTGGTAACCACCAAACAGAAAAAAGAAAACATTGCTCAAACAATTGAGCTGAAAATAAAAAAGAAACAAAAGCTGCTGATTACATATTCATCTACTGGTACGGTACTGGTACGCTGGTACCTATGTCGACTTGAGCTGCTCCATAACTCCATCCACCAACGCCTCGATTCCTTTGTCTGAATCAACAAAAATTCTGGCTCCCCTTTCACTCCGCATTATAAATTGTGAAATAAGCATAGTGGTTCTTGTTTTTTTGCTGAAACTTGGATCTGTTATCAGGTCAGTTGGTTGTACCAGTTTATTTGCAGTAAGGTCCCTTATGTTTGTGGCAATTACCATTTGGCTATAAAAGACTTTGGCGAAGGAGCAATCATTGAAAATGTGTTGGACAGACTCAGCTTGCAAATTACACATCTATTCGGTATTAGCCAACCTCGTATAACTAAATTATCTATGGTGATTATTCGGTTTAGTCTCATTAACCATCCAAACATTTTCATTCTGGGTGGCATCTTTAACATCCATATCCTATGAACTTGTGTTGTGACGAGTGGTTCCTCGGGAATAATTAGTGTAACTCCATATTTTCTTGCATTCCAAGCTCTAGTTCAAATAAATCTGCCAATGCAATTCATTCTGTTTCCATTTTTGCATTATCCGTTGATGATTATGTAGGATCCATTTAGTCATTTTTCTCAGGAAAGAAAAATGTGAAGAAAAAGAAAGCAAAAAAAGGAAAAATAGAAAATTAAAATAGAGAATGGAGAGGATAGTAAACAGGGTACTCCCATCTATATTTTCTTTAGTTAATGAAAAAGCTCAAACCCCTATTTCAGTTACATCGGCAATCGATTTGCAACCCGATTCTTCCATAAATTGAGCGTTAGTTTAATCAACTGATCTAGATGTGGTTTTCATATTCCAGTAATCCTTGGTGCTTGAATTGATTTACATTTTTGGCCCTTTTGTAAAAAATAAACAGCCCACCAGTTTACAAATTACAATGTTGATATATCAGCATTCAGGATTTATACGTGAAATTAGTCTAGTCTCTTTCTTGGCATCAGCTAAGTTTTACCAGAGAGCAACAAATTAAAAGAAGTGCTTTATATATACTATTATGATCGACAACTGATTCTGTGTTTACATTGATTATTCATGTTCTACAACCGAACATATATACTTACCTAACTATGAAAAAAATTTACCCCAACCTGCTGTCTATATACCAAATTAGAATGTGAAAATGAAAATGCCATCCGATAAACAAAAATTAAGAAGAAAATAAAAATTTAAACCCCCTTTCCTCACATGTCCTTTCTCGGATCGGTAACATTCATCCGCCAATGCTCATCAGAAGATCCAGCTTTTCCTGCCATTTTGCGATCCCATAATAGTTCAATCTTTCTCCGCTCTGAAAGCCGACAATGAAACTGCAAGCTCTCATCCATCTCATCGTGCAGTTGCCACCACCTCTGATTGGCTACATCGCTCGCATACACCCTCTGACCCCCTATGTCCCAGTTACAGTCATAATCCCTGTAACACAACCATGGTTTTAGCCCAAGGTAGTGTATCGAGTACACTTTCGGAGGTTCTACTATGAACAAGTGTTCCTTGATCATCCTCTCTCCTGTTGTATTCGCCCAAAAGTTCTTCAAGTAGTTCACCCGCCTCGGCATCCGGTGCCACCAAACAAATAATTCATTTAGGAATCCCTGGTCCCCACCATTGTAGGAGACTATGTCCTTACGGTGGCGCATTAGGGTGTTAAAGGTGCAATTAGAAGGCTCAATGACCATAACACCCGAGTTAAAAATTGAACCGTCATTTCCTGCTGCAGACATCTGGGGGAAACTAAACAATATATCGAGGCTACGTAGTACTATCACATCAGAATCAACAAAAATTATTTTGTCGTAATCAGTAAGTTGCCAGAGGCGGAATTTGCTGTAGTTGTGCTCGTTATATGTCCCGGGTTCAGCCCGGGGGTTGCGGATCCGTTTTATTAGACGAAGGGTCCACCCGGCAGCAGCAAGGGCGTCGAGCTTGTCCTGGGGAATTGACTTGTCATGAAGGAGGAGGAGGTCGCGGGTGGTCCCAGCACGTCGGATGCTTTGTGCCAGCATTATGGCACCACATAGATAAGTAACTGAGGAGTGGAGTACTGTGGCATAGGCCTCCCGTCGGGCTGGAGCGGTGGGTGCCGACAGTTTGGAGGTGTTAAATTCGTTGTCGACACCTGCAAGGAGAGGCAATTAAAATTTATAATATGGAAATAAATTTTAATTAATAATTTCTTATGAGTTAAATTACTGCATATATATCTGTTTGTAATTTTGGCAAAATGTGTTACAATGTTTAATGAATGATCTATCTAGGCTGCTAGCTAGAGATTTCCTGTCTTGTTCTGTCTCCAACCTAATTTATTGAATTTGTGACAACACTAACAGCATACCAAGAATCTTAATTGATCTTTTATGGACGCTATTACCAAAAAACCGTTTCAAACTACTTTGCAATGCATTTAATGCTTCGTGGGCCCCACAATGATAAGTTATCACTTATCAGGGAGACAATATATATCAATAATAAATTTCCAAAAGAACTGGCAAGATTAATCTAACTTTTCTGTAAAAGCTACAGTGATGTATCAAATATTCATTGAACATTAGTCATGACTCAATCATGATTTTGAAATTTGAATGATGATTGGAGATCAGATTTATTTCAATCAGTGAGACGTTGGCAGGTCTCCTAATTTGATCTGAAGTACCCAACAAGTCTCGTGTGTTCACCAACCAAACTACCAATGTGTCATTGTGTTGTAACTTGTAAGGGTCAAAATGAAATTAAATAGGTTATGATGTTTGGTGAGTGCATATGCAATGCGTTCTCTTTTCCTATCTACCTGGGACATCTTTTGTTTTTCCTTCTAGCTTTGCTTGGTCATTTCATCGCAAAATAGCAATTATTCTTCTTGCTTTTCAAGAAAAAGTTTTCTTGTGGCCTTCTTTTATTGATAACTTGAAATATGAACACAAGCAATGCTAAAATATAATTTTTTTCTTCTTCAAGGAATAGACTTAACGCAATGTTTAAAATGGAATTAGCAGCTCTATAGATAGAATTCTTAAAGCAATTACATTTTTTTTCTGGTTAGCAAAGAGAACATAATTATTTCCTTCTATTTTGTTAACCCATGCATGCTGTATAATTAAACTACTGCCCTTTAAGTACAAAAGAAATCAAATTAGCTCACATAATACAACTCAATATTCTTATATATATGTCATTTACGATTCTATCCTTTTCACTAAAAATTTCGTGCATGTGGGAAATGGCATATATGCGCTAGTCTCTCTCTTCTTTTCAATAGCAACGATCATTAATAGACAGTTATGCATTCAAGAGAGTCGGTTGCTTCAACCAAAATATCGTTTAAATGCTCGTGGGCTTAGGTACATAGTTCTTTTCAAGAATTAAATGTGATTAATAATACTAAATTAAGCATAAAAATATATATAAAATAAAAAGCACTCTGTTATTTTTCATCTTCCCTTCTGATTAGTTTTCAGCAATAAATGACGAATTATCTCGCACTTTCACCAGCACTATTAATTATAACGATTTTCTCATTTGTGTTATCTACCATGCCTAAATGCTTTCTTCATGATGAACCAAAAGGTTCCCTAAAAGGCACATACAAGATGTTTGAATAGCTTGAGCTGAACAATCAGATATATAGCCTTTTTGTTTTATATTTATTTGATTAATTTATATATATAGTTAATTATTTGTCTATTCTGGATCTTGAAATTCTCAAAAACTCTGGCAATTATAATTGCAGTTATCTCAAACAGCTGACTTAATGAAATTTTGAATGAGAAAAGTGAAACAAAAACTATGTATATAACATAGAATTAGATTAAAATTTAATCTTACCTTCATCCCATAGAGGCAAAGCTAAGTTGCATGAACCCAAAGGCAATCTCAACTTCTCTTCGAGATTGGCAACATTGGCCTCGTACATCCACCAGTCCCCCTCACTCTGCACCAAGTCATCACATCGGAAAATATCCATCATTGGCTCACATTGGCTCAAAAAGATCACTTTCACTGTCCCATTTTGGCTCAATTTCCCCTTTTTGGTTGCTATTTTAGCTGACACCATATGCACCTGAAGTCTGAACACATCGCGGTTCCAACCTTCCTCAGGTTTCCTGCATGGCAACCTGGACACTACAACATCTACTTCATCATATACAGTAACATCTGGCATCGGTACTTCAGGGCAACTCGAACCCTCGCTATCCTCCTCTTCATCGATCCACTCGGGGAACAAATCCTTCCATTCAAATTTGGTTGAAACCCGCTCGAATTGTATTGTTGTGACCTGGCCTTTTATGCCCCAATCTCTTAGTTCATCTTCTTCCATGTTGACTAGACCGATTTTTACATTGTCGTGCATGAAATCTAGGAAACCAGGGGCCTTCTCTTTTACCATCCTCTTTTCAGATGTTACTTTGTTTGGAAATGTTCTGGCCACCTACAATTTTTTTTTTTTTCATATTAGGTAAGAAAGCTTGTCAGTAATTTTAATGATCCAATATATATCGTTTATAATCCATTTTACACATTTAAATAGTACAGCATCTAAAATGGTGAAATCTAACATGGTCACGAAAAAAAGATATGGATGTAACAATGCACATAAATGAAGTCATTATAATAACAACTTTTGTTGTTATATAACTAGTTACTCCAACACACTGTTTTCAAGATAAATAAAACAGACACATGCACAAATAAGAGCAAACTAGTATATCACAATAATTACTGAATGAAACAAATAGGGTACTCACCTTACCTTCCTCAAGTGACAATCATGAAGAGTGCACCGGACAAGCGATGAAGTTGTAACGCTGTTGTTGTTATCAAATAGAGATGACGGTCGGAGAAGAAGCACAAGGTACGAGACCAATAACAAGGCCAAGAAAGCAATATTGATCTTTATGACTAAGCTTCTAGAGGCAGTTGCCTTGAACATTTCCCCTGTTGCACCTATCATAATTGTTCCAAAAAGAGAGAAAGAACTTTGCTTATGAGGAAACCTTCAACCTGTGAGAGCTGGTTGCAAATATATGTATATTGGTTATATATATATATATGTATGTATGTGATATGCAATTCGTTCTATTTAATGCTGATGGTTACTTGAAGCTGTGAGGGATAAGCTTTTATTTTTGTTTGTTTGATTGTGAGGTAAGTTTTTGGGTTGTAGTGGTTGGGATGTATAAGGAAGTAGGCTGTATGAAAGGAGAGACTACCAAGAAAGAGGGCCACCGTGTCAATTTCTGGCGATCTAGTTGTACCACTGGAAATTTCTATCCTCTCCAGTCCAGAAGAGAATGGATTAGCGTGCATGCGAATTGCGAAATCAATCATGTATTGTACGCAATTTCTATTTTTATTTTTATTATACGTCAATATATATCCATAATGCACACCTTGTGTCAATTGCAGACTTAAATATCCTAGATATATACTTCGTTGCATAAACTTTTTTCCATTAAATTATAAGCATTGGACTATTATATTTAATCTTCAATTATATTTTACGCCTAGCTAACTCATGTGAATTAAAACGATAATATATTTCTTTACTAAAATGCATACTCAAAGTTAATTAATATGCACATGTACAGTAAAATTATAGTATTATATATATACACTTCAACTAGCATGCATATATTTTTTTTAACTAGAACATACATATTGTTTCTAATGGACTATATGTCTATATATATATATATATATATATATATATGGTTAGAAAAGACCAATGTACATTTGTTATTTTAAAAAAGATAACTGATATATAATTTAAGCATAAATTGGAGGTTGAAAACTGAAGATAAAGTTGGAGTTTGTTGGATTATATATGAAAAAATTGAGTCAATAAATGTATATATTTAGATGAGGTTGGTGTATCTTCCTTAATTTGTTATCGATCTTTGATCTTTGATCATTCCATCTTTACTATTCCATAGAGGTTTCTGATCTTTGATCTTGATCTATCTTTAATTACTAGATATGTAGTATTATATCGACGTGTGTTTTTGTTGGAATTTTGACGTGGAGATACGAAGTGAGATATTTTTAGAGGTTTTTAGATTAATTTTGAAGGAATATGATTCAATATCGAAGTAGTTGGATCCAGGGCTGGCAAAAAAGTTCGTAGCTTGTGGATCGATCGAGACTCGTTTGCTAATATCTCATTATTTAGTGGATCGAGTTGTTAACGAGCCAGCTCACTACTAGTTCGGTTCAGAATTAACGACTTTGTGCTGGACCTATCTTGCTCGCGAGCTGATGAGGCAGCTTGGTCCAGGTATGACTTTGTGAATTTGTATGCATGAATTTATTTTGTGAGCTATGTTTGTATGAATTTGGAGATTTGTTCTTTAGTATGTATAAATTTAGTTGCAAACTTAATTTATAGTAGTTGATTTGCTTTGTTTGATGGTCTTATTTTTTTTTTAATTTGTTTGATAATGGTCCAATGAAGTCCAGCGAGCTAACGAGCTAGCTCGTTTCATCTTTGAGCTGGCTCGTGATGATCATGAGTTAAGATTCTAGTTCGAGTCCTTAATCTCAGCTCACTCAACTCACTCGGTAGTTGTGACCAGCTCGTAATGAGCCAGCTCACTGCCACCTCTACTTAGATCAAATTCTTACATAAAATTGGAATGTGTGGATACATATTGATGTTTAGAGAATTATGTTATAACAAATTAAATGGAGCTGATAACAATACCTGCACTACAGTACCTGCATTGTATTCGTATTATAACTACCATAATTATCTAAAGGGACCGCAAAAAACTCCAGCACTGAATATTTTTTCTAAAGTATTAATACCTATGCAAGTATGTATTTATACGTACGCACAAGTATTTATACCTATAAGGTGAATAATTTTTGCGTAAATAATTCTCTCCCCAACCAAATCTCTCAAACGTACCCGCACCATAAATATTGTGGAGGACCACTCAAACTACATGAGGGGCATACACGTTTTTAGAGGTGGATTTTTTTTCTCCATTCAATCTCGTTCATATTTCTGACGATCTGTGAGGAATTTTGTGAATCTAAAACTACGAACGTCTTCTACGCAATTTTCTCTTTCAAATGAGATCCATGATAACGTACTTTTGGACTCGTCGTTACACAAATATTTATACCTCGTTGTGCAAATATTTATACCTATAATTACAAGTATTTTTTACATATGACACTGGTTGACGTTTGAAAATATTAATATCAAGTACTGCAAATATTTACACCTATGCACTGAAGTATTTATATCTATGTGGTCAACTATTTTTGTTAGAGGAATGTTGACACGGGGACGATTGGGGAAGGTTGATGCGGTGATACGGGGTTCACACTATTTCATTAGAGAAAGGTTGACGTGGGGACGATTAGGAGACTGGAAAATGGATGATCAGAACAAGTTACGCATCAAAATATTAATATTTTATTTTTCAAGTGTTAATATTTTATCTTTCAAGTGTTAATATTTTATCTTCCAAGTATTTATATTTATGAAGGTTGACGCGAGGACAAGTGCGGAGACTGAGAAATGTTGGACCATATAATTAGCGGGGCCCATAGAGGAAGAGTGCTGCAGGGATGTTAGAATAATAATTAGTGGGAATCATATAATTAGTGGGGACCATATAATATCTTTTTTAGAATAATAATTATTGAGATCATATAATTAGTGGGAATCATAGTACATAATTTCTCTAAATGAGATGTATGAATTTTGAGAGTACTGGAGTAAGGGTACTCAAATAATTATTCTAAATTAAAATAGTTATCTTACCCATTGGTTAATAATTAGAGAAAAAAACTGATAAAAAATGATATTAAAAATCTTAATTGCCAATGGTTAAAATTCTAGCTAGCTAGTCAATAATTGTACTATTTCCAATTTAACTTGACGATTGAGGGTTACATCATGATGCGAGTTTGGCGTTCTCTTGCCGGATTCAATATGCAAGTTGGTACCGTCTAGTTACTATTGTGATAGAAGTTGATTGGTGAATAATATTGACGGACGAACACTACAGCAAAACAGGACTTCCGCGACCAGTATCAGAGACCGGTTCAAGCGCTGATCTCTGAAGACCTAAAAATAATAATTAATAAGTACTTTATAAATTTAGTCTCGTTCATATTTTGAAATTTTGCGTCGATTAATTAGAATAAGTACTTTATAAATTTAGTAATAATTAAAAAAGTCAATAAATTGAATAAATTTGTGAATTTTATAAATTTGAAAGGGTAAGTATGATATTATGACTTTTAGAGAAAAAAATGTGTAATTTCGAAATTCCTAAGCTAGGGGTATACGTGAAAAGAAGGTGTGTCTGATTTACGAGACGCAAAATATATTTTTACAAATTTTTTTTAGTTTGAATGTCAAAATTAAAAGAAATTTTTTTTTTTGAGTAATATAGTTAAGGATTATCTATGCCCTTGTGTGTGGAAAGTGATATGTTCGAAATTTGAATTTTTTTTTTTATATTAAATAATCAAGTCACTTGATTTCCGAATTTTATTAAAAATAAATAAATATGGTTAGAGATCAGAAGTGGAAGACATATTCGAGCTTTTGGAATATCTCTTCAGACCTGAAACATAACAAATTAATGAAAAAGAATTTGCTTTTGATCTAGTGGCAAAAATACATAACTCATATGTGAAATATCATAGATTCAAAACCTACAAAGTGAAGAAATCATATGTATTAATACACATATTTTTAAAATGTGTTGAGTGGCTTAACCTTTAACTCATATTTTAAAAATAAAATTAATGAGTAAATTTACATTTAAGGGAAAATAAAAAGAGTACGTAAAAGATGAGACAAATTAATAATTAACCAATATTTCGATCTCAGGAAAAAGACTACATGTCACCAAGGGCCCCCATAATTAATGTAATCAATGCTTCTTTTTAATTATATTCCTTTTTGTTAGAGAACGAAAGTAGAAAAAAAATAACAAGTACGATATATGATTTGCTTAATACTTTTCAATTGTTCGTTACTAAGTACGAAATGCCGAGCCAACAAATTCAACTGTTTCGCTACTAATTAAAACTTACGTGAGATGTTCTTTTTCCTTTGCCCAAGGAAAAAGACACTGAAGAACTGGAAAATTAACCAGTAATAATAAGTATCATGTATATGGTTGTAATTATGGATAAGAAAGTTTAAATATATAACTTTAATTTTATCAACCTAATCTTACCATGATAATCTAAAATAAATTAATGTGTTTTTATTTTAACCTTGCCCATTTGAGCAGGAGATGGGAGTAGGTCCGATGGGCATCGGACCTACTTTTAGGTTTAATTAACTCTATCACTGTACGATTAGCATTAAATATGTGCGCATGGAAATTGATACAGACTTACACAGATTTTGACGCAAAGTGCACGAATCTTGATGCTGATCGGATGATCATCACACTCATCAAACCAAAGTAGGTCCGGTGGGCATTGGACCTACTCTGAATTCTTTGAGCAGACCACATAATAATACTACCAAAATATAAATGGCCGGTTTAACTTATATTTTTCTCATATCCGAACAGTCAAATCAAGCCCCCTAATGTCTTCAGAATTCATATCCTCTGAATTAACTCAAAAGAGAATCTTTTGAGTTAATGAATCTAGACTGTTCAATCTGTTTCAAAATTCGTACGAACTAGATCTACACTAATATTAAAGGAGTCCCTATGTTATAGACACGAGCCGAATTAGCTCCGTTTAAAATTAAACGGTTTAAATTCATTAACTCAAAATATTCCCTTTTCAGTTAATGCAGAGGATACGGATCCATGTCTTCATACCTATCAAAATCTTATGGGGTGCTATTTTTTTACTAATGGGGAATTTCATATATCCCCCTCAAAAACTTCAATATTACGTATTCTCCCTCTAAACTTTGAAATTACATATTTTCCCTTCTAAACTTCCCAAACTCACAAATTTACCCATTTAATCAATAAAATATATTTAATATATTTAAAAATACTTAAATAATATTATTTCGGATTCTAATTTTTTTTCAAACCATTATACACCTTCCTCCTTCCAATCTCGTTCTTTTTCTTCAATTCATGAGCGTCTCACACTGTCCCCATCTATGGATTGAAGCAGCTGCGTGACATCTTTTGCCGATTCGACATAGATGGTGCGGCAGCCTGACGCAGCTAGAGCTCGCCGCATTGCTCCGATCCATAGGTGGGGACGGTGTGAGACGCACATGAATTGAAGAGAAAGAACGAGATTGGAAGGAGGAAGGGGTACAATGGTCTGAAAAAAAAATTAGAATCCGGAATAATATTATTTAAGTATTTTTAAATATATTAAATATATTTTATTGATTAAATGGGTAAATTTGTGAGTTTGGGAAGTTTAGAAGGAGAAATATGTAATTTCAAAGTTTAGAGGGGGAAATATGTAATATTGAAGTTTTTGAGGGGGATACATGAAATCCCCCCTTCACTAATTTTTTAGTTTTGAAAGATAGATCAAAATTGTACAAAATAAAAAAAATGCTTGCAGGTTTATTTTTAAAAATCCAAAAAAGTAAAATAATCTTAAAAATGTTGTAAATTGAAGAAAAGAAAAGTAAACAAGATATTGAGAATGTATAAAGATGACTATCTTTTATTCATATGCTTTTCTTGTGTGTCTATAATACATGTTACAATCCTCTATTTATAGATAGAAAATGTAAATAACAAGCCATCTAATTTAATTCAATTGATAAATGTGGGGAGATGAAACATACTTCATTAAGGAGAGTTTTGAAGTAATTAGTGAAGAGTTTCAAATGAACATCCATAACTTAATTTATTTATAACACTTCCCCTTGGATGTTTATTTTTCATTATACGCTATTAATATGATACTTCAGGATCAATATTAACATGATACTTCAGGATCAATATTAACATGGTACTTCAGGACCATGTACTGCCTCATTAAAGACCTTATCAAGAAAAACCCATTGGAATAAAAACTTGATTAAGGGAAAAAGAGTACAGTGCATATAATGCTTCCCCTCATTTAGATATCATTGAATATTCTTCAATTGATGTAGACCTATCTTCTTTGTAAGTTGTTCAAAAATCTTTGTCGGTAAAGATTTTGTGAATAGGTCTGCCAAATTGTCGATTGATCGGATTTGGAAAACATCGATTACGCCTTCCTTTTGTAGGTCATGTGTAGAAAAGAACTTTGGCGCAATATGTTTAGTCCGATCTCCTTTGATGTATCCTTCTTTGATTTGTGCAATGCATGCTGCATTATCTTCATGCAGCGGAGTAGGGTTTTCCTTGATGTTTTCAAGTCCGCATTCTTCTTGAATATTTTGAATCATTGACTGTAACCAAACGCATTCTCGACCCGCCTCGTATAAGGCGATCAATTCGGCATGATTTGAAGATGTTGCCGTTAAAGTTTGCTTTGTCGATCGCCATGAAATTGCAGCTCCACAATAGGTGAATACGTATCCCGTTTGGGATCGTGCTTTATGTGGATCCGACAAATATCCCGCATCTGCATATCCAATTAATTTGGATTTTGTATCCTTTTGATAATATAACCTCATATCTCTAGTTCTGCAGAGATATCGAATATGTGTTTAATTCCATTCCAATGTCTTCTGGTTGGTTTGGAACTATATCTTGCTAACACATTTACTGCAAATGCGATATCGGGTCTTGTATTATTTGCAAGATATAATAATGCCCCGATTGCGCTTAAGTATGGTACTTCAGGACCAAGCACTTTTTCATTATTTTCTTGGGGGCGAAAAGGATCATTTTCTGCATTTAGCGATCGTACGACCATTGGTGTGCTCAAAGGATGAGCTTTATCCATATTGAATCTCTTTAGTAATTTTTCAACATAATTTGATTGATGGATAAATATTCCATTATTTAGATGCTCGATCTGCAGGCCGAGACAAAATTTAGTTACACCAAGGTCTTTCATCTCAAACTCAGTTTTCAATAATTTTATAGTATTTTCAATCTCTTCAGGAGATCCAATAATATTCAAATCATCAACATACACTGCAATGATTGCAAAACCTAGATTTGATCTTTTAATAAAAACACACGGACTAATTATATTATTTTTATATCCTTCTTTTAGAAGGTACTCACTAAGTCGATTGTACCACATTCGACCTGATTGTTTTAATCCGTATAAAGATCTTCTTAATTTTATAGAGTACATCTCTCTAGGTTTCGATTTATATGCTTCAGGCATTTTCAATCCTTCGGGGATTTTCATGTATATGTCACTGTCAAGTGAACCATATAAATATGCTGTTACGACATCCATAAGTTGCATTTTTAGATTTTCTGTGACCGTGAGACTTATTAGAAACCTGAGAGTTATCGCATCCACTACAGGTGAATATGTCTCTTCATAATCGACTCCAGGTATTTGTGTAAAGCCTTGCGCCACTAGCCTTGCTTTATATCTCACAATCTCATTTTTCTCATTTCTTTTTATAGCAAATACCCATTTGTAACCTACAGGGTTAACATCTTTGGGCGTTTGGACTACAGGTCCAAATACTTGTCGTTTTTCTAATGAACTTAATTCAGCTTGTACGGCATCTTTCCATTTAGGCCAATCATTTCTGTATCTACACTCTTCCAGAGTTTTTGGCACATTGTCTTCTTCGTTTATAACATTGTTTGCTATAGTGAATGCAAAGATTTCATTAACATATGTTTCTTCTGGAACTTGATCAGCCTCTTCTAGGGTTTTATCAACTTCTTCAGGAGTTCTACTATCAACCTCTTCTAGGGTTTTATTGACTTCTTCAGGAGTTTTACCATCAATCTCTTCTGGAATTTTATCTACTTCTTCAGGAGTTCTACTACCAACCTCTTCTGGGGTTTTATTAACTTTTTCAGGAGTTTTACCATCAACCTCTTCTGGGGTTAGATCAACTGCTTTATTCTGCTCTTTCCTTTTACGTGGATTTACATCCTTAGAACCAAGTGGTCTTCCACGTTTTCTACGCACATTAGATTCATTAGATATTTTTGTAATGTCAATTCGAGCAGGTGCATTTATAGCTGGAATATGCGATTTAGTAACTCTATTTGTATCTGTAAATGCATCAGGCAATTCATTTGCAATTCTTTGCAAATTTATAATCTTTTGAACTTCGAGTTCACATTGACCACTTCGGGGATCAAGATAAAATAACAATGAATTCCAAGTTACTTGTTTATCCATCTTTTGTTTTTCTTCCCCTAAGTTTGGAAATATTGATTCATTAAAATGACAATCAGCAAATCTTGCTGTAAAAGCATCTCCTGTTAATGGTTCTAAATATTTAATAATAGAAGGAGAGTTAAAACCAATATAAATTCCCAACCTTCTTTGAGGTCCCATTTTTGTGCGTTGTGGAGGAGAAATTGGAACATATACTGCACAACCAAATATCTTTAGATAGGATAAATTTGGTTCTCTTTCGGAGACCAATTGTAACGGGGAATACTTATGATCTGCAGTAGGCCTTAACCTAATTAGTGCAGCAGCATGTAATATGGCATGTCCTCATGCAGAAGATGGTAAATTAGATTTCATAAGTAAAGGTCTAGCAATTAATTGCAACCTTTTAATCAACGATTCTGCTAGACCGTTTTGTGTATGAACATGGGCCACTGGATGTTCTACCGTAATTCCAATAGACATGCAATAATCATTAAAAGTTTGAGAAGTAAACTCACCTGCATTATCAAGCCGAATTCTTTTAATTTGATAATCCGGGAAATTGGCTCTCAATTGGATAATTTGTGCTAATAGTCTAGCAAACGCAACATTTCTTGTTGCCAACAAACTCACATGTGACCAGCGTGTTGATGCATCAATTAACACCATAAAGTATCTAAATGGCCCACATGGAGGTGTAATAGGCCCGCATATATCTCCTTGAATTCTTTCTAAAAATGTAGGAGCTTCAGGTCCAATTTTATTTGGAGATGGCCTTGTAATTAATTTTCCAAGAGAGCATGCTTCGCATGTCAATTCTTTTGATAATAGGATCTTCAAGTCCTTTAGGGGATGCCCATTTGCACTTTCAATTATTCTTTTCATCATTATACTTCCTGGATGACCCAATCTTTCATGCCACAATATAAATAATTTTGGATCAGCTAACTTCTGGTTAGTAACCATATTCGATTCTATTGTACTTATATAAGTACCATATAGTCCTGAAGACAATACTTGCATCTTTTCCATTATAATTTTATGGCCATTTTTAATAGATGTGATATAAAGATATTCGTAATTTCTCTCATTCATAGTTTCAATATGATAACCATTCTTTCGAATATCTTTAAAGCTTAGTAGATTTCTTCTGGATCTACTTGAATATAATGCATCATCTATTATTAATTTTGTTCCTTCAGGTAACAAAATACAAGCTCTTCCGGAGCCTTCAATTAAATTACTTGTGCCAGATATAGTGTGGATATTAGTCTCACCAAGATGCAATTGTGAAAAATATTTCTTACTTTTCAATATGGTATTTGTTGTTCCGCTGTCTACTAGACATGGATCTTCTTTACTTACCATTGCATCAGTCATTTTCCTTTAAAATAAAAGAATACAAGAATAAATTAAAATAAACTACCTTTATTCATTAATTTTATTTGCATTCAATATAAAAAGTAAAATATAAATTAAACTTTTATTAAACATAAACATAAACTTCTATATTTTATTTTCTCCCTTAGTAAAAGTGTCTATTTCTTCATCCACATTATGGAAGAAATCTGATACATCAAGATGTGTATCTATATGGCATTCATTTTCGGGATTATTTTCAGTAAAGTTAGTTTCCACATTTTTTCCCCTTTTCTTGAGTGAGGCTTGATAAAGCTCCACTAGGTGCTTGGGCGTACGACAGGTACGTGACCAATGATTTGCCATCCCACATCTGTAGCAAACATCTTCAGGATGTTTTCCTTTCTCATTTTTCGTCGCATTATTCTCCTTTGTTTTGTTGTATTGACTATCACGTCGCCAAACATTGATTCGACCACGTCCACGACCACGTCCGCGAAAATTGTTACGACCGTGGCCACGTCCTTTCTTAGATGAAGTTGCATTCGCTTCAGGGAATGGACTTGCACCGGTGGGTCGTGCTTGGTGATTCTTCATTAGAAGCTCATTATTTTGTTCCGCAACGAGAAGACATGATATTAACTCAGAGTACTTCTTGAAACTTCGCTCTCGATATTGCTGCTGCAGGAGCAAATTCGAGGCATGAAATGTAGAGAATGTTTTCTCCAGCATGTCTTTTTCTGTTATCGTTTCACCACATAGTTTAAGTTCGGAAGTTATCCGAAACATTGCGGAATTATACTCACCAACGGATTTAAAATCCTGTAATCTCAAATGAATCCATTCGTAACGAGCCTTTGGTAAGAGAACAAATTTTTGATGGTCATATCTATCCTTTAAACTCTTCCAGAGTTCTAACGGGTCTTTCACCGTTAAATATTCAGTTTTCAAATCCTCATGGAGATGGTGACGAAGAAAAATCATTGCTTTAGCGCGCTCCTGCGGGGAGGCCTCATTTGCTTCTTCAATAGTTTTTTCTAATTCTTTTGCGGTGAGGTGGATCTCTGCGTCAAGAGTCCATGGGAGATAATTTTTGCCCGAAATTTCAAGAGCAGCAAATTCAAGTTTTGTAAGATTTGCCATATGCACTACAAATATAGATACATATTAATAATTGCAGATTATTAATACCATAACTTCAGGTTATTCATATCTTCATGTTATTAACATCATAACTTCAGGCTATGATAAATTAAACGGGAGATAAATACAAATAAAAGAATATTTAAATTAAATAAATAAATTTTTTAAAGTATTAATAACTTCAGGTTATAATAAAATATTTATTTAATAACTTCTGGTTATTAAATTGCTTGACTGCGCAATTATAAAATTTAATTTGAAATAACTTCGGGTTATATTTTCATCTAATGACCTATAATAACTTCTAGTTATTATATTGATTTTATATGAAAATAAATAAAACTTCAGGTTTTTAATTGGGAATAACTTCAGGTTATTATTCATCCAGTGGCCTATAATAACTGCTAGTTATTATATTAATTTTATAATAACTGCTGGTTATTTTATACTAAAATTTCGAATAGAACTTCAGGTTCTAAACAATTATAATAATAACTTCAGGTTATTATTCTTTTATTCTCTTCGGGTAATAAGAACTTCAAATTCTTGATAAACTTTTATTTTTGAATAATAATTTCAGGTTATTATTCCATCATTCACTTCAAGGAATGATTCTTATAAACTAAAACAAATATAATCAAAAATTTAAATGAAATTTAAATTAATGAAAGATATAATAATCAATCATATAAATTACTTACAAAATTACTTTACAACTTCTTCCGAGCAATTCGTGCTGATAACGTGTTGTAAATTGAAGAAAAGAAAAGTAAACAAGATATTGAGAATGTATAAAGATGACTATCTTTTATTCATATGCTTTTCTTGTGTGTCTATAATACATGTTACAATCCTCTATTTATAGATAGAAAATGTAAATAACAAGCCATCTAATTTAATTCAATTGATAAATGTGGGGAGATGAAACATACTTCATTAAGGAGAGTTTTGAAGTAATTAGTGAAGAGTTTCAAATGAACATCCATAACTTAATTTATTTATAACAAAAAACAGTAAAACTAGGATTATACATAATATTAATATATTTAACACATTTGGTGACTTGAATTGACCATTAAAACATGAAAAAGTACAATTGAAATAATTTGTATTTTGGTCAAAATATAAATGTTAGTACAATAGTCTAATTTTTATCAAAGTATACTATTTTTGTGGACTAATATTAATCCTTCCTTGAAGATGCTGATGATATCGATATGAGAATTGTTAATTAATAGGTGACAATGACAACTAATTTTTAATCTAGTGACAAAACAGTAATGCTCTTCGTATCCTCTTATGTGTTAAGAAAATTGCATTATATATCTTGAGAATTAATTTTTGATTTAATAATAAAGATAATACTTTTATGTGGAAAATTACGAATTTGAAGTTTAATTAAAAGTTTCTTAATGAATATGTTAGTTACAAAATTTGACCCTCAAACTTTATTAAAAATAATTAAAATATATATTATAAATTCGTTAGATATTTTTTCATTAATATTCATGCAAGATAAAATTGGGATGTCAATTTTTTTTCTGATAAATATAAGGGTTCGATGGCACTCTCGAAATTTTTTTAGCTCCGTGGCGGGTAGGTAGGATCCGCATCCTCTGCATTAACGCACAATTTGAGTTTAAATCCGGATCATCCGATCAGAATTCAGACCAATTTAGTCTACACATGTAATGCACGGGATCTTTTAATATTCATGCGGATTTAAATTGTACGGTACGGATCTAAACTTAAAATTTGAGTTGACTCAGAGGATACAAATTCGGGTAGGTGGAGTGTGTGGATTTAACCGAGACGAGTATGGGTCCGGATCTCCTAAAGTAACCCAATCTTTGGGTTTTGGATTGAGACCGTCTGATTCGAATTCGTCGCTCAAGATTGTCTCGGAATTCAATTTCGTCATCGAGATGTGTGCGCTCACTTCGCAGATTCGAATCGGACGGTTCCGATCCAAAATCCAAAAATTGAGTTACTTCACTGGATCCGAACTCGACGAGTATGGTACCCGGTCAATACTTTTTTTTCCTAATTGATCTCTCTTTTTCTTTTACTGGTTTTTAAGTAAACAATATTGATTGTCCAAATGCGAACATTGTTTTCATGGTTTGTGCTTAATGATTAGCAACCTAATAAGTAATAAGTGACCAATCAAAGTTAGCTCAACATTTATGAAGCCACGGCACCGAGTCACCGACAAAATTCATCGCATCCAGATTCTGGATCTGTCACAAACATATACATCGTGTGAGATGTTTGCTAAATAACACATATCAGACTGTATTTCTAGGGAGTAGGGATGGTGATTCGGGAACTTCTATCATTTGTCAGAAACTTGACACACAGTAATATACTTTGTAGTCGCCGTAGAGGATTGAGACAACCTACTAAGTGGGGTGCTATTTGCGACAAGTCTTTATTTAGCCTTTTGTGACCTACCTGGCATTAAGTAATAATTTATTTTGAACGTATATAACATCGTGACGAGTCAGGGCTGCAAACGAACCGAACCGAATTGAACTTACCTCCAGTTTGAGTTTGGTTTGAATTAATTTCGAACTAGATTTGGTTTGAATTAATTTCGAACGAACCCAATTTCGAACCGAATTTTTTACGAACTCAATTTCGAACCTTTACGAACTTTGTTACGACTTACGATTTATGACTTCTGACTCGGCCATAGTGCGAAATTACATCACTTCAATAAAAACTCAAGTATTCAAAGTACAATTTAAATAAAACCCAAATATCAATAGAAGTACAACTTAAATAAAAACTCAAGCACTCCAAAGTATTCAAAATACAATTTAAATAAAACTCAAATATCAATAGAAGTACAATTTAAATAAAAACTCAAGCACTCCAAAATTAATTATAACTAAATACCACACTCAGTTTGAATGTACGTAACAGGGAATTTGGGCGAGAGAGGAGTCTTTGTTGTGAGAGGCCACCAGAGAGAGAGAGAGAGAGAAGACATGAGGGAGATTATTTTGGTACTTAGCGGGAGAGGAATTTGGGCGAGCGGTTTTGGCGTAAATTAGCGGGAAGAGGGAAAAAATTGGAGGCAATGGCGGAAAAAATAGCGGGTTAATTGGTTGAATAGAAAGGGAGCGGATTGATGACATGAAAGAGATCTAGACGTTGGTAAGAGGATAAATCTAAGGGTGTGAAATTATTGAGGTGATCGGATTGCAGAATTTGTGGGATCACTCGCTTAGTTAATATTTTATTGAGTGAGTCTAAAAGTGCATTGCAGTGATACAAAATAAAATTAGGCAGCAAATAATTTGGAAAAAAATAAAAAAATATATTTTCAAACTTTTTACATTTTTTTTACCTTTTGCATGTTTTTTTTATTTTTTTTATTTTTTATCAAATAAATAAGTATTTTTTGCATTTTTTGAATTTTTTTTTTACAGCAATACATATAATTTTTTTTTTCTAAATGAATAGCTGATCAATAACATCATTTTTTGCATTTTTTAGACATATAAAAGAAATATTGTACCATGATCATTTTTTTGACAGCAATACATTTTTTTTTGCATTTTTTGGCATTTTTTTGGCATTTTTTTTCGGACCGTTCGTTTTACTGCGGGAATTCAACGATCGATCTGTAACAAAATCATTCCAAATCTGATCTAGAATGATCAAGGTGCAATATTGAACGTAACCAACATAAAAGTTCGGAAGTTTTATTATGTATGAGCTTTGATCCAACACGAAATGTTTATGGCCATACGATGCTTCAATTTTCGATCAACTAGATGGAGGGTAAATCAAAACAAAATTTTATCAAACTTTCATGGAAGATGATAAATGCAGTGCTCTTTGATTTCAACGTCCCGATCGAACCACAGACGATATATTTTTGTGCGCCTTCATTAACTCACAAGGCAAGAGTTTATGTTTCATGAAACATATACTCTTGCTTTCTAAGTTAATGAACGCGCACGTAAACATGTCGTCCGTTGACCAATCGGAGCCGTTGAAATCAAAAGGCATTGCATTTATCGTCTTCCATGAAAGTTTGATAAAATTTTGTTTTCATTTACCCATCCATCTAGTTGATCGAAAATTGAAGCATCGTATGGCCATAAACATTTTGTGTTGGATCAAAGCTCATACATAATAAAACTTCCGAACTTCTATGTTGGTTACGTTCAATATTGTACCTTGATCATTTTAGATCAGATTTGGAATGATTTTGTTGTAGATCGACCGTTGAATTCCCGCGGTAAAACGAACGGTTTGAAAATAAATGCAAAAAATGCTAAAAAATGTATTGCTGTCAAAAAATGATAAAGGTACAATATTTATTTATTTATTATTTATTATTATTTAATAGTTTCTTAAAACTGAAATTAATTGAACAAATTTATCAAATTAATAATAACTTTATCAAAACAAAGAAAAAAACGAGAGAGTTGAGACTGGATTACTTGAAAAACTCAGAATCATACCATAAAAAACAAAATTTCTGGTATAAACATGTGAATTTTTTTATTTGAGCTTTGTTGTTGAATTTTTTTATTTGAGCTTGTAATTGGACCTGACTTTCTATTTCAGAAGTCAGAATTCAAAGCAATTATGGATTGGACAGCTTATATTTTCATCGGTGAACATAAGTTATCAGCAGAAATTAACGGTTCACGTTTGAGTTAATTTCGAACTAAATTTGGTTTGCGAACCTATTTCGAATGAACTAGGTCCAGTTTGAGTTTGGTTTGAATTAATTTCGAACTAAGTTTGGTTTGAAATAATTTCGAACGAACTCAATTTCGAATCGAATTTTTTTCGAACTTTTTCGAATCAAACTCGAATCGAATTACGAACTACGAATTTTTTGTGCAGCCCTAGTGATGACCTTATTCATAGTGAGGTTAAAAACAGAGAGGGAGCCAAAATATGTCATGGATTAGGCTGCATAAAAAGAATTTGTAGTTCGTAATTCGATTCGAGTTTGATTCGAAAAAGTTCGTAAAGAAATTCGATTTGAAATTGAGTTCGTTCAAAATTAATTCAAACCAAACTCAAACTAGATCTAGTTAGTTCGAAATAGGTTAGCAAACCAAACTTAATTCGAAATTAACTCAAACGTGAACTGTTGATTTCCGCTGATAACTTATGTTTGCTGGTGAAAATATAAGGCCGTTGATAACTTAAATTGTACTTTGAATAATTTGGATATTTGAAAACTTTGGTGATGTTGCTCCTGTTGGCTATTTGGAAAACTTTGGATACTATGATTGTATTGAACTTTGATTGATTGTAGTAAACTTTGGTGTTTGATATAAAATTTGATATTTATAATGAACTTTGATATAAACTTTGGTGTACTGTTTAATTAGAATTCAGAATGCCTGAGTTTTTATTGAAGTGCTATAATTTCGAACTATGGCCCAGCCCTAAGTCATAACTCGTAAGCCGTAACAAAGTTCGTAAAAGTTCGAAATTGTGTTCGTAAAAAATTCGATTCAAAATTGAGTTCGTTCGAAATTAATTCAAACCAAACTTAGTTCGAAATTAATTCAAACCAAACTCAAACCGGAGGTAAGTTCGATTCGGTTCGGTATGTTTGCAGCCCTATCATGATATAATATTAATTTATTATAATTATTTCAACAACAAATATATTCGGTAGCTTAAGAAAAAAAAAACATAATAAAAGAGACATTTTTTATTGGGATGGGAGCCCGCCTCTTGTCCTTGACTCTCTTTCTGATTACTAATACCACCGTACACTGATATTTTAGTTGAAACATGATGTTTGCATGGTACGGAGAAAATTGTGACATCTCAAGTAACTTATTATTTAAATAAAAGTTTCTTACATAAATGTAATTAAATTGACAATATTTGAATATCGAACCATTTGAAAGACATTTTCTTATTATAAGATCTAGCTAAAACTTTTCATTAAAAAAAAAAACATTAAATGCCAATGTAAATACTTCTACAAACACAATAAATATCATGATAATTCTTATTAGAAATATAATGGTAAGTTTTTTAAACTAGTCATGAGCTGAGTTTAATCCTCTTTATTACCTCACCATTTGAGTTTGAATCTAGACCATCAGATAAGAATTCAGACCAATCCAATCCAAATCTGTAATGCACGGGACTTCTTTAAAATTTGTGCCAGTATATAACAAATGATCTGGAAAAAGAGGAGGGATCCAATTACATTTTTTTTTTGACACATCTTGACATTGTTTTTTTTATAGGCCAATTTTGCAATTTTAAAATCCAAATAGTCGATCCGAACCGTTCAACATGATCACCATATTAAAATGTGCTTGGAGATCAAATTTTACATTTTTTTTGAATTTTTTTACTATTTATTAAGATGGTTACAAAATCGTTATTTTTCAATAGTCTGAAAACAACGATCTTGTAACCATCTTAATAAATAGTAAAAAAATTCAAAAAAAATGTAAAATTTGATCTCCAAGCATATTTTAATATATCTATCATGTTGAACGGTTTAAATTGACTATTTGAACTTTAAAAATGATAGATATCAAAGTGTGTCAAAAAAAAGAATATAATCCGATCCCTCCTCCTGAAAAAATGAGATACCTTAGTCAATAGACACTATTGCACCAAAAGCTGCACAAGGTTCGACCATATATGCTAACTCTATAAGACAGATAATTGTATTCTACCTAAAGTAAAAGAGACTTTTCATAAACAAGAAATAGGAAAAAAGGTTATATAATTCAATTGATCTGATCCTTAAGTAAAGTGTGATTATACAAGAGAAAGACAAATGGTTAGATAAGCATTCATGTGAAATCTCAGCCTCCCCCTTTTGCTTAGGATGAAATCTTCCCTTATACAAGTTATATATATGCTAAATCTATCGAATATACTACGTCATGCTTGATTGCACCTTATTTTCTTAATGTAGTTGAATGAGAGAGACATTAATATCAAGTTGTTTTATTTGTAAAAATTAAACAATATAAAAGAAGAGATGCAAGTAAAAAATTTAATTGTGTTCGTCAATAAAGAAGCCTTTTTACTCACAAGTATATATTTTTTAACACAAATTAATGAGAAATACCCTTTCTAAATGCAAGCCAAACCACTAGTAATAAAAAAAAAATGAAGTAGAAATAAACATGATAAACACAAAAATAGAAATAATTATGGGCAAAAGATTAAAATGTCACAATATACACGTGGAATTGGGACAGCCATCTAAGGTCTCTGGTTTGTTTTCTTTAAAACAAAAATGAAGGTGGTTACCTTGTCTAAATCCAATTCCAAAATCTATCTCCAAAATCTCTCTCAAAAGGGCAGAAAAAGAAGGAGATGTGCTAGAAATTACATAAACTTAAAGGTAACTCGTTTCAATATGACTTGCTTTTTTTTATTAATTATTATGTTCAAAGTTGGTAATAAACTAATAACCATTAATTTATTTATTTTTGTAAAAGAAAGATAATATCTAGCTGTTTAAATTTAATTAATTATAAAAAACTATTTTTCAAATTCGAACCTGGGACTTTTCATTCACATGAAGAACATTATATTTTGTCACTAGATCAAATAATTGTTCATTCTATCAATTACCTTAGTTAAAATAAGTAACAAGTGCATCAAAATCGTAATAGCGTCATAGCTTAGTTTAGTAAATTCTTCATAATTAACGAAGAAATAACTTGATGAACTTTTTTCTTTAAAATTTATACTTCAACTTGCACAATGAAAATATGCCATTAATTAGATGAATATGTTGGGATGAAAATCATTTATTGCATGTCACAATTCACAAGTAAAAGTGCCTGATTAGTTTATCGAACTTTAGTTTTCGCACCAAACATCAGGAAGGAATCTTCGCTTTCACCAAACACCAAGTACAAAAAGTGCCTTCAAAAGGACGGATCGAGGTAAAGCAAATAAATAATAAAGATAAATTTCAATTTCACCTCAGATGCGTCCCTAATTTGTTGCACTTTTTGAATTTGATCATTCCTTTCGTTTATCTAATATATCTTCCGTAAATATATTACTGGAGTAGGAATTCATTAACCAGACAATAATATAATCCTAAATAAACTTTTAAGAAGGATGCTTCGGTGGACATAAGGACTTATTTGTAAAATGAGTACTATTTTTATTTTCAAAGTTCAAACCGTCGATCCAACCGTTCAACATTATCTCCATATTAAAATGTACTTGGAGGTCAAATTTTACATTTTTTTTTGAATTTTTTTACTATTTATTAAGTATTTTACAAATTCAATAGTCTGAATTTGACTAGTTTTTGTAAAATTTGACCTCCAAGTACGTTTTAATATGGAGATAATGTTGAACGGTCGGATCGACTGTTTGAACTTTGAAAATGAAAATATGACTCATTTTACAAATAGGTCCTTATGTCCACCGAAGCAAATGCGAACTTTTAATTATGATTCTCGAACATCATGTTATCTAATAAGACCGTTCACTTTATTTCATGATCACCTTAATTACTAGTTCATATAATTACAGATTTTGTAAATTTGAACTGAGAACAAAAAAAATTTCAACTCATTTTCGATGCTAACAGTGAATTTTGAACCTGAGATATTTTACAAAGAAATATATCTATATATCTTAACAATTCTTTAGAAGTTTAGTATAATTATGCTCTATATAACACTTTTTTTTTCTTCAAGAATGTGTAAATGCTTTCGATTTTTTTTTTTTCCTGTTTGCCATAGCTAGCGACAATACTCAAGTGTACTAATAACGCAAATATAAAATATAATAGTTATCATGATGAAGATGATCATTCCCTTTTCGCCATACTATATATAGTAGGGGGTCCGAATTTGCTGCGATTCCAAGGGATCGCAGGACCCTGTGATTCTAAATCCAACCATTCAAATGATAAAATTCAGGATTTTTTTAAGAAATCAGTTTTTGTGCACGAATCTCAAAACATATGAACGGTTGAAATTGGAATCGCAGGGACCCTGCGATCTCAGAGGATCGCAGCAGATTTATTTCCATATAGTAGGTAATGGAATTTACTTACCAACAGAAGTTGTTTAATATATATATTATGAAAGGTTTGAAACAATTAAAAACTTGGTTAATCTCATACAATCATTAAAAGAGAACAAATATGCAGGGCTTGCTTTCTTCTTTAATTTAGATATATATATATATGCTGTGGTAAAGCATCACATCGAGTACGAAAGGCCAACAATTTGTTCATGAGACATCTAATTTTTTTTTAGATTTTGTTGCACTGTCTTGTATGGCGGGCAATAATTTATGTTTATCTAACAATGCTGTAGGAGGAAACTTCCAAATTTCTTGTACCACAATTCCGGACTGTACCTATCACTCTGCTAACCAGCTTTTTTTTTAACTCTCATCCATAAATTTCAGAAATAATTAAACTCCCCTCTCGTAAAGGGAGGGGAGGAGAAACAGAACAAAATTAGACTTTCAAACTATGAGGATCAAAGATACAATAAGAATTAATTATAAAAGAAATTTATGTTAAGTATGAGATCAATTTTAGAGTACTCATAATATTTTATTATAAATTATATATAAAATCATGAAAAAGTACATGACTCTTTTTAAAAATAATGAGATATAACTGACTCCATTCCTTCCACATAGATCTGCTATTGGAGTGTAGAGTCCAATGTTAAGTCAGAACTGTTAGATCCGTATTAAGATTGACTCTGACTGAATGCCGGACTAAATTTGATTTGATGTCCATCAGACTACCCCGCTCTGAATTCTCAATTTTTTATTATTATTTGGTAAATAAATAAATAAATATCAACAATAGTAAACTATTTTGACGAAATTTGACGAAAACAGAAAAAAAAAAATGAATATTATTGTTTATAACGTACACATATCTGCAATTATAAATCTCTCTTCTCCTATCCAAAATTCAGATCCAGTGCAATACGCGGGAGACATTAGTCGTCCATTTTAATGTGGCACAAATCGCAAGGCAGACCCCCACATTCCAAATAGGCTGCACAGTTAAATCTCTGAACGTTATCGCTTATGTTTTGATAAGAAGAGGGATTCAATTACATCATTTTTTTTGACACATCTTGACACTGTTTTTTTATAGATCAATTTTGCGATTTCAAAATTCAAAAGTCGATCCGAACTGTTCAACATGATCACCATATTAAAATGTGCTTGGAGATCAAATTTACATGTTTTTGAATTTTTTTACTATTTATCAAGATAGTTACAAAATTACTATTTTTCAATAATCTGAAACATCAATTTTGTAACCATCTTAATAAATAGTAAAAAAATTCAAAAAAAATGTAAAATTTGATCTCCAAGCACATTTTAATATATTCATCATGTTGAACAGTTTGGATCGACTATTTGAATTTTGAAAATGGTAAGTGTCAAAATGTGTCAAAAAAAGAGTGTAATCTGATCCCTCCTCTTTCTATAAACTTATGTTGTTATTATCTTATGTTGTTCTTTATGATGTTTTTTTTCTTATTTTATTAATTAAGAGTTAATTGATTTGAATTATTTGAACGTTGTAAATCATAATGGTTTTTTTAGATTTTGAATTTCGTCAGAAGCATTTATTATTTTCGATATTTTTTATTTTATTTTTCTATTATTTAAAAATCCGGCTCCGGATTCCATCCCTAAGCACAATAATGTCTAGAGAACAAATGATCTTATGTGGGCTGGGTTATTGTTTGATGTCACAGGTTGCTAGCTTTTGAGGCCTACGAAGAGCTTACAAGGCCCAAACTCTAATAGTTGATTAATTACCCAATATACATTGTTACAATTTTTTCTCGAGAACTGGGCCCGTGGGCACATTCTTACAATTTTAGGTAAGCATCTGAAACACGAAATAATTTTTGTGTGGGCCGTTTGCCTTTTGCTTTCAGATCCATGTTTTTCCGTCATTACGTTGAAAATTATTTTGATAATTTTACTTAATATTTAATGGCGATTGGACCAATTTTTTTTTTTTTTTTCCGATGATCTAATTAATTGATCTAAGTTACTAGAGTTGTCCTTTAGACTTCGGCTCCAAAATAATATTATTTTAGATAAGTTAAAACTTATAATAATGATGTTTCTATAAAAAAAAATTCTTACAATCAAGTAATTTTTTTGAGTGAGGCTATGGTGCTATGCATAGCACCAATGGCTAGTGTACTACGGCTCAATATGGTACTTTTTAAAATCCTAACGGTCGATCCGACCGTTCAATATGATATCCATATGAATATGTACTTGCAAACTAAATTTTATATTTTTTCGAATTTTTTTACTATTTTTTCAGATAGGTAGAATTTTGATGGTCCAGAATTTTCAAAAAACACTGATTTTTCTACCTATCTAAAAAAATAGTAAAAAAATTCGAAAAAATATAAAATTTAGTTTGCAAGTACATATTCATATGGATATCACATTGAACGGTCGGATCGACCGTTAGGATTTTAAAAAGTACCATATTGAGCCGTAGTACACTAGCCATTGGTGCTATGCATAGCACCATAGCCTCACTCAATTTTTTTTATGTAAATAATATTTTTTGCAAAATTATAAAAATTTATATAATAAAGTGAACACTTTCATCACATAAAATATTATATAGAGAAATATCAACATATGTTCTCTTTTAAATGAAAAGACAGAGCATGATAAAATATGAGTCCTCGATCATAATAAATAAAGAGAGAGAAATAGAACCGAACGGACGGGGACATTAATATGTTCTTATTTGCTTTTCGCTCGTGTTTCTGCGCAGCTAGTTTTTTCCTGTCGAAACAAATTGAGAAAAGAGACAGAGAGAGAGAGAGAGAGAGAGAGAGGAGAGCGAGACAAACGATGGTGGGAAAAAATATATTCACTCTGATTTGATATTTTTTGTCCTGTGATTTTAAGCTGTGGAGAACGATACTAGGAACAGACGATAGGAACTTGTGGGGAAATTTTGGGCCTTCCGAAAGGCTGTCGAGAAAAAAGATGGGAAAAACCCAAAATCCAATTAGAAACCATAGGAATATCGACAGCCGAACAGGCTCTTAAACTTTTTTTTTTATGAAATATAGATTTATTAAACGATTCGTTGATTTCAATTCGTAGTCTGAAAAAAAAAATTAACAAGCAGAAGAACTACATGTAGAAACTCATTCTATAAATACTCCCATTTATTTTTCATGTACTTCTATTATGTAATTCACATATGACACAACTGTTGATAGTTGTCATGAACTTTAAATCAAGTCGAATAACATTGTGATAGCGATAACTGTAAATATTAATTTGTCTTAATTTTTTTTTTTTTTCAAATTTATTGTTTTAACCTCTCGAACATGTCTTGGCTTTTATACACTTGTCTGTTTAAATTTCTTACTGTTTAATCTTTTTTTAAAAATAGTCAAAAAAAACTTTCAGAAAATATGTTTAAAACTTGAGGACTTAACTGGTAAATATCATATTTCTGAAACATAAAGAAAGCTGCTTGTTTCATTGGAGTCGAGCATGAAATCTCATTCATCCCTTCCAAATTTCTGCTGCTATCTCCATGCATCTAATCCACGGCTTCACGTTATCCTCAAATTTATGATTTGTGTCTGATCTCTTAATTATTTCATTCAAACTATCGTTTTTTTTATGAATTAAGTCTCTATCAAGGATATTTTATAAATCATGATATTTAAATGGAAAGAAAAATGATGAAATTATTTGCAACCATTAATTACTAATTTTTTAGTATTAGTGCTTGTCATGCTTTTTTTTTTTTTTTAATTTCTGCAATGTCCTCCATATTTTTAGAGAGGTGCCATTTTTAGAGCAATAATTAGGTTATTGAGAGCAAAGAGAAATCTTTTCTTCTAAATACAATTTTACCCTCCTTAAATACTTTTTTATTTTTGTTTTCAGTTAAATACTGCTATAAATTAGGAAATTAAATAGACCAAGTAATTCTCATACAAGCAGTGTAGCATAAAAATAAAATTTTAATATTTTTGATAGGGTAGTGATTATATATTTGGAAATTGTTTGGACTTTTGTGAGTGTCGTAAATTCAATTTGATAACTTTTTTTGGTCTTGCTAAGAAAAATAGAGAATCATGTCCTCATTTGATTTCATTGATTACTGGCTACAAAAATTTTGTAACACTCTAAATATAACATAGAAAAAGAGTGAGTCTATGGTACTATGCATAGCACGATTTGGTCTATAATATAGATCAATATTTTCGTTTTCAATATTCTTAGAGGCGAGGCCAGTATGTTACAGGGGTAGGCATTTGCCTACCCCTGGAATTTTTTTTGTGGGTTGCCTACCCTAGCCTCCGTCTCAGCAGAGAAAGTCATTTCCCTTTGATTATTATTGAGTGTTCTTCTTGATTTCTTCCAATTTTTTTGGTTTTTCTAGCCCTAGAACCGGCCTTGTGCGAGTTGGAGAAGAGGGAGACGGATCTGACCAAGGGGCCCCATATGTCGGCCTCACAACCATCTCTTTAGCTTATGTCTTGAATTCAGGTAGGGATGTTTCGTGTGGACCGTGTACAAATTTGAACAAGGTAAACCATGGTTCACATGGTCTAGGTTTATATAAAACGAAGGGATCTCTTGAAAATTTAAATGACATGGTGTCTCCTTCTTTCTTTAGGCCCCACTGGTCAGTTTCCCTTTGGATGTACCCAAATTGCACCCAAAATGTATTCATATCTTGTGAAATCTTGTAAAATCCATATAAAATCAACTATTTGGAGATTTTTCGAGTTCTTTGTATCAAAATTCTCAGTTTAACGCGTATATTATTATCATGGATTTTATTGTCAAGAAATCCAAAATCTATTTTTGCAAATTTCAAGAAATTAGATTTTAAGGCATATATTGATGTTGTAACTTTTGTTATGTTGAATTTTTTTTTTTTTTTACAACTATATATGTTTGCCTACCCTGACAAAATTCCTAGCTTCGCCACTGAATATTCTAACACTCGATCCGAACCTGCGAGCACATATTTTTGGATGGTCCATAATTTTCATATAAAAAAATATAAATCCAATCTGCGAGCACATATTCATATGGGAATCATGTTAAACACAAGACTTGTGTAAGCAGCCGGAAGATTCTCATATCTTAATGTGAAGCTAGTGTCAGCAAGGAAGATCTGCATGTGGTATTGACATGAACTGGGTCTAACCCTCTCCAGAAAAGCATGATGCTCACCTCGCAGGAGCCCGGTGGATAGTACGCCACATACGCAAATTGCTCAAGCATTTCTTATAAACCGGGGTTGGATATCAAGGGATAAAGAGTGGATAGGAGGGGAACATAGGGGTGTCAATGGGTACCATACGGTACAGGTGGAAGCATTTTCATAATGATACCATTAAAAGAGTTGACTTTACCCGTTTCCAACCCTTATCCATTAAGAATTAGCTTTACTCTGTTCTACCTTTACCCGTTAAAATTATCGGATAACAAAACGAAAGCAAATGAATAACAAATAATATTAATATAATAGTTAGTTTTATTCTTTTTAAAAAAAATAATAGTAAGTGGGCATTTGCGTACATTTAGAACTCTGTAAAAACTCTTCTTATTAATACAATTGTTAATGGGCACCTTGTCCACTAACCTTAAAATAAAATCCCATTGTCGACTGTATGAAGCTGAATATCCTGTATAGTACAAAGTAGTTGCAGATTCAACGATTGGCCCAACTTATTTTCCATCAAATTGCAATTGGTAAAGTTTACTAAATAATATTAGTAACTATCTTGAAGGGAATAAAGTAAAACAAAAGAACAAGATTTTTCTGTTAGTTCTTACATTTCAAAGGATAAAATACAATTCTCAACATTTCTCAGGTCCGTCAGATATTTTTGGCAACTCATAATATCTCTGAGATCTGCACACAAAAAAACAAGAAAATCACTACAAAACTTCATCAACCGAATATTTATTTCAGTGCAACGTTGATATAAAAGTAAAGTGCCCAATTTTCCAAGGCAATTTCAAAAACAAATTCAAAGCATAAATGATAAAAAACATTTTAGGGACTTAAAATCAAAATTTAAATCATTAAGGGCGCATCTCAGAAAACTAGCTAGTGGAAACAGTACAGAAACCCACGCTTATCGGCATCTCGGTAATGATAAGGCCACTGGTCTCTTCAAGTGCTCTGAGAGTCGCCACCTCACCTCCCACCACCATGTTTATCACAATTCCATCTAAATTTTGCAAAATCATTTACTCTGGTTGAAATTGGGTTAAAAGCAACAATTTTTACAGCATCTGAGACTAACCTGCGGCCAAACATGAAGAAGTACGCCTACAGTATGTTTCCTGAAAAAGATTATTCATGTAAGTAGTCAAAATCAAAGATGATATGAAAGGAAAACAGCAGATAAATAAATGGTTGGGCATTGAGCATCACCATACTTCAGTTATCCATGACCATATACAGAAAAAGTAGCAATGCATACATTCTTGCTTGCATAAAGCTATTTCTGGTTTTCACCTTCTTTGATGGTAATTCATAGTTTATCAGAAGACGTGCTGTGAGAGATGCCTCTCCTAAAGCAGAGGACGGCAAGCATGCATCAGTTGCAACTACCATGCACGCCTTTCTAGTAGCATGTTCAGGTTCCATACAATCCAAAGAAAGGACACTGTACTTCTGATTCCACTGCAGAGTTGCCAGACGAAACTTTTCTAAAATAGATGCACGCTCTGTTTCGGCTTGGTCGCTGTACTGTAATGCAAATGAAATGAGTATATTGTAAGAGAAGAGATGGGTATTCTAGATTAGCACCATGCTTCATCTCAAATTCTTGGGCACTTCACTAAATTTATAAAACACAGAAATAAAGTCCATCCAGCTGGCTCAGCTATTGGGGATTGGTCAAATTATACATGTGAACAATCGAAAATAAATAAATTAATAAATAAAAATTTTCAGGTATTGGTGCCGGTTTCTATGCCATGATGCCTGATTTAAATACTTGTGTGCATATTGAAATTTATACCATTTCCCTTAGTTGGAATCCCCAATACAAGAACTGATCCCAGAAATACCACAAGAATATCATGTATTGGTCCAGGTAGAAGGTATGAAAAGGGATTTCTCTTCTATTTTGGTAAGAAACTCATAGGTCAAAAAATTAAATGGATACTGGATGTCAGTATTAGCTGGCTCCAGCCAGCATTTGGACTTCCAATTTTTAGTGATTTTTTTTAGTCTGCAATACGTGACATGCCAACTCTAGAACAAAATAAATCCACCATAAGGCTAGGAGCAGCACCAGCTCATACAATGTGAGAACCATTGGTAACATGCAGTCCTAGTTTGCACTAAACCAGAAACTTTCCTAAATTGTCTCCATAACATATATGGCTGCATAGATATTTAGATATCATTTAGTTATTTATATATGTATTTGCTTAATTATTTATCTCTTCATACCCAATTTTTACAATCATTATTTTGTCAGATTTTTTTTATTGTAATATGCCATTTCCAGTTTATTACCCAACTAGAAATATCATCACATTAAGGGTAGTTGGCATACCACAGTTCGTGCCTGATTCATTTGTATTAAAATCCAGATTATGACAACAATTAAAGAAGGAAGAACAGTTCAGAAAAATACTTGACATTTAACATCTATACAGCTAGCCCGAGCCACTAATGGGATTTTCATTGATATATCTGTATATTAAATAGACAAAACAAATATTAAAGAAAGGGAATAACAAAAATTGTTAGCTACTATTGCATGAGATGTTAGTTAATAATTGGTGGTTGGTGACAATGGTAAAATACCCAAACTTTACAATTGAAAACCATCAAATTTTCCTTGATTTACACCATCAAAGTCACGCCTGCTAACAGTAAGATAACGCAGAAAGGTTAATTGCTTATTTACCAGAGGAGAGAAGGAGATATAGGAGAGATTGGCCACAGTGGAACAGACGGCGTCCAGCTCATCACGCGAGCTACAACAAATCACGATCGGCAGAGACGGTTGCTTCCCGGCTACTTCTAGAAGATCCACCAACGTCTCCTGTTTGAACCCACCATTCTCTCAAGTTCAGTAATAATCAGGGAAGCATTACACGAACGAAGAAAGAGGGAGCTACCATTTTGAACTGGAGGCGATCGACGGCGAGGTAATAGTGGCGGCCGGGGAAGTTCGAGAGTGAAGAAGGGGAAGAAGAGGAGGGGGAATGGAAGGAATCGGAGAGATCTAGTGAGCCTCCTCTCATGGCGGATTGCGTTACCGGGACTCGAGGTCGAATTACAAGAATTCGGATCGAGAGGAAGAAAGACTGTCACAGGGCTCAGGAATTAACATCCTCAGCGATACCGTAAAAGGAAATCTTTTAGAATTAGTTGATCCGGACCGTTCTTTTAACTTTGCACGAATCTCAATGCCCAAATATTGCTGCCCAGCGAAAGCCCGAATCGCAAAGCGGCTGAGAGTACATACACACAGTATTGTTAAGAAATTGAGAGCACAAATTGTTTTCAATACCTTCAGAATATTCTCATTTTTACGAAGAACATTCCGAAAGTTTTCTGTATTGATGGAGAAATGCTAAACAATTTCTCTTCATAAGTTCATATGTACAGCTAGCGGAGAGTAATTATAAAACATTTTTTTTAATTTTATGAAAAAAAATTGTATTTTAGGTTCTTAACAAATATTGCGACACAAAATCCCCGTTTATTTGATCCTCAATATCTCTGTTTGTTAGCGGCTAATGAATGCGGGAACCTTTTTAAATTTCTTAACATTAAGATGTCTTTTTTTTTTAAGTTTTTTTTTTTTTGAAACCTTAGCAGACTGCGAAGTCGTGAGAGGAAATCAAATTTTTTTTGTTAAGTTAGTGGTTTTAAATAACTACTAACGATTTTATTGATAAAACATATTTATAATGAATCAAATGATTCTAATTTCTATATCTACTCATTTATTTTTCAAAATTCTCAAAATTATTGTAAATTACTTTAATCCTCTAATTCTATTTATACACACCTTTAATTACTCTATTACCTTAATTCACATCTCTCTCGATGACTGGATCCGCTCTTCGTTGACCACTATCACATTTCGACGACCGAATTTGCTCACTGCCGTGCTCCGATCGACAACCTATTTGATGTCTTATTTGATAAACAACTTCCAAACAATTAATGAACAAAACCTTGCTAGCAAAAAAATAATCATGAAAATGGATTCAAGTACAAAAGCCATGGTGAATGCAAGGAAAAAAAAAATATGAATTGAAATTGATACAACCACACATTTATTGATATTTATGAATGAAATTTGTTCACTGTTGCGCTCCGATCGACAACTTATTTGATAAACAACTTCCAAACAATTAATGAACAAAGCCTTGCTAGCAAAAAAGTAATTATGAAAATGTTGGGACATATGTAGCATATATTGAAATTTCATGGTATAGTAGATACTGAAACATAAATTAACATATGTGATTAGAGTGACAGACGAAGAGATATACCTATACCATAACTGATGTCTCTGTTACAGCTTTCCAATTTAGCTTTTCTTTTATTTCGCCTTTATTTGATTATTGATTGTGCCAAGATAAGATAGAGAGAGTTTAGTGACAAATTAGGTATAAAAAGAGAATTTTTTTTTTCAACTCTCAATAATCAAAATCTTGCTATCAAAATGAATACATATCCTCTGAGTCTCTAAGGTAACAGAATATTTTTAGGGGTGTCAAGAGGTAGGCCGATTTTTTTATTAATACTCTCAAAGAAAAGAAAAATAACAAATATAATTCCGATTTTTTTTTTTTTAAATATAACCTAACCTCCTCAATGGGGGGTGGTTCACTCTCCCTCCAAACTGCCCCCCTATATATGGGGCGGTCAGCTGTGCATACTGAACCGCCCCAAGGGGGGGTCCTTTTTTTTTTTTAGATTTGAGAGACAATATAAATGAAATTTAACAATAAAAATTCAAATTTTGTTTTTAATATTTGTATTACGAATCGCTAAAAATACCCAGACCCGCCAACTTTTATTAAAAATGCCCAAAATGGCCGGTCCCTATTTAAAAGGGAAACCGGCCATTAAATGGCCGGTCCCCTGATTTAATTTTTTTTTTAGAGACAAATAGCTAAAATGCTGAAATATAACACTAAAAATCGAATTTTTTTAGTTAAAAAATTAGTCTCTAAATTTTTTTTATTAATTATCAGTGATTTGAAAATAATTTTATTAATTTTTTAACGAAATTTTTTTTTTCAAAACTGAGAAATTTATTTTCTATTATGTATGTACAAAGAAGATCATCAATATTTTTTTTGGAGATGCAATGTTGGAGACCTTTAGTAGCCAAATGCATCATATCATGAATCACATGGGCACTCCTTTTTGAATATGTTGGATCATATACAATTTAGTTTGGATAAAATTTTGGTCCAAGTTGCATCATAACCAAGAATTTTGGCAACATAACCAAGAATTTTGACAAATGGGCCAAAACTTGATCACATGACTATTAAGTGGTCATGACGTAATTTTTATACAAACATTGTACCGGATCCGAATGAGTGTATTATATGTTATGTTGGTCACATGGGTTGCATATTTCATTTTTGAAAAGTACTAAGAAGATGTATTAGATGTATTAGATGTTATACAAACATTTATATAATTTATGTATGGTTTTATATGAATTCATATATAATGATCTACCCTACTTAATTAAAAAAATCGATTTTTAGTGTTATATTTCAGCATTTTAGCTATTTGTCTCTAAAAAAAAATGTCAACATTTTAGCACTTCATAATGAACTTTGGGTATTCCATTTTAGCATTTTAGCATTTTGTTTATCATTTTAGCTATTTGGCGGGTCTGGGTATTTTTAGCGATTCGTAATGAACTTTGGGTATTTTTAAAAATGTCGGAATTTAGCATATTTTAGTATAAAAATGCTAATTTATACATCAAAAGAAGTAATCTAACAAATATTAAAAACAAAATTTGAATTTTTATTGTTAAATTTCATTCATATTGTCTCTCAAATCTAAAAAAAAAAAAAAACTGGACTGCCCCCCTGTGGGGCGGTTCAGTATGCACAGCTGACCGCCCCATAGGAGGCGGTTTGGTGGGAGAGTGAACCGCCCCCCATTGGGGCGATTAGGTTATATTTAAAAAAAAATCGGGGTTATATTTGTTATTTTTCTTTTCTTTGAGGGTATTAATAAAAAAATCGGAGAGGTAGGGTAGAAACATTTTCATACCCATTCATACCTACTAAGAATGACATTACCTATGCCCTATCCTTACCCATTAAGAATTGATCTTATCTTACCCTATCCTTACCCGTTAAAATTATCGGGTAACGAAACAGCAGTGGGTGAATAACGAATAATACTAATATAATAATTAGTTTTATTATATTTTACAAATAGAACATCAAAAGTCATTCATTTCGCAAATATGCAATAACATTACTAATAAAAAATAAAACAAAAACAAATGTGCAATCAATTTCAACTAAATTATTTTTTTATAAAGCAAGAGAATTAAAAAACACGAACATATCTTCCGACGAATTCAATTATTAAACTAAGGAACAAGACATGCAAATAAAAGTAATATGTTTAACATTTTTCTTATAAATAAAAAAAACATACACTAAATAACAAAAGTACTCACTAATAATTGCTCAAATATTATCATAGGAAATATCACACAAATAAATTTCACCATCACTAAATTATCATTTATTTTATTTTATATAATTGCTCTATAAAGTAACGGGTACGAAATAGTCTTTACCCGTACCCTTACCCGATTAGCTAACGAAAAAAAAATCCTTATCCATACCTATACTCAATAAGCTAACGAAATTTTTTTTTACCCATACCCGTTTTATTGAATACGGTACGGGTCAGATAAACGGTTAAAAAGGTATCATTGACACCCCTAAATATTTATGTTTTAGATCAAGACCGTCCAATCAAAATCCGGGCCAATCTGGTCCGAGGTGGTATGCACGAGGCCCATTAATATTCGTGTGGATTATGATCAGACAGTCCAGATCTAAACAGAAATATTCTGTTAGCTCTGAGGATATGAAATTTCTCAAATTAGCACCTTCCAAACTATAGGACCAATGTAGTCAACATATTGCTAAGAACAGAATTATCATTAATATTGCTAGTATAGGTAATAAATTGCACTAAACTTTCCTTCTATTAAAAGGACACCCTGCTCAGATACAATATAGAATTATGGACCGTGCCTTAAAAATATCTTCTCCAGCAAAAACCCCTTTTAATTCGTAAATATATATTGTATAATTGATCCAGAATAAATTATCATCACCCAAGTCCTAATCAATGAACTATATCATAACCATTTAATGTACAATAAAGTTCAGTTCGATATACCAGTACAACAAAATTATTCTTGTTGTACCATTTCAACAAGAAAAAGCGCGCCTTAAAAGAATGCTGATATTAATTCAATATACGAAACAATTACATCAACAACCACAAAGACCAGACAAACAAAAGTTACTCCCAGATAACAGAACCACAAAAAAACTCATAACAATTTCTTTGCATTATTCACAAAGTTAATGCCACAAAGAATCCCAAATTTACTGTCAAAATAACATCAATCGACTTATTACAAATGTACAAAATAAACACTGCACCGCGCAAAAGAATACATCATATAATCAAAACATATCAATCTTTCTTTTTTCATGCCGCCACAGACTGAGCCTTTTTCTTGGCCCAGAACTTACGGAAGAAGCTCCTCTTCTTCCTCCTTGCCATCATCGGACTATCAGCCGGGGATGGGTACTCGGTCATCGCGCCATTATCAGAATGAAAACTCCTCCTTCCCGACAAGCAGCAGCCATTACTTTCATCAAAACTATCATCCAAATTAGATCTGTGAAACATCCCATTGTTAGGCTCTCCAGTTGTAGGCATTCCATTAACAGCCTCGTCTATTTTAACCTGTTGTTTATACGTATCCCCATCAGTAGCCACATCAGATCCAATTACTTCAGTTTTAGCCTCATCCACTGGTTTAAGGACCTCATCTGTATCAACCTCAGCACTGATGCGCTGTTCTTCACTCATTTCTTTCAAGTGCTTCAGTTCTTGCTCGGCGCTCTGCGCTGCTCTTTTGCTCTTTTGTTCCGTCTCGTGCAGCACTTTTTTCTTTGCATCCAATTCGCTTTTCACCTTATATAATATCGAATAGGAATTATTTGCCGACTCTTTCGCAGTCTCGATTTCTGCTTCAACAGCATCAACACGCTCTTGTGCTTGCTCGGCTGCCTCATGACCTTGCTTGCTCAAACCAAGGTACTCACCGAATGAAATAGTCACTTTCTCAGAAGAACTGTCCATTTCACTCTCTTGTAATGCTTTGATAGCCGCTAAAGCTATGTTTGTTGCCATTTTTGATGCCTCTATGACCTTCATTGTGGCATTATTGTTCATCTCAGCAGTTTTCAAACTCACCAGAACTGGTTCGTTCTCTGCCTTGGCTTTGTTGAGCTGGTCTTCTGCCTCTTGTGCAATCGACTTTGATTTTTTTGCCTCTAGAGTTGCCTCCTCAATAATACTCGGCAACTCATCTAGTTTCCCTTTTGCTTCTTTCTCTTTTTCTATACAGGCATCTATCTGTTCTTGTATCTTTTCAATCTCGGCTTTGACAGACGGAATCGCAACAGAAGCAAGCTCTTCTTTCTGTTGCAACTCGGCTAATTCAATTTTCTTCTTGTCAAGCTCAGTTTTGAGAGAAGAAACCTCCACTTGAAGGACATCAACCTCTTCCTGCACCTTTTCAATTTGTGTTTTAACTTCCTTGAGCTCCTTTGTTTTTGAATCCAAGATTTCTTGTTTCTTCCTCTCTTCTTCTTCATTATCAACTCCATCCTTCTCCAGATTTAACTTCTCCATGTAAACCTCCAGCTCAGCATTCAGTTTCTCTAACAAGCCGGTTGCAGCTTCTAGTTTCTCTTCGAGTTCCTTGGCAGAAGCAATCTGCATGCTGAGTTGACGCAGCTCTTCCTCAGCCTCTTTCATTTCTTTCTCCCACATATGACACTCTTCATCCTTTGCCAGACTGGCACTGACCTTACCCTCCTCTGCCTCCAGTTTTTCCGCAGTGGCAATCTCCAGTGATTTCCTCGCATTAGCTAGTTCTTCAGTCAACTCATCCACCATTATTTCGGCTTTCTTCGAAGCCAGAACCGCCTCTTCTGCTTTGGCTACCAAGGTTTCTTTCTCTTTTGCCAAAGTTGCGCATTCGTCTTTCAAGGATTTGATCTCCTCTTTGACTGAATTGAGTTCACTGACAGCAGCCTCCTGCTGTGTTTTGACCATGTTAAGATTCTTATCTTTGCCACCTTCTTGCGCAAAGATTTCGTCAATTTCCAAGTAATGTTTTGCGCGACTCAATTCCTCTTTTACCTTCGCCTCCTCTGCTTCAGCTTTGTCTAGATTGGCCTTGAGTCCATCCATGCGGCGTTTAGTGGCGTCTAGCTCTTTTAGGAGTTCAGCTCTAGATACTTCTATGGTTTCTGATTTCATCTTGTATTGTGATATTTCTCTGCGAACTTTATCGACCTCTTGCATAACCATCCTGCTAACATTCCCCTGCATTTCCAATAGAAGGACGATTAGAAATTTTCCTTTGTTTATAAATTGTTTTATATGTAGTTCAAGAATATATATTTGTTTCTGATGAGGAAAATGCATCCATATATTACATATTTTAAGGAAGTAAAAACCTTGATTTTTTTCTTAACAAAGAAGGATTTAAACTTCAGTAAAATAATCAGTTTATTAAATAAAACCAGATAAAAAATAAACTCTCTATTGTGAGAGATGCAGAAGGACTTCTAATTAACAATGTAGAAAAATGAAGAAGTCTTAATATTTATCTAAATGACTAGAAAATAAGTATAACACTGGCGAAATTTGTTACAAAAGTTTTAATGATCACCGGTCAATGGTATTCAAATACCGGGCAAATTGTATTACTATAGTAGTCTATAGGAGGTAGTTTTGACATATTTTTACTTCTCTCTTGGTTTAAACCGGTACATGCTTTGGGCTGATACTATGCTCTGCAAGACAACCATCTAAATTTTTTATCAGAGACTCAATAAATTAATGCAAGGCCTCAAGAGATTCAGACTGATGAAAAATAATCCTAAAATAATATACAAATAGATGAATAAGTTGGACAAAATAATTCACTTTAAATTACTTGTCTGGTCTACTATTGTACCAGCTAACGAATGCAATATAAAAAATAAAAAATAAAAAATCACATGAAATTTACCGGTTGATTCTGAGTCTTGTGTGGGCTATTAGTTTTCTGGGAGCTCCAATCAACGCTTCCTCCAAATTTCGAAACAACCGATTTAACTGACGCGAGACGAGTCTGCGTTTCAACGTAACCTCTGCTGTTGGTAACCTGTCTCTCATGGTTTCCATTCACTCTGACCCTTAGTCTAACCGGCTTCCCGTCTGTTCCATTGGGAAACTCTGTTATTTCTCTATCCTCTGACAGCCCGTCTAAGGAACGCCTCATAACAGAGTGGGATTGGCTACGATACATCTTTTCGGGTTTGGTGTTAATTGATGACAGATCATGGAAATCTATGGTTGTGCCTCGCTGGTGATTTGGGCTGAGTTTCTTTTCATTTGCATCGCCACTCTGTTCTATTGAAATTGTTGGGTATACAGCTGTGGATTCTGATGGTTCATTGGAATGATTTTCTTCTTCTGACGATGGTTGTTCCATTTATGACAAAACCAGAATACTTCCCCTCTATATTAAATAAAAATAAAAATAATTATGTCAGATCTTTTGCATAAGAAAAAAGCAAGGTCATTAAGTTTTAAGAGGGAAAATATAGATATCAATCCTTTCCGTGTATATTTAGTTTGTAGTAAATGACTGCACTTTTTTTTTCTTTTTACTTAAAAGAGAATTTAAATGGAGTAAAAAGCTACACAGAGAAGATACAGTTGAAAAGTTGCATTAGAAGTTGGATTTTATCAAAGGAATTTTAATCCAAAACGAATCATATAATAGGATGATCTCCATTATTACCCTATTATATATATTTCCATATGTTAGAAGAAAATTTCTTTCGATCATGACAAGTTTTGAATAACTCAAATAAATTGCCCAAGTTATTTTCAAAAATAGAAACAAACAAGTAACATTAATTCATATCACCTGAAATAGAACTGGAAAGAAAAATGAAAATGGTCAGGTCAAATTCCTTCTAGCAGAAAACGAAAAAGGGTGTTTGATAAACACAAAAAATAAAAATAAATCTTTTCAACGCAAGCTCTAAAGAAGAAAAGCGACCCAGTAACTATAAAAAGTTACCTAGCTATGTATAAACAGAATCACAAGATCATAGGTATATATGAAGAAAGATGGAGAGGGAGAAAAAGAATACCTTGAGACTTAGGAGAAAGAACATAAAAAGAAAAAGGAAACAAAAAATGAAGGGGATTTGAATTGAGAATTTTATCGTGCATAACGACGTAAACAAGCTGTTTCGTTGGTTTGGTGTGGCCCGCGAGTCGAAATCCGACCCGTTCCTCTTGCTCTCCTGGAAATTTTATTTATTAAATATTAACGGACTATCAAAAGGAATGTTCGATAATTTTCAATTCGCTTTTGTTATCTTCGTACGCGATTTTGTTATTAAAAAAATCACAGGCGTCGCGTAAGCGGATTGTGCTATCAGCATTGTTTCAACCCAACGAAGAAATAGAAATATTATTAACTAATTAAATAGTGTAATTTAGTATTGTGAAAAATCTTACGTGCTTGACGTTTGTATTTTAATTTAAATAAAATATAAATTATTTATATTGTTGAGAATAGAATATGTGCTGATATTTTATCATATAAAGAACAAAATAGAAATGTAAGTGTTTGAATAAATTATCTTTTGTCATCTAAAAAATAGAATATGAATGCACTTACTTATTATTGTCTTATTCTTTTAAGTCAGATAATAGGTACTAAAATTTTCATTAGTGAGAATAAAAAATAAAAAAAATCACTGCTCTTCATATATATTGTAAAAAAAAAATTAATCAATCATTTTTTTTTTTAAAATGTACAAAATTCTCTAGACATTCAATTAGAAAATATATTACACTTGTAATAAAAATACCATTAAGTCTAATATTCATAAAATTGAAAACAATCAAGACCCATTTTTCATTTAAAGAGAACAAAAAAATTATAATAATTGTCTTTCACAATATGCTTTTATGAAGCATGCAGTTTCAGGGCAAAAGAATCAATTATCCTCCAATTACATAATACATATAGCAGTTTAACCCACCAATTTTTAACTAGTCGGCCGACTAATCGACCGTGACAATCATGACTTTACAACACTGATGTAATTAAGCATTGCCAATTGATCTGAAAATTCTGGACCATCCAAAAACAGTGATTTTCTACCTATCTAAAAAAATAGTAAAAAAATTAAAAAAAATGTAAAATTTGGTTTGCAAGTACATATTCATTTTATAATTATGTTGAACGGTTCGGATCGACCGTTAGGATTTTGAAAACTCAAATATTGAGCCGTAGCACGGACCAATCGTGCTATGCATAGTACCGTAGCCTCACTCTTTATGTTTTATTTGTATGCCTCTTTAGTAAAACAAAACATAACTCACATTGATTAAAACTAAAACATATAAATAAAAAATATCATCACAATATTGTCACAAAACATAACTCACATTGGCCGCTATATTTTATTTGTATGTCAATTAAAAAATATCGCCACACATTTAAACAACTACTCAATTTCTTTTTTTTTTCTTAATACGTTAAATAACAGCTACTCAATTTCAACAAATTCACCTCAAATTTAAAAAAAATATATATAAATGTCTGGGCCACCGAGAAACTCGACGGTCCATTTTTTTCTCAACCGCCGAATTTCCTGACGGTCCAGAAAAGAAGTGGACCGCCGAGTTTCTCGGCGGCTTGGACATTTTTTAAAATTTCACAAAATCGTGAACATTTCTGTTAAATTTTATTTAATGTTGGATATTAAAAAAAAAGAATAATTATTTCAGTACCCACGCTACAGTACCCGCACTGTACTCAACTGCTGGTCATATCGTTACGTTGTGCAAGAGTTAAAGGGGCACCATTTCTTTAATTCTTTCTTTAACTTTGGTTGGGCGTCATAGCTTAGCATATAGATATAAATATTTTATTTCGTAAGTATAAATACCACAAGCATGTAGATATAAATACTTTATTACCCGCACACATAAGCTAAGTCGATATTTTTTGTTGAAATTTTTTAGTGGTCCCCACATGCCGTTTGAGTGGTCCCCTAATGCGGGTACGACATGAGGATTTTTCAAGAAAAAGTGCGGGTACGGTTATTTTAGAAAAATTCATATATCATATGTAGTTCAATGTATAGGTAATACTTTATTTCGTATTATATAAATACCACAAACATGTAGATATAAATATTTTATTACCCGCACATAAGCTAAGTCAACATTTTTTGTTGAAAATTTTTAGTGGTCCTCACATGCCGTTTGAGTGGTCCCCTAATGCGGGTACGGTTATTTTAGGAAAATTCATATATCATATGTAATTCAATGTATAGGTATAAATACTTGTTCCGTTTGAGCTATGCACTTCACAATGTTACTATTAACATTTGTAAAACAAAATTACAATTTTGAAACAGTTGCGGTCCCCACAAGCAGTTATAGCAGTTTAGGTGCAGGTACAGTGCGGGTGCTCAACTGTGGGTACTCATACGAGCTTTCTCATCCTCGTTTGTGTGTCTGTGTGAAGAAATAAGGGCCGATGCCCGACGAGCTGCCACAAATTTGATGATATACCAAGAAGAATGATGATAATCATAAAATATATCAGTGAAAGAATGCAGCTGACGTATATTCAGAATTTTTAATCTATATATGTAGATCGAATGTTAATTAGTGAAAATGTGTTAATATAATCTGCTAGGAAGCATAAGCGTGTTTAGCTGGGACGCTTCCAAAACATTTTATTTCAAAAAATAATAGTTATTAAAATGAACAACTGTGTTGACCAAAATGTGGAGGCCACTTCTAGGGTCCAGCTTTATACGAAGAAATCTACGGACAGTATTAATCTATGTATATGAGCGGTCAAGATTAAACACAAACTTGACCAGTGCGCTTTATAAAATTATTTTAGCTGTCGCTAGCAAGATCTTATAATATAAAAAATAAAATGAATTAATAAAGCTAAGAGGAAAGAATAAATAATGATATAATACAACTAGAAAGTATTGTTTATTTTATTTTTTATTATATTTTTTTTCAGTTTAGGTCGGTTTGATAAATGATTATTTAATTAGTAGAGAGATATATCCAGTAACAGTACTGCTATTCGTCGATGTTGCTTGCATTTGTAATTAATATAAACCTAGGGCTGAATTTTATACATTAAAAGTTAGAACTTAGAACAACCAATTAGGCTTGGACAGTAGGCATTAACAGACCGATTGCAAAGTTTCGCAATTTATTAAAACAACGTATAGTTTTTTGACATTAATAAAAGTGAGAATTTCATATATACCATTCAAAAAATATAAATCACGTATTTACCATCTCAAATTTTATAATTATTTAATTATCATTTGACATTCTAATTACCAACATATTTACTCAATTAATAAAAAACTGAGATAAATTATATTTAATATTATATTAAATATAATTAATCACTTAATTAGTCTATTTTTCCTTCTCAACTCTTTCTACAAAAAATCCTTTTGACGTGATTTTTCTCTTTTATAATCTATCAATAGTCTATTTTCTAGGGGTGTAAACGGAGCGGATAATACTGATACCAAATCCATATCTGTTTTTCAATGAGCGGATACGGATATGGATACGATAGTAAACGAATATCAAAATTCAAAACCAAATCCGTCTTAAACGGATACGAATACGGAGCGGATAATCCACGGATACGGATTCGAATACAGTTACGAAACAAATAATTGTCAGATAATTGAGTCATATGAACTTTAAGTACAAATACTAAATTAAAAACAATTAAGAAAAACAAAAGTAAATTAAAAAAGATAAAGAAATGGAGAGGAGTTAGGGAATATTAATCGCTAAAAGTCAAGTTATAGCGAGGCGGAGAAGTTGAAATTTCGGATCCCGATAATGCGGATATCCGCTCCGTTTATACTTTCAAAGAATTATTCATATTCGTATCTGTATCAAATTTTCCTATGCAAAAAATATCCGTATCCATATCCAAAATATCTGTATCCGTTAAATCCGGACTCAGATAATAAGCAGATTCGGAGCGGATATCCGGACGGATATCCATATCCGTTTACAGCCCTACTATTTTCCCTTCTGAACCCCTTCTACACAAAATCGCTCCTGCAGAGTCATACCCCATATTATATTATATGGTTGGTTGTACTATACATTGATAAAAAAAAAAACGGTAATTTATTTTTTAGAACTCCATGAGAGTATTTCCTGGAGCGTGTCATTAACAATGTGTCACACAAAATTTTATGGTTATTTTCATATTCATACATATTGATGATAAAATTTGGTCGATTCAAAATTTTATTCCCACCAATGAATTGTGTATTTCGGAGCAGCAAGAAAGCTTCGTTTTACAGAACCTTCTTTTTTGTCTGCCCAGGATCAACCACTTGAATTATGTCTTCTAGAGTTCTAAATTTTTGCACTTATGCTTATTTATTGATTTAAGGAAATAACTTAATTTGTTGTAACTTGGGATTTTTTAGCTTTTGGTTTTGTTACGGTCTTTTTGTTTTTGTTGATAAAAGTGGACAGAGAGCTCACCTGTTTTAGTTAAAACAAATACTGTACTTACATTTTTTACTGGTAGCAAACTGTTCAGGAGCCAATCTAAGACTTAATCAAAGGTGAATAAACCACCCCTATAATTTCAATATTTTAATTATGCACATAGAAATTTAATTGAATTTTTTTTCTAACTTTTTATATAGTTTAGTTACTCTCAATATATAATAAATGTTTAATTATGATTTAGTGGTTAAAGCTCTATTTTGTAGTTAAGATGACTTGAGGTCAAATCCCACTCACCATAATTGTACATTTTAATTTTAAGCCACCTCTGTCAAAAAAATTTAGTTCCGCGCCTGAAACCCAATAATAGCAAACTTACAAATAGCCCCCAACCTATGTTGCATGGATACGGGTACGGGTATTGTATCCGATACGATACGGATACAGATACGGCGATATGGTAATTCTAAAAAATCAAGGATACGATACGCTTATTATATTATATTATAGAGGATGGTTCAAATGCCTCAATTTTTTGTGCCTCCACCGTGCCTCTATTTTTAAAAATTTCAATAACTCAAAATTTAAAAATTAAAAATTAAAATAAAACCGTTGGATATGATCTACATCATTTTATCTATGCACGTATAAAAAATTATAACATTTTAATTTTGTTTTTGTTGTCATCAAGAGCTTGTAAAAAAACTTACTAATGTGGATAATTTCTAGACGTTGATTTTTCAACTTATTGATTCACATAAAAACAAAATTGAAATGTGATAATTTTTTATGAGCACATAGAGAAAATAACATAGATTACATTTAACGGTTTTATTTTAATTTTTAAGTTTTAAATTTTGAGTTATTAAAGTTTTTAAAATAGAAACATGGTGGAGGTACAAAAAATGGAGGCATTTGAACCCTCCTCTATATTATATTATATTATTTTTATTATATTATTAATTCAACACTTGTATTATATAAATTAAATACAAAAAATTCTAAATATACATTAAATACAATAGCTAATAGAATCTAACACCAAATGTGATGTGGTGTAGTGGTAAGAGTCTATTCCTCTTGAGGGGAGAACTAGAGTTCGATTCTGTTGTGGCGCAAGAAAAAGCTTATTTTTTGCGCGGTCCACACGCGGTCTTCAAGTCTACAGCTGAACCCCCCTGTGGTCTACACGGTCTTCAGCTGCATGTATCCAGCCCCGGTTCACGTATCCAAGCCGTATCCAGAAGTGTCAGGGCCGTATCGGAGACCGTATTAAGAGTTAAGGATACGTCACGTAAGCCGATATGCCAGCTGGAGTGTCCGATACGTATCGGGGCCGTATTGGACGCGTATCCGTGTCAGATACGGATACGGAGCCTATATTAGAGTATCCGAGTAACATAGCCCCCAACAATCACAGTTTTATCAGAGAAGACTTGGAAAAAACATGAATTACATCAAAAGCAGAAATACCAACATCTCCGTTGGTGGACAAATCCAACATGAGCAAGCTCTGAATACTTATTGTAGTGGTCTGCTTAAGGCTGAAGCATACAAAATTAATTACATAAAATGTTATAGGCCAACAGTCACTTTTTTGTTAAAGAAAAAAAAAATCACTACGAGGCTGATAAGTAATTTAACTCATTTGCTCAAACTAAGTTTGTCAACAAAAAAAAAAGTGCAAACTCAAGTTAGCATGTGTTTTGAGTATGAGTTTTTCAATTGTATTTCGGCATTAATATTACAGTAATCAAACTCAAAACAAAATTCTGAACCATAACTCATATGTCGTAACTCGTAACTCAACAGAGTCAGAAGGTTGTAAACCTAAAGTAACAGAGAAAATTATCCCTTAAAAAGGAGTACAGAGTAGGTCCGATGGACTTTGGACCTACTTTTAGGTCCCATGGGCATCAGAATTGTCTAACACACTTTAAAGTCTGTGAGCACGAATCTCATAGCAGGGCAACACAAATTTTAAAGTGCATCAGACGGTTCTGCTTCCCATCGGACCAAAGATAGGTCCAAAGCTCATCGGACCTACACTTTTCTCAATAAGTTAATTTGGTCAATATTTATTCAGCAATTCCTACATAATATGCATTCTACTATATATACAGTCGCAAAATTAAATTATTTCCTAGTCTAGAATACTTAAAAGTTTTATATACATTAATTTACCATATAGTAATCACCTAATCCATCCCATGTTATGACATTATCATTTTCATTTTACACCTTGAATATCTGTCTCCATGTACATAAAGCTAGAAACCGTAATTTGTTCGTTTCATGATTCGCATGAACTCATCAGCATCTACTTCCCCGTCACCTGCATAATTTTATTTAAGATAGTTAAAAGTAACCCTTTATAACTTTATATAGGCATACTGTACCAGTTGGTAGGGATGTAAAGTCACCGGATACAGTACGGCTTTGTCACGACAGAATACGATACATGTATTCATCAGATGGTGTGAGTCACGTGTCGTGTGTCGTGACCACCTTCCGAGAAAAATGACATGACATGTGAACTAGTTTGTTCACAGCAGCACGACAAGTGACCAAAACAACATTAAATTTATGTCATTATTTATCAGAACAACAATTCAAATTCCAGTAAATTTATATTTTAAACAATATTTTTTATAACATTATTTCTTTATTTTATAATTTTATAATTATTTCACATTTTTTACATTTTTCTGATTTTTTTTTTCCTTAACAAAACTTAAAATTTAAAAAAAATATATATATATTAAGATGAGGGATCCAATTACACCTTTTTTGGTGACACATCATGACACCGTTTTTTATATAGGTCAATTTTGCGATTTCAAAATCCAAACAGCCGATCCGAACCGTTCAACATTATCACCATATTAAAATGTTCTTGGAGATCAAATTTTACATTTTTTTGAATTTTTTTACTATTTATTAAGATGGTTACAAAATCGCTGTTTTTCAATGGTCTGAAAACAACGATTTTTGTAACCATCTTAATAAATAGCAAAAAAATTCAAAAAAATGTAAAATTTGATCTCAAAGCACATTTTAATATATTCATCATGTTGAACGGTTTAAATCGACTATTTGGACTTTAAAAATGGTAGGTGTCAAAGTGTGTCACCAAAAAAGGTGTAATTGGATCCCTCCTCATATATTAAACATGACTAGATACGGAGTGACTAACATGTCGTGACAATTCTTTGTAATTTTTGTCACGACACATAAAAATTTGACTTGATCAGACACAACCTAATCCAAATCACATAGTGACTAGTCACAACAATGCAAAAATTTACATCTCTATCAGTGTGTCATCTCAGTATTAACTTCACTATTATGCTGATAACAACCCTGCAATTTGACTCAAAAGCACCACAAACCACAAGATTGAAAACTAGAAAAAACAAATTAATCAGAATCTATTGGTCTAATTGAAGGGCCCTGCTTAGCTGTAGCAACAGCAACAGATGACATACAAGGCAAACTAGTACAGCACCAAGAATTTGACAATGAATACTTAACAGTAAGTGTTTTTTGTCAGGTCAGAACTCAGAACTATACACAACACCAAACGATGTGTAGGGAAAGGAATCACAGTAATTCAAGTAAAGATAGATACCGTTTTCATCAGCCTGTTGTACCATTTCTTGAATTTCATCCACAGTGAAGGTTTCACCTAATTCCTTTGCAATATTTTGAATATCTTCAATTGAAATCTTTCCCTGACACAAAAGAAAGGATCACATTACGTTCAGGTTTTGACAAGGACATATTCAGGTAGAAACAAAAAAGTTAGTGAGACTGAATAATTGATTATGAGAATTTGCCATAACACCACCAAAGCGGTACACAAGTCAGAGAATAAAAGAAGATATGCTTACCAGACAAAAAGGCATGTTTCACAAAAATGACATTATATTCAATCAATATATATATATGTATATATAGTGCTGGGCTTAGCTACTTCATGGAGTAAAACGACTTGGTGCTCCATGCCTCATTATTTTCATTTTGAAAATCCAAACGACCGATCCGAACCGCTCAAGTTGTTCTCCATATTGATATGTGCTTGGAGACCAAATTTTACATTTTTTGAAATTTTTTTACTATTTATTAAGCCACTTTGAAAATCACTGATCCGGCGGTCCAGAAATTTTTACTGTTTTTTACTGTTCATCCGGATTTTCAGATTTTCAAAGTGGCTTAATAAATAGTAAAAAAATTCCAAAAAATGTAAAATTTGGTCTCCAAGTACATTTCAATATGAAGAACATGTTGGAAGGTTCGAATCGACTATTTGAACTTTGAAAATGAAGATATGGCGTGGAGTACAAAGTCGTTTTACTCCATGAAGTAGCTAAGTCCATCTCTGTATATATATATGTATATATATATATATATATATATATGTATGAATTTAAGTACATGTAGTAAGATTAAAAAAAATGTGTATTCTGTCAGAAAAAGAAAAAAGATTTATTGTAGCAGCAGTTTGTCAATTCTAGTTTTGTAGACTAAAATTTTTGGCAAATGTAAAATCAAGCAAAAAGTAGATTTAAATATTGTTTACATTTTTATCATGGTCAATGATGCGAAAAGCTTTCATGAGTTGCTCTTTTGTGTCTCTTTCTCCTATTTTTTCTGTCATCATGTACAGAAATTCATCGAAATCAATTCCGCCGCTACGATCTTTATCCACCTCTGCCATCATTTGGTTTAGTTGCTGAAATTATTTGAAACAGAAGAATTAGTTCTAACAAAAAGTGTTAGAACCTTTTACTGTCTGTTGGTTCTCTCCAATAATGATAAAAAAACAGGGATTTAGCATGAACTATAACTGGTACACCAGCACCAGCGAGACAAAATAGAACTGCTAAAAGTATAAAATTGCAGTACAGACAACCACAAAATTAGGAACTAATATAACCCAACAAATCTTTGCTCAATTGTATTACATCTGCTGTCATTTCAAATCCCAATGCCCTGCAAATAAAAATAAAATTTTATATTTGTTAGTAGTCAGTGCCACTGTGCTTTAAGGTTTTTATATTTTTTTTATAAAAGTGGCAATCCACTGAATTTAATTTAAGTCAGGAATCAATTAAAGAAAAGAAACTAAAGAACACAAACCATCTACCTAGGTGTGCTTAATTGAAACAGGAAAAACATTTTGGTACTAAAGCAAGAAGATGATCAAAAGTGTACTATAAATGTACCTCATGGCAACACATAACTCCTTTGCATCAATAGTCCCTATTAAAGAGAAGAAAAGAACAATAAAACATAAATAATCAATTTTTTCATAGTTCTTTGGCTAGATAATTATTAAATAGCGCGAAAGTAGAAGTTCTTACCAGAGCCATCTAAATCGAAAAGCTCAAATGCTTCTCTTATCTCCTTCCTCTTTTGCTCTGTCAGACGACTTCTTTTATCTCTTCTTGGCCCTTTTATATAACCCCTTTCCTGTTGGAGTAAAAATTAATGGAATTATATTACCATAGTGATGTTAATATTTAGTAATCAGCTCAAAAACTACAGGTTCATGATTCTGACAGTAAATAAGTGCCATGTTGTAACATAAATGAATGAATAAACCGATAAACAAATCCTTGTGTGCCCCGTGGGAAGGTGATTCTAAGTCATTTAATTGAAGAGCAGAGAAGAGTAGGATTGTAGAAAATAATAACATACCATCTGATTATTCTTGAATCTATTCATCTCTGAAGAACAAACCAGAGCGTTTGATTAATGAAGTTTAAAAAGATGCTGCAGAGAGTAAAGGTAAGCTGATGGTGATTTTGAGGTAACTTCTATTTAATTAAGATTCAAGAGCATTGTCGTTTGTATTGTAGTCTTTGGTGTCTGAGACTTAACTTCCATTACCTTCTTTTGATTTTCTGAATTTTGTATTTATGTTGTGTTTGTGTTCAAATTTAATTTCCGCGGCGGTACGGTGTTGCAACATGTTGGGAGGCCACTTGGTGTTGTCTTTTTAAAGTTGTTTTTTTTTTTTTTTTGAAAGATCATGGCAGGGGCTGCCTTTTTAAAGATGTTAGCTGGTGAATCCATTTGTCAGTAATATGAGATACAGTAGATATGATATGAAGTGCCACAGAAAACTTGGATAGCTGTATTGTTCTTGAAGAAACTAGCCAACTTGGAATAAAAAAATTTCTTCCTGGTGGATGCGTGTGTGAATTGCAATCTTGATTCTAGGTAGCACACTCTTGTTGTCAAAGTGTGATGCACCAAGTGAGGACCGAAATGGTGAAACGGCAAAAGGTGAATCGAATTCCTGTAACCGATTCGGACAACTTTCTATTATAAATCAATGACAGTGGGCCCTCTCCCGTACATAAGAATTTAAGATTATCCTTTAAAAAGTAAAAGTTTAAACAAAAACAAAAACAAAAGTGGATTTGATCGTGATCAGGAGCTTTGTCATATTATATGATTTTATTAGTTTGTTTGGCACTTTCTACAAGTTTGTAGAGATTTGAGAGGTAAAGCAAAAGACCTTTCTACATTTTGTGATTAGTTCAAGTAACTTCTATGTAAGTCGAGAAACTCGGCCTTTTACAAAAGTAAGTTATGTTAAGCTTGTATACAAAATAAGCCTGCCATTGTAACAACAATAAGACAAAAATTTGTATACAATGAAACTGGCATCTTTATTCTATAATTTAATATTTACTTACACGGAAAAATGAATATAAGCAGTGCATTTAGTTTCATAGATGCCCCACAAGGCCACAATATTTAAGAATCCAAAAATATTGATATGCACTTTCGTTCGAATCATATGAACACTCTCCAAAGTTCCTTATTCTTATGATCACTGGACAAAAACTCCCAACGGCTGAGAGTTAACTGACCACACAACCATCATCGTGCATTATAAACAATGCAACAACTTCGGTTCGGTTCGGTTCGGTTGGTAGTTTAAAACGGTTCGGTTCGGTTCTATTTTTAAAACCAAAATAAAACTTTGGTTTGCCTAGTTTTGAACACCCCTAGTTATGCAGACTTGATATAAACAATTCAACACCTTTATCTGGACTGTACATACACGGTTGTGGTCTAAACTCAATCATCCGGAGGCCACATCCAATCCCCGCCCCAATATGATTAAACTCAGGAAAATTTAGCATGCCAGAGGAATAGATAAGTCGACAGATGCCATCGGGAGCTCTAATTTGTATTGTCAAGAGGGATATAATCAACCAACAATCAAATCTTTAGTTCCAAACAAGTTGGAGTAGGCTAAAAATGAAACTTAATCGGAGTAACAACGTCAAGAGAGATAGTAACCATATCATATAGATAAAAAAAAAATAGACATAGGATAGCAACCTATTTTTCTTAACCATTATTTCTTTCTTTCTCATTTTAGGAGTTCGTTTCATTCCAAAAATTGGAACAAAGTTGAACCTAACAATACTGGATCAATTAAATGGAGTTGACTTGGGTTTTGAGAGCTACTACATGAGAGGGTTTGGAATGGTGTTAAGATGGAACATAAAATTATGCTCCATGCAACAACCCAATTCACAATGCAATTGCAATTTGTATCTCATTTGTAGTCGTCAATATTTTAAATCAAGCAATTTGCACATAATATTATCCTAATTTGCACAAGGTTAGCTGTATCAAATAGCTTATACGTAATGCCTTTTACTAATTTATTTTATAATCATATTTTTATGTTACAACTTCCCTACCTTTATCCTTCAAACAACTTCCCTACCTTGCACAAGCCTTCTGAATTTCAGCAATCACCCGATTCGCAATGTCGGAATCAAACAACCTTGGCAAGTTGGTGCAAAGATCAATTTCAATAGACTTTAATTTTACCACCCGATCTCTCCTTACCATGTAATCTCTCTCTTCTTGTCCAATTTCTGTACCTGTACCTGCACCAACACAACTCTCAAGCCAAATTCCAAGAACCTCCTTAGCGGCACTTGCAATTGTAAGATTTATTATCTCCTCCATCTGCTTTGCACCGCCTTCTCCACAATTGATGTTAACCAGTATGGCGGTAGGAGACCAGATAGACCTTATATAAAGCGAAGGGGACCGGTATGGTGCTACTTGAGGTAGTTTCTCTAGACCTTGTCTTGATTTGTCTAAATTATATTGTTGATAGAATCTGTCAATGTAATCCGGACAGAATGAGAGATCTCTTCTGGGAATGAGGTCTAGTAGTAGAACTAGTGAGGTGGGCCCTGCTTGTATGAACTCAAGGTTAAAATGAGGTGCATCAGTTGAGTCATTTTGGTATGCAAGTAGTGTAGTGATGTCGATTGAGCCGGTGGGTACCTTGCAGTGCAACCATGATTCTAGTAGGAAATCAATCTGATCAACAAGCAAACTTTTCAATTTAAGCACAAATTATCATCATTGCGTCAGTAGACCAGCTAAAATTCTGTTCTGTAACCAAGCAACCCAAAACAATTTGCTGTTTGGTTTGGAGGAAAAATGTTGCAACCGAGCACCCAAATCTTATAGTATCTATACATATATCCAAATTAAAACCCCATAACGAGTACAAATTTCACATTATGAACCTGACAAAGATAAGCTCTCATGCACTAATGATACAAATTTTATAGCTATGTTGGTAGGTTAAATAAGAGAAGTAAAAGTATTGGGTAGATTTGCCAGAGTAAAAAAGTTTTTGTCAGAATTGAAAACTTTACTTTGAAGTACAGAACTAAAAGTTTTGATTTAGCTAATTCCAACAATAAGATAGCATATATGCTCTTTAAACGATCAATTGACAATTGTACACTTTGTCATGCAGTCATTTTAATATCACATGATTCATACTAAAAAAATATGCAAAAATTAGGAACTTTGCAGAAAGAGGGGAACAACAATAAATCTTACAGAAGATCCAGGAGCTCCATATCTGATATCAAGAGAGCCAACAGAGGTGCCAGCTTGATTTTGAAAGGATTTTACGTTATCAGGAACTGACGACGGGAGAAGATGCGAGCCAAGGCGGGATTCCATGAGAGAGGCCAGCTCTAGCGCGAGGTCGCGGTGTAGGAGCGGAGGAAAGGAGGAGGAGATCCGAGACTCGCGGTCCATTCGCGGTGCACGGAATGCGTTCGACGCTCTAGCGCGAGGTCGGGTGGTGGGAAGGAGGAGTGAGGGGGAGAGTGAGAGAGGTAGCATGGGACCGACGGGATAAGGTATGAATGGAGGGATTGCTGCCTAAAGCACTGGAGAAGAGATCCAAGGAATTCTCCCCTAGTTAACTCACCGAGGCGCCCTTCCCTTGCTTGATTGCCCCTGTTCATGACCGTGAAAATTGAGAGGACTTCCAGCAACAGAATTGTCATATGGTCAAACTTTGACCCATGAGTTCAATACTTCGCTGTGACAAGCGACTAGCGAGCCGTGATTTTTTTTTTTTTTTGAGGGTTAGTGGAAAGTTTCCACTAAGATATATATTGAGAAAAAAATATTTACAAGTCAGTTACTCAGATCAACCGATCTTCGTAACTATTTAAAAACTACTACTACTGTACTCAACTATTAAAAAGATCAGCTAATAAAATTAAAAATGCCCCTATTCTATCTAGGCCACCCCTTTTAGTAGTACAGTTAACAGAATAACAACCAGTTATGAATGTCAATTGTTGCTTCATTAATTAGGATATGCTCTATTTTCCTCCTCTGAGTAAAAATCCTTCTATTCCGTTCCTTCCATATTGCCCATGAGCCGGCCGCCCATGCCACATCCCATTGCTGTTTTCTTTGCCCTGTCAGTTGGCTTCGGCCCTGACACCAGACGTCTGAGTAATAGGTTCCCCTCATCCTGGGCAGATTAAATTGTGCACAGAGCCCCATCCAAAAATTCCTGGTGTAGGGACAAGATCTCATTAGGTGATCAGAAGTCTCGGTTTGACCATTGCTACACAGCGCACAGCCCTGTGCCACCGTACATCCTCGTATGGTAAGCACCTCTTGGGTTAAGATTTTGTCATTCAACAGCAGCCATAGAAATATGCGCACTTTCATAGGTGCTTTGAGCTTCCACAATTCTCGGTGATAGCATGATCTAACACCTGTGTCATGCATTACCCTATACGCCGACGAACATGAGAAAGTGTTGTTTGTTGTCCACCTCCATTTTATTGTTTGGGTGGCCACATCATGCATGACTGAGCAGGAAAAGAAAGGGGTGAGCAGTGCCAGGTCTTTGAGAAACCTGGATAGGATTGGGGATTCCTCAAGCTGGGAGCATTGAGTGATGTTGTACAATTGCCTTATTGTGGTTGCCCATAGTCCATCCTGGTCATGCTGCAATTTCCAGAGCCACTTTGTCAACAGTGCCTGGTTTTGACCATCGAGAGAAATCATCCCCATGCCACCATTGCATTTCAGTGCACAAACTGTTTCCCAGTTCATTAAGCAATTTATACCTTTACACGGTGCATTACCACGCCATAAGAAACGTCTTCTTATTTGAGCCGTGATTTTTATAATATCCAAAGTTAATTAGAAATTAATAAAAATATCCAAAGTCGCTCGGAATTATTAAAAATGTTCATACCGGTCAGAAAATAGCCGGTTCTTATTAATAATTTTTTTTTTAGAGACAAATAGCAAAAATGCTGAAATCTAGCACTAAAAAATCTGATTTTTTTTAAATATTTGTTAGATTATTTTTTTTTATACATAGTTAGCATATTTATACTAAAATACGATAAATTACTTGAAATTATGTTAAATTACGATGAATTACACTAAATTACGCTAAATTACAATAATTATGTTAAATTATGCCAAAATACGGTAAATTATACTAAATTACGTATGAATAGGGATGATATCTTCACTGACAAGGCAAAAAACGACAACGAAACTTCAAACGGTCATAAAACGGCGCTCGAGTGTCCGATTTCAGCAAATGACCACTTTTCGGAAAGCTTGCGAAAATACGCATGCATCAGTGCTATGCCGGGTTTCAAAATTCAGAATTGCCAAAAAAATAAAGGGAAGAGCCTCAAAACTTGAGTTGAAGTTTCCGATTAAGATTTTCATTTCTATTGTTCAATCTATATAGCTCAGTAAATTAGTTATATAATGAACTTGTAGAATGCCAGTTTTTATTATTTTTGGAATTTTTTTCCTATTTTTTATAATTTATGAAAGATGGCACAAAATCGGCCCTATTCATACGTAATTTAGTGTAATTTACCGTAATTTAGCATAATTTAATATAATTATTGTAATTTAGCGTAATTTAGTGTAGTTCAGCGTAATTTAACATAATTTCAAGTAATTTAGTGTATTTTAGTATAAATATGCTAATTATATAAAAAAAAAGTAATCTAACAATATTTGAAAAAAAAAATCGATTTTTTAGTGTTAGATTTCAGCATTTTTGTTATTTGTCTCTAAAATATATATATATATATATATATATATATATATATATATATTTAGTAACGGCCATTTTCTGACCGGTATGGACATTTTTATTAATTTCTAATTAACTTTGGATATTAATAAAAATCACGGACTAGCGAGCCTTGATAGTTAATATTAATGAGTCTTGCACTCATGGCTAGTTTGTTAGTGTTATTTTTAGTTAGAGTGATATTGACTCTAAAATCAATTAAATAATTTTTAAATAATAAATTTAAATTGTTTAGATTGATCTATCTTATGAGTGATGTATTTACGTATAAATTTTTTTGAATTTATTTAGTATGAATTCATGAGGTTAAAAAATGATGAAAAATAAATGTATTAAAATTAACTTAATAACTCTCTTTTTTTACCGCTTGACTTCATATGAATTGAATTTATAAATTTATAAATTTTGTATGTAAATTCATCACTCGTAAAGTAGATCAGTTTGAACAATCTTGATTCGTTGTTTATAGCATATTTGATGGATTTTGGAATCAGTATCACCACAGTTAAAATAAACAACACTGATGTTATAGTAGCCAGACTTTTTATTAATTTATGTCAGTGTTCTAAATAGCGCGCTATAGCGCCGCTATAGCGTTTTTGGACCCCAAACGCTACGCTACGACATCAAAATGCGCTATTTGCGCTACGGCCGCTATAGCGACCGCTACAGCGCTATTTGCGCTATACAATATGAGTTTTTTTTTATTTTTTATTTTTAAGCAATTTATATGGGTTTTAAATTAAGATAAAAAAAATCTCAAACCGAAATTGAATTTGTTGCTACTTGCTACAAATAAATCAATTTGAAATTGGGAATAGAAATTGAAATTTGAATAGAAAAAAAAGTCCAAACCGGAATTAAAATTTGAATAGAAAAAAAAAATAGATTATGTCATGAATCATGATACTTAAGATATTTTTAATAGAAACAATCGATAGTTTATGATATTACTATGGATATTTTGAACCGCAATTTGGACTTTGTACGGGTTCAATATGAATATTATAATTTCTTAATTACTTTGGAGTTATTTATTGTTCTATGAGACCTTAGATAATGTTGATATTTAGTACAAATATTGAATATACGAAATGTAAAAAAAAAAAAATGCTATTTGGAATAGCTTCCGCTATAGCGACGCTATTCGCTATAGCTTTTTTTTTAGCCTTCCCGCTACGACGCTATAAACGCTATTTAGAACCTTGATTTATGTTATGAAAAAAAAAATGGCGGTTTGTGTTGTATAACAACGAGATTTAAAAATACATATATAACAAATAAAGATAATTATTATGAAAAAAAATTAAATAGAAAGATGAAGATCTAACTTTTAAACTTTTATTTAATGTTCATACCCACAGGAAGCACGTACTGCATTGGTGACTTATATATACATTAATCCATAACTATAGTGTGTGTTGCTGTCTCTGCAAAAGTAAAAACATAATATAAATATTATTAAAGTTCATTGATAAATCCAAAAATAATATGTTTGTCCACTATTTTTAAATTAGTCTTTGAAAAAATCCATTGTTTAAAAAGGTGATTATCAAAAGACCATATAATGAGGTGACATTTTTTTTTAAAATGCATTTGCCAAGTATAAATATGAGTCATCCAAGATACAAAAAGTTGATTGTCCTATAGGAAAAAGGGAATAGGATAGTTAACATTCAAATTTTGTTATGGGGTGACTAAATTTAGTTAGATAAAATAAAAAAATTACATTAAATATTAAAGAAAAAACTCAAGACGATGTTTATGAAATTCAAAGCAGAATAAGTTGGGAGTAACATAAATCTAAATTACCATAGCGGATAGCTGAATAGTCACTTTAGCAATTGACTATAACGATCGTAGCTATATTTTTCTGATTCTTTTCAATCGCACAGCGTTAATAGAAATAAAGATATCCCAGAAGAAAAAAAAATTGAAAGAAAATTTGAAAGAATTTTCCGACCATGGGAGTAATTGACAAAATTGGATGTACCCATCAAGGTTTAGTGACGTGGGAAAATTCTTTTGTCCAGAGACGTGGAAAATGACTCCCAATAAAAGCATTTTACGGAATGAGAGTAGGTCCGATGCCCATCGGACCTACCTTGGTTCGATGGGTGTGATGACCATCCGATCTGCATCAAGATTCGTGGGTTCTGCATCAAAATCCGTGTAAGACTGTACCAATTTCCGTGCGCATAGATCTTGATGCTAATTGTCAGTGATAGAGCTAATTGAACCTAACTCTAGGTCCGATGCCCATCGGACCTACTCCTATCTCGCATTTTACTAACAGTGCGTAATTAGAGGTGCGGCCTGGTCACCTGGTGTGGTGTTCATTCAGTCCGCATTTCTAATGGGTGAGGACTTTGGAATCGCGGACTCATTTGAATTTATTAACTTTTAAATATATTTGCATGAATCTCAAAACGGATGACGGTCTGAGTCTGACTTTGGATGAGATTTTTCCAAAGCCTTTGGACAAAGCCCAATTCCTGGTGTTCATTCAGTACGCATCTTCGAGCTGAATTTTGCAATGAGTTACCTAGTTTCAATTCACAAGTGATATTCCAGGCAGACACAAGGTATTTGAACCCGATTGCTTATATATAAATTCACAAGTGTATATTCCTAATATGTAAAATATTCATCACTTTTCTTTCTCTAAATTAATAATCAAAAGACAATTGAAGTTAAATATCTTTTCAAGTAAAATTATAACTGCTATTATCGAATATAAATATTTTTTTTCATAAATTTATCAACACTTCTTAAGTGCAAATAACTGCACTTCTAAGATTTTTATTTATATCACACCATCAGCAATTCAGCATCCTCATTATCTGACTATATTTTCGTTTTATTAATTATAATCAGATGACTCATATTTTCTCATTCTCTCTTCTCTATAAAAGAGAACATATGTTAGTCCTGCGGTTAATTGTACTTTTTTTTATATTACTTAAGTTTCTAAAATTTTACAAAAATTATTTATTTATGTTCAAAATGTATTTGACCGTAAGATTTTTTTATAAAAAAATATTATTATAAAAATTCAATTTATTCTGAAAAATATATATTCTTTTTTCACTACAATATTAATAAAGGATGCAGTTATAACTCCTTTCTTTCTTTCTAATTGCTTAGTTAGGATATAATAATTTCGGAAACAATCTTATACGTGTCCGGGAGGAGACACTCTTCCACTTTCTAGATATTTCAGTAATAAATAAAAAAACAATATCTACTTGCCAACGGCCAACCCCATACATTTTATAATTATATTTAAACAGCGCACGCTTTGCTACAAATTTGGAGGAAAATCTCGCTCTCAGCCAATATTTTCAAATGCGGTTTTAGTATGGTGGTCCGCATACTACATATACAGTATGCAGCTCCATATGCAAATATTAATGTGGTATCATTGTAAGAAAAAATATAGGTTTCATGTAAGAACAAATTTCAAATATTTAACTTAAAGAAATCTACATAGATATACTTATTTGACTAATTATAAATCTAATTTAGCAATTTAACTTGTTTAAACTTTATATCTCAAATCTTGATCTCTAAATCAAGAAGTAGGAACTTGAGATGTAGGATTGTTGTCTCCAAATGAGAAAGCCTCCACAAGTATCCACCCGAAATTAAACGAAACTATTATTTTTCTCTTGCTAGAGATACTAAATCAATGATCAACCTTAATCTTAGTTTCTACTCTTTAATTAACTATTAATTTAGTGTAGAAGTATTGTACTCAACACATGAGCAAAAATGTTGGATGAAAATGGTTACATATCTTTTTTTAGTAAAGGTTTTGTAGCCGTCAAGAGAGCAAGAGAGAGAGTGAAAGATGTGAATAAAAAAGTTAGGGTTTGGAAAAATAAAAATGTGGTATTTATAATGTTTTTCTAGGTTTTGTTTTAATTATCTTAATCACAATGAATGGCTAGGATGAAATATGAGCATAAAACAACATCATAAAATTACTTTTGTCATCCAATAGACATCTCATTAATACTTTTCTCTTCCAACTTTATTCCCAAGCCTACATCAAATGGACTCTTTCATTTAATGTTAAAATCATAAATTCAAATGGCTGGGCCCTTTTTCACTTTGCAAATTCGTTTTTGTCATTTATGTCAATTTTCGGCCCACCCGACAATTCTTACAATTAGTTGTTTTTGCTCAATTTTTGTTGAGAAATAAATTTATATATCATGTCCAACATGTAATAAATATATTTTAAGATCAAGGTTGTCATCTTCATGACACTTTTATTTGTTTTGTTTTCTCTCTTGGATGGGACCTCGTAGGATCTATATCGTGTTGACAATAGAATCAAAACTCATTTTTTATTTTATAAATTATAAGAGGCATCTAGCAATATGCATTATAATTACTCAACAGATAAATATTATATAAACCAATTAATATCATGATCCTAAAACAATATTTAATTTTTTGTGTCAATTCACGTGTCACATGATATCATGAATAAATTCAAGGTAGGAGAGTGTCATCCTTGCAAATTTATTATTTTCTTGATTCCAAGTAATTAGTAAATAATGATCAACTACTTTATCATAATTGCATGCATATTTTATTACTCCATCAAAGGGCCCACATATATCATCACTCATATATAAAATATGAGGGACACTGGTATTCTTGCTAAATATATTTTCCTCCGCACAAGAAACATATATTGAGATATTATTTATATAGCTGCCAGTTACGGTCAGCGTTGGACAACACCTACAGATACATAAATCTCATGTAAGAAAAATAATCATCTCATATCAAAGAATTTAAGACACAAATGAAAGATTTCCCATATTTAGAACGATGATGTGGTACATTGGTAATTTTTATAGGGAATCAAAATTTCCTAATCTTTTAAGGGCACATGGGAGTTGTGTTTAATAACACTAACACAATTCATATTATGTTTCATTTTTGGGTCATGTCTAATCTCCTGATCTCCATCAGGTATTTATGTGATTAACTTTGGTAACTTCTTACCACATGATCCGCAGAATATGATCATCATTTAACCCACATACTAATCTTGTACTGGTAAATAGTGTTCCTTTCTAATTATTAAGATTAGGGACATTTAGAGTATTTATTCTTAATTATTATAGAGTTTCACAGTTCAAGTCCTCAACCTGAACAATCCATAATGTAATCAAACACTTAAGGAATAAACTGATTTTTTTTTAATTTCATGAACAAAATACAGAATACAACTATAAATGATTGGCTTCTAGATCATAATATTAACAATTATATATGCATATTACGAGAATATTAATATAACAATTATTTTAATATTGAGATTTTTATTTTATTTCTCCAATACTTCGGCCCAAAATTTGAGTTTGCACAAATAGGTACCTGATATGATCAGATGAGATCCAATGCAATGCTTAGTTTAAGTATCCAATTTTCAAAAAAATAACTAAGGGGGTAATAATGGCCCAAAAAGGCTTCAGCCCAAAATATACAAAGATTTGATGCCGTTGTGCAGTGAGCTGGCATTCAATAAGAATAAAAATCTTTAGTCCCACATCTCCGAAACAAAATAAATGAACCACTTTAAGTGTTATAAAAGAACTCAGAGAGGCGCTGGAAATTTTAACGAACCCGGGTTCGAGACTCATTATCTGAGTTTTGGATATTTTTGGGTCTGCGGACTTAAATAATGGGTATGGTAATGATTTTGAATGTTTTTGAATCCGTTTTTAGCATAGACTATATATGCAGTCCGTATAGGCATTTTTTTATATATGCGGTCCGTATAGACAAACCGCATTTTAAAATACTGCTCTCAGCAATTAAACAACCTTGCACTTCTATCTTAGTAAAAATACAAAATAATGAAGGAAAAATTTGATGCGACGTGATGTAATTAATACGTCGTGACTTGTTATGTCAAGTTACATGATAAAATTAAATTTTTATGTGACATGATCAAAATAGTTAAAAATAATCACATCACGTATGGTCACGCCGTGACAGAACTATAGAAGTACAATTATATTTTTTGAACCATGTAGTAGTACAAACATTTGACAAAACATATAGCATTTTAGGGATATCAAAAGAAATTGTGGAAGATAAAATTTGCTAAAACTCGTCTGCAGTTCAGCAGAGATTGAGGCCACAGTACTCTCTCAGCTCATAATAAAGGGATACAAAGTATAAACATAGTGAATATGAGTTTACGTTCTTTAAAAGTATAATACTCGTCATGCAGCTAATCTTTGTGCTTTAACTAACTCCACTAACTACTCAGAAGACTAAAACGAGTACTACAGCAATTCATATTCTAAACATAAAACTTGCACCAAGATCAAAAACCCGATTGCGGTTCCACTCCAGCTGTAGCTCATAGCCATCTTTGAGAATAACAAGACTTATGTACCAGAATTTCTCTGGCTTAAATGTGCTTATTTGCATGGAACGTTGCACACAAAAACCAAGCGTCGGCGTCTGACATGGGCCATACCTAGAAAAGAAGATGCGCACAAATTGAAATTAGAAAACATCAAGGATTGAACAGTTGGTTAAATACAGGCAAAATCCTTATAGCACCTTACTGGATGTTTCCAATTCCTAACACCACTTGAAATGATAGCAGCAGTAAGACACTACAGTGAATCATTTAATCAAGCTTAAGCCCATTTCAACCAGATTGGTGATGGCCAAAACCCATCTAAGCTATGTCAATAGCAAACTGGTGAGTGGTGATAATATATTTACCTTGCCATTATTGTCTTTCATTTTCTCTTTCCATTCTCTGGATTTTGTTTGTTTGGGGAACCGCATTTGGTTTCAGGTCAAATGGGCATATATATTTCCTCTCCTATTGTAATCAAGTGCTTTAATTTTATCAAAATAATAAAAATGGAAGTGCAAAGGGGATAAATAACTCATGGAATAACCCTAGAGTCAAGATTCCCATACTTCCCCTGGAAATAGCGTGTCTGAAACCGTGTAAATGCCACCCTCACTTTCAAATCAATCTCCTGCCGTGCATCTACAGAGAGTGCCTCATCCTTGTTGGGTACACTTAGGGTGTCCATAGCATTTCTTATATCCTTGTCAGTTACAGAGGAAAAACGTGCACGGAAAATCTTCCTCCCAGCTTCATTTTCATTCATTCCAGTTGACTCAATTGCCAAAGGCACAAAAAAAAAAATAACACATGAACATATTTGGAAATTATACTGGTATTTTATACAAAGATTATGAACTGGAATCTTGAAACACAGACCGGTTTGATTAGAACTCTGAGTGATCCCTTTTCTTCACACATTCTTTGGTTTTATCCTGAACTTTATGCTGCTTAATTGCCAGCATTAGGGGCTCTGATGCAAATTTGGTTGATTAAACAATAATTTGGATCTTGTTTACACAGTTTAGAATTAAAAAACTAAAGCACAATTGCAAAATCAGAAATCAACTGAGAGGCTAAGTTGGGCTGGATTGTAGTACAAAAATGAGGGTTAACTCATTCGAAGCTCAACAAGATTACATAGGGTTAAAAGCAGAGTTAATTGAAGATAGTATCATAACAGTCTGGTGCTACTGGTCAGATTTTGACATTATCTACCTGTATGTAATGGCTTAAATTGGTACCTTCGTAACATATATTTTCTCCTTCGCGGTCACAATCCAACCAAAGTACCAAGTAGGCACACCCACGTGCTTCATTGGAAAGATGCCTACATATATGTGCCTTTTCAAAACACAACAGAAGGATTGTTAGATACATGTATTGCATGGAGAATTCTGATCAACTCAGAAATATTAGGCATATAGTATGAAATTGAACTTCATTTTAAATTAGATATAATCTCATTAACCCTCAGCTGTGCAATAAGTATCAACTTACCCTTAATTGTGCAATTTATAATCCATAGTAAAGCCATACAAGTGCCATAGCTTCAGGTACTGTCAGAACATAGAGTAGGAAAAAGTACCTTGAGGTTACATTCGGACTTTATTACTGGAGCTTCAAACAAGTCTATTGGATCAGTTCCTTCCCAACTTTGGTATGCATGTGGGAAATCAACACTAGATATGATCACAATTATCAATATACAATATATAACCAAATTAAGATAACCTCTCTCGAAAGAAAAATATACAATTACATTAGATAACTCATTGCTCATTTTGAAAGGAATGCAAATAGGCCAGTTCTAACACAGAGATGTTCAATTAAATCTCAGTTGAGCCTGCTTTAGCCCCTCGAGGCCTCCAATTTAGCAATCAAGTTTCAACTCTCCATCATTTTGACCCAAATTTACCTTTGATTTTACTAGAAAATTCCAAACTTGCCAGAAGACTCCATACTCATCTAGTGCACTACTATCTCCTGGATGGTATATATTAAATTCATACTGTGACCATGCTTATAGCCGCTATTGTTCCCAATCCGCTATGATAATGAACATAATCCCAATGGTTTTCTAAAAGCTTAACATGTTCAAATTGATTATACAAAACATGTATGAAGAAAAATGCACCTGAACACATGACCAATGACAGATGTCACTTTAAATTGCACATGGGCCCCCCTGAACATGCCTTCAAACTCATGCACGTCTGTGCTACCCCTCCGTGTTAGACACCTATGTCAGACAGGTCATAATCAAAGCAAAGAAATTAAAAATATGAAAGCCTTTAGTGGAACAGTTAATAAACTTCAATAACAACAGATGATTACAAATGAGCTAAAAAGTAAAACAAAAAAAATAAAATAAAAGCACCTGACCACCAGAAAGAACAGAAGCAATTGAAAGAGCTATGCTAGGTTTCTCAGCCACCTGAAAATGAGATTAAAAAAAATGTAATGAGAATGACGTGCGGCTAACCACTGGATCTAATCTCCATCTCCCTGCTTTGTAAAAAAATACAATTACAGCGTATGTGTCCGTCGCTCAGTGCCTCGGTGCATTTGGACCCGAAGAGTTGAAGGAAGTACAAGAGATCGGGGAAAGGGGGGGGAGAGAGAGAGAGGAGAGAGACCATAAGGACTTTAGGCGCCATGGCGAAGGGATGCTAGGGGAGGAGAACAGCAGCTGCACAGAGCTTAAGGCGGGAAGAGCTGAAGAATAGAATAGAAAGAGAGAAAAGAGTCGAGGAAGCGACCAGCGACTCAGCGAGAGGCTCTACCAGATTTGCACAGCAGATTTGCACAGAAGAGTGAGGCTACGGTACTTCAGCTAGTGTACTACGGCTCAATACGATACTTTTTTAAATTCTAATGGTCGATCCAAATCATTCAGTGTGATATCCACACGAATATGTACTTGCAAACTAAATTTTATATTTTTTCAAATTTTTTTACTATTTTTTTAATTAGGTAGAATTTTCAGTATTTTATACAAATTCTGGACCATCAAAATTCACCTATCTAAAAAAATAGTAAAAAAATTTGAAAAAAATATATAATTTAGTTTGCAAGTACATATTCATATGGATATCACATTGAATGATTCGGATTGACCGTTAGAATTTTAAAAAGTACCATATTGAGCCGTAGTACACTAGCCATAGTACACTAGCCGAAGTACCATAGCCTCACTCTGCACATAATACATTTCAGAGCAGTCCAGGTTAACTTCCTTTTTCTCTTTCCAAATACCATTTTTCTTTGTATTAATTGCTCGTGCTCGTTAAAAATTTCGAAATCAATTTCTCCGTTAAAATTTTGAATTTTTATTTTTAAAAACAATCAACTGCTAATGGTTGGTACTAGCGAACCCTATGCAAAGTTTCTTTGACAAATTTTTTTTTTCAAAAATGAAAATTAATCTTCTCCTTTCTTTTTCTAGCATTCCTGCAACAGTATTTCAAGATGAGAGTAAATTTAGGTTTCTACTGATTAAAAAGTTGAGTGCATAATAGTAATTTGATCTTCAAAAGAAAATTAATGATGCATTATAGTTCTTCTTCAAAAGAAAGAGAGAATTATAGTTAAGATTATTCAAATTAATGAAACATTATAGAAGATTTTTAAATTTTGATGAAATAAATAAGTCTGCCAAACATCATATTTTCTGCCGCAAATCTACAAATAGTGACACTGTGTTTTAAATTTCACTGCGGAAAGTGGAGATTTGGAATCAAATTTAATAGGCTGCACTGGATTTTTCTTATTTTTTTACGGCTTATACTAAACTAAAATTTACGGTTCATTAATTTTTTTTATATTATCATTGTTTTATTTTACACGATATAACTCTTTTGTTCACTGCACCTTTTTATCTTATCGACACTATTATATATTTCCCTATAATATAATATCATCACACCTAACCCAGCATGAATTGAGTTTTAAAAATCATTATTTCCTGTAAATACATTGTTCATTTAAATTTAGTATTATTACTAGAATTCACTATACTTAGTACCAAATGCAAGGTGTGTTCATTCTAGTGTTCAAAACCCAGAGAATTTAAAGCATACTTCATGTGTGAACTTTTTTTAGCCCCTGTCAATAGATACTACTACAAGTTTTGTCTATACAACTTCACCATTTACCATGTCAAGTCCATTAGCTTTTCTTTTGTTTTTATTCTTTTAATTTTTGATGTGGAATAAAATAAAATGTTTACAAGGAGAAATCCATGCTATGATCCATTACCAGAAGGAAAGAATATATAGGTTTAAAATAGCGCAATCTATACCGCCATAAACATGTGAAATTTTTTCTGGTCAAACTGAAATCAAAAGTTTCCATCGCAACAATTTAACACTGCAGTTAACTAGTAATTTACTAAAATCTTTCCTCTTTTTCTCGTACATCACTCCAACAAACGTTCATAGAATAAATTAAAATCCATTTTGAAACCTAGCAAAAAGAGAGCCAAAACTTCAATAGCAAAGAAACAATCATCATCCAAATGCTGTTATGCCTTGCTTCCATGAATCAAGCTGCAGGCTTAGCAGGAGGTTCATCTTGCGGCTTCATGGCTGGGAATAGCAGTACCTCCTTGATATTTTGAGAATCAGTTAATAACATGGCAAGGCGGTCAATGCCCATGCCCCACCCACCAGTGGGTGGCAGACCATACTCCAGAGCAGTGCAGAATGTCTCATCCAATGCCATTGCTTCATCATCACCTGATTGCCGATCCTTGAATTTTATTAAAGAAGCACCAGTTAGCGATACAGACAAGACAGCAGATGAATCATTCAATAAAAATAAGATAGCAAAAAGAATTCAAGGAAAATAATCCCATACTGTCTAGTTGGCAATTGGGCAATTTTGTGTTAGTCAATTACCTCGACTTAACAGTACAAGAACACGACACCAAAATAGATGGTACTGATATAGCAGTCTGGTATTTACTGCAAACTTTGGGTGGAACAATAAACTGATCAAGAATCCCCCATTTGTTACGATAGAAGCGATGGCAGCAGTGTGTCATAGATCACAAGTGGGACGTCCAATCAATATCAAACGTTCTAATCAGATAATCAAATCTCCCCTAAAAGATCAAGGTTCTATCTGACCAAATGATTTTGATCGAATGGCTCACAAAACCTAATGCAGCAGGTGCCAGCGGATATGGACTGCTGCACTATCAGCACCAGACCAACAAACAACCCCCCCCCACACACACACACACAAAAAAAAAATACTCTGCAATATTGTACGATGTTCAAATTAATTTTATACCTTTAGCTGTTCCTCAAAACGTTGCCTTTGTACAACAGGATCATTCAACTCCGTGTATGCATTGCATAGCTGAAAAACAATAATAAGCAAAGACAAATATGAAGAGAATAATCTTCTTGAAGTTTTGCATTAGTAGAACAACAAACCTCGTGCTTGTTAACGAAAAGCTCAAACCGCTCAGTAAGGCCTTGCCGTTCTCTATGGTACTTCGCCAATGGGCTCATTATCTCTGGCTGGTTGATAATAAATGTAGGGTTCACGCATGTTTCTTCAAGAAAATGACCGACAAGCTGCGAGAAGTACAATAATATAATTGCTTTCAATAACAAAAGACAATATGGAAGTAACAATATATTGCTTTGGAGGGTGTACGAGTATAGAAAAGAATTTTGGTATTTGTTGGGCAAGTATCACCACAAATTGAAGATAGATTTATAACAAACATAGCAGTTTTAGAAAAAAAAAAATAACATATAAGAAACCTTGTCAAGTAATCTAGCAGTAGTTTGTGGAGGTGGGCACTTGACATCAAACTTAGCGCATGCATCTATTAAGTACTTGTTGGCCTCTTCACTTGATAGATCCTTTGGTATGTTCAGTTTCGCTATTTCTTCCAATCCTTGTATCATATCTAAACGCCTGTGACAAGAATCAAATGAAACCAACTTTGACTTTGATGTTTTTAAATACAAAGGCAAGTAATTATGAAAAAAATGCGCTAAGAAAAACAAGCACAAACCTAAAAGGTGGGGTGAAGTCGATCTCAATAGGATCCTTGTCAACACCATTTGAATGGTACTTGATCTTATATCCTCCAGTCAATTTCTTCACCATACCTGTCAAAATTAAACACAAAATAAATAAAACCTAAAACTAGAAAAATATAAATCTGCATCTCATAGATTAATCACGTGATTAGGCATTTCACCATTACTCATGCATAAATAACTACATTAAGGAAAGTAACAACCATTAATCAGTCAAATATAATTACATACTAAACAATAACGGACTAAAATACAGTACAAACAAATATTGAGCTTTGTATTTAGCTGGGAACCTGGTAAAACAACTCTTACAAGGTTCCTTTCAAAACTGCTATCATGCATGATGATATTCATATCATGGTAAACTAATGAACTTCATATTAGATGCCGAGGTCGGGGGAGAGGGGGAAGAGATAATCTTTTGAGTTTAATGCATGTCGGCCGTCTGATCAGAATCGGAGCCAAATCCGGTCCCCGCCTATGACACACAGGGTCCTTAATATTAGTGCGGATCTCAATCAGACGGTCAAGATCTATTAACACAGTGAGTTAATGCAGAGGATACGAATTCGAGGGGGGGGGGGGGATACAAATAATTTCAACAGCATATAAATGGAGGGGGACATGCTTGTTGCCACCCTTCGACCTCACCAAATTTCTCGCACTCTCCACAAGTGGAGAGGGAAATCTCGGATTAGACCCAACTGGAGAGCAAAGAATCCAGGTTTGTAGAAAACATCTCTTCAAAAAAAATCAGAAACCTAACAAACCTACAAGCTTTTCCTTTCTTTTAATATCATTTCCCTCAAAACAACGAGTAGAAGGACACAAACCCAAGCTCCAAACACAAAACCCTTTTGATACAAATGTTTGGATCTTTTTGGGTTCATAGTGCCAAAGATTTCAATAGCTGCACACCCTAACATGAGATTTTGACCTAATACGGCTCCTATGTCAATTCTTTCAAAGTAATTGGATCCTTCTCTTAGTTCGAGATTTTCTTCCCTTCTTCGACTCCATTGCAAAGAGTAACTAAGACCAATTCAGTCACACTTTTATGTTCCAATAGAAGACTTGTTCATTTATGACCAAGGAGAAGACTTCTCTTTCACTAAACATATGCAGATGAGCAGTCTTCTATATAATTTCTACATGTATTAGAATTAATCTTCATTTAAACAAGTATAACCTGATAGGAGATCTTCTGTAAGCTTCATTACGTCATTATAATCAGCGTATGCCATATAGAACTCGCAAGTGGTGAACTCAGGGTTGTGTGTCAGGTCAATGCCCTCATTTCTGAACTGCTTGCCAATTTCATACACCCTGTCCAGGCCACCCACAACCAGCTCCTTGAGGTATAGCTCAGGGGCAATGCGCATGAACAACCGCATATTCAGGTCATTGTGGTGGGTCACAAATGGACGTGCTGCAGCACCACCAGCAATCATGTTCATCATTGGGGTCTCCACCTGTAACATATTGTTTACATTTATATCTTACAATAAATTAAGAACTGATGGTACGTGATTTGACACTGCTACATTGTGTGTCCCAATACCTAAACCGCCAGCAGATAGGCTTACAGGAGGGACTTTGAATAAATTTATAATTTAGGAAATCTGCAGGCAATATGAACAGTACATAAATTTGAAAAAAAAAAAAAAGGAAAAAGAAAAAAAGATATCTTAATTTCATAAGCCATTCCCCCATATATTATAACACATACCCTATCCCCAATTGGGAAAGGTTTTTAAGGGATGGAATTACAGTAAAAAGTAATGCCTGACTAACCTCAAGGAAATCAAGCTCATTAAGAAATTCTCTGACATAGTTAATAATCATGGAGCGTGTCTTAAATATATTCCTCACTTCATGGTTTAGCATAAGATCAAGATATCTCTGCCGGTACCTAGTTTCCTGTATAAGATCACCAAAAAAACATATATTGTTTCGTAGCTGCCACTCATTTCCTTGTTTCCAGCTGGTAAATAGGGGAGTGAAAGACAGTAATCAAAACCTGATCCTTCAGAACATATGCCTCGGGATTCCTTGGCATCCCCGGGGTCCAAGGCTCAGACACAGCCTTCCCTTCAGTTTTCTGCCAAAAGAAAATAAGTGTCACAAATAAGCAGCTTTCAAGCAAAAATAAAACCAAAATAACGAAGTGCAATGCAATTCTGCAAATCAGCCTAGCGATTTTGCATAATAATTATATTTCCTTTTTCTCTATATATCACCTTTGAGGCTCCATGGTCAGAAGCAGGACCTGCCTTCTGGCGAGGCATCATATGAAGGCAAGGGGAAAGGACCAGAAACTTGTTCGGGAAGATACTTAGCTCACCTCTCTTACTCTTACCTGTTGCATAATACATTAACAGTGATAGATCGATTAACAGCTTTCTCTCTCTCGTGTTATAAAAAAACCACACATACCCATGCAAAACATAGAAAAGGTAACTTTGTTTCTCATACAAAACAGTATCTCCTGGCATTCTTCTATTTGTTGCTAAAGATACCAAATGCACCCATCCTCGTTCGCATTCTCAACATATATGAGAAAGTAAAGCAAGATAATTTGGGGGTCTCCAAAACAGGAGTAAAACTGCACGTGTAGAGGGACAAATAAAATAATAATTGTTTTCCAGGGCATTGATATCACAAAACACATCTTTAAAGGGCCAAGATTGGTCATTACTCATAAACTTTTAAGGGCACAGATATAATTTCTCAAGATCTTATACAGGAGTAATTGGTACTACTCAAAAATTTCCTTCCAAAAAGGAAATAATTAAGCTATACGACAAGTATTACCTGGATATCCACAGATACCGACAATATCACCACGCTTCACATTAGAGTGATACCTCGTAAACTCTGTTTCATCCATTTCTGAACCCCTACAATCACAAGGGAAAACAAAACAACAGTAGGTTTATAGTCTGTAGGAAATTATTATGTTTTGCTAGTATTACCCAGTTATAACCCTCTAGGGAAATATAAACCGAAATCATAAAAAATGAATAAGCAAATCATGCTAACAACTTAGAACCCAAGCTTGATCTTTTCTTTATCTTGAACATAAAAAGGGAGCTTATCGGGATTAAAAGGAAAATCTATCACGTTTAACATATATGTGCATTTTCCATGATTTAATTCCAAAATTAAGTCTTTTTTTTTTTTAAAAAAAAAGTGGGTTCACTTTGGTGTACTTATCAAAAATTATCTCAAAAATTTTGGGCCACCCAGATGCAAAAAGCACAGTACAAATATGAAACTATGGAAAAATATATAGTTACTGGTTAACTTTTTTGCTATCCAATGCATCTTTATTATCTTATGTGAGAGACAACAGTTGATAAACATCGGGAGACTAACAAAAAGATACCACAATAAGAACTTAAAGCAGTAAATAATAGATAAAGCAAAATAGTTGAGTAATATGGTATTATATAATCAAGAATCTATCACCTTTTTGTTAGATTAGTAAAAGCTAAAAGTAAAAAAAAAAAAAAACTCAATTGATCAAGCTTAAACTTTTGTTTAATGACTGATGCAAATTATAAATGAACAAATAATGATTAACCATAGATATCATAAAGAAAACTTAGTTGCCACACTACAGAAATAAATAAACATAATGTTAACTTTGTATAGCTAAAAAGATCACGTTACTTGGCATCCGCCATGACTTGAATTTTGACACCACCACCATAGAGATCATAAAAGAAAAGCTTTGATGAGGATGCTCTCTTATTCATAATTCTTCCTTCAAAGAAGCAAAGAAAAAATGTTAATGATCTTCATAAAAATAAAAACAAAAATAATCAGGTGCAACCATTTCTCATGAACTTGGTCAACAAGTTTCTGCCAGAAATGACCATACAACAGGTTTTCTCTAAAGGAGATGATAAGCCTCAATTTCACAGAACTATTATGCAGTGCAATGTACCTGCCACACTAACTATTTCAGCAGCATGCTCTCCATCAGCTAGACTCCCAAACTTGTTAATGTACTCAACAATTTGCATGCCAACCTCAAACTTATGCGGGTACGGATTTAGCCCAGAGGCCTTCAGCGCAGCAAGCCCTTTCAGCCTGTTTTCATAATATTGCTGAAAAGAAATAAAAGGGCATAAATAATGTAAACCTACTTTATTTAATGTTGTTACAGTATCTGTGGTTAATTAGCGAAGGATTGTATCAAAGAACTGTAGAAAGCCCCGTCCCTAATCATTAATTTTGAAATTAATGAGCAGTTGAAATTGGTAAGGATATCTAGATGACTAAATAATGTAAACCTACTCTAGTCAATGTTGTTACAGTATCTGTGGTTAATTAGCAAAGGATTATATCAAAGAATTGTAGAAAGTCCCCTCCCTGGTCATTAACTTTGAAATTAATGAGCAGGTGAAATTGGTAAGGATATCTTGACGACTAAAATTATAAGGGTGCTTGTGAACTTACACAGGCTTCTAATCCTGCAAGCCTTTTCCATTTACTCCTGCACATCCAATGATGTACCCATATACCACTACCCTTTTCATTCAAACTATTCCTTGGATACTCACTCTTTGATATTGTGAGAGAGAGAAATGAAGGATATATATGGAAAATTCAAAAAGTAGAGGTAACATTTCACGCATTTGCAGGTATGTAGGATACATTTTAGAATTACAGCAGTGTAACAACCAAAATGATTGCTCGTTTTCTTTTTTTTTCAGATTTAAAACTGCATGCCATAGATACAAATAAAAGTAAAAGAAAAAAACCGTGGGGTCCATTTCATCGTCATCGGCAGGAGGCTTCTGGGACTGTGAAGCCGTAGCTGGAGCTGCAGCAGCCTACAATTTAAATTAAAGCATCAGTAAACAACTGCCTAATAAGGTAAAGTATTAGATTTCTATTTAAATTATCTTTAAAAAACCGGACCTTATTCTTCTTCTCCTCTTCCTTGAGCCTTTTCTCCTCCTCCTTTTGCTTCTTCTTCAGCTCCTTCTTCAAGGCACTAATTTTATCACAGTCAACCACAAACTAATAAGATACAGGTACAAAATACAATGACATCATGGACTGAATATGAATCTAACTCAATACTCCTCCTTCAGATTTTCAACCAAAATAAGGGGAAAAATTAAACGGCGCAAAATTAAAAATGAGGAAAGGATTCTTACTTTTTGCTGACAGTTCCAGTGGACAGATCGGCGAGCTTCTCAGTGGTTTCTTCAGTAGGGTCCATTGAAAACTTAATCAGTATGAGAAGATCGAGAGAGAGAGAGCGATGGAGAAGGCGCGCGAAGGAACTAGGATGGCTGTCGGGAAGAGGGATCGGCGGCGCGATGGAGAAGAGGCGGCGCTGTAGGGTTGAACCTCGAGTAAAACTAGGGTGAAATGCCCTTTGGTGAAATGCCGTCGGATTCCTTTAAAATGTGTGCTATCATGCTCAGATGAGCGTGCGCACAGACGGAGACGGAAATTTTCTCCGTTATTTTCTTTTCGACTCCTCTCTTCTCTAGCGAGATGCCAAGATGTCTCTCCCGCTCTCTAAGGTTCAAACATACAACAAAAAGCTTTTGGGCAGCAATAATATACTTTATCCTATAAATAAGAGTGAGGCTACGGTACTATGCATAGCACGGATTCGTCTATGCTATGACTTAACATTTGAGTTTTCAAAATTCTAACAGTTGATTTGAACCGTTCAACATGATCTCCATATGAATATGTACTTGCAAATCAAATTTTGGACTATTCATAAACAGTGATTTTCTATCTATCTAAAAAAATAGTAAAACAAATCGAAAAATAATAAAATTTGGTCTGTAAGTACATATTCATGTGAAAATAATGTTGAACGGTTCGGATCGACCGTTAAGATTTTGAAAACTCAAATATTGAGTCGTAGCACGGACGAATCCGTGCTATGCATAGTACCATACATAGTAACAATACTCGCGTTTTATTCGCGTTTAATTCGCGAATAAAACGTTTTTGGAGGGTTTCCGCACCGAATGGCGTATTATTCGTTGACCGAACCTTTGACCGAATAAATCGCGAATAAAACGCGAATTTAACGAATTTTACGAATAATACGCGTTTTTTTCACTTTTTTTTCGAAAAAAAAAAAATTTTCCCGCGGTACTGTGCGGCCCAAGCTGCTGTGCGAACTGCGAAGTGGAACTGCGCTGCTCTTCCCCAGGCTGCCTGCCCTGGCACCCCACGTGATCCCAAATCCCAATTTCATTTAATATATTTTTTACTGTTTTATTGATCTTATGTGGCAATAGCTCATTTCCCCAATCCCATTTCATTTTAATATATTTTTTTACTATGTTATTGATCTTCTGTGGCAAGTTCTAGCAGTATATCTTATAGTAAATAATCGGTAATTAATTAAATATGCACTGAGGTCTCGTACTGTAATTCCGAATTATTCCCGAATTATACCCGAATTATACCCGAATCACGAATTTTTGACCCTGCCGAACCGAACCCGAATTTTTCATTTGTTACTATGGTATCATAGCCTCACTCTATAAATAATACTGAAATTATCCACCACAAAGAATATTAATTTAGTTGAACCATGGATTATATATAGGCCGGCTCATCAATATTAGTAGCTCAGGTAACAATACAATATATCAATAAGTTATCAATTTTCACTATAACGAATGAATCTATACCTGCACGAATGCATTCCAGGGTTAGGTTTAGAGTTCTTGGTGGTGTTTGGTTGTGGACTAAAACTAAGGTGGCCTAAGTTGGTTATTCCAACTTAGGCCAATCTAAATTATTTATGCTTGGTTGTGTCTAAAATTATGAGGAGAGGGATGAAATAGTTGAAGGTGAATGACAGTAGGTCCGAGTGGCTTAAAATTGAAGAAAAATTTAAAACACCTCCTGAGGTGGTTTGGACTTTATTTGGTCATTGAGCTATTGTGCTTTCTTGTTCATCATGAGATGAACCCAAATATCACATAGCTCTTCCTTTTCATTATTCCAGAAGCTCCAAAGAGAGGAAAAAAAAAAAAGCAAAGCAAGCAAAGGAAGTGCAAGAACAATAAAGAAAACAAAGCTAAAATCACCAATTAAAATACCTTTATTCAATCAAAAGAGATATACATAGCACAACTCCTTAGAGCTTACATCTTTAGGCACTAATTACCTATTAGCTTGCTGAGATTGGAAGAAAACACACGGTTTGTATGAAAATTTAGCCTAGACTATATTAAACTAGGGTTTTTGTGAAGGGACATGGTGCAATATTAGATTAACACATTTGTATTTTTATAGATAATATACATCATACTTATAAGTTACAATATTAGATTCAAATTTAAAATTTAACATCTTTTTAGATTTTCAATATAGAAATTGTCAAGTAAATTCCATGATTATATTATATTTTATAGTTTTTTCATTTTAGAAAGGATGTTGTAACTTAAACAACAAAAAAAACAAAAATAATAGAAAACTTGTCCTCTCTTTCAAAAGAAATTGTGCCCTTCTTCCATATTTTTTTTGGGTCTCTCTGCTACTTTTTTTTTCCATATCTTAGCACGGCAGAAGGCAAAAGTAACTTCTTTTTTAAGTTTGTTTGGAGTTGATTTAAACGATCTACTAGCTAATTTTTATTTTTTTAATAAAAATTGAAGATCAAGTAACCCAACTATTTAATATCTATAATTAAGTCTCTTCTGAATTTCAAACCTACGACTTCTCACACAGATTACATGATCTACTATCCAAAACTATGAAACAATCGCACTTGATTTTCACTCTCAAAATATCTTTATATTGGACAAGCTTTCTCTGTCAATCTCTCTCAGGAGAATTTTTGTGATATTCTTCCATTGAAGACTTTATATTGATGAGGAGAATTAGATATTTATATTGATGAGAAGAATTAGAGAGTTATTATTTTTCTTTTAAGATACCTAGCCCTTAACTTTCATATATTTAATGTTCATAAAAAATTCTCATTTAAATTTTGAACCCATAACCTCTTATACGAAGAGTGTTATCTTTTGTCAGTCCACCAAAAGTTTGATTCTTAGAAGAAGTAGAAAATTAGATATTAATGTTCGAAATGGTATGTTTTTTAGATTAATGTTTGATATGATACTTGATTATCCTTTACAAATTTTATGACTTGGCGTTTATGATGTATACTGATAAAGAGAATTAGAGACTTGGAGATATAATTACGGCATTTTGCATCTTTGTTTTGATCAAGGTTCTAAATAGCGTTTATAGTGTCGTAGCGGGAAGGCTAAAAAAAAAAGCTATAGCGAATAGCATCGCTATAGCGGAAGCTATTCCAAATAGCATTTTTTTTTTACATTTCATATATTCAATATTTGTACTAAATATCAACATTATCTAAAGTCTCATAGAACAATAAATAACAATTCATATTGAACCAGTACAAAGTTCAAATTGCGGTTCAAAATATCCATAGTAATATCATAAACTATCGATTTTTCCTATTAAAGATATCTTAAGCATTATAATTCATGACATAATCTATTTTTTTTTCTATTCAAATTTTAATTTCGGTTTGGACTTTTTTTCTATTCAAATTTATATTTCTATTTCCAATTTCAAATTGATTTATATGTAGCAAGTAGCAACAAATTCAATTTCGGTTTGAGATTTTTTTTATCTTTATTTAAAACTCATATAAATTGCTTTAAAAAAAAAATCATATTGTATAGCGCAAATAGCGGACCGCTATAGCGGCCGTAGCGCAAATAACATTTTGATATCATAGCGTAGCGTTTGGGGTCCAAAAACGCTATAGCGCGCTATTTAGAACACTGGTTTTGATATACATCAGAGATTTACATAACATCATTATTGTGTACATCATTAATTTCTAGACAAGCTTTTTTTTTTTACATTTCATTAAAATAAAGTTGGAATATCATACATTTTCACATCATACAATCACATAACGATTTATTTTATTATATATCTAAATTGTTAAACAAAATTAAAAATAAACAATAATAGAGATAATGATTCATACCTCTTGACGACAAAACATACAACAGCACGAATAAACAAATTAACTTATTTGGAATCCTATATAAAAAAATATAAAACATTTGAAAAAAAAAACAAATATTTCCATAAAATTAAGAAATTTTAGAAAGAAAAAAAGAAGAAGAAGCTAATCATCAATGATAAACTGACACTCAGCTTTTACATGAACTGATAGCTATAGCTAGTATACATAAAATTAATATTAAATCAAGGATGGAGAAACATCTAACATAGTAGTACTCACGTCCCTTCATAAATAAAACAAAAAATTGAGGTTAAAATAAGACAATACATTGAACTCAATTAGTCACTGCCATTGGGGCTTCTGGATCTCTTCTTGGAGGATATTTTATTGGAGCCCACAGCTCCTTCAGCTCCTTCATCCCAAAAATTCTGACCGGACATCTCTGGGGACAATAAATTTACAAAATTTGTTGAATCTTAAAGTCATTTTAATTTTTTTTCTTCATTCATGTGAAACTCTCAGCATCATTTATTTTGGTTAAACATCGGGTTTAGCTGAACCATTATAGACTAGGATAGAAGCTAATTAGTTTTCATACAGAAAGCATAAAAACTTCAGATAGAAAGGTACATACCTAACAATTCTGATTCCTGATCTCCTAAATTGTGATCTCTAGGGCATCTCCACCGTTGGATCCACGGATTAGCTAGCAACATGTTTCCATTTGTCCGTCCTTCGTCGGGCTTATTTACTTCCCCTGGTTCCCCAGGACTCCCATATTTGACAACTTTTAACCTGCCTTCATTAAACATCTTGAACTAGACATGCATTACTAAAAATTAATGAAGGACCTTAAATAAAATGATCGTCTATAATTACAGCATCCAACCTCCTTCCATAACATAACTCAACTATAAATTGAAACATCACTTCTAGGTTTCATAATTGAAACACGCTTTCTAGTGTGCCAATCTTGCAAGACCTTGAACCTTCATATCGGTCATCCTGGATTTCAAAAATATTTCATTTGTATTCTTTAAATCCAATTGGAACTCTTTAAAATCCCTTCTTTATATATCTTTTTTTCTCAAGAAAATGAAGCAATAAGAGCAACTTAAAATCCAAAAGCCTTTTAGAACTTAATAGTAGACAGTGGTTACATCTACATTTTGGAAGTTCAAAGGGGAAGTTGCCACTAATTGCAAGAGGAGAGATCAATTTCTATCATTTGTGTTGACAAGATCAATCATCTCTAAGTCCTCGTGTATCATTTTTAAGGAATACAAAATTATGAAGAGGAAATTATACCTGGCCATGGAACAGTTGACTATCAGTGGAAATACGAGCCAACTTGGTTTTTCGGTGCAACCCATCGAGCAACTCCTCACGATATTTATTGTTGAGTTCATCAATAAAGGATTGCTCCACTGAACTAAGATAGTCCAGGTGCTTTTCATTTGTCCATCCACTCGATGTGAGACATCTTGATTCACCACCCTGACATAAAGAGGAAATTGTTTAGTTCTTGTTATTCTGCTAGCTTAAGGTTTTTCATTATATTAAATGAAGAAGGTTTGCAAGTTTCATATTCATATATAAATGCTCCCGTAGGTTCCAGTTGTCAGTTAGAAGACATCAAAATACCTTACAAAGCCATAGGCATGCAGCTCAAGTTCTTGTAGAGAAGTTGTTGTTAGTGAACAAGCTAAACAGTTGAGTTGCCCACAAACAAATATTTCAGTAATACCAACTAAGACCTTTAATTTTTGGCTGACAACACTAAAATAAAATCAAGCCAAATTTGAAATCTTGCTAGTTGTTAATGCTGTTATTGTCGCAGTTGACATCTTATCAGGAAATTTTCATTGTTCAGAAAATAAAATTTAGTCATTCCCTGCCAAACAATATGATTCTTGTTTGAAGGAGAAAATTTTGGGTTTATGCGGAAGCACCCCCCAATAATTGCTGAACTAGCACGCAAAACACAACAAAGCCATTCTCAGTGAAATTCAAGTTTCAAGCCAACTAGTTCAGGAAGGAAAATAAATTATACAATTTAGAACAATTTGCAACAAATGGAACCTGTAAAACATAAAAAATGTAAAATATACGGTATTACTTAAGAATAATTCCTGGTCAAATAGGGTAAAGATTAATCAATGTGGTATTACTTAAGAATATACAATACCAACACCTCATGAGCGGTATCAGTATACAATCTCCGTGAATTCTCTATTTCATAGTTCAATAGCTAATTGTCCATTACCATCATTGTCTACCTCATTACCAGAAAGAAGTATTTTCTTTAAATAAATACAAACAGTTTTTAGATCCAGACAAATAAATAAAATAGCTCAATACTAAATTGATTCGGTGAGAATCTAGTCACTACCTTGTGCTTAATCTCTGCATTTTCTTCCTTGACTGTTAGATCAAATCCATGGTTGTTATCTTCCATTTTCTTAAGAATTTCTTGAAGAAAAGACTCAAAAGTTGGTTTAGATGAGACCGATGAGTGGTGAAATGGAAAGAGGACAAAAAGAAAACCTGACTACGGATGAAGGCGAGGTGAAGAGGGGAGAGCAGAAACGCTTTTTACTGTCGTGGCTGTGCTTTTACACGTGGCAGGGGCTCCATCCTGACCGACACGTGGCATCGAGAAAATATCTAGGAGATCAGATATTTTTGAGGCGAAAAAGATCTTTCATCTATTCCCTGTTATGCCGGTGGTTTGGAATTCAGCTCCAGTGAAGTAACTCAAAAATTGAGTTTTGGATCGGGACCATCCGATTCGAATTCGTGACCATCCAATTAAAGTGGAGCGCACGCATTATACAGGTTCGAATTCCGAGACAATCTCGAGCAACGGATTCAATTCGGACAGTCCCGGTCCAAAATCCAAAAATTGAGTTACTTTGGGGGCTCCGGACCTGGTTTGGGTCCACAGATTCTCATCTTACGTGTTAGTTAATAATTTTGCTTTAATACAAAAATAAATATATATTATTTTGCATTATGTTGATAGGTTGTACAATGCAGTTTTTATAAAGTTTTAGAAAAGAAAATAGATATTTGTTTATAAATTTAAGAAAAGACATTGATAGTTTTTAATGAACTAGAAAGATAATTAATTTTTTTAAGTAATATAAAAGAAACCACATCAAATATATTATTTTTTCAAAAGAATTAGCCAAGGAACCGAATATTTGATGCGGTTTATTAACGTGCCACCGTGCCACTCATTCGGCAGCCACATAATATACGTAGAGCATTGTGATGCACTAAAAACCGCATTTTTTATGTAATTTCTTAATGAATTCCTAAAAAATCTTACATTTGGTACTATTCTTTCTCTCTTTGAAAAAGTTTCTCTATCATTCTGGCATTTAAAAAAATATTTATTTATTTTCTAAAATAGAAAAATACTGTGTACAATGCTTCAAACAGGAATTTTGAATAGTCTACTCAAAAATAGATATATAGAGAGAGAGTTGGGCTACGGTACTTTGCGAAGTAAAACAAGTCACATCTATATCTAAAGTTCAAAACATCGATCTGAATCGTTCAAGTTGATCTCCATATTAAATTGTACTTGGAGACTGACTTTTTAAATTTTAAATTTTTTTATTATTTGTTTGGAATTTTTTAAAATCATTGTTTTTCAGAAAATTGTGGACAAAAAAAATCAGTGATTTTAAAAATTCCAAAAAATAGTAAGAAGTTTTTAAAAATTGTAAAATTTGGTCTCCAAGCAATTTAATATGGATATCAACTTGAACAGTTGGGATCGATATTTTGAACTTTAAAATTGAAGATATAGACGTGAAGTAAAACACTCACTTTACTTCACAAAATACCATAGCACAACTCTCTCTCTCTCTCTATATATATATATATATATGAATAGTACATTTTTTGTATTATTTTTTAAGGCAGGTTTGGAGCAGTAGATCTGTTTTCTTGAGAATACCAAAAAAAATTTATTAATATCCAAAAAAAAAAATTCTAAATTCCACACCCTGTTTACCAAATTGCAATCTTATTTCACGATTTCGGGCCAACGTTCTACAAATTAAATCCACGGTTTTAGCCTCTCCAAAACCGCAGAACAAATCCACGGTTTCAGAAAATCGAAATTTTTTTTTGGTTTTAGGCTAAAATCGTGAATTTAATTTGCGGATTTATTTTTTTCTGATTATTTTTCTAATTAAACAGAAAATATTATAATTTATTTATTTTTTGTATTGAAATATTAGAAAATGTATATATTTCTTTCAAAATAGATAGAATACTATATAATTTGATTTATTAGAAAGTCTGCGACAAATAAACCGGATCAACATTTTTCAGGCTGGATTTTTTGCGGTTGTAAGAAAAATTAAAATATTTCTTTGTGTGTTATTGGAAAAAAATAAAAATGTTTTGAATCTAAGTTATTGATCCCGGTTCAAAAGTCACTTCTAGATAAATCAGTGTTCTAAATAGCGCGCTATAGCGTTTTTGGACCCCAAACGCTACGCTATGACATCAAAATGTGCTATTTGCGCTACGGCCGCTATAGCGCTATAGCGGTCCGCTATTTGCGCTATACAATATGGATTTTTTTTAAAACAATTTATATGGGTTTTAAATAAATACCCAAAAAAAGCTTAAACCGAAATTGAATTTGTTGCTACTTGCTACAGATAAATCAATTTGAAATTGGGAATAGAAATTGAGAAATTGAAATTTGAATAAAAAAAAAGTTCAAACCGAAATTAAAATTTGAATAGAAAAAAAAAATAGATTATGTCATGAATCATGATGCTTAAGATATCTTTAATAGGAAAAATCGATAGTTTTTTATATTACTATGGATATTTTGAACCGCAATTTGGACTTTGTACGGGTTCAATATGAATATTATAATTTCTTAATTACTTTGGTGTTATTTATTGTTCTATGAGACTTTAGATAATGTTGATATTTAGTATAAATATTGAATATATGGAATGTAAAAAAAATGCTATTTAGAATAGCTTCCGCTATAGCGACGGTATTCGCTATAGCTTTTTTTGTAGCCTTCCCGCTATGACGCTATAAACGCTATTTAGAACCTTGAGATAAATACATAAAATATTTCGATTCTTCTATTTTAAAAAAACAAAAAACAAATTGTCAGAAAAAAGTTTTTCAGAGAAATTTTTTGTTTTTTTAAATAGAAGGATCACAATATTTTCTGTATTTATTTAGAAGTGACTTTTAAACCAGGATCAATAACTCAAATTCAAAACATTTTTATTTTTTTCAATAATACACAAAGAAATATTTTAAGTTCACCAAGTCTCTTTGTGAACTCAACTCTAAAAATCTATCGGATTGACTTTAAATGACGAATCTGAACCGTTGAAACCTGTCTATCTTACGAGTGATGCATCTACATACAAAAATTTTAAATTTTCGAATTAATTTTGTATAGAGTCAAGTGGTAAAAAAACTTTCAAAAAAGGAATGCAGTAAAATTAATTTATAGACCTTCTAATTTTGACCACTTGACTCTATACAAAATTAATTTGAAAATTTAAAATTTTCACATGTAGATGCATCACTCGTAAGATAAACCGGTTTCAACGGTTCAGATTCGTTATTTAAAGTCAATCCGATAGGTTTTAGAGTTGAGTTCATAAAGAGGCTTGGTAAACTTAGGAACACTCTAGTTCTACTCGCGGTACGGAGTACCTAAAGTGAGAATTCACATAAATTGGTGCCTGGATAAGAAGTGAGAATCACTTGTTACCGCCGATATAGAAGTTTCATTTTTGTCAATTGTTGAGGAGTAAATTATAAGCGTAACAATTTAATTTAGTTGAGATTGTTCATATTTGAAATAGAATTTAAGTGTAAAACTAAATTAAAGGTAAACGTAGAGTTTACTGCTAGTTGAAATATAACTGCGAGTTGAAATATAACTTAGAGTTTACTGCTAGTTGAAATATAAGTGGAGACCTCGAGCCCGAGTAGCAATTTTTTTTTTATTTCTCAGTCTCGTTTCAAATTTACGTAGCAAAAGCAATCACGCCTCTATTAGTATCCACACGAACAAGTTGAAATATAACTGCGAGTTGGAGTGCTAACGTCGACTGACAATCCTCTCTTTTCTTTATGTTTCTCTCTTTCGATTTCTGAAATAGTGCAAACATAATAAAACGATTAATCTGCACTTTTTCAGATATACTTATCCAGATGTGATTTTATTCAGAGAACAAAAATTTCGGATCCATTTATTCTTGCAGCCCATTTAGATTTATACATATTTAATTTCAGAAATTTTCAATTTCGACCTAGATAATTTTGTCCTATAGAACAATTCTGACAACAATATCATTCACACAACATCATCAAATATGTACATGCTAAAATTAGAAAGGAAAGGGAAAAAATCATCAATTATATGATTAAAGGCCATAATTGTGCGCAAAAACAATTAGAACTAAAATAGACGAATGCTACACTAGGCGGTCAGCTTTTCTTTTTTATTGGTTTGTCTTGAACTGTATTAAACCTACCTCTAAAAAAAATGTTACATGCATAAAATGGCAGTGGTGGCCCTGGCGGGCTGTCCCTCTTTGTAATGGTATTGGTGAATATAGCAAGTTAATAGTCGAATGAGGCTGTAACGCATTCTATAAGGATTAGGGGTGGCAAAAAAGCTTAGCTCGTGGCTCGATCGTGACTCGCTCGCTAACAGCTTGTTCGTTACTGGACCGAGCTGTTAACGAGCCAGCTCGCCACTAGCTCGGTCCAAAATTAACAAGTTTAAACTGGAGTCTAGCTAGCTCGACTAGGCATCAATTTGTGAATTTGTATGAATTTGTGTGTATTTTATACTGTCTAGCTCAGTCCATCTTGCCAGCTCGGTTCAGCTCTGTTAAAACAAGATCCAGTCAGACCCAGAAAGCCAGCTCGTCAGCTCGCGAGCTAGCTCGGACTAGCTCGTCACGATTTCAAGCTGAGGTTTAGCTCGGATGCCTTAGGTCCAGCTTGCTCGGTCCAAAATTAACAAGCTGAGCTAGGGCACAGCTCGGCCCGAGCCAGCTCGTTGAGAGCCCTTATTAAGGATCAAGCCATTACATTTCAATTAATCACTAATCACTAATCAGTGAATAAGAAAGTACAAAGGGATGGGATGAGGCGTGACTGGTCATGCGGATTTTGTCAGACGGATCAGACCCTTCACGGGCCCACCAAGAGTTCATCGTGGGATGGATTTGTATAGGCTTTAAATTTTAGAGTTCAGGCCCAACAGCAGATATCCTTACAGAATGCTCAATTATCTGCCGTTCATTTTATGAATTCAGATCCAGCGCAATCCTGATTATGTAGAATGAGATCTCAGTTGTTCGTTTTAATTTCAGCACGAATCTCAAAACGGACCTTCTTATATTCTAAACAGTCTTCGAAATGATTTTGACTCGGCTAATCGGCTTAGAGTATTGAAGTATTCTATTGCTGGGATACCGCAGATAAAAACTAAACGGGTGACATTTAAATTTTCTTATTCATCAAAATATTTAATTACATATGTTGCAAATAATACAGACGCTGCAATCTCCCGAAATTTTTATTAATAGAAAATAAAAAATTAAAATATCGAGATTGAAGAAGACTTTCGGCAGAATTCGAAATATAGGAATTCTGTGATTTACTGTAACGGCCAGAGGACGTTATACTCTATAACGGCCCGATTACTAACCAGATTAGCGAGCTGATTTACGAAAACCAAATCTCCAGCCGTTACAGAGATTCACAGCCAGGACGCAGCGGAAAAAAAAATAAAAAAACCGGGCCGTTATAGAGAATCACGGTTAGAAAAAAGAAAAGAAAAGAAAAGGCAAGCTGTTATAGACAATCACGGCCAGGAAAAAAAAATTCCATTAAACCTGTTTACGTCCCCTCTGTCCGCTCTCTGTCCGTCAAATTAAAACTTACGTACAACAGGCATAATATTGTTTCAACAGGAAGATACTACAGATATGAATAGCATCAACAACAACATTAAGTGATTTCTGACAATTTTTGATGGGATTGTTGAATGGAATTTTTAATGGGACGCAAACAGGTTTAATGTGATTTTTTTTTTCTGGTCGTGATTCTTTATAATGGCCTGTATTTTTTTTTTTTTCTGGTCGTGATTCTCTATAACTGCCCGGTTTTTTTTTTTTCTGTTGCATCCTGGTCGTGATTCTCTATAATGGCCCGAGATTTGGTTTTTGTAAATCAGCTCACTAATCTGGTTAGTAATCGGGCCGTTATAGAGTATAACGTCATCTGGCCGTCACAGTAAATCACGGAATTCCTATATTTCGAATTCTGCCGAAAGTCTTCTTCAATCTCAATATTTTAATATTTTAATTTCTATTAATAAAATTCGGTGCAATCTCCATATTCATCTAAGTCCGTGTTTTTATTTTCTGATCAATACTTTATTTATGTTTCTCAGCATTCTTTTAGTGAATCCTTTTTTTAACTTACTTTGGGATGAGTGAACCAATTAGTTGGTTATTTTTTCTGTATCGACTTCTACTGAATTATTTTTTTGGTAATTTAAAAAAACATTTTTTTTAGATATTGTTTGGTTAATTACAAGTTGGTAGTTAATTACCTTATGCATAAAAAGTGGATTTTAATTTGTAATTCTAATTTCATGATTAATTATTTTAAATTTCCTAAATGTACCAATTTTTCATTATTAGTTTCGGAAATATTTTCTTTTTATCTAAGAACTATTTTTCTAATTTTTTTTTTTCATGTTCATCCGTGCTTGAGACAGGCTAATAAATTTAAAAAATAAACTATAAGCAGAGTTAAGAAGTTGAATATTAATTGCAGATATACTTCTACATCTATAAGTCGTCCTCATCGCCTCCAGCATGGCTTGGGTCCGGATCCCCTAAAGTAACTCAATTTTTGGGTTTTCGATCGAGACCGTCCAATTCAAATCCGTTGGTCGAGATCGTCTCAGAATTCGAATTCGTTGCTCGGGATGTGTACGCTCCACTTCGGATCTCGCACGACAGATTCGAATCGGACGGTCTCGATTCAAAACCCAATTTTTGGGTTATTTCACTGGATCTCGATTCGCATGGCTTGGGACTTGGGTCTCTGTCTAGCCAATTTCAGGACCGGTCTCATACAGGTGCGTTTTATCTGATGGAAATTATATATTTAGGTGGGCTCAATGAATAAATTGTATTCTAGACTTGATACATGAACAAACTTAATAGAGTCAGAAATTAGAAATAGAAGGCTTTGAATGGCTTTCCATTAAGTTCTGGAGAGTGAAGGAATTTATTTAAAATTGAAATGCTAATTTTTTTTTTTTTTTTATGATTGGTGGCGAAAATTTACAAAAGTTCCGGAGCTTTGTACCGGAGATAGAGATAAAAAAAAAAATTACAAAGAAATGAAAGAGTCGAAGTCTAGAGACTTGACTTGTCAGCTACCAGTTGCAAGCTACACTCCTAAAGTGCCTAGCTTGCCTCGATTGTTGCTAGGAGAAGGCAGTAGGATCCACCATGACCCTTAAAACCTGGTCCCATGCCACTAAACATTTTGCAACTAGAAATGGATATCAATTGATGTATCATTAATTAATAATATCATCGGCTTTCGCTTATTAGAAAAGAACTTTCTATTCCTTTTCTTTCATAGTGCCCATACGTCGGCTGCCCGAACTACATTTGTCAGCTTCGTGGCTCTTGTAGATAGGCCCGGTTGTGATAAAGTCCAAATTGCACATATTGTTCCTCTATCATGGCAGGTCATATTGTGTTGTGCAGAAAAGGCTAAAATTAAAGCATCAGTTTAAGCTCTTCAAATATTAAAATTATGGTCATGCGGGGGATAATTTAAATGAGACCTAATTATGATTTGGTGAGAATTGGAAACGTCTACTTTAGTATTTTTTATATATATATATTTAAGTACAGTAGATGGTCCCTCTCTCCACCCCCATAAATTGCACATAGTCATATCTTTAAATTATCTTTAATCTTCTCAAAAAGGAATAGTGATAGGAAGAGAAAAACATTTTTAAAAACACAAGCATTCATTTTTTTTATTAAAGGATATTCGTGCATCCAATATATTTTAAATGTTATTATAAAAAATTAAATATGCGTCTATAAGTCCATACCAAATGTGTATTACTATATATTACTCTGCTACGTTAGAATCCTTGACTTGAGTCACAATGCTTAAAGCTTGTTCAATTATCTGCTTTATGGCAAGGATTTTATTTTCAAGAGTTGATAGGTTGAGTTTCATCTTGTATCGTTCTATATTATATTTCTATTCATAATATACACAAATATTATAAATGTATAATTTATTACTAATAATAAAAATACAATATTTATAAGAAATATTATATCATGCCGTGTGTCAAATATTCATATTCATAAACAATCCTACATATACGGACGAACTGAATCATTACATTAACAAATCAACTATATATATCTGTAATAGAATTTATACGCATTAGATAATTTCGTACCTGTAAACATACATTTACCATATTCGATCTACACGTATCTGTTTCTGTATTGATATACAATACCTGTATTAATTTTTGTGTGCCCCAAACTTGATATGTAAATTTGCATATATCTGCGCCATTTTTAACCCTAGAAACGAGATACATATAATTGAACTTTTTTTAATGCTAATTGATTATCTGAGTACCACCCAAAGGTAGCACATATGTATTACCGACACACTATCTAAGAATTCAATAATACATGTGTGCCACAAGGAGTCAGAGTAGGTCCCATGCCCATCGGACCTACCTTGGTTCGATGGGTGTGATGACCATTCGATATGCATCAAGATTCGTGTGATATGCATTAAAAACTGTGCAAGTCTGTATCAATTTCTGTGCACATAAATCTTGATGCTAATCGTACGGTCCTAGAGTTAATTGAACCTAAATGTAGGTCCGATGCCCATCGGACCTACTCCAACCTCGTGCCACAAGAATGTCGTTATTGGATGGTACTCAAATAATATCTGATTTTTTTTTTTTTTTCAATTTCATGCCGAATTTGCATAACTAAAAGAAATTAGGTTATTATTAGGTATTTTATTAAAAAAGGAAAGCTTTTTCTTACGCTAATGTAAAATAATAAATCCGATAAGGCGATAACTGCCAAATGATCCGTGCTCAGTGTTCATTGATCGGACTTTTTTTTTTTTTTTTTTTCTTCCTTTTTTCTGGCAATATACTTCCGACAAATAGTTTTTTTTTACTTGAGTGGGAAAGTGCTTAACACCTTCCTTCCCACCTCTGAAACATAACCACCCGCATGTTCAACAACTTTCTACTAAAAGTCTGATGTGGCTTAATTATTTATATAATGGCACTTTAGTGAAACGGAAACCCGCACCCTATACATGGTTCTGGAAGTTCATATTAATCAGTTCAATAAACAAATGAAGTCTTATTTATTATTTCCATAAAAAACATTAAATAGATTGACGATTTTATTCATCTAACCGTTTCATATTACTTGTTATGGCTATTTTAATTTTATTTTTTAAAATTCTATGTATGCTAAAATGAGAACTATATTATTGATTAACAATTTAAAGTGTATAATACTACTATGAAAAATTAAAAAAAAAATCAAAATGCTAAAATCAAATAAGATTTAATTATGTTATAAAAATGATTAATAGACCTTTTTTCAATTTGATAATATGTTTAGTACCAGACTACGAATCACAAGCAAAATAAAACTATGTCACGTCGTTGGAGATTTGGAGTAGAAAGTTGTATAAAGCGGCATTTGCTACGCAGTAAGCACTTATCTCATCCAATCCAAGCCACTATTAAATATTTGCTAAATCCGACGAAGGACCACCCATTGTAATTTGTAAGCCTTGCGTCTTATTCGGACTCAAGTTGTTGCTCCCTATTAAAAATTTCTCTTAGCGCCTTCGTCGATTCATCACTCGCGTGCAAGGGATTGTGGATGTTGGTGGATCCAATTGCTTATTCTCAAGTTCTGATTTCAGGCAGATCAATTCGAGAATCCTCTTGAGAAATGGTACCTGCTTGGTCTATGTTCTTAGGATCTAAATTTTATTATTTTTCTTTAGTAGGTTACGATTAAAATTTTGGAAATCATGCATCCCTGCTCCGGCTCTTCTCTTGATGCCACAGTCGGATGTTAAATCGCTGGATCTCAACTTTCCGTTGTTTGGAATCAACAAGGTTTGAGTCAAATATTGTCGGTGGTTAATACCGATGATTTCAGTGGAAACTGAACCGACCTGATAGATATAATCATTGCCGTTTCATTCAATTAGACAAATTACCAGTATATTTCCTGCTTAACTATCAAAATTAATCCCTGTTGTCTGTAGTATTATTCCCAATTGTTAACAGTTCAACGATCTTATTGCACAGATGGCATCTACAGAAGAAGAGAAGACAGGATTGCAAGAGGAGGCCATCACCATTAATGGTTCCCCGCTGTCAGTTCACAAGATGCAAACGTTTGAGCATATTGGATCCCTTGCAGCTGTAGCTCAGACCTTCGGTCCCAGAAGTGTGAAAAGTAGAATTTTGATGAGCATTTATGTTGTTTTAATCAAGGCCAAAATTAACGTCCTTTTACCCTTTGGGCCACTGGCTGTTATTCTTCATTACAGCACTGGCAAGCATGTAAGGATTAAATAATTTATTGGAATTTTAATTTGCACTTTTCATGTCCTTGCAGAGAAGAGAACTAATTGTATTATTTCATAAACTTTGTTTGCTTTCCCACAGGGATGGGTATTCTTTTTCAGCTTAATTGGCATTACACCTATGGCGGAGCGGTTGGGTTATGTTACTGAGTAAGTGTTTTTGAAAGTAAATTAAACTTAGTTTATATGTACCTATGCTTTTCAACATGTACATAATCATCACTTTCTTTTTTTATGCAGACAGCTGGCTTCTTACACCGGCCCAACAGGTTTGTTTATCCAACTCTCCTTTCTCTCTTTACAATTGAATGAGAAGGCTAGTTGCCACTGTTGAAATGGGAACTGGTAGATGGGCAATTTGAGTCCAATTTATTGATGTACATGAATTTTGAACTTTTCTTGCCCTCTTTGTTTTTTTCTTTTTCTGGTGGTGTAGACTGGGTTTGATTAAAGAGAACTGCCAGCAGTATCAATAATGATATTCTCGATTTATGAAGATAATCTTTTGTCTGAATTAGTAGTAGGGAGGCAGGGATAGTTTGGGAAATTACTAAACAAAGAGAGAAGTATAAGGAAATGTGAGTTATATTCTTATTTCACTAGTTTAATAAATATGGGACTGATGTGGTGCAGTTGGTGGGCTGTTGAATGCAACATTTGGAAATGCGACAGAGATGATAATATCAATTTATGCCTTAAAAAATGGTATGATAAGAGTGGTGCAACAATCTCTTCTTGGCTCCATCTTGTCCAACATGCTTCTCGTTTTGGGTTGTGCTTTCTTTGCTGGCGGTCTTACCCATCCCCATAAGGACCAAGTCTTCAACAAGGTTATTTTTGGAAATATTGCACCTATTTCTTATACAATTTTAGAGGGCTTGCTAACTTTTCTGACATGGTCACCTACAAAATTTCTATGACATGGTCATCTAACTTTTTGCTGACATTCTAAGGATGAGGTTTTGTGCTTGTAGTTATGGTCTTATACTGGTTAAAATTTAGCGTTCTCTTCCTTGTGCTGATATAATGTTTTCCTTGGTGCCTGTTGGGTACATGATTATGTCGAAGGTTTTGACATAACCTATTGCCAAATAAGATTACTCCAAGGTCAAGTAACAATATTAACTACGGAATGTGTAAATATGGATTGGTGTTTTGGAATCTCCTTGCTGTTTGCCTAAATTTTTTTTGTTAAATTAGGAAAAAAATTGGACATTGACTTGTTCAAGATTTCAATTGGCAACTTCATATCTGAGTGTCCATACAAAAGAAGTCTGTTTGTCACAAGTTAATGATGAGCAAGTTATGATTCTTAAAATTTCATGTTTAAACAATTAGGTGCAGATGACCCATGTTTTTCCTTTAAAAAAAAAAAAATTAGGTGCAGATAAAACACTGTCTAAACATGGTATGAGTCAAAGCAGCCATATGATCCCGTGTGTCGGATCAAAGCAACCATATATACTGAGAAGTCTTTTAGATTAAAAAGGCACTTTAACAGTAACATTTGCAATGGTATAGTAGATTATTTTAATTGACTGACTTCAGATTGTCAGGCTTCAGCTGTGGTGAACTCGGGCCTTTTACTGATGGCAGTCATGGGCCTTCTTTTCCCGGCTGTGCTGCACTTCACACACTCGGAGGTGCATTATGGAAAATCAGAAGTGACTTTATCAAGGTTCAGCAGCTGTATTATGCTTTTTGCCTATGCCAGCTATCTCTTCTTCCAGTTAAAGAGCCACCGCAGCCTATACAATCCTATTGACTCGGTAACTAGTAATCCTAAAAGCCAACTCGATTAAAAAAGAAGAATAGGAAAAGAAATATGTTATTTTAAATATCCGTAGTAGCATGCCATTGAATTGTTGAATTCATATGCCAGAATGCTAGGTTGCAGGGGAGCGATCTAACTATTGTACCAACATTTATTTGTGACAGACTGTTTACATTTTAATTGTTCAATTTTAAGTGCCCTTAATGCTTTGAAGTTTGTATTGTTGTCCTGTCTTTTAGTCAAAATAGTCATCACTAGAAATAGCATTGTGAGGCTGTTTATTACCTGTTTTGGACTAATCAAATCAGGCTAGCAGTTACTAGGGTTTCATCCATTTTTGCTTGAAAGATAATGGCATGAATCTAAAACAACATGAATGTCAAGTGTTTAAAATGGAGACTTGAATCTTTAGGAAACAAAGGGAAATGGTTGATACTTCAGGGTCCAGTTCTATAGTTCATTTATTGGTTTTTTCTTAAAGCATGGTAATTCGCTCTATTGTTGAAGATCCAAAATTTGGAACAACTTGGTAGATGATGATTAAAAATATATGAACATTCAGGATGTGCGAGAGCTAGGAGCTGAGGAAGAAGAACAAGAAGAAGAGGCACCAGAGATTACACAATGGGAGGCAATTGGTTGGCTATTCGTTCTAACCATTTGGATCTCTATTTTATCAGGATACCTTGTTGATGCTATTCAGGTAAACTATATAGATTAATGTCTTTTTTATTTGCTTGTTTGTTTGTTCAAACCATTTGCTTACACCTAATATTGATGTTTCATGTTTATATCAGGGTGCATCGGAATCAGTTAACATGCCAATTGCGTTTATTAGTGTCATTCTTCTACCTATTGTCGGTAATGCTGCTGAGCATGCAAGTGCTATTATGTTTGCTATGAAAGATAAACTTGTAAGTTCCATGCATTTGACTTTCTCAGTTAATTCGTCTTACAATGGTATTATTATGAGATTCATGGTACATTTTTTTTTTCTTTTTTGCTAATTTAGGATATCACTTTGGGTGTTGCAATTGGCTCTTCCACCCAGATATCAATGTTTGTGGTAAGCACAATTTTTTTTTTTTTTTGCACGATCTATTTAGCGACAGTAATGTTAATTGACAAATGGTTTTGTTATGCACTTATGCTCAACTTGCAGATTCCATTTTGTGTGGTCATTGGTTGGATGATGGGGAAACAAATGGATTTGAATTTCCAATTGTTCGAGACAGCAACTCTTTTTATTACTGTTCTGGTTGTTGCCTTCATGCTTCAGGTCTGTTGAAAGTTCCTTACTATTTTAAATATGACAAATTGATGTGAAAACATTGTTGGCTGATTGAGTTTGTTTATCATATGATCTCACTCCCATTTTTTTTTATTGTTGGCGCTTTTTAGGAAGGCACAGCTAACTATTTCAAGGGACTGATGCTTATATTGTGTTATTTGATTGTTGCTGCCAGTTTTTTTGTACATGTGGATCCCACTACCGGTAAGTACATTTGATAATAAACAGTCTGTTCTTGTTCCAGAAGACACACTTGATTTTTTTTTTTTTGGCAGCACATTTATAATAAAAAAATGAATTGAGAGTACTTAAATTTTTCTCAGAATTATTGTTTTCTTGGAGAAATTAAACCCTTTCATCATCTTTATGGAGAAATATTGATTATTTCACAATTTCTCATTTAAGGATTAGAATAGGATGTCAGGGGAAAAAGACGAACAATGATATAAAGAAGGAATTAGAAGGAAATTGGATTTAGATGAGAGCCTTTAGAAAACATGATAGTTAATAGCAATTACCTCAAATCATTGGTGCTCCTGCAAAATACTGATAGTTGGCCCTTTTTGTAAAGGTAGTAGCAAAATGTCGTTTTAAAAGCTATGCATGTTTGTTCCTATCACCAGATACTGCTTAGAATTTAGATGGAAGTACATTGAGCAAACAATATGTTAGTTAATACCCTTATATTTATCCATTGGCTTCACAGTGTCGACATCACTGTCCATCTCTCAGTTGTATTTCAGTGAAAAATATCTCTACTCTATTGGATACTATCAATAGTATAATCTAATATTGTGTGCTTTCTTTTGTTATCATTGTTACAGGTGATAATTAGCTACCAGCAAATGACTTGGTCAGATATTAATCCATCTCATGCCGTATATGACCTGAGACAGATTGTGATATAGCCATGACAAGCCTGCAGATAGAAAGCTGTGTTTTACAAAGTTTTGCTCAATAGGCTTCAGGAATTTATTACTGGCCTCATAGATCGTTGGGTACTGTGTAGTTGATAGAACAAATTCTCAGCTCAATGAGCAATGGGGCGTGGTCTCTGTAGCTTCATAGAAGCCAAGGCTTTTTTTGGATCTATGTCCCTGTATTGTTGTTGTAGATGTAGAGTGGAGCCATCTCTGAAGAGAGTAACATCGTTCATTTATTTGTTGCATAATTTTTATATATGCAATATTTTTGTGCTTTTCATTTCATCCATTTACAATATATTGTGAGTATAAGATGTCCAGTGCCAACCATAGCCAAAAACTATACTGTACAGATGGATACGGGTATCGTATTGGATATGATACAGGTACAGTGATACTGTACTTGAAAATTTAAGGATACAATACGTTGTATGTGTATATATTGTAATTTATTTTACATATAATTCTTAATTTATAAAAATAATGTACGAAACATGGTTTCCCGACAAATATTTGGAGTAAAGATAGAATTTTTTAGCAAAGCAGAAAAATAATTTTTTTGGAACATAACAATATTATTTGCAGCAAATTTTGAATTTTAAAAACATTTAAGGGGAACACAAGAAGAGAGTATCTATTAAATGAGAAGGATTTGAGTAACACGTGGGCAAACCTCCAATCCAATGCAAATGGGTACACTGGAGAGTCTGGAGGAAACTGCTACTTAGACCTAATGACGTTAGACTGTTCGTATCGTAACCCATATTTTGAGCTTGGTTCCGGACCGTCGGATCCCAATCTGTTCGTTGTAAAATGCATGACCCTTTCAAAATCCGTACCAGAGCAGATCGGACGTTCCAGATTAAATCTCAAAATTTGGGTTACTTTAGGATCTGAATTCCTAAAAATACAGCCTCAGTCGCTCTAACTTAAAATCCACAGCAAAGGACTTTGGGGACCGAATTAAATGGTCAAAATATGTTATTTAATTGGATAAGGTAGGTGGCCAATCTGATACGTATCATAGGAAATTCGTGCGCGAATCTATACCCGATAAGCAGCAGACGCGGTCCGACCCATATCAGATAGGGGTACGGTGTAATCCGTATCAAATTACGGGTACAATCGTACAAAGCTTATATGGGCGTATATGGGTACGGTGTCTATACGGACGCATGTCACGTATCTGGGTTAGCATAGGGTACGGTTCCTGAATTAGCATACTAAATTATATTTGAATTACTTTTTAGAGTAGAACTAGGGTGTGATGTGCTCACCAAAAGCACAACTCTACATAAACTATCGGATTCACTTCAAACGAGATTAATCCAACCGTTGAAACCGATGTACTTTACGAGTGATGGGCGTTCATGCAAAATTTTGAATTTTTTGAATTCATTTAGTCTCAAGTCAAGTGGTCAAAATTGAGAATTTTTTGAATGCATTAAAACAACTTCATTTTGGATCATTCATTTTTCATCAATTTTGACCACTTGACTTCAGACTAAATGAATTCAAAAAATTCAAAATTTTGCATATACATGCATCACTCGTAAAGTATATCGGTTTCAACGGTTGAATTAATCTCGATTGAAGTGAATCCTATAGTTTATGTAGAGTTGTGCTCACCAAAGAGTTTGGTGAGCACATCACACCCTAGTTCTACTCTACTTTTTATATGAACGGATCTGCGTACCATACGTAACAAGGTTGCCATCCCGATTATATTATACTAGAGCCTCGCGTTGCTTCGGCAAGAATAATGAATGTTCTTTATAGAAATTACTATTCAAGTGAATAAATTATATTAGAGTAAATTTACCAATTAAATTCACCTTCTACAACAAATGTTCTCATGATCCATGAACGGAAGAGAGTAAAGTTACATAATCTCGCAGTCATATCTTGTGTAAACAACTACAGACTTGTCATATACAACAGCTAACAGATGTTAATAAAAAAAAGCTTAGTCAAATTTTACATTTTTTTGAATTTTTTTAATATTTATTAAGTATTTTACAAAAACCAGTCAAATTCAGACTATTGAATTTTGTACACATCTTAATAAATAGTAAAAAAATTCAAAAAAATGTAAAATTTGATCTGCAAGTACATTTTATTTAGATAATCATGTTGAATGGTTTGTATCGATGATTTGGACTTTAAAAATGTAGAAAATGAGAAGAATAATTTGTGGTAACTCAAAAGCAGTGTAATTGAATCCCTCCTCTACATATAATAGATTTGAAGATTCCCATCCCGAATAATAAATGTATTATATCTTAATTATCTTTTTCAATTATTTGACCAACGACATAAGATTTATCTATATTATTCATGAAATTATGTTTTTTTTATTTACTTTATACAAATATTAATTTCTTAACATTAACATCTTATCATCATTACTAAACAACGAATTATTCTCAAATAATATTTCTGAATTTATCACTATATTGTCAACAAATAGCAGAAATGTAAGGCGAGGCAAATAAAATTTACAATTTTCTCAGTCGATACAGTCATACAGATGATTATGAAATTATGTTGTGTTTGGTATATCTGACAACAAATGAACCTAAAGGAATGATTTTTAATCTCCACAAGCTGAGAGGTATACAAGATACTACGATGCTATGATGCAACAGGCAACTCAACTCGTGCACTTTTCTGGCTACGGGCAGCTAGCAAATCATAGTCCTAAAAATTTACACATTATAATAAAAATAATCAGTTAATAAAGCCGAGAATTTAACAAAGGTTTTACAATACCGTAAAAATAATTTTGAGAAATTGCTATTATGGATTTTATGGTGTAGTTAAAAAAGATTACTGTAAATTCAGTTAATAAGGAGCAGATAATTCTAAAACAATATTTATTTCTACATTTCATCGAGTGCATACAGACGACAGAAATAGATATCAAACAGATGTTAAAACTCAAAACCATATCCACACCAATACAGATATAAACACGAAACTGATATCAATGGATGTGAATTTGTAGTACTTGTGAATATTGATAATAGTAACAAAAATACTATTTTATATTCGTAATAGATAACACTATACAAACATGTAAGTCTGCCAACAGGAAGGGAAGAAAAGCTAGGATTTGAGATAAGCATATAGAAATTCAGATAATTCAGATAACTGCACTTTTGAATGAGACTATAAGCTATCCATATCTGTATGCGCGTAGTTCTTATCTTAAATTATCTGTATCTATGGTTGTGCATACCTGTACAATGGACTGAGCACAAAGCTTGCCAGACAAAACAGCACCCTCCATTGAAGCTAAGTATTTCTGCTTTGTGTAATCACCGGCCAGGTAAAACCCTTCAATGGGTGATCTCTGCAAAGGCCGGCACGGCTCACAGTTTGGAACAGTTTTGTACACTGACCTACAATAAACAGCAAGTTCCAATCTTCAGCAATGAATTAACTAGACATAAATTTTTATTGAGGAGATCTGCAAAATACACTCAATAAGGACATCTTTGCAAATTTACATACTGTACCCAACTGTCACAGGCAAGGCCAGGTCATAATTACCCATGACTTATCTTAATATTAACTCACCCAATCCTTCATAACATTTTTTTTATATAAACTTTGCAAATTTACATTTCTTTGATTCTCATTAACTTCAATTTGAGCTTGGGGGGGGCGGGGAATGCTTGCAAGGGTGGAGCCTATATAATCATACCATTCCAACATTCGAAAGCTACTTGTATCAATACTCAATACCTCAAAAATGTTGATTGGTCGGAAATATTATAATCACTTAATATAAAAAAAATTATAATATTGCAAAAGGGCACAAATTTTAGAGGCACAGATAATTTGTTTCCAACAAAATGTCACCAGATCAACTATACGCGAAATTGTTTACATCATACGTTTCTCTCCAAAACTAATAGGAATATCACAAACCTCCAAAGATGAAAACAATGTAGTTAGAATCTCAATGACTCATGGTTTAAATTGAATGATTCAGTGTAATTCACTAGCTGAGTGGTTTGGTTCACGATTAGATTAGCAGGTTTAGACCCCACACAGAATTGTTAAATGTCCATGTGACAAAGCTTGGATAGCTACGTAGGATGTTAAGGAACTGATAGAGGCTTGAATTTGATAATTACCTAATTCTCTGAAGGGCATGCGAGATGTTTCAATTTCTTTTCAGTAGCCCATACAATATTTATATTTTTCCGCAAGGAGCATATGAAAAGTTTACGTGCAAAATAAATTGTTCCATACCGAGGTGTTTTGATGACTTTGTATTTTAGAATCTTGGCTTTGCTCTGGTCAGCCGCTATCTCATCAGGAAATAATTTTGCTAATTCATGCATGGTCGCGTCTATTATGTCAGCATCACTTCTAGAAACCCATTCCTCAGCCGGTGCGAAAACCAACTCCAGCATTGAGCGATTTGGGTCATAATATTCCTGCATTAATTTTACAAATATAAGAAAACTGCAACCATAATTGTTGCATAATATAAATATAAGACACTGTTACAACATAATAATCATTACCTTGCATGTGACGGACATGTCTGCATACACACTCAATAGTGAGCTCCTGAAGCACAAAGAAGTTGGAAAAAAAAATACAAGAATAAGAAGAAAAGGATTGCTAAATAACAAAATTTTATTCAAGCGATGATATGTGATAAGTGAGATCAAACCGTATTGAGAAATGAAATTAGATGATTGGGAATTCTGCCAGTTATTGTTTCACGCATAAAATTATAAGAGCATTGAAAATGTTAAGAAGATAATTGATGAAAATCAATGATATTGTATATTGGTGTTTCACGCATAAAATTATAAAAGCATTGAAAATGTTAAGAAGATAATTGATGAAAATCAATGATATTGTATATTGGTACCTGCTGAAAAGTAGGTGATCATAAGTATTCTTGAGCTTCCTATCAAACCTGTGTCAAAAAAATCCAACTAAATATTAAATGCAGCAAGAGGACAACTCACAGAACACTGCACATCAGAGGTATGGAATTGGTTCGATACAGAACTCATGAGAGGAAATTGACAAATTTGATAGTAGAAAAATTATAGTGAAATGATAAGAACATGACTCATGGAACATCAGAGCAAACTATAATAATTAAGACCAACCATATGTGAACATTAATCACAGGAACTCCCACTAGTTTTTCAAGCTTCTTGAAGTATGGAATTTCTCTCCACTCTTCCGGCACTAGCAGCTTCAGTATATCAACTGATTCAAATAGATACAATCATATAAGCTTACAGAAAAAATTCAATGAGAATTATCAACAAAACATCACACTCTTTATTTAGGAATTGGAAGCTTCAGTATATTGACTGATTCATATAGATACAATTATAAAAAGCTAACAGCAAAAATTCAGTGAAAAATTATCAGACAACATCTAAATCTATTACAGTCTTCCAAAGTCAATGAAGTAGAAAGGGATCCTGATACAACAATAAAAGAATTATTTTTCCATAGAGCCCCTCTACTATCACACAACTGCAAAAGAATCTTTTATCTTCAACATTTGCAACAAAAAACTATGAAGAAACTGGAAGGAAAAAAAAAAAAAACTTCTTTCACAAAAAGCATTAAAGATTAATAAATGTAAAAAATATTTTCTCTTTAAATTCATTCAAGAAAATTGCATAAGTTAGAAAGGTTGTTTCTCTTGAAATCTGTTAAGCAACTTTCTCAAAAACACATGCACACTATAATCCAAAATTAATTTCACAGAACTAACCAGGTCAAGGGTTTAAAGCAATTATGTTTCCACTTTATCCATAAACATTTGCCAAAGCAATGGCAAAACTCCTAAAAAGTTTCAAAACAAATGTATAGAAGTACATTGCCTTTGACCGTTTTTTTCTTTTCTTTTTTCTTTGTCATCAAAATAATTGTGCCAAAAAGACATAGCATCATACCAGGAGTTGCAAAAACATAGGCATCTCCAGTCACAACACCTCCATTAGTTAGAACAAATTGTTTCACAGTGCCATCGGAATTCAACTCAATTTTTTGTATGCGCGAGTTTAACAGAACTTCACCACCTAGCGATTGAATGTGCTCACAAATCGGTTTACACAGTCGCTCTGGTGGGTTACCATCCAAGAATGCCATTTTTGAACCATGCTTCTCCTGTTTATACCAATTTTTAAATTTAAGAAGTGAATGGATATAACTTGTCAAGGATTTTCAAATTTAGATTTACTATAAAAAGTTTAGCCTCCAAAACTTAAAGCATGCCTTCCATGAATTTGCTTGCAAGAACATTCATACTCTTTAACATTATTCTATTGTTCTGGCTTATTAGTAAGTACATGTCTTGTTATTGTCAGAACTCAAAATGTTGATTCTGTGTGATGGCATTAAGCCTGTCAATTTGTCATGATATTAGCTAACCTGATTACCCAGAACATGCAATCTTCAGTGAAATAACTACGGTTTTCTTTGAATCAAAAGAATAACCATAGGAAAGAAAAGGGGGGAAAAGCCATAGTTTTCAACAGGCTGGTAAAAACACATACATAAATAAACATAAGGATGAAGACGGGGGCAAAGGTTTTACCTGAAGGAAGCGGTTTAAAGCAATCAGAATGCATTGCATGGAAAGCTCGTCAGGATTTATAAAATTAAGTGCCTTCGACATGGCAATAAATACTTCCTCACTTACTCGATTTGGTACCCCCTGTGCTGATCAAGTAGTAACCATACAGTGATATCCTTAATTTGCACGGAAAAAACGTATTTATTAGAGAGAGATATTTGTACCTGTTTTTTCATCCACTGAGAAACAGTAAGACCATCTTGGGCTTCAACATAAGGTTGGCCGCCAACCATGGCTGGTAATAATCCAATGGCAAATTTAACCTTCTCAGGCCATGTCAGCATTTCGTTATTTCTCAGAATAGCCCATATTCCTGGCCATTACATAAAAAAAAAAAATTTAACTTTCTATTAAGTTAATTGTAATTTAAGGGCCTTTTTTCTGACTGAACAGTTACTATATTTGCAAAAATGAAGCAAACAACCTACATTTTTGGGGGTATCTGTAAAATACATCAACTGTCACACTATGGTTAAATCAAACAAGATAAAGATCTCTGGTATTTTTCATCTGAACTCAGGTAAATAGTTTCATAGCCAATAAATATTGCCACCCATTATCTAAATTTTCTCTAACTTAATATATGTCTAATTTAGGCTTAAAGTTGCAACTATTAACAAAATATGCTTAGTGCTCAAATGATCTAAAGATAGTTTTATCTGCAAATATCTCAAAAGAAAAGAATCCCTGAGACAATTTGCTGGAATGTCAATAAGTAAAGAACCTTTGAGACAACTAAGAGTTAGTCCCGTACCGTTAAATGGTGCAGGAAGAGATTCTGGAAAATCAAACCGACTAAATTCACCAGGTTTGTCAGGCATTGCAAAAATCATAGAATGCTCCTTCCATTGCAACCTATCGTTTATTCCAAGTTCACCAAATAAATTCTGTATATTGGGGTACGCCCCAACTGAAGAAGGAAGATCAACAGAAAAATTGTTCAGAAGAATTGTCAAATGCAATTATGAAAGAATGGACTCCGAGAGTTTTAAGGCAATTTGCATACAAAATATGTGCAGGCCAGTCTCGTACCAGTCTCCATCCTCATCTTTCCATGCTGCGACCTATTTAGAGTAACAAAATATATTAAATAAGATAATGATAACTTAAACCACCTTATCAATTTTTTTATAGTTCTTCTTTTTCTTTACATCCCCATTTATCACCATTGCAGTTGCTTTACCTAATTTTGGGTGGCTTTGCAGGGAGCACATGTAAAAAAATAAGAATAAAATGCAGACTTCTGGAAAATGAAAATCCAGTAAATGCAAAAAAAGAACTTTCAAAAGCCAAAAAAATGACAGCATTTAATAATAAAATAACTGCTCGAGGAAAAGATGTCATTATAAGATCAAGAGAGGATGAGAAAATAATTACCTTGCCACCCAAAACATCTCTTGCCTCTAATAAAATAGGCTTATGACCAGCATCAGCAAGATATTTGGCTGTCGAAAGACCAGCCAACCCTACAAATATTGATCAATATACTAAAATATTATACCATAATAAACAACTAAACAAGGCAGATATTATATTAAAAAAATGTTATAGATAGTTTAAGTACTACCTGCGCCGGCAATAACAACTTGCAATGGTTTACTTGGCCGTGGTGAGCTACGAAAAATAGAAGAAAATTGAGCGGCTTCCAGAAAATTCACGGTGTTCTCAAGTTCGGGTCTTGGAAAATCTCTGCACACAACCTACAAAGAAGCACAATATCACTTTTTTATTAAATGTGAAAAAGGCATACCTTCACACTTTCCCCTATTAATCATCTATTTAAAATTGTAGCCCACTCTAAAAAAAATTCTGGCTATGCACGGAGCCACTGAGATAAACCCCTATTCTCCCAATATTTTTGAACTTTAGCAAAAAAAAGCCTGTTTTATTCATGTTCATGTTGAGGTTTAAAATCAGGAGAGGGGTAGTTTGGGATCTCTTTGGATTCAATGATGAAATAAGGATTATAAATGACATTTCATGATTTCTATGATATATTGATGTTACAATTTTTCTATGCTCTTTTTAAGGTATGCATGCTAGTTCTCAGTTTGTTTGTTATCAAGGCATTTTTCCTGTTTAGCGAAGGTACAAATTAAAATTCCCTTATGTTTAAATGTTGTTGTATGCAACTATGATGAGCTCATCAGAAAGCATCAAGAGGATATTGATCTATGTGTAAATAAAAATAATACATAGGAAAGTTTGCAAGTGTACCCCTACAAAAACATCATAATTTTGTATATATAACAAGTATCTCTAAAAAAACTCAGAAACATAAAAGCATCTTACATGCCTCTACTCCCACAATATCATTATCTGTTAAACCCCAAAATTATCCTACCACATTTCTTCTTCATTCAATTGAAAATCATGGACAGATAGTTTGTGACCATGGCTTGGAAAATCATGTACAACAGTGCAAAATGAGAAAATTTCATATAGAAAGCATCTCGTATGCACCTCCTCTCCTTGTTTCAAAGCACCAACGCTAATCCTCTATATTTTCTCATTCAAGTGGTATTTTCATTTTGTTGTTACCGTATGCATCATATATACTCCAGCAAAACAATTAAAAGTCACTTGAATTTTTTTGTCATTCACATAAATGTTAGGAATAAATGGTATTTGGGAATATTCTGATAAATGACCAGGGCAGTTAAGAAAATACTTCTATAAAGTACAGGAATACTGTGTTTCTCAGTATAGTCATGGTACTTCTCATTTTGCAGGAGTAAACATGGTTGTATCCCTTTTGCAGGATTACAGGTTAAATCAAACAATTGCTATATATGCAACAAGGACACTAACTTGGAGACGGCTGGCTCTACGACTTGATTTTCTTCGCTTAAGACTTGCATCAGTAATTTTCAAATTTGGAATTGAAGATTCGAAACTGCATGTACATCTTTGTACTCCAATTAGACCCAGCTTGCATCTTCTCTGGATGGTTCCATTTATGTTTGCAGCAGAAATGTACTGAATATCCATTTTGATATTAGTAGTTCAGCTTTAGTATAGATCAAATATCTATAACCAAGCTGTAAAGGCGAAGCCCACAAACTGCAGTGAAAAATTAAAGCAAATAATTGGGTTGTAGTTGGAAAGAAATTGTACGGCCTAAGAATGTTTTCTTTAGGGGCAAAAAAACGAGGATAAATTCCAACAGAAAAGCTTGGCTAAATTATTTCCAACAAAGCTACTTAGTTAATTGAGAAAAAATAGAAAAAATCAGACAGCTAAGAGGGAGGTTAATATCCGGCCATCGTTACCTCAACAGAGAACAGAGAACGAAGTCGCCAATTCTCTCGGAAGGATAGTACACCGGAGAAAGGGCAAGAAGGATTTAAGTTAAGTGGGGATGTGGCCACGTGTCATGTGGAGATGAATGGACGGTGAGGGGTTTTTATGTTTATTTGTAGATGGTTTGGGTTTTCAATTTCTCGGGTAAAGATTTTAACAGAGCAATTTTGGCTTCATGCAGCGCATTAATAAGCTGCAACACTGTTTTGATTCTATATTACTTGCGCTGCATAAAGCCAAAACTAATCTGTTAAAATCTTTACCCAATTTCTCCGACTTCTTATTTTCCGTTTGGATGAAGAGAAGAGAAGAGGCGAGAAAGGGAAAGGGAGTGTGTGGTTCTGGATGTGCCCTTTTTGGCGCATATTGGAAACGCTCCTCGTGGAAGATTAACTAGCAAATAATGGTGCACTGACAAAAGAATTAATTATTGTTTTCTCCCAGGAACGAAACCTTCAACAACGTTCAAATCTGAACCATTCAATTTAATAAATAATCAAAACAAAAAGTAATTAATTAGCTTGATAATTCGGTCCCGATCACAGCCGTCAAGGTCACATCAGATATGATAATTTCTTCGATAAAAAAATTGTTCGATTTTAAAGGAAAATTGCAAGAAAATCTAGATAGTTCAATTTAATATAAGAGAAGGAATCTAGTTACCATAATTTTGAGTTATAACAAAGTTATCACAACTATTTTTAATATTGTCAAAGTCCAAATCGTCAATCCGAACCGTTCAACGTGATCTCCACAATAAAATGTGATTCTAGATCAAATTTTACATTTTTTTTTAATTTTTTTACTATTTATTAAGATGGGTACAATATTCAATGGTCTGAATTTGACTAGTTTTTGTAAAATACTTAATAAATAGTAAAAAAAATCAAAAAAATGTAAAATTTAATCTAGGAAGCACATTTTAGTGTGGAGATCATGTTGAACGGTTTGGATCGACGATTTGGACTTTGAAAATATATAAAATAGTTGTGGTAACTTTGTTATAACTCAAAATTGTGGTAACTAGATCCCTCCTCTTAATATAAACAGTCCTGACCTACACGGAGCCAGTAGATACTGTGCAAGGGCAACCGCAAAAGGCCTGCTGAAAATTGATATAACCGTGAATTTGCAGGAATTCATATCCTCCGCATAGGATCGGATCTAGCTCAGAATGCTTAGTTGCTCCTATAATTTAAATTTTTTTAATTATGTATATTAAAAGTTAATATTTTTTAAGTTTTTATGTAAATTAGTCACTTTTATAAATTATTGTATGTGTACTTATAACTTAGTGATTAGAATTTTAATTTATTATTGTAAAAATTTGAGTTCAATCTCAACCAGGCATTGTTATTTTAAATTTTAGATTTTTCTATTTAAAATTTCTAGTTCCACCTCTGTTTTCTGAATTAACGTGTCATTTGAGATCAAGATTTAGCCGCCTCAACTATTAAAAAAGCATATTTTAAGAGTCTCCATTGTTGAATGAGCTTAAAACTTCAAGATCTATTCAACAACCTCAAATCTACTTCACTAATCTCATTATAGATTATATTAGAGTGATTAGAGTGAGTGTTATTTGTGAGAGAGCCATTTGAGTGCTCCATTTGTAATAGCCGTGTGACTTCCCGCTTGTTGTAAGGGCTCACCGACTTGAGCTTCTAGGCTCACTATTACACGAGTTGGCCGTGTGACTTCCCGATTGTTATAAAGACTCACCGGATCACGAGGTGTAATCTTTCTCATTGGGTATTAAGAAAGGCGCACCGACGAGGTTGCGGTGCCTCAGAGACGTAGGCATTTTAGGCCGAACTCTGTTATCATTCCGTGTGTCAATTTCTCTTACTCTTTTCTATTTCTATTTCATTGATTGATTGATTGCGGTTTGTTTGTTTGTTTTATCTATCATCACGAAAAATATCTAAAGTTCTATAAGTCACCATATTCACCCCCTCTAGGTGCCGTTAGGGACGACAATATAAATAAGAGTTTTTTTTAATAATTTATCGGATAATAATAACAAATTTCTTAACTTATCCAACAACGATGTATATAAAATATATTTCATACGTATTACATTATAGATAATTGATAAATACAAAATCATATACGATAATTTTTAGTTCTACATTTATTTATCATTATATTATTACGATGAGATTGATTCACACATCAATATCTTATTATTTTAAAAATATTGAAACCAATAATTATATTTTTTTATTTATGATATATGTAGCATTATATATTGAGTTGTATGTTATATTTTTTATTAGATTATATAAGTTATCAATTAAAATTTTCGTTATTCATTCGGTATCCATTAACCTTCATGAATAAGGGTGGATTACAAATAAGACTAATATTTAATAAGTAAAATTAGAGTACATGTAATACTAATATTTTTATTTGATTCTTATTGAACTCACTGCCACTCATAAATCCTACCTGATCTTGATCCAGTCCATCAAACTCGATAACGAACAAATTAGATTCACTGGATTAGAGATATCATGTCAATGAAAATAGCATGCTACTTTCATATTCCATAGAAGCAGCAGAATGCAGATATAGACTCCCTCCATCATATTTGATCAAATCTTTTTTAGAACATCCTCATTCTGTTTTTTATTTTCCTTATTTTTTGAAATAGAAATATGGAGGTCTAATCTGCTAACTTAATTGTCCTCATTCTTGTAACTTGAAAAATTAAATTTTTTTGCTTTCATTTAAGTTTAGAATGTTTTCATCTCTATAATTTAATTTTGCTAACGTGACAAAAAATATAATTTGCAGATAAATAAATTTACCACTGATAACATCCAATTATAAAATTAGTACTTACAAAATCGATGTGACATTTTGAGATCAGACTCTGCTTTCCCTTTTACTCTCTCTCTCTCTCTCTTCAAAGAGGAGGAGAGAGAAAGAGAGGAGAGAGATAGAGAGGATAACATATTTTCAAAAAAAAAAGATAGAGAGGATAACAGGGGATAGCAAGAAGTTTGGATAACAACATATTTCATTCCGACATTTTGAGATCAATTATTAATTTAGCGTACATGTAAATTAGGGGTGAAAACGGAGCAGATACGGAGCGGATAGTGGTAAAACCATATTCATATCCACATTTCAATGAACGGATACGAATACGGATACGGATAGTAAACGGATATCAAAATGTAAAATCAAATCCTCCTTAAACAGATACGGATACGGAGCGAATAATCTACGAATACGGATTTGAATATGAATACGAAACCAATAATTATCGGATAATTGAGTCATATAGACTTGGGAGCAAAAAAAATTGAGGAAATTCGAAATAAAAACCCAACTAAGATAAGGGTAAACAAAATCAAATATTGGATAAACCCATACACTAGCAATTCATTAATAAATGACCATTGGTTGAAGTAGTAATACCACTAGTTTAACAGCCTTTTGAAACAGTGAAGAAATTTTTTTTTGCTCTGGTCCGGAGCACAAGTTATATACCATTAGTCCCACGATGAAATTCAAATACAATGTGAGGCATTTAATATATCAGCCCCTACCCTTCATTTCGTCCCACGTGAAGGGCTGCTGAGCTAGCCATTTCAACCCACGTGAAGAGCTGAAGCTGATTCGGAGCAATATAGAAAATAATCCGGGTAGGCAGGATATGATGCCAAGATAGATATCCGATCTGTTTATGAAAGTTGGGTTCCGGATAGTGCGGATATCCGATCCGTTTACCGATCCGGATTATTATCCGTATCCAAATCCGAGTAGTTTGTCCATCTTAATAAATTATCCGTATCCGGAACTATCCGCTCCGTTTAAATTCGGATACGGATATCTATTGGATTCGAAGCGGATATCCATCGGATAATCCGTATCCGTTTGTAAATACTAATATTTTTATTTGATTCTTATTGAACGCATCCGGGCCACTAGATTATCCCGGTCTAGGTTCTAACTTCTAACCTTGAGAAAAAAAAAAACTCTTTAACTTGAAGAAACGACGGTTAGGTTTGACCGAGAAGCTTGAAGAATCGTTGAGAGGTTCTACAACTAAAAACCCCAGCGAGAAAAGCAAGAGTTGAGACTTGAGACCAAACAAATGGGGCCAGCTACTAAACTGCTACCCAACGGTCAACGGTCAAGCTCATGGCCACCAGATAACTGTAATCTCTCATGTTTAAATCACAGTAATGCCGTCTCTTTTTCTCTCTTCCTCTTGTTGTAATAATTTCCTTCCTTATTGGGTAAGTCATTATTAAACATTGTTTTTTGCAATGTTGAGTTGATACCTACAGTTACTTCAATTCATGTCACTGTCTGAAGCTTGCATAAGAAAATAATTAATGTCGAGTTGTCGTTGCGCATATATGTTGATTACATTTGATTCATTGCGTTTTCTTCTCATGTTTTTTTGGCAGCTTTTGAATGAAGATTGTGATTAGGAATTAAGTGGAATTAAACATGGATGAGTTGGAGACACCTTTGCTAGGTCCCGAGAGTTTCGGCCGAGACTCCATTGATTTGGTAAAGCTTAAAGATCTACAACTTAATTATACGAGGAATTAATGTCTGTGCTCGTTTTAAATTAGTATATATTATTAACTTTGTTCATTATGTTGATAAAAAAGGAACATATTCCTTTGGAAGAAGTCTTTCAGCTACTGAAAACATCATCAAGAGGGCTCTCATCAACAGACGCAGCTGCTCGGTTGCAACTTTATGGCTGGAACAAATTAGAGGAGACGCGTGTAACTCCACTTTTTTTTTTTTTTACTAGCATTTAATTTCATGTTCAGTGCTGATTCTCAAAATTTGCAGCTCCAATTTTCTTGTTTGAAGTTCAGTTCTGGTTTTTTCATAACATACAGCTTCAATTTTCTTGTTTGAATTACAGGAAAATAAAATTTTAAAGTTTCTCAGTTTTATGTGGAACCCCTTGTCGTGGGTCATGGAAGCTGCAGCTGTCATGGCACTTGTTTTAGCCAATGGCGGAGTAAGTTTTGCTGTTGAAAGCAAATTATTTTTTATTAAATGAGTACTTAAAAAAAAATATTCATGTCGAGTGTTTGCATTCTTTTCTCAAATAAATATTTAGCCTTTATTTGTATTTTTCAGGGACAAGGAACAGATTGGCAAGACTTTGTTGGGATCATCTGCCTTCTGATCATAAATTCAACCATCAGTTTCATAGAAGAAAACAATGCAGGAAATGCTGCCTCGTCACTTATGGCCCACCTTGCTCCCAAAACAAGAGTAATTTTTTTTCCCATGCGAAAAGCTCCCTCAAATATTAGTCTAAGCAAATTTATTTATTTCAAAGTATTTCAAATTAACAGGTTTTAAGAGATGGAAAATGGCAAGAGCAAGATGCGGCCGTTCTAATTCCAGGAGATATCATAAGCATTAAGCTTGGAGACATCATTCCTGCGGATGCTCGACTACTTGAAGGAGACCCTCTCAAAGTTGATCAGGTAACTTTTTCATTTGCTACTTTTTTTAATGATTAATTAATATCATATATATATATATGCTAACTTCAAACGACACATTCCAAACCGTTGAAACCGTTCTACTTCACGAGTGATGCATTTACATGTCAAATTTATAATTTTTCGAACTAGTTTTGTTTAAAGTCAAGCAGTAAAAAAATGATAAAAAATGAACTCATTAAAATTAACTTATAAATCATCTTTTTTTGACCGCTTGACTTCATACTAAATTAGTTCAAAAATTTAAAAATTTGACATGTAAACGCATCACTCATGAAGTAGATCGGTTTTAACGGTTTGGATGCGTCATTTGAAGTCAATCCGATAGGTTTTTGAGTAAAACCTCACAAAAGGGTTTGGTGAGCTTAAGAACACCTTAGTTCTACTCTATATATATATATATATATATATATGTGTGCTAAAAGTGCTTTCTGTACAACGTACCATATAAAATAGCCCATCTCTATATGTGTGTGCGCGCGCGCACTAACTGATCCGGGTGAATAGTAAAAACAGTGCAACAAAATTCTGGACCATGTGATTAGTAATTTTCAAAGTGGCTTAATAAATAGTAAAAAAATTCCAAAAAATGTAAAATTTGGTCTGCAAGTACATTTCAATATGTAGATCAACTTGAACGGTTCGGATCGACTGTTTGGACTTTGAAAATCCGAAAAGGAGCCCGGAGTAAAACGTTGACTTTACTTTGCAAAGCACAATAGCCCATCTCTATATGTGTGTGTGTGTGTGTGTGTGTGTGCCCGCGCGCTAACTTCAAACGACACATGCAAACTATTGAAACCGTTCTACTTCACAAATGATGCATTTACATGTCAAATTTATAATTTTTCGAACTAGTTTTGTTTAAAGTCAAGCAGTAAAAAAATAATGAAAAATTAACTTATTAAAATTAACTTATACTAAATTAGTTCAAAAATCTAAAAATTTGACATGTAAATGGATTACTCATGAAGTAGATCGGTTTTAACGGTTTGAATGCGTCATTTGAAGTCAATCCGATAGGTTTTTGAGTAAAACCTCACAAAAGGGTTTGGTGAGCTTAAGAACACCTTAGTTCTACTCATATATATATATATGCTAAAAGTGCTTTCAATTTTCATATGTACAACGTACCATATAAAATATGGTAAATTTGTATACCTTACAACCGTGCCCTGTAGACGGTTGTGCAACTTTTTATGTGTGGCATTTTAGTGCTCCTTTTAAAAATTCTCAAATATCATAAATTCATGGTATTTGTTTTATTTTGTTTCTGTACAGTCGGCTCTTACAGGTGAGTCTCTTCCAGTTACCAAAAAGCCTGGAGATGTTGTCTTCTCTGGTTCGACATGCAAGCATGGAGAGATTGAAGCTGTGGTCATTGCAACCGGTATCCATTCTTTCTTGGGCAGGGCAGCTTATTTAGTTGACACCACTGAAGTTGTCGGGCATTTTCAAAAGGTGATTCAAATATTTGATCAGTAATACATTACAAGAATGTAGATCTAGCACAAATGGTGATGGACCTCAGTTCTCTACATAGAAACACATATTTATTTTTTACAAAATATTTCAAAAGAAATAGATGCTATCAGACCAAGCATGCATATTGGAACAATTTTTCTTCAATGCATGCCCTGCAAAACATTGAATATATCATGTTTTGCTTTTTAACCATCTCTGTTTGGCAGAGTCAAACATGACATTTTGAAACTTTTCAGAGGCATACATCAAATTAGCTCCCCTTTTCTTGTAATCTCCAAAGTTAAATTTTCTGGTGCATCTCATAGTGTTTGTTCTGATCTTTTAATTTGGATTGCAAATTTTGTGTTGATTTAACTTGCAGGTGCTTACCTCCATAGGGAATTTTTGTATATGCTCGATAGCAATTGGAATGATCCTGGAAATAATCGTCATGTTTCCGATTCAGCATCGATCATACAGAGATGGAATCAACAACCTGTTAGTGCTTTTAATTGGAGGGATCCCAATTGCAATGCCTACCGTTTTGTCGGTTACTCTTGCAATCGGCTCTCACTGCTTGTCTCAACAGGTACATAACAGACAACCTTTTTCAAAATTCAGATGGGACTGAACCAATCATGTATATTGTCAACTATGTCAGAATCAAGTAGTTCTTGTTCATTATTTGACGCTCATGCTTGAGAGACTTGGTAAGAAGCCATTGATTTTTCTCAGAAATTCCAAAATCAATTGTCTGGCCTACTTATAGTTACAAGGCTATAAGCATAAATAATCAACGGCATTAAAAATACCAATTCTGATTTCTAAAGCTCTAACATCGTGTGTGTTGGGTTTTCACAATTAACTGCGGCCCAATATGGATCCAGCCCAAAATTTGGTGCTTGTTTTCCCAAAAACCTCCACAATTGTATGTCCGTGTGTGTAAGCGCGCGCGCGAGAGAGATGAATAGGAAGAAGAAAGAAAAGAGCGAGATGGCTGGTTGGTTGAATTCGGGCAGTACGGCATGGGATGACAAATGCGTAGCTCTCAGGCATAGCTCCATTGACCCTCACAAAGCCTCCTCTGAGAATTTATATGCTATATATTTAGGGTCTTTTCGTACCAGTCCTGGACCATTTTATTTGGTGCACACAATGTATTCGATAAATGTTTCACTGACTGGTTCCTCTGTTTATAGGAATCTAACAGTTGAAATTAGAAAAATTGTAATGATACTGCAAAGTACAATGTCTAACAATTGGTCTGGGATGTTCCATGTGTAGGGGGCTATAACAAAGAGAATGACGGCGATAGAAGAATTAGCTGGCATGGATGTGCTATGCAGTGATAAAACAGGAACTCTCACATTGAATCGCCTCACAGTTGATAAAAATCTAATAGAGGTACTGAACGGTTAAATGAGAAACTTTTGACTAACTCAACTACCTCCTTGGCTACCTTCTGATTCATTTAATTTGGATTGCCTAGATTTTCAATAGAGAAATGGACAAAGATACTGTTATTGTGCTAGCAGCTAGAGCCTCGAGACTAGAAAACCAAGATGCAATTGACACAGCCATTATCAACATGCTTGCTGACCCAAAAGAGGTTCAAAATGATGACTACAAAAATTTCTTTTTGTCTTCCTAATCTAAGAGCTTTTTTTTTTCTAAGTCCTTTTGTTTTTTGTTTTGTGTAATTCAGGCACGTGCTAATATAACAGAAGTCCATTTTTTGCCATTTAATCCTGTTGACAAGCGCACCGCTATAACATACATTGATTCTGAAGGGAATTGGTTTCGGGCTAGCAAAGGTGCTCCTGAGCAAGTAAGATAAGTTTTAAAGAAAAAAATATTCAGTTCCGTTGTCAAAAGAACCTTATAACTACAATGATATTAAATTTTTCTTTTTCTCTTTGCTTCAGATTCTGAATTTATGTTATAATAAGCATGAAATTGCTGACAGAGTACATACAGTAATTGACAAATTTGCTGAAAGAGGGTTGCGCTCTCTTGCTGTTGCCTATCAGGTACAAGATGTACACTTCAGTTGCTATGTAGTAATTCATATAAGTTTGTGGTGTTGCTTCTGTTAATGTGCTTTACTGTCAGGTCGTTCCAGAGAAAAAGAAAGAGAGCCCAGGTGGTCCCTGGATTTTCTGTGGCTTGTTACCATTGTTTGACCCCCCAAGACATGACAGTGCCGAGACCATACGAAGAGCTCTAAATCTTGGTGTATGTGTGAAGATGATCACTGGTATATTAATATTAAATCATTTTTCCTGGTAATTTTTAATTTAAAACTTAAAATACAGCTCTAATTGCATTGCATATTATCTTAAATTTTTCTTTTGATTCATATTTTAGTTAAAAAAAATTATTAGGACTTGAGCTTGATTCAAACAGCTCAAGGTCCAAACTAAATAAAATTAACAAATTGAAGAAAAAACAGTAAAATAAAGCAAATAAGAACACAACCACAAATTAAATTAAGAAAGCACACCATTAAACAATGTGTTACTGAGATGTAGTGCTATCAAGTGTGATACATAAATCATGCAAAATTGGTTAAATTTTCAGAAAAATAAGTGACTTGGCAAGTATTTGTAATTTGTAAAATATAACAGGGGATCAGCTAGCCATAGCGAAAGAGACAGGGAGGCGCTTGGGTATGGGAACAAACATGTACCCTTCCTCCTCTCTTCTAGGCCGAGATAAGGACGAAAACGAGGTTCTTCCTGTTGATGAGCTCATCGAAAAGGCTGACGGCTTTGCTGGTGTTTTTCCAGGTACTATTTAAAGTTTAATATATTTGAACTTGTTGTTTTAATTTCTTAAATTTGATTTTATGTTTATTATGATCAAGTTTGAATTTCAACTAATAGGAGGAAATCCTATTGGTTGGTAGTTCTCACACATATAGGGGCATAATTGTCAATTTATCCAAGTGAGGATGACAAACTTCATGGATTTTCTTCAGTTCTATTTTTAGTTTCTTGCTGCAAATAAACTTGCAGAAGGAACCTTACCAAGTTGGTATACATGCTTTTGATCAAAACCTTTCTACCTCCCAATTTCGTCTCCACAGTTCCACTATAGAATTTCAACATTGCACTCTAGCTTTACACTAGGATTACCTAGTCTAGCATCTCGGACTGTGTACCTTACAAGCTAGTTCGCAATCTATGTCATAGTTTACTTATTTTTTTCGTTATTAAATCTTAATGAAATGCATCAATCATCAGAGCACAAATATGAGATAGTGAAGATTCTGCAAGAAAAGAAGCATGTATGTGGTATGACTGGAGATGGAGTCAATGATGCACCTGCATTAAAGAAAGCTGATATAGGAATTGCTGTGTCTGATGCAACAGATGCCTGCACGAAGTGCTGCAGATATAGTTCTCACTGAGCCTGGCTTGAGTGTGATTATTAGTGCTGTCTTGACCAGCCGTGCCATTTTCCAAAGGATGAAGAATTATACAGTTGAGTAGCAATCCCTCTTTCATTTCAAGTTTGTACTATGTTTTTTGGAACAATATTGAACTAAAAATCACTTCCTGTCCTTTCAAAAATTTCGGCATGAGCATTATGTGGGTCTTTTTTTTTATTTGGTAATTTATTGGTGTTTTAGCAACATTTGGGATGCAATTAGTCTAAACTAAGCAACTAATAACAAAAAATGAGTTACGTGAACTGATTTAAATTGAGATCAACTAATATAGAAACCATCACAGACCAAATTCTGGGTTGAACATACTTGGTGCCGGAATGGATTGGACTAAGACAGCCAGCAACCTAGATTGTATATCCGCTATAAGTTATAAATCTTGGATGGGTGCACATATTTGAAAAAAAAAAAAAAAATCAAAGTATAATTTGTAGCACTGTGTTACAGATTAATGTGTTCCCCTAATGGTGTTTTTGTTATTTCATTGCAGATCTATGCTGTATCGATTACAATCAGAATTGTGGTAAGTGTGCTTCTAAAGAATACCAGTAAAATAGAATAAGAGCTGGAATGAACAACTGTAATGAGAATCCCTTTTTTTTACAGCTTGGGTTTGTGCTTCTTGCTTTAATTTGGGAGTATGACTTCCCACCATTTATGGTTCTTATTATTGCAATACTCAATGATGGTACACTTTCTTCTCAAAGCAAAATGTTGAGACCAAGCCAAAACTTGAAAATCACTAGGTACTAACATTTCTTGACTTTTTTATATTCAGGAACAATCATGACTATATCACAAGATCGCGTAAAGCCATCACCACGGCCAGACAGCTGGAAATTGAATGAGATTTTTGCTACCGGCATTGTCATAGGCACATATCTAGCATTAGTCACTGTTTTGTTTTACTGGGTAGTTACAGGAACTACCTTTTTTGAGGTTCTAATAACAAAGACTTCAAATTTTAGAATTTCTCTTCATTTTTTTACTATTGTGAAGTAACCTTTCTATATCTTCGTAAAAAAAATAATAAACTGTATTCAACATACCCCATAAGATTCTAAGAATATTCAACATTTTTTTCAGTATGCAATTTCATAGGAGCACAAAGGGTACTTTGAGTCTCTGCTTGACAAGGCGAGAATGCACTTCTTACAGTAGAAGTATTTAACCATTTTTTTTGTTCCTGCTACCACTGCAGAGTCATTTCAGTCTAAAATCTCTGAGCAATGATGAAGAAATGGTATCATCAGCAATATATCTCCAAGTTAGCATCATAAGCCAAGCTCTTATATTTGTCACAAGGAGTCAAAGCTGGTCTTTTACAGAGAGGCCTGGTACTCTTCTAATGTGTGCATTTGTCGTTGCCCAATTGGTAATTTTTTTTCCATTCTATGTTCTAAAAACATGATGACTATAATACAAATGTGGGTCTGTGAAAGTTTGCCAAATTATTCTTCATGAAAAATTAAAGTGCAAGCAATTTAACATTTTGGACTCCAAAGGTTCTACCAGTACCATTTTGGTAAGGACATTTTACTTTGATCAAAGCAGAAGAAATTTCTAATTTGCTCTAATGTGGCTTAGGGCATTTCTTTTTTATGGTTTTGCTCTTAAAGACAGTCAGCAAATTCCACGCCACCACTTTACTATTTTTTCATTGTTTGGTAATGGTTGATGATGGTAGGACCAAAAATAACAAATTAATAGTGTTTGAGGCCCTCAAATAGAACTTTTGTTGTACCAGTAGGCCTCAATAGTTTTAACCTTGTTAATGTCTCTTTCTTTTTCACTGCTGAAATACCTGATTGAGATAGAAAAATATCCAATCATAATTACAAGTGTATAATAATATTTGTTGGGTATTTTTTTTTTTTTTTACTTTTTTCTGTAGGTGGCAACGCTTATTTCAGTATATGCACACATCAGCTTTGCATCTATACAGGGTATCGGCTGGGGGTGGGCTGGCATTATATGGCTCTATAGTTTAATATTTTATATTCCACTTGATATTATCAAATTCGCTGTTCGGTATGCTCTTAGTGGAGAACCTTGGAATCTTCTGTTTGATAAAAAGGTCTGTCCCTTAAAACTTATTTGCATTTGTTTTTATTTTTTCTAGTCCCCAAAGACTTATCCAGAAGGATGTGTTTACATTTTCTTAGATTAAGCTTTAAATCCCGATTTTGTGAGAAAAATAAATGTTGGAGGCTCAATAAAATTTGGCATAGAATCATCTGCATTATTGGTACTATCAACTGGTGCCTTGGTTACCCTAACATACATCTGACCGCGATTTTGAATTACAATATTTCTTCTAGAACACTGTACATGTAAACATTACCAAGTTTTTTTCTATGAAATATACAAAAGTTAAGATTTTTTTCTCTTCGGAAATTTTTCAACCTGGACAGACTGCATTTACTACGAAAAAAGACTATGGGAAAGAGGACAGAGAAGCACGATGGGTTCTCTCTCAAATGCACCTACAAGGTTCCTCTTCTGAGTTGAATCTAACTCGGTCAAGATCTTCATTGATCGCTGAACAAGCCAAGAGACGTGCTGAGATAGCCAGGTTGAACCAAAACCTACATATTTCAGTTTTTCAATCAATCCACATTTATTTAATTATGGACCATCTTAGCGACATGTTATTAAATTTTAGGTTGCGAGAGATACATACTCTAAGAGGGCATGTGGAATCTGTGGTGAGACTGAAGAACCTAGACAACGCTGCAATTCAAACTGCTCGTACAGTTTGAAATAAACTATAAATATGTTTTTTTTTTCTAAATAATTAAATTGGTTGTTTTACTGGTGGCAATTTGGGATATTATGTCCAAGAAGAGAGCAGAACCAGAACTTTTTCTAACGTTGTGCTAGCTTTTTCTTGCTATTCCTGATCTACAGTCTAAATTTTGTTGAGAAAAAAAAAAAAAAAAAACTCTTATTGAGAGACATTTTGCAGATAGAGCTTTTCAATTAATATTTTTGGCGAGTTTTGTTTGTTTTGTATGGATAACAATTGGAAGGGAGCATTTATGAAATTCATCCTTTCGCTCGTTTTTCATTTGTGTTGGTGCAACAGCAAAAGAGAATAATTGTTTTATGGAAGAATTTTGCAAAAGAGAATAATTTGTGTTTTCCATTTTGTAGGACTTTCACTCTTTTAGAGTAGGTGCTTGTGCTTCCATATGAAGATCGCTATGCATTTTTGCTAAAAAAAATTTAACTTTGGGAATTAAGAAAAAATAGGCCGAGAACCACAAGTAACAACGCCGAGCAAACAAATGCTTTGTGTCATTGTGTCCGGGAGACTGCTCGAAACCAATTAGGTGGTCTCCACGGAGTATTTAAAAGCCATGATACCTAAGCTCCTTAAATTAAAAAAATATATATCATTATTTGAAATGTTCCAAGCTTCAACCAACATAGTATGACAAATTTTGAATCAAAAGAATAAATGAAGTCAATACCAACTCCACGAGAATTACCTGTCCAGTATTGAGTCTCCTATGTTCTATTTTCATATGATGAAACATAAACCTAACAATAAACTATCAGATGTATATATATACCAGAAACAAGTACAACAACGACCTGAAACAGGAATTGCAAAATCGTACACCATCAGGAAATTGGACGAGGGTGCCTTTAATTTCATTATTTGCAAGCATCGAGCGTTAAAGATTGAAATTTCCTTTTCTTTTCTTTTTTAACAATCAAAAACCTTTTTTGCAAATAATGACAAAGGGGCTATTCAACAATTTCATGATAATATACGGACTTCTTCACAAACTAGCTCATTTTTCTTTTTCTTTTTTCAAATTATACGAACTCCTGCATGTCAGGGTCATCCAACCGACGAGAACTTCCTTGTGTGTCTCCATCAAGCATGCGCTTAGTCATGTTGGCTCTTTGGACCAATCGAACCAATTGTTGCACCACCTCTGACATGGGCGGCCTAAATTCTGGTTCCGGCTGTCGCAAACAATCATTAGTCAAGATTAGTACTATGCCTCAATTATTCTTCATTAGCCATTTTTAAACTTGGTGGAAAATAATATGCACTGGCTCGTCAAAAGTATGCAAGTAGAAATTCCGGTGACCATTTGAGTTTTAAGTATACCAATACAATAAAAACAGTGTTCCAGAGAAGTTCTGGATAAAATTAACAGGATGCCCTAGAGTATGTAAACAACATCAAAAGTTATTATTGAGCTAGAAATGATAGTATATAAGGTAAAAGGCATTTATTTCAAAAAAAAAGATTGGCAATCTAAAAGATTTAGCTTGGAACTCTTTTAGCTGGTTAAATTTGTTCTCAATTAATTGCTTTTACTTAGTTAAAATAAATAACAATAAAAATTAACTAAATTACCTGGACACATAATGCGATTACATCAGCAAAACGAGAAAGAGATTTAGCAGGGTACAAGCCCTTGAGAGCAGGGTCCACCATACGATCTAGTGCATCTATGTCATGCAATTGTGGGGCAGCCCATCTGACCAATGACTGCTCAGATCTTGGTTTAGTGCTGTAATTAGCGCCAAAATTTAAGTAGATGGAATTTTTAAAAAGGCAAGGTTATAGTAACATAGCAGTTAAGCAAAAATCATGGATACCGCAAGACCTTCAAATTATCATGAATAAGCCAAGAACATTTAAAATATAAACAGACCAGTAGACAGCCTTGCAAAAAAATTTAAATATCATGCAAACCTTCAAACAAGAACACCAATCTTACACATTCATTGTCCTTACTACTTGAGAGGCCAGAAGTACCCTATCATTCCCTTTTTGCATCTCTAAAAAAAATGAGTGACATGAGGACTAATTCAGGTTATCTTTTGAATACCCGGAGACTAGAGGTATATTATTTTTGACAATTTTGCAGGGTCATATGAGATATTTTCCAAAGTAATGAATGAATATCTCAGAGCGTTCATCTTTTGCAATGACAGCTACTACCAAGTTTGGGGTTTTACACTCAATTTTTCTTCATTATCGAATACGGATGATACTGATACAACAAATATGCTAAAAGATAATACCTATCAAAAGGCTTGCGGCCAGTCAAGAGCTCCAACATGACAACACCAAAACTGTAAACATCACTCTTCAAGTTATACTGTCCTGACATGGCAACCTCTGGTGCATTATATCCCGTGCCATGATCTGATGCCTAGTTATTGTTTTTTATCACCAAAATCACCGAAAGGGAAAGAAATTTAATTTAACAAGCAACAAAAATACAAATGTTAGTTTCTAATTGATTATCAATGTCTAAAAATTACTTGGAATTGATCATCAGAAATGAGGTTCGCAAGGCCGGCATCAGATACATGGGGGTTGTACTCAGCATCCAATAATATATTTGAAGACTTGAAATTCTTGTGCACAACAGAAGGAGAACAAACCTCATGCAAGTACCTGTCGTATGGTTTTTGCATGACATCATTCATAAATATCCAAAAGGAAAAAATATAAAAGGATTTTCTTGCTTATGGTGTTTGTAAATGAGGCAGAAGTTTTCTCCAAAAAACAACCGGCCAGCTGTATAAATCACACAAAAAGGTATATGGTCTTCATCATGACAGATTTTGTTATCTAATTTGGTAACACAAAACAAATTGGGTAAACATTAATTTTTGTTTGACTTCACCTTTGTTTTGATAATCGAGTTGTTATCTGAAACCAACATGTAATGGCCTAGTGCTTACTTTACTAAACAGACACGAACAAAAAGAGCGCAGAATAAAAAAAAGAAAAAAAGAAGTTGCATACTCTAAAGCACGTGCAGAGCCAAGTGCAATTTTGACACGAGAGTTCCAAGAGAGAGGCTTGGTGTACTCATCAGAAATGTGAAGCAAGTCATGCAAAGACCCATTTTGGTGGAACTCATACACCAACAAGTGTTGTCCATGCTCCATGCAGTACCCCACCAACTCCGTCAGATTTGGATGACGCAGCTTTGATATCTTTGTTACCAGCTCAGCAAACTCATCAGATGCAGTATGAGGCAAGATGGCCGAGCTTAATTTCTTCACCGCCAAAACCTACACCAGGAATAATATATTGATGGCTACAATGAAATAATTGCACCATGAATGGTACCATTAAGTTAATGGGTTGATTGAGCTGTACTTGTGACTAATTGTTGATCGGGTTAAATTGTGGCTAAATGACCATTTCCTTACTTTTTATTCGCTTCAATACATTTCTAATTGCACAATATGGATATGCAAAGGAACTACTGAACAATATGGATTAAATTCAGTCTTAATTGACAAATAGTATATGTTATGATATTGGCAGATACAACCAAAATATGAATCCTTGATTGAAAGTGAATCCTACAATCTAGTACCTTTCCGTCATTGAATTGGGCCCTATAAACACGACCAAATGTGCCTTCTCCAATGAGATTATCTAAACTGAAACTATCCGTAGCAATTTGTAGGTCAGCAACAGAATAGACAGTTGCCTTTATAGAAGACATGCTTGATTTTTTGGTAACTACAGGCTTATTTGAAAATCCGTCCTCCTCGACAGCTTTGACTTTCTCAATCTTAGGTGGCGGTTTCAGACTAACAGGTGGGACCAGCTCAGTCACTTCTATTCTGTGTGGAGGCGATGATTGAAATGGCATAGGTGAAGGAGGTGAAGGCTTTGCATCTGTAAAATTGAAACAGACAATAACAGATTTTTTTTTTTTTAGGTTTGTTAGATAGATACATAGAAGCAAACTGAGTTATTCGCCAGTAATCTATGTAGCTAGTCTCTCCATACCTTTGACATCATTTGATCCAAATTTGAAAGGCTGGTGTTGTTCAAAATTCTCCTCACGAGACTGCCTTGATTTCTTTTTCTTAAAAACAAAAAATGCGGCAATTGCTCCTATGACAATAATAGCTATAATAATTCCAGCTATGCCCCCACCACCTATTCCAGAACTGCCCCCGCCACTGTTGCCAGACTTGTCATTGTTCCCATTAGAGTGCTGACCTGGACTACTCTTGCGGGGTGGTGGTGGTGGGGCTGTGTATGGTGGAGGAGGGGGTGCAGGCCCCGAGTTCCATGAGTTTCCATCAGTTCTGTGAATTAATAATTAAACACTAAATTGCACACAGATATAGGATAAAAAAATACATTTACAATGGTACTTGGTGCCAGTTTTTGCAAAGCTTAATAATCCTGTCAAAAAAAATATTTCTCATGAAAAATTCAGATATGAGATAATAATGAAATGCCAGGAGCAATTTTATTATTCATTGTTGGTTCTCACAAACCTTGGTTGTACCTTTTGTAATTGTAAAAGTACCTTCTTCTTTCAAGCTGTTTTTGCTTTACCTTGTTTTGGGGTGGTGGTGGCCTGAGGATGGGTTTTTGTTGTGGGAGGTGGTGGTGGTGGTGTGTAATTTTTATTTAGCAACCTTTGTTCCAAGTTTATTTAACCTTCACCAGATTCTTATAAATAGTCCTGTGCAACTACACCGTCTTTAGATCAGAAAACCTAATTCCATATCTACAAAACAAGTGCCCTGACTGAAAGGGAAAAATTGGACTTACGAGAGACTGTTTATTTTTTTGAGCTGATTAGGTATCCATCCTGTGAAGCGGTTGTTTGCAATGTTCCTATAACCATAAGAAATTCAATTAAATATGAATAACCATTTTCCTCATAAAAGTAATTGACTTAGTATCAGATGAAGTCTATCATGTTGATCACATTTTTACTTACAAAGTTTGGAGGGGAAGAAGAGCAAGCACATTAATGGACCCAGTAAACTGATTATTCTGTAAGTACCTGAAAGACAAAGTAGAACTATAATTAGTACAAGAGTCTACTTAGAAATATTTTATGACATAGGAAGTCCAAACTTTTACTTCCTTACAATGAATTCAAGCTAGACAGTGCACTGAAGCTTTCGGGCAGATCACCAGTAAGACCATTAAATGAGAGGTCCCTAGAAAAACAAATTAGAATTAAGATAGTTCGTGGTTCTATGAGACAAGTAAATATGAGATTTTTTTAAACAAAATAATTAGAGACACTAACAATGTAGTTAAGCTGGAGAGCTGGGAGAAATAATCACTGAGATTTCCTTGTAGCCCATTATGTCCAATATTTCTACATTCATAAGATGTTTATATATAGTCACATTGCATAAGATATGTTGTGAAAATAAATGACCAAAATAGCTCTTTCTCCTCAAAAACTTACAGGGTCTTAAGTGAGGTCATCAGGGATATTGAGTAAGGTATCTGACCACTGAATTGGTTCTGACCTAGATTTCTGAAAAGAAGAGAAACTATGTTTAGTGACAATGAAACATTAAAAAAGCAGAAAAGATATGAATGTTTGCATAGCTTACAGTGTCTGAAGATTAGGAGGCAAGTTGTAAGGTATCTGACTTCCAATGTTATTGTTGCTCAAATCACTGGATCAAAACTTCATTTATTAAACCTTTTTATAGTTACAACTTACAAAAAATCAAATGTAACTGGCATAAAAAGAAAAAAGAAAAAGTGTTTTGTTGATCTTACAGCTCAGTCAGTGAAGTCATTTTATCCATATTATAGCCCAGACTTCCAGAGAGCCCCAGCCCATTCAATTTTCTGATGATAATTATACAAAAAGCGCAAATTACAATAATAAAAATGTCGCGTGACAACAATTTGTATTGAGAAAAGGTAGTTTGGTAAAAGGTGTATGATTTAATTAACAGAAATTCAGATGCAAAAACAAAAGTATAGAAGTAAACTAAAATTGGATCACTAGAGTACAATGAAGATCACCTAATATATAATTTGCTAAATCTATGTAGTTTTGGTGATATCAACAAACTTTTGCTTGGTAGAAGGTATTGCTTAATGAAACTAAACCTAGTAAAGGTACAAACAAACAAGTAAATAATAAAAACTAACATGGAAGTGACTTTTGAGCCTGAACAGGTAACACCATGCCACGATTGGCCACATGGGTCACCAGCATTTCCGGTCCAGCCTTGTAGCTGAGACGGTGAATTGAAGCTTTGGAATAATACATTCAGTGCCAATACTGCATTTGGTAAATTAAGTTGTCCAAAAAAAAGATTAGTACCAATTCAGAAAGATCAATAACTTTAAAGTTGCTAAAGGGAATTAATGTTTGAGAAAAAATAGTATAAACTTCCCAGAAGGAAGCGATACCAATTGACTCTGGATTCCTCCTATTTCTTTTCTTTATATTGTTGAAGTAAGATTTGATTTGGAAAAAAGGTTATTATGGAATACTCAAGTAGATCTATTTCAAGGGAACCCAATTTTTATTCCCTTATTTAGAAGACTGGGACCTGTTCAAAAAATCTAATCTGTTGAGCTTCTCTGATATTGCAATGCCTGCCCAAAACTTTATGCCAGCTTTTTAGTAAAATTTTAAAATAAGCAAAATAAAAAAAAAATGAAACAGCTAAGCCCCATAAAAAGAAACAAAAAAAATTATTTTGGGAACTCGTCTAGTTCAATCAAGTCAAAACACAGTGAGCAGACGGACAGTACCAAATGCAGAATATAATCCCAAAAAGAAAAAAAAATGCAGAGAAAAAATTGACTAGTGGTTTCATGCAAGTGCTTGCTCAGGTTAGTATTCCCATTCCTATCCAGTCACATATTTCCTCTTCAAAATCAAGTTCAGAAATTTCCGACGAAAAGATAGTAAATTAAAAGTCACTCACCGTCATTCTGATCCGTATTGGCATTGCAAGAGAAAGGATTCAACAACAAAATGCAACCGAAAAGAAACAATTTTGTAGTTTCCATCTCTACTATTCTCTCTCTTTTTCTCCTCTCTTTCCCCATTTCTCTCTCTCTTTTCTCTCTTTCTCTCTCTTCTCTCTCTCTCGCTCTGGTTATAAAAGAGGTCGCACCATGTGTCGGGAATTAATAATTTATTATTCCTTCTGTTAAAATGGAGAAATATTAAATATATGAAGAAAATAGTTGTTTTTCAATTATTTTTTTCTCAAGCTCTACCTGTGAAACGAATGAGAGAGACTGAGAGACCGAATGCTAGCTGGCACTAGGACCAAGAGAGAGAAAGTAAAGAAGAATACAAAAGTACACAAGCTAGACTGCATAAAAAATGAGATAATTTTTTTTGGTTGGGTTAAAAGTTAAAAAAGGCTTATAAAATATATAAAATTATAAATAAAAAAGTTACTCTTTTCATTTTCAAACAAGAGTAGAACTGTATTCCTCAAAAAAGAGTAGAACTGTAGAAGCAATAAAATACGGGTTGATTAGGAGGGAGGTCCCACCACCCGACAGAACAAGTATCCTCTTCAATATGTGTAAAAGATTCCCTTCACTTTACGGTTCGAGATTTACTCTCATCCGCTTTGAGATTCGGGGTAGCGCAGGGGCAGTATTATTGGGCTTTGAGATTCGTGCAAAGTTAAAAAGAACGATTCAGATCCACTAATTCTAAAATATTCCTTTTTACGGTACCGGGGAGGATGTGAATTCCCACCCGACAGACCATGGAATGTCAGGCCCCACTTTCTATTGATTAATATATAACTCCAATTTGAATCAACTGGAGAAGCTTTTTACATTCACTTTGACCGTCTGGAAGTTCTTATGTGGCCCACTATTTCCGAACTCATTTGTTGCTCAGGGAATAAAATGTGTGCATTCGGTTTTGAACATTTTTTAGGCAAAGAGATATACTAGCGATGAGATAGGAGTAGGTCCGATGGGCATCGGACCTACATTTAGGTTCAATTAGCTCTAGGATCGTACGATTAGCATCAAGATCTATGCGCACTGAAAGTGATACAGACTTGCATGGATTTAAATACGGAGCACACGAATGTTGATGCATATCGAATGGTCATCACACCCATCGAACCAAGGTAGGTCCGATGGGTATCGGACCTACTCTGATTCCATTAGCGATACATATTTAATAATCATGAAAACTGAAAAATATTATTTAAAATAGAAAGGTAAAAAATAAAGTTATGTTCTTTACTATACAATACAAGTTGTTTATCAAAATTTGATGTAATTTGAAAATAATTTGATTACCAAGAAGTGATGATGAGAACTAAACTATAATATTTTTCAAATGGTACGATAAAAAAACCAGTCAATTATTAAATTACATAAAGTTTCATACGAGGACTATTTAAATTATAGAGAATTGTATCTCTAATTTCACTTTTTATCTAATAATCATTTGTTCAGTTGTTGAAGTTATCATATGCTTGTTTTAATATAACATATCACATTATTTAGATAACATGTAAAATAACGTATATATTTGATTCACAAAATTTTCAAATGCGGTGAGACGGTAATAATTTCTTTATTATGTAGCTGCCCTTCTCACAAATTATTTGTCTCCATTCATAGTTCTAAATGATATAGAGAGCTCCGTATTTATTTTACTACGAGAATTATATACAGTGTTTGAAATTTTGAACACATGCAGTTTAGCTGCATAATACGCTTCACCAAGGTCCGCCACGGAAAATTCATAGTCTACCCTTCATCAGCCAATCTATCCTAGAATCCTTTCTAAGCTGTGTTGCGACAAAAACAACAGAGTATGGGGAGTAGACAAATTTTCGGGGCTATATATTTAATTTGATCACTAGTGGGGACCGTTTTGTATTGCGCAGTAATTTTCTTTCTTTTCCATCTTTTTTAATTATTTTTCTGGTCAAAGCCCGTAGGTACGCAGTCATTTTTGTTGCTCCCAGGCTCCCAGCTGCGAACCAGCTATGTGATATCGCTGCACGCGATCACATTGCTTGTTGAAGCATGCAATCAGATATAACCAGTGTTGTAAAATATAACCATGTAAAAAAAATTCAATGAAAATTAAGCTCAGCAATAGATTTGAGAAGCGTAAAAGGGGGAAAAAAGAAAAAGCAGGGTGTAAACAGTAAAAGAGCCTAAAAAGCGAAGGGATAATAATAAAATTCACGAGAATCACGGGGTTCGCATAGGAAAGTGCACAATAGGCCTCTTTAGGGATTGAGAACGGGCCCACAGAATGGGGCACTCGCTCAGTTTATATATTACTAACTTTTTCTTTTTCTTTTTGTTCTTTTGAATTTCCAAATTTGCAATCAGTTGGTGCTCCGTTGTGGGGATTATATTAGTTTTATGTTATCATTAATTAATTATCATATTACATAGATAATGTAGGATGGTAGAGAAGAGAGGTGATTGATGGAATAATTAGGGGAGAGTGGATGGAAGGTGGAATAAGCATTATTATGTTAAAATTAAATTAACACGATAGCTCGGATATCTTGTTGCTGCGACAAAGTTCAAAGTCTTGTTCCGGGTTTAACCGTTGGGAGCCAAATAATACTGACTAAAGCAACTCACGACACAAATCGCTACGATTTTGATGCCACAGAAGACAGCTTCAAATGAGGTGGCCAGGGCCAGCAGACGCGGTTTGTTTATAGGATGAGCCAATATTTATCACGCGGTGCGGATTGATGCAATGCTAATGTCAATGGCAGGTTGGTTCGTTCTTCTTTTCTTTTTTCTTTTTTTTATTTTTCTTTTCTTCGTTCCATGGTTTGTTAGATTGTTGATATGATTGGAAGGTGGATTCCATTAACGATATGATAATGATGCATATTCCTTTTTAATATTTACGAAGAGATTTCGAATGCGTTTATTTATGTTTTCGCATCAATTGATTAATTGTACTTCATGAAAAATCAATTGAGAAATGTAAATTTGTTTTTATTGTAAACATCTTGATACTCAATGAACAATAAAAAAATAGTACTATTTTATTGGATGGTCGAAATATCGTTACTAATTATTGCTTTTGGGACTCACGAAACCGAAATCAAAATGCAAAAACAAAAAGTGTAGACATATAGTTTTTGATAAAAGCATCTACATCCCTGCAACTCAAATGAGTTTCTAAATATCTGTAAACTACTTTTTAAAAATTAAAATCTCTGAAATTTCTAATTTTCACATTTCTGAAATTAATTTTAGAGTTTCTATTAAACCACGTCAGCAATAAATTAAAAAAAAAAAATAATTTAAGCCAATCATTTGATCAACATGGAGTTTATAAACAGTTTCTTAAACTGAATTAGAAACTACCACATCAGATTAGAAATTTTAAGAGCATCTACATCCCAGCAACTCAAATGAGTTTCTAAATAGCTGTTAATCAATTTTTAGAAATTTCTAACTCTCACATCTCTGAAATTAATTTTATAATTTCTATTAAACCACACCAGTAACAAATTAGAAAGAAAAAATTATTTTGAGTCAATTATTTGGTCAGCATAGAATTTATAAACAGTTTCTTAATAAAAAAACTTTACTGCATAGTTTCTAAATAAGAAACTCTCCCACATCCCTGAAACTAGATTAGAAACTGTCACATCAGATTAAAAACTCTAATAGTACCAGATATATAGATGCTCTAATAGTACCATGGATGTAGATGCTCTAAGAGCCCAGATAATTTTTTGTCAGATCACACCTCATTCAAATAATTTGATCAAAGATGGGCTAAACCTAAGACTGCACGAGCTGACAATCAAAAACTAAAAAGGTATTTACAGAAAAATGCACATGCAGACAACATCAAAACGATACATTTTCATTTTTTTCCCCTGACAGGATATAGTGTCAAAAAATTTACGGTCAGGTTTGGTGTCAATAATTAAATTGAGAAAATCTATTTTGGATCTAAATAATAAAAAAAAAAGTCAGAGTGAGGCTATTTTACTATGCACAGCGCATGTCGACCTGCGCTATCAACTCAAATTTTCGGTTTGAAAGTCCTAACGATTGATTCGAACCGTTGAACAAGGTCTCTGTATGAATATGTACTTGTAAACTAAATTTTATATTGTTTATAATATTTTACTAATTTTTATGGGTGCATTTGGATGGAGGAGTGGATTAGTGAGAATAGTCAGCTAACTTAAAAATTGAGGATGCATTTGGATGCGTTCAGATGGATGAAGAATAGTCACTAACTTGGGTTAGCACTATTGCGAACTACTATTCTCCATTTGACTGTATTTGGATTAGCAAATATGAACTAATTTTTGTTTGTCTTTTGTGGGTTAGCTCCATTCTCAATTTTGGAATTAACTCACTATTCTCACTGACTCGCTATATGGGATGGGTAGAAAATTACTTGATCTGAAAATTCTGAACCAACCGCAAATAGTGATTTTCCACCCATCCATAAAAATAGTAAAAAAAACTATAAAAAAAATATAAAATTTAGTTTACGAGTACATATTAGTAGGGAGACTATTGTGAACCGTTTGGATCAACCGTTAGGATTTTAAAAAATAAAAATATTGATCCATAGTACGAACTAATCCGCGCTATGCGTAATTCCATAGCCTCACTCAAAAAGTTATTTGGACATCTTTTTAACATTAATATAATGTTCTCAAGCTCACTAAGTTTTTTTATGAGGTTAAATATTCTTAAGCTCACCAAGTTTTTTGATGATCTTTACTCCAATATTTTAATGGATTAATTTCAAACGACGAATCTAAATTGGTAAAGCAACTACTTGAATGATGCGTTTACATGTAAAATGTATAATTTTTCGAATTGATTTAATATAAATCAAGGGATCAAAATTTTATGACAAATGAATGCATTAAAATTATCTTCTAACCTTCTTACTTTTTACCCATTAACTTTATACTAAATCAATTCGAAATTTTGAAAATTTTATGTGTAAATATATCACTCATGAAGTAGATTGGCTTGAAAGATTTGGATTCATATTTGAAATTAAGCTGATAAATTCTGAAGTTGAGCTTATATATTAAGAGGCTCGATAAATATAAGAACACCCTAGCTCTGCTTATAGGACTACTTATAATGGATCATACACTGTCTGTAAATCAATAGATTAAATTTTTCAATTTTTTCGCCCTTTAATGGCTGTTGATTTGAACTTAAAATACCAGTTTTTTAGGGTTTAAATACCATTTTTTATATGAATGTAATTGAGTTAAGAGTAAAATACATCAATTACCACTATTTTAACGGAATTGGCTACGGTGCTACGCGTAGCATAAAGGGCCTCCGTGCTACGGCTCAATATTTGAGTTTTCAAAATCCTAACAGTCAATCCGAACCGTTCAACGTGATCTCCATATGAATATGTACTTGCAAACCAAATTTTACATTTTTTTAAATTTTTTTACTTTTTTTTAGATAGGTAGAAAATCACTTGATCTGAATGGTACATAAATTTTCAGATCAAGTGATTTTCTACCTATCTAAAAAAATAGTAAAAAAATTCTAAAAAATGTAAAATTTGATTTGCAAGTACATATTCATATGAAGATCACGTTGAATGGTTCGGATCGACCGTTAGAATTTTGAAAACTCAAATATTAAGTCGTAGCACGGAGGCCCTCGATGCTACGCGTAGCACCGTAGCCAATTCCCTATTTTAACATAGAAAACTATTGATATTGTATTCTCTCTCTTGGCATAAAGTGTATTTCCTTTCTTAATAATTTCCAAATGGTATATAGGAGTTCCGTACATCAATTCAAGCTTTCCAGCTCTACATGAAACATGTCACGAGAAATAGTTAAAGAATAAAAAGCTGGTTGTCTTATCTGAATTGTGGGGTCAAAAGTGACACTGTACCTCATTTCGGACTGCATGGTAGGTTGCTAAACAAACTTATTTGTTATTAGCTAACAAAACATAAAACAATGACTTAACATGATAATAATGCTTAATTAGAAAACAACCCACTTTGCATTACTTGCACGTTTCAACACAAGAAAGAAAAATCAAATAAAATGTGAAAGCAAGAGAGATATGACACTCAGGTCAGATCTGATTTTGACAGGTTCTTGTGCAAGCAAGTTATATATATTACTATAAAAAACAGGTATTTTTCGCGAGAATAAAAAGTGACTTTTCACGACGAAGTATCGTCATAAACGTGCTTTTTCTATTTGCGACGGTACTTTTCGCGACGAAGTCCCGTCATAAATGCGTTTTTTCTCTCGCGAAAAGTGCCTACTTTGTTGTTGTATATATGTATTGATTTTTTTTTAGTTTGTATTTTATAATTAACCATGCTTAGCTTCAAAGATCTGAATACTTAGCATCTACGTACCCGTGCTATAATATATAGTGTTCACGCATATTTCATTAAAAAAATAATAATAATAAACAGAAGGAAGATTTCAAATTTAGGTGGTATTTTACACTGCTTCGCTTCCTTTTGCCGACGTGAATGTGACTTTTTTATTGACGTAAATAGTAGCATCTGCATTTCGTTATTTTAAATAGAAAAAATAAATGACCGATTTGATTGATATAAATTGAAATTTTAATAACTTATAGAAGAATAATAAAATTCAGTAAAATTTATAGAAAAAAGAAAGACAACAAGCTCCATGAATTTTGCTTCTTGTTTGATACGAGAAATACGAAGTGCTTGTTCGACAAAATGATGAAATAGAGAAAAAGTTGAATTAAAAATATATATACTTCTATTCTGCATTATTCTAATCTTGTTAAGTTAAAATAAAGAACATAGAGAAATGAATCAATTTCATCATTCCAAAAAGATCAATTAAATTTTGTTATTTCACCTTTCCGTGGAAAAAAAAAATTGACTCATGATGAAATAGATGAGAACTAAACTACAAATGATAGAATTTGATTGTCAGGTTTGCAAATTATAGTTGCACAACTCACAAGCTAGTTGCGCAGTTATAATCTATGCAATCAACATTTTTTTTTTACAACTGCAACTTCAATTTGAATTCAATGTTATCTGTTAACTGTTGAAAAAATGTGCTAGCAAGATATAAAAATAAATTGACGACCAATATTACAAAATTTAAGTACAAATAACTAATATTCTAAAATTGAGTATCAATATTACAAAAATTAGACAAAGTTACTAGGTTGCGCAACCCTAAAATTAAGTATTGTTATTCATCAGGAACTTGAACTGAAGTTTTGAGGTCTTAAATGATATTTTTTGCAATTCTGATTTTTTTCGGTTTCCTTGGGTTTATGCTCAGTACACCACGCCCTCCGTTTCTTTGTGAGTTTTCCGAATTATGATCAAACGCTCAAATCAGAGTTTTCTACCAAAAGTTATGGTTGTTTAAAGTTTGCAAAAACAACGCATCAACATATTATTGCGAAAACATCAATGACATAATGATGTCTTATAGCTTAGTTAAACCCGACAGCAGTGCATTGATATTTCATTACAAAAATATCGGTGACGCACTGATACTTTGTACACTTTTTGAACATTCCGTAAAGAAAAAAAAAGATTGGTTGTGCATATTATAGTTACGCAACTAACATATTGGTTGCGCATCAATAATTTACAGACATGATAAATATAAAAATTCTCAAAAACAGTGGCTAATGTTTATTTTTTTTAAGATGGTAAAAGGAAAAAAAATTCCGGATGTATCTAGTATCTAAGGTCATGTTTGGTTGTGGAGTAAAGTTAATGAGGATTAAATGACTTACTCCATCTTACTCCACATATTTTACACCTTGTTTGGTAGTATAACTCATAGCTTAAATTAATCCGCCTAGAGGAGTAAAGTGTTGGAAACTGAGCCTCTTCCTATGATAGTGGGCCCTACAGGTGGAGTAAGTGTGGAGTAAGTTAATCCACCTGAAATGGTGGAGTAACTTACTCCGGATTAACTCACCGCTTACTCCACCTTACTCCTCTTCTTTTACTTCTCGTTTGGCTACCTAAGTGTGGAGTAAGGGGTTTACTCCACCTCTTACTCCACAACCAAACATGGCCTAAAAGAGGAGTCTTAATTCTTTATTTCAATCGGTTTCGTTTACACTTTATTGACAAAGGTTCCTCGCAACTTTTGCTATTTGCATGACAAATTTTTGTTGCTATTAGCACCTCGTCTGAGTGAATTTAGAATCCTTTAAGAAAAATAGAATTGTTCAATTTTGTTGGACACTCTAAATAAACCCTCCATATTTATTTTCACACCTTACATGGCTATAAAAACTATTATGATTTGACACCGTGCCACTGAAACATATCAAGTTATAACGACACATGCCAAGAAGGATGAGCACAAGTCTCTTTCAATCCAAATCAAATCAAAGAGATATTGCAATTGCACCACCTAATCTCTAACAAAGACATGCATTACCATTTAAGCCTATGCTCCGAATAAAGAGTTAGTTCTACTATCTCCTTCCATTTTAAAAAAGCTCCTGGCATCGAAAGAGACGCATTTATTGATAATTTATTTAAGCTAAGCAGAGCTCTCTTCCCTACTTTTTATTGATTACCACTCAAGTTAAGATGTCTTTAATTAATGCGCCTGAGGTTCTCATGTAGACAACCAAACTTCATTATGTGCAAATGGAATAATAAAGTACAGTACATCACGGGCAATATACACTATCTTGTTTTTGCAAATTTGCAATGACATAATATAATTGTTATCGATCTGAATAATTTGATAAAAATTTAACCATATGAATTCAGCATCGGAGTCAGGCTTATAAACTATGAGAATCAATCATATAAAATTTTCATGCTAATAATGGAGATCAATTCTACAGTGTTAATAATATTTTACTCTAAATTATATAGAAAATCATATATAAAAATATAATTTTTTTTTAAAACAATAGAAATCAATTGACCTCATTCATATTGAATGGATCCTCCCCAGTTTGAATCGATGCACTTAAATTTTGAATTGTTCAATTTTTTCCAAATAATATTCTTTCTTTTTGAAATATGTCAGCACAGATTAGTAATGGAAAAGGTTATACAATACACTTAAACGGGGTAGGTAAAAGTCCGAGTAGGTTAAATGCTTACATCATGCGCTTTAGGCCCTTTACACATCAAATTCAAAGATTAAGTCTTATATTCTAGGAAAAGAAAGCATTTTTTTCCAATTAGTATGATAGCATAGTTGTATTAATAACAGAAGGCACGATGACAATGTGTGACAATGTGCCACATAATTTCTTTATTAAAATTGGCGTGATTTTGAAAGGTGACAAACTCGCTGTAATTTATTTTTCTGAGTCAGGTCGGTGTCATTTATGGATTAGGCCTGTACTTGTTTTTCTTAATGGGCCCAAGCCCAATTTTACTTGGGCTATTGTTCGACATTATATTTTATAGAACCAGAATTTCAGTTATATAAACGAAGCATCAGTTCGTGGGCTCTAAAACCTAAGCTTGGCCCAAGTGTATTATATATAAATTCGTCAAATTTAGGAACAATTCTAAAAGAAATACGAATGTACTACAAATATTATTCGGAAACACGAGTGAGGCTATGGTGCTATGCATAGTACACATGCCTAGTGTACTACGGCTCAATATGGTACTTTTTAAAATCCTAACGGTCGATCCGACCGTTCAATGTGATAATGATATGAATATGTACTTGCAAACTAAATTTTACATTTTTTCAAATTTTTTTACTATTTTTTTAGATAGGTAGAAAAATCAGTGTTTTTTGAAAATTCTGGACCATCAAAATTCTACCTATCTAAAAAAATAGTAAAAAAATTCGAAAAAATGTAAAATTTAGTTTGCAAGTACATATTCATATAATTATCACATTGAACGGTCGGATCGACCGTTAGGATTTTAAAAAGTACCATATTGAGCCGTAGTACACTAGCCATCCGTGCTATGCATAGCACCATAGCCTCACTCCGGAAACACTATTACCAGAGAAGAGTTCTTAATGCTTTGTGCTAGGTTTTATGGTATGTTTTAGCAAAGAGAAAAGTGTAGGTCCAATAGAAATCAGACGTACTTTTGAATCCGATGGGTATCGGAACCGTTGATGCACTTTAAGATTTGAGCACACAAATTCGGACCGCTTTGGTGCTCATTGGATTCAAAAGTACATCTGAAGACTTGCTATGTGTTTTTTAGCAAAATCTAAATTCCTGCAACATCAACTTCAAAAAGGATTAGCCTAAGGAATTCGTATCCTCTACATTAACTCAAAAGGGAATCTTTTGAGTTAATTCATCTCGACCATCTTATATGTTTTAAGATTCGTGCAGACTGGATCCGCACTGATATTAAAGAGTCTCCTATGTTATAGATAGAAGCCGGATTAGTTCCGTTTAAAATTAGACGGTTGAAATTCATTAACTCAAAATATTATCTTTTGATTGAATGCAGAGAGGATACGCATTCTAGCCTAAGGGGGTTTATGAGACCCCCAAAAAAAAAAAAAAAGGATTGCAAACATTGACAAAACAAACTACAAATTAATCAGTTGTACTGAAGTCCTAATCATACATCTAACAGAGAATTCCTTGGCCTAAAAGGAAAGCAAAAATGAAATAGATTGTAAGATTATGAAGAATACACTTTAAGTAACCATATAAATGGGTCCAAATGCTTCTCTTCTCAAAGTATAGTGCCCTAATTTCTCTAATTGAATGTAAGGCACCTCGATTTGTTCTTCTTTTGCGGGATTAAAACAACGGACAAGAGGTCCAGATGCTGTTTTTCTGATTGCTTCATGGATGGAAGCCAACTTGCATGCAACTCCAGTTGCAGGACCAAGTCTGGGACAACGCTTTGATTTCCATGTAAAGCTATATGATATATGTTTCTTTTTTGATGATGTCTTGGATTGCTTGGTGAACTTGCTCAAAAAGGAGAAATATTTTATCCATGATTTCTTCTTTGTGGTAAATTTTGGTCGATTTGTATTTGAATTATTCTCAGATAAATATGGAGACAGCTTTAGTAAACTGTCTGCTTCTTCATGATATTGTTGTGCTTCCTGTAGGAACAGAAAGATTTAGAAAAACAAAAGAATAACATGTATATTAAATTTGAAAAGTTTACTTAATCAATATTAAGGGATTTCGCCCAATATAAAAGAAGATAGAGTATTTTCTCTGAAATTGTTGGAGAAATTTGCAAAAATAAAATCAATTTTGTATACAAATAAAAAAAACAAAGGCTAAATGAACGGGAAGTCGAATTCCGATATTCTTCAAAAAGGGTTATGCTAATTTGAGTTATGAAAGAGAGCCTTATAAACCAAAAAAAAAGATTCAAATTTACATACCTCTGACAAATCCAATCTCAAATTCAAATAATTCTCTTTCCCTTTCAAATTGGAATCCTCATATCCATTATAGGCAGAAAAGCTCATTATCTCCACAAGTTTTCTCTCCAGGAAAAGTTCTTCTTTCTCTGTACCTGAACAGATGCAAAGCTGTGATAAACATCAAGAGCCAACAACCAAATTAATTCATTACCAAAGGTGGTCCATAATAATTAATTCTCAGAAAATCCAAATATGGGAATTTGAATAAAAGTAATAAATGATAAAGTTGCTACAAACCAGAACAACAAACAAAGATGAAGAACAGTTCATACAATTTAAGTAGCCGATTACTGCCTCGCTTGTCTCACAAAACTTTTACACTTATAAGACCCCAAAAACATGAAAAGAGGATTCATTTTTGTTCGTAGAAAGAAGTTGGAAAAAGGTGCGATCTCATATTCCCATGGCGATTAATGTGTACGTAGTTGATAGTGATGTGCAAAATGCTCCAGTAGTGCCCAAAAAGAAGAGAAGATAAGATGAAAAAGATGAAGAATAAAGAATGGAATTTTTAGGGAAAGCCTGAAAGTAGCTGAGTCAGCTAACTATAGTAAAAGTGTAAAACCATATTTTTCTGTGCTGGGACGGGTCCGACTCTGCTGCTTTTCTGATAGAAAAGCGGATCTAATTATTCAAATTTGTCGAGATTTGTGCATGAATTTTTTTTTATATCGAGATACGTGAAATATAAAATTTTGAATAGTGAGATGCAGATAAGCAGAACCCTGCTTTTCTATCGGAAAAGCAGCGGAGTCCATTCCACTAGGATGACACATAAAAGTAGTAGGTAGCAATCGTGAATTATGTATGTATAGATAATCCAATTTAGAAAGGTTTTTTTTGAAGTTGTTGCGATTGTTTATTGTTGGAATTATAAATGGCGGAAACTAATTGATGAGGTATCCGTTAGACATATTTTGATCATTTTGAAAGGATTGGATTAACTGAATTTTTTTAGTTACCATTTAAAAAAAAAAATAGATGGAGTTAATATAGTTTTGGAAAAAAATATATATATATCTACACACTCTCACTCTCAAGAAGTGGCACGCATATAATACCGCTTTAAAATTGTCAAATCACCACTACTTGTCAAACGCACAAAATTTATAAGTCAATTAATGAATTTCTAATATGGAATTTTCGTCATATTAAATTCAATATTTGCACAAGAAAATCGCGATCCATTTCATTGTACCTTCGTTATTTTTCAGTGGTCCAAAATTGTCTAAAAACAATAATTTTGTAAAATACTTAATAAATAACAAAAAAAATTAAAAATATATGTAAAATTTGATTTCCAAACACATTTTAATATAGAGATCATATTGAACGGTATGAATCGATTGTTTGGACTTTAAAATTCGCAAAATCAAATTGCTATAAGATGTTGTAATTTATAAATGTTATAAATGAATCCCTCCTCTTGTTTCTGTTTAATTAAATCCATATGGATATTATGTTTAATTTAGCGACAGATTTATAATTGGATCATGATCGGGTCCATGGTCTATCCACTATGGATAGTTTGACAGATCTCCGTATAAGTCGTCGAGTCCGGATGAGATCCTCTAGGTAACTCAAATTTTGAGTTAGATTCGGATTGTCTGATTAGAATTCTAACCAATTCAATATAAGATGAAATGTAGAATTTTTTTTAATAGTTGTGTCAAAGCAAATGAGGAGGTTTGGATCTAAACTTAAAATTTAAGTTACCTTAGGAAAAAATTTTTATTTAAAAATTATATAAAAGTAATAAACGATATTAGATGAAGAGGAGATGACTCTATTTTTAAAAACTTTAATAACTCAAAATTTGAAACTTAAAAATTAAAATAAAACCGTTAGATATGATCTACATCATCTTATCTATGCACATGTAAAAAATTACAATATTTCAACTTTGTTTGGTTGTAATCAAGAACTTGTAAAAAATGTACTAATGTGGATAATTTCTAGACGTTGATTTTTCAACTGATTGATTCACATAAAAATAAAATTAAAATGTGATAATTTTTTATAAGCACTGAGAGAAAATAACATAGATCACATCTAACGGTTTTATTTTGACGTTTATGATTTAAATTTTGAGTTATTAAAGTTTTTAAAAATGGAGGCATGATGGAGGCATAAAAAATGAAGACATTTAAACACTCTTCTAAAATAAATTACATTCATATTTTAATTTCATAAAAGAAAGTGACTCTTTTTTTTTGTTCTCTTAAAATTTAGAACCGAAAAAAAAAAAATTGGTTCCTTTTGAATTCTCTGTGTTGTTTGCATAATAGACATTATGCTCCTTAGAGGAACCGAAAAAAATCAATTTCTTCTATAAAATCAAAATATAGAATCAATTCATTTAATATAATATATTATTTTTATATAATTTCTAAAAAAAATTGTGTAATATGAATTCATAGGTCGTCACTCGTCTGCATTTAAAAAGAAAGGGAACATGTAATAGGACAAGGCTCAATGTAAAGAACAGACTGTCAGTACTCAGTAGTCAGTACTCAGCGACCAAGTTTGAAAATTGTTTCTTTTTTTTTTTTTGAAAAAGACTATTGTAAAAAAAAAAAAATCCTTGTACTTTCTTTTTATAGTTCTTTCAGGGCGTTATTTTCTGTGGAACAAATTTGCACAAAATCGTGGGAGAAGAATTGTTGATTAATTGTTCGTCACATGTTTATTGAGTAAAGATTACACAGTACTAAGCACCTTATTTGTTTATTTATTTTTGGCTGCGCGGTCCAGTGAATAAACAAAAGACAATCACATCATGCGAATTATCACATCCGCAATGCACAAATTATAATCAATACACATGAGAGAACTAATAACGACATAACCACGTAACTAATTATGTGATTAATTTCTTTCACTAACTGCCACGGTCCATTGCGATAGCTTTTCAGAATACCTAGAAAGAAGCAAGGACAAAATCATGTGGTGAGATAGATACATGTGCTAAACCGGCTGAAATCACGGGTACAGTAACATGACCTGTTTTAAAAATTCTAATTGATTGTATTATATAACATGACCGAGGCTATGTTAGTGTGCATAGTGCATATTGGTTTGCATTATGAATTTAAATTTTTGATACACCTGTAAAGTTATTCTTAATGTTTTCCTTGTCTATGTATTTACCTCCAACAAAATTGACCTTTACAGTATTAGTTTATCCAATTTTTCTAATGTGCAAATATGAAATTTTTTAGTGGTGTTTTTACTGTTTATCTAATTTGAAATGCTGAGTTAGTGTCTGGTGAACCTGTTGAAGTGGAGGGAATAGTAGGTTTGGTATGTACTTTTTCTCTTCTTTGTATGAATGTTTCACTTAGATCTTTGATTATTAATTATTTTTACTTAGGTGTACAAGATTCTTTATTTGTTCAATTTGTTCAGTTATAGAATTTTGAAGAGAAAGAAATTTACATAATCTATCTAATAAGTTTACAGGATCTATACAATATTTACATGATCTATCTTATAGGTTTATATGATGAGGTTTATACAATATTGTATAAGATCTATGTAATAGGTTTACATGATATACACAATAATTTACATGGTCTATGTAATATTTTTAGTTCTTTATTTTACATATTTGGATTGAGTCATGCAGATTGTTGAGTTAGTATTCCAGCTGATGCAATTATTTACAATATTTTTGCAATTGTTTTACAGGATTCTTGCACTAGTTTTACATGATTCTTGAACTAGTTTTACAGGATTCTTGCAATTATTTTACATGATTCTTGAATTAGTTTTACAAGATTCTTGCATTTGTTTTACAGGATTTTTGTTTTACATGATTCTTGCAATTATTTTACAGGATTATTGAACTAGTTTTACAAGATTCTTGTAATTGTTTTATAGGATTCTTGCAATTATTTTACAAAAAAACTTAAACTAGTTTTACATGATTCTTGCAATTGTTTTACATGATTCTTGAACTAGTTTTACATGATTTTTCAGTGTTCTAAATAGCGCGCTATAGCATTTTTGGACCCCAAATGCTACGCTATGACATCAAAATGCGCTACGGCCGCTACAGCGCTATAGCGGCCGCTACAGCGCTATAGCGGTCCGCTATTTGTGCTATACAATATGAGTTTTTTTTAAAGCAATTTATATGGGTTTTAAATAAAGATAAAAAAAATCTCAAACCGAAATTGAATTTGTTGCTACTTGCTACAGATAAATCAATTTGAAATTGGGAATAGAAATTGAAATTTGAATAGAAAAAAAGTCCAAATCGAAATTAAAATTTGAATAGAAAAAAAAATAGATTATGTCGTGAATCATGATGCTTAAGATATTTTTAATAGGAAAAATTGATAGTTTATGATATTACTATGGATATTTTGAACCGCAATTTGGACTTTGTACGGGTTCAATATGAATATTATAATTTCTTAATTACTTTGGTGTTATTTATTGTTCTATGAGACTTTAAATAATGTTGATATTTAGTACAAATATTGAATATACGAAATGTAAAAAAAAACACTATTTGGAATAGCTTCCGTTATAACGACACTATTCGTTATAGCTTTTTTTTTAGCCTTTCCGCTACGACACTATAAACGCTATTTAGAACCTTGGGATTTTTGCAATTATTTTATATAATTCTTGCAATTGTTTTACATGATTTAGTTATTGAAAGCTTTATTAATTGTTGATTTGAAATTTTATTTCAGCTAAACAAACTTAGAGTCAAGTTCATCCTATTTTTGAAAATTGCTCAAAGCAGGGACCTAAATCAATGGATTGCGCGATATTTCTTCTGCGCTACGTGTACAATATGATCACCAAGACTCCAATTTCTTTCAGCCAGGTAACTTTTTTAATTCTTTGTAAGTTTATGATGTAAAGTTTCTTTTTATTATATTATTGAAGTTTGATTTATTTTACAATTTATAACCTTGTTTATTTTTTTGCAGGAGGAACGTCTTGTTCTATTGATGAGACTTTTGTCTCATTCTAATAATGTGCATTAGAGGGTTCTTAAGTAACATTTTTTAGAGATATTTGCATGTCAGTTGTGTTTATGTATTTGTTTTAGTGATGTAATATGTGTTTGTTGAACAATATATTTTTGTGAAACAGTATGTATATGCTTGTATCAGTATGTTGGTGAGAAACAGTGTGTTGGTGAACAGTAAGATGGTTAGAACAGTGACATTTATGTTGTTTTATAGTATACATATTTTGGTTTTACATTGTGCATATTGTGTTTTACATGATCTAGATGTAGAAATAAAAAATAAAAATTTTGAAAAAAAAATTGCAGTATTAACCGTGTTATTTACAAATATCCTTCATATTATTTTATAGTATCCATCTTGTTGTTCTACAATATTATTCTTGTTGTTTTACAATATCTTATATCTATTTTGTTGTTTTATAGAATCTAGATATAGATATAAAAAATTAAATTTTGAAAAAAATAACTTTTGAATTTTTTTTAATTTTACAATATTCTTTACTACGTTTTATTTACATGATTCAAAAAGATAGTTTACAGTGTTTAAAGTGGTTCCGAATTAGTTGCAAAGTTGTTAGAGAATTTCTTGAAGTGGTCCTGGCAAAAGTACTGCAAGTTGTGCAAGTGGCCCTGGTCAAAACAGTTAGCAACTAACTTGAAACCACTTTCAAAAGTTGTTACTTGTGAGAACTTTTGGTTCCTTATTTTACAAGATTTGATATTAAGATTTACATGATACAGTATTGTAGTTTACAGAATTCAGTGACATTTTATGACAGTTAGGTTTGGGTAAAAACTGGATACAGATGCTTAGATACAATTCGCTTCCATAATATAAACATATCTCTTGTCAGCCTGATGACGTGGACCTATTGATAGTAATTATTTTATCAGAATAAGTTTGGAGCTCACCTATTCAACCTGGAATTCTTAAGAAATCTTGTTTCATCAAAGTCTAGTGCTCAAATCTAAGGGCTTTTCCTCTAAAAAGAACAAAAAGTTTAGTGCTCAAAGTCTTTCCCTTAAAATTCAACAGTGGAGAGATGGGCTGGGACGCGTTAAACACTGTTGAGAATGTGACTTGCTAAACCTGTCCTATACGGCAATAAACAATAAACCAACCTGTGCCATTACATGTGTGACTTCATTTATGAAAAAGTAGCACGGCTAATTACAGTGACAACTTAATTGTTCCGGAAAGGTTCGGCGAGGTCAAAAATTCGTAATTTGGGAATAATTCAGATATAATTCGGGAATGATTCGGAATAATATGGATTAGAAATCTCAGTCTTACAAGGAAGCAAAAAAAAAAAAAAAATTTTTTTTTTAGGAAAAATTCGTAAAATTCGGAAAAAGTTTATAAAATTCGTGAATTATTCAGGTATAATTCAGTCAAAGTTCGGTCAACCGAATAATTCGGCGTTCGGTTCGGCATCACCAAAAAAACGAATTATTCGGATATAATTCGGGTATTATACGCGAATCTTGTCACTATGTAGCTAATCACAGAAAAAAAAAAAAAAAAAAAAAGTAGCACGGATATTTTATTTCAAGAAAAAAAAGCATAATGATACCTGAAATTTTAACAGATACGTATTGTTTGACTTGAACATTCAAAATTTTAGATATAGGTCTTTAGATATTTGTGCTTTTTGAAATAACTATCTACCGCCTTTTGTTCTTTTAATTTGAGGCCTACGCACTTGAACATGCTCATAGTCGATTCGCTCTAAATCACCAGCTAATAGGACTACATGTTCACTGCCATCGGAACAAGCGTCACCTCTGTATATTATAAGTGGTCAGGTACAAAAATTATATTTTATATTAAAAGAAAATTGTATAAAGCCTTAGAACTTGAGTTAAAATTTCTTATTTACGACAATTATACCTTTTTTTTATTTGAAACCGAAACAGTCCTTTTATAGAAATTTAAAATTTCAATAATAAATTAATACAATAATTAATAATCAATTAATGCAATTTAACACTTCAATTTTCACATTCTAAAATTTTTATTTTTATTCTCAAATTAAAATAGAAATGTTTTCTCTGAAAAATCTTGGTAGCCACTACCAAGCCTTTTAAAAAAACATTTATATTTTAATTTGAGAATTAAATTCAGAAATTAATTTAAAAATATTTTTAACATTCTAACAATTCTATTTTCACATTTACATAACCGAAATATATTTATACTTATTAATTCAGTATAATTAATTAATAATCAATTCATATTAAGTTCTTAAGAAGATGAAGGGGTATAGACAAACACAATAACCCAAAATTCACAGGAACGCGCTAGAAGCCCTTTAGGCACTAAATTTGCATAATTGTGTAGTGTTGTATGTGCCATTGTAGCAACCTCATTGGACGGAACCATTGATTCAATCACTTTGGAGATGGCTAAGAACCAATGGTTCGATTCCTTTCATTGACTGAAAAAACAAGCATCTTTCTCCTTCCCACAAATTAATTTATGCATTTTTTAAAATAAAAAATTCTGGAAAGAAGCCATAGCTTTTTTTGTTGTAGATAGCATTTTGTCGATCAAGCTTGGGCTTTCAACTCTTCTGATTGTATAACAATTTTGGAAAATACTGGAAGATGAGGAATGAGAATTTCAACTCGTACAGATTTTTTTTTTTTTTTTTTAGATTATAAACCGAAGAAAAAAGTTCACAACAAAACTGGGAATCAACACCTAACTAAGAAATATAGATATCAAAATTCTCAACAGAATTACATTGATTAAGCAATCAGCGCTTGCGCTTGCTCACAAAAGGAACCTTAAAATTTTTGGACTGACCCTTCTCATTTTTCAGTGAAGCATTAAATAAACTTCTGACCTCTCCAGCTGTAAGATCTGATTTACTAGCTAGTTGTGCAAGTTCACTTACAGCATAGTCTTTCTTTCCCGATTCCCTCACAAATGGGGTGTTAATGCTATTGCTGATGAATTTGTTTCTGCTTTTCTGAAAAGGCGGTTTACCGACTTTCTGTTTCTTGCTTGTTTTAGAGGCATCATAATATCGATTATCATTTTTCTCATTTATTTTCTGTTTTCTATCAGAAGACATTTCAATGTGATCCAATTCCTTGGTTTCTATATCAGCATTGTCATCATGACTTTCTTTTCCATTATTATTTTCACTGTAGCTATCAGTTGTTTTAAGTTCTTTACCCGTAGGTTCACCAAATACAGCCTGGAACTCTCTATAAGTTGATTCTTTTGATTTTTGCCTCATTCTCCACTGCTCAGGTTGTCTAGCAAATCTGCATATAACCAAAGAACAAAAAGAGCTTTCTTTCAGCACTTGGCATAATGAAAGTAAAATAATTCCATATAACACCCGGCAAAATCACAACATATATCATATATCCCTCTAGTAATGCGAAGAATAGTTTGGAGTCTTTGGACATTTTTTAGGTCTATCATCAGTAACCAAACCCTACCTGAACCATGCCCAATAATGCATATGTATTGGTGTAGGTTTACTAGTAATAGCTTATCAGGTGCAGCTATGGGTATGACTATGGATGAGCAAATGTGGAACCATAACCAGTAACCCAAAAGTAATCAATATTACTATACTATTGAAAAGCAATGATATCATATTGATCTTTTTGTATTACTACATTTTTTGATGTTTTGTAACATTACATTATTGGTGAAACTGCTACTATTTATTTCTTCAGCAAAAGGGGAAGAAAAAATTGTGGGACAATTTCATCTACTATGTATTGGTCTCTGGGATGATTTGACGCTTAATTGCAAGCTAAAATCATATGTTCAATATCGAAAAGGTTAAGAGAGAAAGATGTACCCATCAATATCAAGCTTCTTTAATATATGAAACCCATGCCTCGCTTTGGAAAGGTCTGACCTAATATCCAACAATTCCCCACAGATAGCCTCTTTCAAGGATATGTTACTTGCACTGAAGCATTTTTCTACTGTAAATGAGCTCGAGGCATTCATAGCAAGATCCCCAAAATACCCTTTAAGCCTAAAAATATACACAAACCAAAAAGAACAAGGAAAATTATATAATTATCTGAGAATGCAACAACAAAATGGTAAAACAATTAGTTTCCCCTAAGGCCCAGTTCGGCTGCTGGGAATGGGCACAGGAATAGACAATTTTTGAACTGGTTTTTACTGTTCATGTGGGAAAAAAAAATTCACTCCTGAATTTTTTTCCCACGTGAACAGTAAAAAGCAGCCGAACTGGGCCTAAATAAATAGCTTACTTGGAAATCAATTTAAGCTTAAATTTTGCACTGGTGTCAGAACTGAGAAAAGCCTCAATCACACGAGCCCCGCCTGAATCTTTTGCAGTATGAAAAATGTGCTCATCTTCCATAGACACTAGACTCTCAATGAAAAGTCGAATATATTGCTGTTTGGAAAAACAAAGAAACAGTAGAAGTTATGGAGCTACTTCCATTGAATTGTAGTCTTTTTAAGCAGCTATTATCTAATATCTCGACTTCCAAAAACAACCAAACTACTCAAAAATGAAAAGAAAAAAAATGAGAACATAGAATTCTAGATAATTGGGTGCACTATACCTTGGGATACTTGAAAATGATCTGCAGCATTAGACAACCCAAAACATTCATTTTTTCACCGGAAGGCCATTCCCAACTGGACCGCTGAAATATATAACCATCCAGATATAGAATATGTTCAATTATATTGCCATTAGACTCAGAATTCCCACTAACTGCCTCAGCAAGAGCCTGACAACACTGCAATAAAAAAAAGTCTGCTCAGATCCTGTCATAAAAAATAAATAAAGAGAATAATAACAAAAGGATATAGAAATGTCATATTGTTTTTAATTTTTTGTTGGTGTAAATGGATTGATCTATAAGCACTAGCTACATTCTCTTCTCTTCTAGTCACTTGGTCCACCTTCACACAAAGGCTACTGCAGCCAAAACTGGACGGTACAAAAAGGAGAAGAAAGTTCTCATTTTTCATAATAGAACTATAATATTTATTTGAACAATCTGAATGAAAAGAGACCTCACGGCGATAGGTCTCAAGTCTTTGGCAAGCAGCCAAGAGAGAAGCCACTACTCCTGATTTTCCAATTTCAATTAATTCCTTCAATTTCTGACCTAATTCCTCACAGATTTGAGAAATCTGCTAACAAATGCAAAATAAAATCATAATCTTTTTTAAAAAAAGGATTAAATTTTTTTCAGAGGATGTTTTGTTCTCAGTAAATTACCTGATTGCTGTTTCTGGCAGATGCAATTAGTGTTTGTGCCACATAATTACCACAATAATGAGATGAAATATCAAATAAAGAACCCAAGAAGATTTCAGTAAGAAGCTCGTCATATAATTTCTCAGGTGCAACTTCAATGATCACCTACAAAATCATAATCAGGCAAACTATTATAGGTTATAGGTAGCTCAGCTTAGAAGTTACTCCATAATGCAAATTACAAATTACTCAGTAGATTCATCAAATTACAAATTACAAATTACTCTTACTTACCCAATGAGAGAAGAGAGGCAGAAGGGGTATCTCAGGTTAAAGTGATAAGTGATAACCATATGCAATAACTAGAAACAAGAGATATAAAAGCACCTCTAAAAGATGGCTTGAGGCAGTATCCTCCAGTAAACCCATTATATCATCTTTTCTTTCTGAACCAATAATATTTTCTCCTCCAGTGGTTTGTTCAGGCCCGCACAACAGAATTTTAATAAAGTAAAGCAGCTCTTCATCGTTACCAGCAGATAACCTTAGGACAGTCTGAAAGAAAGGAAATATTATGTTAACTCAGCAAGGATTGAAACAATTAAGCACAAAAGGAAAACAAACACGTTTTTTTTAACAAGATTTAGCAAATAATTTTAATAAGCGACAGCTAAGTATATGACCTTAATTAAGCAAAACTAAAACGAAAAAAAAAGTACAAAAGAGTAAATTAAATGACATGATGATGTAGACATGTACCTGCAGGACAAAACTACTAAACTGGTCAACTCTTAACTTCGCCATCTCACCTTTTGCGCTGTCTGCAATTTCTCTGACGAGAAATCTGAAAATTGTTTCAAACCTGTTTTCAAACTCACTTCTTATCTCGACTCCAGAGAGCTTGTTGGGTCCAGCATTAAGACGAGTTGCAAGCACATCAGACCTCTTGGTGACATGGAATTCATCCAATCGGTCTGGAGGAACCCCTTTACAAAGACAAAGTAGGCTCCTTAAGACATGAGACCCGTACCGGCTTTGCATTACGCTGGCAGAATCCTTAGCCAGAACCTGAAAAAAGTAGTTCCTTTATAAGTAACAAATAATTTCTTAGAAATATACAGCTTTCACGACGAATCAGTCACTAAGATTCAAAACTCTTTTTTTTTTTTTTTTAAAATACAGTTGTTCAAAGTTGTACAAAGCAAGTGATATAATTTCTTTGGCTATCTTGTTTTAGTGTTTGATCTGCGTATTAAGGATTTTTTTATTATGCACTGAAAGAAATGGAATTTTTCTTTTCTTCATTTGCTATTATTATATTGGTTAAACATGTTTGTGAGCATGATAAACACCACTTTGCCAGTCAAATAATTGCTGGTATTTAGAAATTATGCCTAGCCTGTATTCGAATAGAACATTGCACCTGATGTGTGTAGCAGTGTTATTACTCTCTTAGATTACCATACTCTAAAAAATGAGGGTCTTCGAGTATTTTGCATATAACATTTACCAAGCTTTACAAGCACAATTAATAGCATACCTTGCATATCATGTTTAATGTATCCCCGATATAAGAATTAGAACTTTCATCGTACATATGCTTAGCAAGCGCCTTAATAGCCGTCTCTTCCACGTGGGATCCGAACTTGTCTGTGGCAATAATTGGAAATGAATTGGCACAGCCTCGCAGAAAGCCACAGAGTTGGTCCAGGTCACATCTTTCCAACAAATTTTGTATAGTGCGGCTTATAACTGGATCTGTCGCGAGTTCTAACTCTTTTTCTCTTGCTTCTTCTAATGCATTGCCACATATAGCCGGAATTTCATCTAATTCAATGTTGTTGTTTTCCAATAAATTTGTGATTTCTGAGAAATACTTTGCAGTTTCTGGATCAACCCTTCTGCTGCATACAAGATAGATGTCAAAATGGGCATTGATAGCATGCCCTTACAAAACTTTATTATTTAAACTCAACAATTTACCAAATTGCACACTCTTTTGCAAACAAAGTTTCCTATGAGATTGCAATATCAATTAAAGCAAAGTTCAGCACTCCAGTACTCAGACCTATCTTATAATTTGCTTTATAATAAAACAAATAGTTACTGAACAAACAAAAATTAAAAATAAGTACGTGGGAACAGATGCTGCGGGCTTGAATGAATCAGCATAGGTCAAGGCCGGTTTACTATTAGCGAACATTGATTCCTTCCCGGAATCACGAGGTATTCTCTCTTTATTCCCATCTTTATTCCATGCCTTCTCTTTATGTGATCCCTTCCTGTGCCTTTTCTCCTTCTCTTCAAACATTTCGGCTAGAGCCCTAGGCTAGGTTTGTTCCAGTTTCTCTTTCTTTGGAGGGAGGAGCGCGCAGGCGCTGGGAGTCGGGGTAAAGAAAGGCCGAGGGTTTTCGGCTTCAGCGTTTCAGGCTCATCTGAGAAGAGATGAATCATGTAGGCGGGATGATCCGGTTCTGATCTGGACCGATCTGGACCGGACCGGCTCAATTTTGGATTATGGGTTGGGTATTGATGGAGGCCCAGATCTGGTCCATCTGATTTTGAGAATTTCTTCTGTAGAAAATATTAAAAAATAAGAAACAGAAACAGAAACAGAAAGAGTACACGTAGATTTTCATGAGTAGAAAGATTTTACCGATTCAAAAGTTTGCAATAGTTTGGATCGGTAAAATTCGTACCGATCTAAACCGGAATTTTTCATTTTTTTAATTTTCTTTACTAAAACATGAAAAGTTTTTTAAAAAATAGATAAAGAATTTTAAAATTTAAATATATTAGAAAAACTCCATCTATATTTCTAAAAAAAATTATATTTTAACATAGAAACATAAAAAAAAAAGAGAACAATTGGTAGAATTTCTACCGTTTCAGACTAATTCAAACTTTGAATCAGTAGAATTTCTACCGATTTTTCTAATCATGAAAATTTGCAGACTGTTTCTTTTTCTTCTTTTTTAATATTTTCTACAGATAAAAAATTCTCTCTGATTTTTGTCATTTTTTCCGAACTTTTTTTAACGTACACGGAAATGGAGAGCGGATACGCAGATTCTGTGAACAATAACGATACCTTGAAGCTCGATGGTTTAATTGGTTTCGGCCTTCAGATTGCATTACCATTTCATGTCAGATGAAAACTAGATGATCCAGGTAATCTTGCATTTTCGCTATTAATTTAAAGTAGCAATATGAAATCTGATTTGCACCGCAAATTTTAACTAATTGGGTTCAAAATTATTGTACTTGTGTGTTTATTTTATTAATTGCACCGCAAATTTTAACCAAAAAAAATTGTACCACAAATGCAAGTCATGTTAAATAATGAATATCATGTATTCATGTGTAGGGCTGCAAACGAACCGAACCGAATCGAACTTACCTCCAGTTTGAGTTTGGTTTGAATTAATTTCGAACTAGGTTTGGTTTGAATTAATTTCGAACGAACTCAATTTCGAACGAACTCAGTTTCGAACCGAATTTTTTACGAACTCAATTTCGAACCTTTACGAACTTTGTTACGACTTACGAGAGTTATGACTTATGACTGATCCACAGTACTTCAATAAAAACTCAAGTATTCAAAGTACAATTTAAATAAAACCCAAATATCAACAGAAGTACAATTTAAATAAAACCTCAAGCACTCCAAAGTATTCAAAGTACAATTTAAATATCAATAGAAGTACAGAACAATCACCAAAGTCTTAAAATTATTACAAACCCAAATATTATCCTAAATAAACATTAAAGTTAATTACAACTAGGCACTAGATAATAAAAAACCCTTCTAAAAAATCCTCACAGGTATCCAAAGCTTCAGCCATATATTTCGCTTCTTTATTTTCTGATACTGATAAATGACTGATCTCTGTTGCTGGTTTTGCTGATTTTCTATTTATTTTTTTATTTCTGGTTTAGACTATTGTATGAGAATTTTCTGGTATGACAAGGTATTAGATTAAAAGGAAAAAAAAATTAAACTGGCGCGTGTCATCTTTAAGTCAAAAAATTAAATTGGATAGCGGCATAGCGCTGAGAAGTTAATGTTATTTAATCTATAAAACAAGCAACAATAAAAATGGTGTGCTTTTTAATTACCCGAGAGAGAAGCAAATAACAAGAAGGGCAAAGAGAAACGGCCGGTACCAAGGGTCACCTTGCCTCACGACCGGTCCCAATAATCAACCAACAAAGCAGAGATCAACGAAGGTCGCCTCGCCTTGCCTCACGGCCGGTCCCGGTTTGGTATCACAGCCAAGTAGCCAACAGAGGAAAACTCTAGGGTTTGGACTTTGGTATCGCAAGTTCGCAACCAACAGAGAGGGAAAGTCGGCTAGGTTTTTCATTGCTGGTTTTGTTCGCAACCAACAGTGAGAATACCAAAAGTTCGCAACCAACGATTATGGGTTGTGGCTGGTTTTGTTTAATTTTTCTATTTTGGGCTTTGTTGTTGAATTTTTATTTGAGCTTGTAATTGCACTGGGCTTTGTGTTTCAGAAGTCAGAATTCAAAGCAATTATGGACTGGACGGCTTATATTTTTATCAGTGAACATAAGTTATCAGTAGAAATTAATTGTTCACGTTTGAGTTAATTTCGAACTAAATTTGATTTGCGAACCTATTTCGAACGAACTAGGTCCAGTTTGAGTTTGGTTTGAATTGATTTCGAACTAAGTTTGGTTTGAAATAATTTCGAACGAACTCAATTTCGAATCGAACTTTTTACGAACTTTTTCGAATCAAACTCGAATCGAATTACGAACTACGAATTTTTTGTGCAGCCCTATTCATGTGCATGTCTCATCAAATGAGGACTAGACCTATATTATTTCTAGAAAAAAAAAATGAATATCATGTCTCTGTCACGGGGTGTCCTTGTGCATAAACTATAGTTGACTATTTGATTATATGGTATATTACAGTTGTCTATTTGATTCAAAAACCATCATTGTCCATACAATGTTCTTTTATTTTTTTAATGAAACGATTAATTATTACATCTGTTTATTATGCGTTAAAATTCTCTTTTAAATGACCGTAGGATATAAATATGATGACCTTTTAATTTTTAGCTAAATTACATTCTTCTAAACATAAATTAAGTATGAATTCTATATAAATTTAAATCGATACCTATTTTTCACTTGCAAACAATTATAAAGATAATATAGTATGCTGTTAATATTTATAATGAGCAAAGGAATGTTCATATGAACATATGAACAGTTGCAGGTTAAAAATCTGATTAAAAAATATTTTGTTATGGATATTTTAAAGTTTAAATTTTTTATTTTTATCTTAAAATCATCGGCGTAAAAGTGATGTTCTATTTAACCCATTTTTCCTAAAAGAATTGCTAAAATAATAACAGTAACAATAACATTTGAAATTAAATTTTGATATACAGCTTTAAATAGAAAAAAAATTAAAGTCGTCTTAAATAATAATATAATTAAATTAATTTTATAATTGATCACCGGTGAGATCCAATTTAATAATTAAAGATATCATTGTTTCTTCTTTCAATTTTAAAAAGAACTCAAATTGATCCAAACTTTGCTTTTACTAATAATAAGAATACAAATGGTGTACTTTTTCAACGTACGTTGACAATTGAATCAAATAATAAAAGAAAGTGGAAAACGATTTCATTATTTTTATACCAAGCATCGGTTCTATCTTTGTTTCTAAAGTTCAAACGGTCATCTGAACTGCTCAACATGATCTCTATATTAAAATGTACTTAAAGATCAAATTTTATATATTTTTTAAACTTTTTATAATATTTTATATTTTCAGATAGATACAAATTATTGTTTTTCATAAGATTCTGGATCATCCAAAAATAATGATTTTGTATCTATAAATAAAACTAGTAAAAAGTTTCAAAAAATATAAACTTTGATCATCAAACACATTTTAATATAGAAATCATGTTGAGCATGTTTAGAGACAAAGTTTATTATTTGGAAGTATATTTTATTTTACAAACAAGTGTCCCTCTTCGACATGTGGCTTCGTCATCACACCTCATGAAGATTTCATTATTATGACATGGTAATTACCAGTGTTCTAAATAGCGCGCTATAGCGGCGCTATAACGCCGCTATAGCGTTTTTGGACCCCAAACGCTACGCTACGACATCAAAATGCGCTATTTGCGCTACGGCCGCTATAGCGGCCGCTACAACGCTATAGCGGTCCGCTACAGCGCTATTTGCGCTATACAATATGAGTTTTTTTTTTTTTTTTTTTTAAGCAATTTATATGGGTTTTAAATTAAGATAAAAAAAATCTCAAACCGAAATTGAATTTGTTGCTACTTGCTACAAATAAATCAATTTGAAATTGGAAATAGAAATTGAAATTTGAATAGAAAAAAAGTCCAAACCGGAATTAAAATTTGAATAGAAAAAAAAAATAGATTATGTCATGAATCATGATACTTAAGATATTTTTAATAGAAAAAATCGATAGTTTATGATATTACTATGGATATTTTGAACCGCAATTTGGACTTTGTATGGGTTGAATATGAATATTATAATTTCTTAATTACTTTAGAGTTATTTATTGTTCTATGAGACCTTAGATAATGTTGATATTTAGTACAAATATTGAATATACGAAATGTAAAAAAAAAACGCTATTTGGAATAGCTTCCGCTATAGCGACGCTATTCGCTATAGCTTTTTTTTTAGCCTTCCCGCTACGACGCTATAAACGCTATTTAGAACCTTGGTAATTACTCTATCACAATAGAGTAGAACTAGAGTGTTCTTAAGCTTACCAAGTTTTTTTGAACTTAACTCAAAAACCTATCAAATGAGTTTCAAACAACTCATTCAAACAGTTGAAATCGATCTACTCCACGAGTGATGCGTTTACATATCAAATTTATAAATTTTCGAACTAATTTAGTATAAAGTCAAGCGGTAAAAAAAAATTATTTGTAACTTAATTTTAATGTATTCATTTTTCATCATTTTTTGACCGCTTGACTTTATACTAAATTAATTCAAAAATTTATAAATTTGAGATATAAACGCATCACTTGTGGAGTACATCGGTTTCAACGGTTTGAATGAGTTGTTTGAAACTCATTTGATAGGTTTTTGAGTTAAAAAAAACTTGGTAAGCTTAAGAACACCCTAGTTCTACTAGCTCACAATATCAATTTACACATTTACAATTCGGAGGTGATAAAAATATATATCTCAAATCTGCAATTTTTAGTTTTTATGTCATTTTAACTCGGAGACAAGTATCTCAAATATCTACAAATACATATTTCAACAAGCAAACAGAGACAATATAATTTTACATTTTTTTCATTTGATCTGACATACTTTTATTTGTTTATAAGAATGTATAATTTTATTCAAAAGAGGTGTACTAATAATTGTCAGCGTTTTCATAATTTAGTATAAATTTAAATTTCTAAAAGGTTTACACATAATATAAACAATATATACAAGTATATATCTCATACTCATTTATGTTAAAATATGTTCTTCAAGCGTTCACCCTGCAATAATTTAAAGGGACTGACTAACTATCTCCCGGCTCCTATCCCCCATTCATCCCCCGGTCAATAACTGTCTTTTTTGACCGCTTATTAAGAGGGGACCACAAATCAGCGCTAAAAGACAAAACAAAACACATCATTATTGCGGCGAGTGCAAGTATTCATATATAATACATCAAGTATTTAAAAAAAAACTGAACACATCACTCACCGAAATTTTTTTTCTTACCACCGTCGAAAATCGGAATTAAATCAATACCACTGGTTTAATCGGATTTCAGATTCCGCCACGTACGCGCACTGGATCTGCGCACGGATCCCAAATCCGTGCGCATAGTGGATACGCGGACCGATCCGTGCGCATAGTGGATACGCGGACCGATCCGTGCGCGTAGCGGATCTGCGGACGGATCCATGCGCTTAGCGGGTCTGCGCACGGATAGGTTTGCATGGTGGATATGCGGACTGACCCTGACCCGTTCGCGCAGTGGAGATGCGTTCCTGTTACATTAGCCCTATATATCCAGAAAAGCAGTCCAATTTTTTATTCTTCACTCATTCTTCACCGAAGCTGCTGCATAGGTGCGTTTTTTACCTTATTATTTTTTTTTTTTCAAAAAAACATATTTTTTGTATTATTTTTTAATTTAGTGCATTATTTTGTAATATTTAGGTTCATTCAACCAATTATGATTGGAATTGCTTTATATTCTGGTGGTGAAGTATTACAAGGACCAAATGGCGCTTATTATAGCCACCAGATGCCGAAAATGTTCAATATCGGCTTAGGTTTGGATTTTAGAGGTATAAATAGGGAAGTGTACCAACAACTCGGTATTGACCACCGTAATTATGAACTGGTAATTACCGCAAGGATCAATATTGGCCAAGGCAACCAAACCTGGTTCCAACAGTTTCCGGTACAAGACGATAGCAGTTGGGGGTTATATGTCGAAATGACAATGAATATGAGCACTCCTTTCAAGTTCCTAGAGTTATATGTGGTAGCCAACCCCAGACAAAACCCTAGACAGAACTCCAGACAGAATACCAGACAATTGTTGCAGTTGACTCAGGGTTTGGGGCTCGAGCAATCCGTAGCGGGTCCAAGTCGGGCGCCATCCGTAGCGGGTCCAAGTCGGGCGTCATCCATAGCGGGTCCTAGTAGGGTCCGATCTAACAGGGGTCGATCTCCAATTCCATCCTCGTCCTCTAGCCGAGTCCAATCTGAAAGGAACCGATCTGGAACCCCAGAACGGCTTTATTATGCTGATAATACGGACGACGATCCTGAAGAAAGGGAGGCAGAGGCTAATTGGGATGATAATGGGGACGGTGGGGTATCAGATCACAGTGATGAGGATACTGGTATTCCTGTGCTTGGCAGGCGGAAGTGGCCTTTATTGGGTCGTGGGGAAAGACATCCGTTTGAGCAATTTCATGACACATCAGGGTTTGAAGAGGCCGATAGCTCTTTTTTTGCGACATGTGAGTTATGTTTGTTAATTTATATTTAATTTTAATTTAATTATTAAATTGTTGTTATTAAATTGATGTTGTTCAATTTTTGTTGTTTCTTTTATAAATTAAAAGGGAGAAAGACATGAATTGTCTGAGGGGATGACATATGACAGCAAGGATAAGATGAAAGAAGCAATTAACCACTGGCATATCAAACTAAACAGGGAGATAAAAAATACACACAGCGATACCACCAGGCTGAGGTACAAGTGTGTTGACGCCCGGTGCAGGTGGTCGTTGGTTGCGAGGGCTACAGGCTTTGGTAATACTTGGGCCATCACGAAGAATGTGGCTAAGCACACATGCCACGCATCGGCTTCCAGGTTAGATCATGCACAGTTGACGTCCGCTATGGTCGCCAACTGTATAAAATTGTCATTGGAAAAAAATGCTGATATGTCTATCCGGGCAGTCGCTGACTTATGCGCTGAAAGGTACGAGGGTGTCGTTCCAAAGTACAACAAATTATGGCGTGGCAGAGAGTTAGCAATTGCTCGGGCCTTTGGTAGTTGGGAGGGGTCTTACGGGCTGATTGTCCCTTTGCTAGAGGCAATAAAAAGAACAAACCCGGGAACTGAATATAAGATTGTTTCAAAGCCAACCAAAAAGCAAGGGTATCGTTTTTTCATGAGAGCAGCATGGGCATGGGGACCATGTATTGCTGCAGTCGATCACCTCAGACCCGTCATCAGTATCGATGCTTGTTTCTTGTCTGGCAGATACAAGGGTAAGCTGTTAATTGTAACCGAATATGATGCAGAGAACTAGTTAATCCCGTTAGCATTTGGACTGGTAGAGAGCGAGGATTTTGAGAATTGGGGATGGTTCATGAAGTGGGTGCGGGAGTTTGTAATTGGTTCTGGCAGATTCATGTGTGTGGTATCTGACCGACACAAGGGCATAAAAAAGGTGTTTATTCAAGATGATTTGGGTTGGTGTGAGGAGAATGGGGAGTGTGCCCACCGCTACTGCTCTCAACATGTGTTTGAGAACTTTGGAAAACACACTAAGGATAAGGTTGCTTCCACTTTTTTCAAGGTTATGGTTAAAAAGAAGAAGAGAAGAAGATTGCAAGAAGGACTTGAGGCAATCGGGAGGTGAAATCCTGATTGGTTGGCTTATTTGGATACATGTGGCAAATATAATGAAAATGATGAGGAAGAATCGCCTAAGCCATGGAAGGTGTATCAAGCTATGGATGATGGATCTCGTTGGGAAATAATGACTAGCAACGGCTCCGAATCGCTCAACAATGTCTTCGCCACTTCTCGAAGGTTTGTATTTTGTAATCCTTCTATATTTTTATTATCGTTTTCTTCATTTAATTGTAATTTTTAATTCTCGTAGGTTACCAGTTGCCGTAATCATTGAGGAGACGTTCTACAAGTGTGTCAGTTGGTTTGTTCAGAGAAGAGAGAAGGCTGTGCAATTGCAAGCAGCAGGTCATCTTTTTTCCACTCGCGTACATAAGAAGCTGGATAAGCACATCGACAAGGTTGGAAAAATGTCAGCGCTTGCATTCGGCCATCATGGAGAATTTATGGTGACCTCACATGGCGAAAAGATTAATTTTGACATGGAGAATGGCAGATGGGTGCACACGTCTAGCGACTGCAGGTACAAGGTAGTTCTGAGGAACGACCATGAGGTGGAATGTATGTGTCAGAAGCCTCAGATGGTCGGAATACCATGTGTTCATGTGATGGCGGTTTGTCGCTTAAGGTAAAATTATGTTTTATTTAATTTGGAACTTGAAATTAGGGACCGCATTACTTACTAATTTGTTAACATGATAGGAGCTTGGATCCAAATGACTTCGTCAATCACTATTACAACATTCAAAAACTCATCGACACATGGAGTGGTGAATTTCATATGTATGACAATCAATGTGATTGGCCGGTGTACGAAGGAGATATCTTAGTTCCAGAGCATCGGTTGGTGAAGTTGGGTAGGAGACGGCACAACCGCATCCAAATGTGGATGGATGTATTGGAAGGACGACGAAGGGGTCACCAAACCAGCAGAGAAATTCTCGAGAGGAATGCGAGAAGAAGAAGGGATGCGAGAGGAAATACGCAATAAGGTCAAGAGGTGGTAGTAGAACTGTTGTTTTTGTCTGTTTGTAATGGTAGTAGAACTCATGTTTTTAATTAAAGTAGAACCTATGTGTATTTTTATTGCAGTAGAACTTATGTGTATTTTTATTGCAGTAGAACGGATGTTTTGTTTAAGTCGAAGTGATTAGTTTGAATGATGTAGAACTCATGTTTTGGTCGAAGTTGATTTTGAAGAAATGTAGTGACAGATGTAATAAGGTCATGAAAGACAAACATAAACCAAATAAAAGTAAGAATAACATGATAACTAAATGACAGTCCGAAAAACATACATAAAAGTCCGAATATCTGAATAACTACATAAAAGTCCAAATAACTGAATAACTACATAAAAGTCAACTACCTAGTCGATGGTGTGTACGGCTTCTTCGCGACCTTAACTCTCTTACCGCGCCCCAATTCATCTTCATCCGAGTCCTCTTCTTCCACAATCTCTGAACTTGCTTGAGTGAAAGGCGACGTATACTGGCGCGATGGCTGTGGTGGGGTCTCCTCTGGTAGCTGTCCAAACAAAACCTCCTCAGATGAGCCAGGAACTGCCGAAGGACCGAAAAAAGAAGCTACAGCAGACTCTGCAAATGATGGTCTCCTCTCAGTCTGGTACACTGCTGCACTGCCCTCTGGTGGTGGCTCATCCTGTGTGTAGAACTGAGGAGATGAGTAATCCTGAGTGTATACATAAGTCGAACCCAAGTCGAACGCAAAATCCTGCGATGTCTGAGTCCGCTCAAAATCCTGCGATGTCGGAGGCTCCTCAAACCGGGGCTCATATCCCTGAAAATAGATGGTTAATAATAGAATAATTTGGTTTTGCAATAAGTAGGTTATTAGAAAAATGCACGTACCACTCGATCTCCAAATCGCTGAAATGCTGCATCAGCCGTCGGTGCAGACAATATCTCCGAAAAATCTGGCTCTGGTGTGCTCATCGGCTCTGCCGAATCTTCATCATTCATATCCCCCAAATCCTCGTATCTTGGAAGATCCGCTAGCCTCAGGATCTTGTCTAGCTGGTCCTTGTACCCGGCGACGACCACCGGAGGTGCAGATGAGCACAGCATAATCTTCCCCAGCCTCTTCCAGCCTCTTGTGATCCCATATCTTGCTGCTCTCAGAACCTGCTTGATGTTCATAAGTACCTGCGAATAAACCATTTTATCAATATTTCAAAATATGATTGCCGTACCTGTATTGAAATAATAAAATAATATAAAAAACTTACAATCTGTGCAGCCGGACCACCGCTAGGGATGAAACCGTACTGAGTGGAGGTCGTGTCGCGTGGTACATGAAGCGGCTTCGCATTTATCTCTGAGATCTGACCGAACATGTACACCGTGAATGCACAATTTTCCTGGTACCACTGCCGATAATGCTGGTCCCACTCTTCGAAAGCATAAGTCTGATACATATCAGGAACCATGTCATCCGGACTCATATCCTCCAGTCTCCGTACATGCAAGGCGTGCTCCGTCCGCCAATTCTTCATTACCGCGGTGCACAACGGCTGGTGAAGATCATACCAGTCGTCCTTTGTGATAGGCGGCGGGACTGGAAAAAACTGGGCCATACCAAACTGTCTCATCACCCGTCCAGGGTAATAATGCTCAACAACCTGGTAGTAGATAAGCGGTACCTGCCAATATTTTTCATAGTCTAAGTATCAATTTTAAACTACAATATGATTATGAAATTGTAAACTAGAAAATAAAAAAATAACTCGCACCTGAGCAAACTAGGACTGTCGCTCGCGTCTGCAGATGTCTGGAAGTTTTGTAAGAAAACAGTAAGGCTCTTCATCTGCCTCAAAAACCTCGACCCAAAAATCATACGGCCTCCACTCGACATGTAGATCTGGAGTCATCTGCTCGAACTGAGTGCGGAAAAACCAAACTCCCGAAGGCTTGCCGTGCGGAGTCGCGACAAAGGTCTTTCTTGCGCAGAATCTCTGAGCATACGTAGGACATGTCTCCCCGTCCGGATGACCCCAGTCTGGAGCCCAACCGTCTACTGATGGTTGCGGACGACCAAATGGAAATCTCGTCCACGACCAATGCTGAAAGAGACCAATCGGTCCGTACAGACCAGATTTGTCAACCTATTTTCATACAAGTTGCGGTTATTTTTAATACAATAAGAGCAAATAATTTATTTACAAAAAGAAGATTAAGTAATTTATACCCGGCACGCAGTGCATAAGCCTCGGTACAGACATGCCAAGACCGCCGCACCCCAATTCATCTGTGGAGGGTCTGCCAAGTCCCTCAGCCACTCCAGCATACAAGCAGGGACGGTGCTCCCAGAGGAATCTGGGAACAACCAGCAGGAGAACAACTCCATGATATAAGCTCGGGTCCACTGATCTACCAGAGCCGGAGGCGCATTTTCTCGCAAAGGTCCTCTATAAATACAAACTAATTTAGTACAGAGTATCAAGCATCGCAAATATTTACTATTATAAAAATACAACTTACTTGAAAGCCGCCCGTAAAAAAGGTATACTGATGTCGTTCTTCGAAGCAACCTTGGACCTCTTGAGGGCCCTTTCCTTCATCAGGTTGGGTCCTAGCAGTTCTTCGACATCCTTTGTGAAGTCCCCGTACTCCACACCCGTCACAGCCCGTCCAGTAATAGGCAGTCCCCAGAGACAACTGACATCCTGGAGAGACACCGTAATCTCTCCAACTGGCAGGTGGAATGTGTGTGTCTCCGGCCGCCACCTCTCGACCAACGCAGATAGAAGAGCAACATCTGCAATAATGGGGGTCAGCTGTGAGACATGCCACAACCCCAAACTCTTCAACGCGGGAGCGTATCGCTCATCGTAGACTATACTCATCTGATTGTTCCGCGTCCCCGTCAAGGTATGAGTCTGCATTCAATTTCAAAACAAACAAACATATAACTTACATATTTTTAACTAAATAAAAATAAAAATTATTTGCATTTCTCAAAACGTAAACTTACATATGCATTTCTAATCTTGTGCTCCTCGAATTTATACCAACAAAGAGGGCTGATGCTCTCTTTCGTCATATTTGGAAATATCGTACGGGCCAGTGATAAATCCAATTGTAAGTCATCTTGCGTACGATTTTCTTTGCTACCGCTGGTTGACGCCATACTGACATCAAATTAATTAATTTTGTCAATTTTAGGCTCTATCGATAATATATCATCATTCTTGGATGGATCGGTAAAAAGTCATACAATACGGCCATTCAGAAAAATAAATTTCTAATTTGGTCCATTTCTACTCAATTTTTGTCTAAATACAACAATGTATTATTACAATATTTGGACATTTCTAAATTCTAAATACAACAATATTTGGACAATATTTGGACAATTCTACTCAATTTTTGGACAATTCTACTCAATTTTTGTCTAAATACAACAATATATTATTACAATATTTGGACATTTCTAAATTCTAAATTATAATTCACAGTTCTAAATTCTAAATACATTTCACAATTCTAAATTGGTCTAAATACACAAAGTTTTTGGTAAAAATACACAATTCTAAATTGGTCTAAATACACAAATTTTTTGGTCTAATAACACAATTCTAAATTGGTCTCAATTCACAATTCTACTATTTAATAAAAAATGTACACAAATATTTACAAATAAACTACAATGTACTATTTTGATCTAATTTATACAAAATATTTTAATCTAGTTTACAATATACTACTAATTTGGTACCTAACTATACTACACTAATTAATAAAAAATTAAATAACAAAATTTAACTTTAAAAAAAAAAAAATTACCTGCTGGACGGGCTGCGCTGGGGTGTGCTGGGTCTGGGGTGCGCTGGGGTAGGGTAAAAAATGTCGCTGCTGGGGTTATATCATTTTTTAACACGTCCGCATATTGGCTACGCGCACGGATCCGTCCGCAGACTCGCTACGCGCACGGATAGGTCCGCAGACTCGCTACGCGCACGGATAGGTCCGCGTATCCACTATGCGCACGGATCGGTCCGCGTATCCACTATGCGCACGGATTTGGGATCCGTGCGCAGATCCAGTGCGCGTACGTGGCGGAATCTGAAATCCGATTAAACCAGTGGTATTGATTTAATTCCGATTTTCGACGGTGGTAAGAAAAAAATTTTCGGCATCACTCATCCATCTTTTACACGTTTTTAGAGGTGGTTTTTTTTTCTCCGTTCACTCTAACTAATATTTCTGACAATCTGTGTGAATTTTTGCAAATCTAAAATCACGAACGTTTTCTACACAGTTTTCTCTTTCAAATGAGATCCATGATTACATACTTTTGAGTTGTCCGCTGCACAAGTATTCATACCTTGTTATTCAAGTATTTATACCTCATCAGTATTTTACAAATAAAAAACTGGACACATCATTCACTAATTTTTTACCGATTGAAATTTCATTACCACTCAATCATTTTTTACTTGATATCTTAGGTATGAATACTTATTCGATGAGATATGAATACTTGCTCGACGTGGTATGAATACTTAAACGACGAGATATAAATAATTTTACGAGGTATGAATACTTGTTCGACGAGGTATGAATACTTGCTCGACGTGGTATGAATACTTGCACGACGAGATATAAATAATTTTACGAGGTATGAATACTTGCGCGATGGATAACTCAAAAGTACTTCATCATGGATCTCATTTGAAAGAGAAAATTGCGTAGAAGACGTTTGTGATTTTAGATTCGCAAAATTCTTCACAGATTGTCAGAAATATTGGTTAGAGTGAACGGAGAAAAAAAAACCACCTCTAAAAACGTATAAAATATGGGTGAGTGATGTGTCCAGTTTTTTTTTTTAAATACTTGATATCTTAGATATAAATACTTAATGTATTATATATGAATACTTGTGCGCGTCAGTTGTAAATTTTTTCAAATATAAGCGGCTCCCCCACGTAATTAATGATTAATACGCATTTTCTTTTGTTTTTTTGTGCTTAAAGTTGTGGTCCTCTAGATAATTAATAATTGGGGGATGAATGGGGGATAGGAGCCGGGAAAAAAAATATTTATCCTAATTTAAATATAAAATGTTCGCACTAAACAAAAAATTATTATAAGGGTTAACATTAAATTTGTTATGTAAGTATAAATCGCACGCCAAAACTCCATGCCATTATATTGAAGTTCGCGCCAGCAAAAAATAGACAATGAGAATCTACCAATATAAAAGATAGATAGATTTGATTAATATACTTGTTTTAAGAAAATATTCAAAAGAAAAATATTAAAGCCGACAGTTTATCTTTAACTACTACAATTTGTGAATTAATGAAATACATAAAATGAAAATTTGTCTACAAGTGACGATCAACAATGCAAAATTGGTCCCACTGGCACCTTGAACGGAAAACCGCAGTCCTTCACGCCTTAAAATTAAAGAGGTGTGCTGCTGTAAATTTTTGAAGAGCGAAACCGACCACTCCGGCCGCTGAATCAGGGTTTCGGTTCCTCTCCATTAATACGGAATAAACTGGAGAGTTTCATGGAGATCTGTAACGTTAAGTTAGAATCAAACGGCTGGACCTTTGAGGTATGGACAGATGTGATCAGAACCAATCTGAACCGCCAGCTGAAATGGACGATCCAGGGTATATGTAATTCCAACAAATTCCGTACATTTGGTGAGGAGGAGAATACGTGTCCTCTGCATTAACTCAAAATGGAATCTTTTGAGTTAATGCATCTCAACCATCAGATATGTTTTAAGATTCGTGCAGACTAGATCCGCACGAATATTGAAAGACCTTATGTTATAGGCAGGAGCCGGATTGGCTCCGATTAAAATCAGACGGTTGATATTCATTAACTCAAAAGATTCTCTTTTGAGTTCACGCAGAGGATACGAATTCGTGAGGAGGACCTCGACTGAATCAATCCAAAGTATTGAATATTGATTAGTTCCTCTGAAGTACACAGATCATCTAACTGGACAAATAGTATTAGACCATTAATGATGCGGGTCCCATGATCAGAGTGAAGCATGGAAAACTTCCAAGAGCAGACAATTCAGTCTCGTCTGTAACGATCAAGACCGCGTTAAGACTTTGGTTCATCAAATCTGGGAGCACCAGCTGTCCTGTTTGATCCTCTGCTGCCTTCTTATACTTCTACGTGTGTTGTTAAATTGCATGACTTTGGTTAATGATTATTAACCATACACTGTCCGAGACTCCGAAAGGCATGTAAAATTTCAATTACTTCTGATTTCTAAACTTAAGAAGGTCATTAGTTGTTAAGATCAGTCACTTTGTCTTATCACGAGACATACGAAAGAAAAACTACGGTTCAGATTCATCACCACATGTCGCGTGCCTCGGAGGATCCGAATCCATCATGATAAAAGTTACGGTACATTTTGTACGTATTTGGACCTGGTGTTTTTTTATAGTTCATTTGTTTCTTTTTGAAACCGAGATTTTTATATATAAGAAAATAAATAAATAAAATATTAAAAATAAAAAACTGTTGAACAGATTTTGAAAAATAAGAAGGCCGCCATGCGGCATGGCGTCCCACATGGACGCCATCCCAGACTACGGTCCGCGGAAAAATGTAAAAAAAAAAAAAAAAAACGGGACGCCATCCCAGACTCCGGCTCTTAAAAAAAAAAATCAATTTTTTTTTTCTGCTGTGTTCAGTCAGAAATCCAATAATTTGATCAGATTCAAAATTTATTTTAGAGAAAATGACTACATGGATTTTTGTTTTCTTTATATCAAAATAAAGATATGAAAGTCTAGTTTCCAGATAATATAATTTCTCTATACAAAAATATTACAGATTGGTACAGTTTTAGCGATTAATTGAAAGATGTCAGAATTCAGAAAAGCTGAAATTCCAGTGAGCAGTCCTATAATTTTGACCAGATTCAAAATTTAATTTAGAGAAAATGGCTACATGGATTTTTGTATTCTTTATATCAAAATAAAGGTACGAAAGTATAGTTTTCAGATAATATAATTTCTCTATACAAAAATATTACAGATTGGTACAGTTTTAGCGATTAATTGACAGAGGTCAGAATTCAGAAAGGCTGAAATTTCAGTGAGCAGTCTTATAATTTTGACCAGATTCAAAATTCAATTTAGAGAACATGGCTACATGTATTTTTGTGTTCCTTATATCAAAATAAAGGTATGAAAGTCTACTTTCCAGATAATATAATTTATCTATACAAAAATATTACAGATTGGTACAGTTTTAGCGATTAATTGACAGAGGTCAGAATTATTGGACTGCTCACTGAAATTTCAGCTTTTCTGAATTCTGACCTCTGTCAATTAATTGCTAAAACTGTACCAATCTGTAATATTTTTGTATAGAGAAATTATATTATCTGAAAACTAGACTTTCGTACCTTTATTTTGATATAAAGAACACAAAAATTCATGTAGCCATGTTCTCTAAATTGAATTTTGAATCTGGTCAAAATTATAAGACTGCTCACTGGAATTTCAGCTTTTCTGAATTCTGACCTCTGTCAATTAATCGCTAAAACTGTACCAATTTATAATATTTTTGTATAGAGAAATTATATTATCTGGAAACTAGACTTTCATACCTTTATTTTGATATAAAGAACAGAAAAATCCATGTAGCCATTTTCTCTAAAATGAATTTTGAATCTGATCAAATTATTGGATTTCTGACTGAAGACAGCAGAAAAAAAAATTTGATTTTTTTTTTTTAGGGCCGGAGTTCTGGGATGGCGTCCCATTTTTTTTTTTTTTTCCTATGTTTTTCCGCGGGCCGTAGTCTGGGATGGCGTCCCACAGAGACGTCATGCCGCATGGCGGCCTTCTTATTTTTCAAAATTTGTTCAACAGTTTCTTATTTTTAATATTTTATTTATTTATTTTCTTATATATAAAAATCTCGGTTTTTGAAACGTTTATGCAATTTTCCGTGGGCGCCCACAGTAAGCGCGAATTTTATGAAGTCATATGCTCTGCATTAACTGAAATTTTGAGTTAAGATCTGTACCGTCTGATTTAAATCCACACTAATATAAAGGCCCCCGTTCGTTATAGGCGTGGACCGGATTGGCTCGAATTATGATCGGACGGTTCAAAAATTAACTCAAACGGTACGTTAATGTAGAGGATTCGGATTTGACAAGTTTTTCAATTTGACTTTCCTTCTTCTCTCGTTGCCACACGTCTTTATAAAATCCCTCTCAGACGATTCGCCACAGAAGTAAAAGAAAGAGGCAAAAGTGTTGTTCTCTCTTTCATCTCCGTAAGAGCTTTCAATCACAACTGCTACTTCACCTCTCAATCCTCTTTCTCCATGGGACCCGACGTTACTGCTTCGGTTACCGTCGACTCCATTAACCCCAAGGTTTGAGCTCCTCTTTCCTTGTCTCTTTGCTAACATGCCCTTTGAATAGTTTGTTTTAAGAAATCCCCACCTAAAGTTGTGCCCTTTCCATATTTTCTCCTGAATAGTGTATGTATTTGCAATTTTGCACAAAAGACTTCCTTAAACTGCTTTTGCTTATGCGAACCTGATTTCTCTGTGGCATAGTTTGGGTTTAACACAAAACGGATCGTGTTAATCAATTTTTTTTCTTTCATATGCGTAGACAATTAGTTTTTGGTACCTGTATATTTATTTATTTTAACTTCTGTCAATATCCAGGTTTTGAAATGTGAGTATGCTGTGCGTGGAGAGATTGTTACTCATGCTCAGGTAATGTATAATTGTATGATTGTATCAGTTTTTTTTTTTCTGAATCGGGATTAGCAACAGATATAATTTTAGCTAATTTTCACCTATGAACCTTGCTTAATTTGAGATTCCTTTTCCAGCGCTTGCAACAAGAGCTACAAACAAACCCAGGCTCACTCCCTTTCAAAGAGGTTTGCAGTCTACATTATTCTATTTATTTTGAAGTGCTTTTCATGGTCTTAATTTTTTTTTATTTGTGTTTCCAACTTTAAATTTTTGCTGAAACTTTCAAATTGTTATTCAGATAATTTATTGCAATATTGGGAATCCTCAATCACTTGGTCAGCACCCTATAACATTCTTCCGTGAGGTGATTGCTGAATTTACTCTTTCTTTACATAAGTACTAAGCAGATATTGATTAAAAAACAAATGCATAGACTGGTATATTTCACAGTGATTAAATTATTTGTAATTGCAATCTTGTGTAATTTCCAGGTACTTGCCTTGTGTGACTATCCTGCCCTTTTGGAAAAACCTGAGACTAGCGCTCTATTTAGGTAATTTTGTAAGAAGAAAAACAATTATTCCTTAAGCTATACTAATATGATAAATATTCTGTAGTGTTATGGGTTGTATAACTATAAGTGGGTTCTCCTTTTAAAATAACTAAGAAAATTGTTTCATAATCTTTTTTGCGTTCGGTTGAGTAGTTTCAGTAGAGTTTAGTGTTGTCTCTATAGGTGACCTAGCGGGAAGTAAATGATTGTCTTGACTGAAGTTTGAACTTTTTTGGCTTAATTCACAAACTAATCTACCAAACTGATGCGATAACCTAATATTACACATAAAGACGAGAACTAAAAACAATTTATATATTTGGCTCTTGATTACTTTAACTTGTATATCTTGCATGCTGGGCAATGAGTATTGATCCATTCCTAAAATCACAACATTTGCAAATGTTAGGGTCATTTGATGTTATGTTGAATTCGTCAAACTTAGGTTCAACCAGAACAACATGAGTTCTACAGATTAAGCCTCTGATTACAGGACCTTTTATTTGGACATACATAGTTCCTAAACCTATATTGTTGAAACTCATGAACCTTGCATTGGTCATGTCATTGATCCTTCTTGTTTTTTTTTTTTTCTATTTTTTGGCAGCTCGGATTCTATTGCAAGAGCTCAACAAATCCTGAGCTCCATCCCTGGCAAGGCTACAGGTGCCTACAGTCATAGCCAGGTAAATAAAAAATAATCTAAATAAAATTATATCCTAATAATTATTTTCTGTGGAATTAGTTCTGTGTTTATATTGTCAAGTTCAATTTCAGGGTATTAAGGGATTGCGGGATGCCATTGCTGCAGGGATTGCAGCCCGCGATGGTTTCCCAGCCAATGCTGATGACATTTTTCTCACTGACGGTGCCAGCCCAGGGGTAAATTTAATTTACTCGAATTCTTTTGCTAGATATTTCTAAATTGTTTTACTATTTGTTAATATGAGTTTTTCCTCAGGTGCACAACATGATGCAACTGTTGCTGAGGTCAGAGTCTGACGGAATTCTCTGCCCCATTCCTCAGTACCCTCTCTACTCTGCCTCAATTGCCCTTCATGGTGGAACTCTTGTATGTGTCTCTACAATTAAATCTCATTTCATGTACTTGAGTTATTAAATTTTTCACATTTGATCGACAGTGGTATCACAACCCCTATGCCCCCTCTCCCCACCCCAAAAAAAAAAATCCAAATTCCTAAAAGATCACTTCAATTTCAATTCATCTTGTTGGTTTAATTTACAAGAAACAAGCATCTAGTTAAATGTGCATGGGAATAGGGTAACGGCAATAATTCTGGCAAAATGAGGTTATTTTTTCTATTTTCATTGAAGTGTTGTATCATAAATTGTTGTTTCAGGTGCCATACTACCTTGATGAAGCCACTGGATGGGGACTGGAGACCTCTGAGCTGAAAAAGCAACTGGACGATGCCAGATCAAAGGGTATTGCTGTCAGAGCTCTTGTTGTGATTAACCCTGGCAATCCCACTGGACAGGTGACAAGTTATTCTCTTTTCTTCATTTTCTTTTTGTGCCTCTATTTTTGAAATTTATATTCCAACTGTTTTGACTTTTTGAGTACTGGCGTAGGTTCTTGCGGAGGGAAACCAGCAGCAAATTGTAGAGTTTTGCAAGAACGAAGGCCTTGTTCTTCTCGCTGACGAGGTAATGTCGACATTATTTGTTTGAAGCTCGGTTTGTAATTTACTTATTCTATCCAATGGTGAGCAAAATCTAAATTCTAAAATCTTTTTCTTTTATTTCTCCAGGTTTACCAAGAGAATATCTACGTAGATGACAAGAAATTCAACTCCTTCAAAAAGGTTGCCAGGTCCATGGGTTACGGTGAGGAGGACCTTACCTTGGTCTCATACCAATCTATCTCCAAAGGTACGTGTACTCCAAAGAAATAAAAAAATTGTGCTAAAAGAATAAAAAGTTGTTTCCTCTTAACATAAATACCTTAACTTTTGACCTTCTTAAATGCACCAGGGTATTATGGTGAATGTGGCAAGAGAGGCGGTTACATGGAGGTTACTGGCTTCAGCAGCAGTGTAAGAGAGCAAATTTACAAAGTTGCATCAGTAAATCTCTGCTCGAACATCTCTGGCCAGATCCTTGCCAGCCTTGTCATGAACCCACCAAAGGTATCATTAATTGTTAACCAATCTATCTGATAGCAAAAAAGAAAAAGACATTTTTTCTTTTCAAGAAAAACATTAATGGTAAATAATTGTTGCAGCTGGGAGATGGATCCTACGAGTCATATGCGGCAGAGAGAGATGGCATTCTTAAGTCTCTAGCTTCTCGTGCAAAGGTAAGATCAGTTTAAGGAGCTTCCTTTTCTATCCTTTTTGTTTGCCCAAAGAAAATGAAGGAAATAAAAGATGGCCATTTATGCCTTTTTATTAAAGCCCATTAACATATAAAATTTGGTAAAACCAACTGCTTTTGAGTGGCTAATACAGTACTTGGTCATTCGGATAAGAAACATTTAACCAAAACAATTACTGTGCCATTGTATTGCTGTTTTGTAGCCGTACCAGTCTGTTTGCCAAATTGCATATGACATGCCACCTTGCCATTCATAAAGAAGCTAAAGCAACATCTACCTTCTGTGTATAATCAACAAATTATTGCACAGAAATATGCAAACTCGAAAAGCATGATCCAAATGTGGAAGAGCAGAATTTGATATAAATAACAACAAAATTTAACATTTAGGCACTGGAGGCTGCATTGAACAGCTTGGAGGGAGTGACATGCAACAAGGCCGAAGGTGCAATGTACCTCTTCCCGCGAATTCGCCTCCCAGAAAAGGCGATTGAAGCTGCCAAAGCAGCTAAAAAGGCACCTGACACTTTCTACGCGCTTCGCCTCCTTGAGTCTACTGGAGTCGTCGTTGTGCCTGGATCTGGCTTTGGTCAGGTTTGTAATTTCATTTACTAACTTCTACTTTTATGCAAATGCATGTGGAAGATTCTGAAGGAAATTTTCATTTATTACCCACAAATTCCAAAACAGAATCTACCCATAATTTTTTTTGAAAATGCTGTTTGTACTTTGTACCTATAGTCTTCGATGCACAATTGCTCGAGAACTTCCCAAATTACCCCTGTTCCTTTGTCATTAGTTGCTCTATTGTCTATGCATGAAATTTCCTCACAATAGCAAAACTTGTCTAGCTCTCTTCTTACTTTTCCATGGTAATTGAACTAATATTTCTTTTTTCTTATTTTGTGAATAAAGGTACCTGGAACCTATCATTTTAGGTGTACTATTCTTCCACAAGAGGATAAAATCCCAGCCATCATCTCTAGTCTCAAGGCTTTCCATGAGTCGTTCATGAACCAATATAAGGATTGAGTGCCTTCTCCAATTAGAAAATCCTGTTGATCAGAGAAATTAATCTGTATAAGAATAAGTATGACATCCACTTTTTTTTTTTTTCACCTTTTCCCTGCTTGCTTTTTGGATGGTTTGAAACATATTTTGGTTTTCTCTGTCTCAATATAGAGAAAACAAATCTTGTGCGTGTGTAAACTTTTGCCAAAAATGGAATTTGCTCCTGAGAGTTCTGAGATACTTTTATTGCTGTTATGTGAATTTTGGAGAATGATTGTTTTAGCGGGGGCCATTTTACTTCCTACTCAGCCTGCCAATGATGTGGTGTCCTCTACATCATTTTTGTTCAAAATAATGCAAACAATTGTACATGCTATTTAAAGAATTTGTATAATTGTAATGGGTTCATATTTGTTAAAATTTTGTAAACATAGTTCGCATACATAACGCTATACTAATAGCTTCTGGGCACAATTAGCAAATCCGTGGCCCAGCAATATATGCATTTATGCCTGGTCTCTGATACTGTGATACTGATACAGTACTAGTTCTATCGAACAATGAAAAGTATAAAGATGAAAGAAATAAAATAGGAAGTCGACCAGAAAAGAATGCATAGTTGATGCTAGAATAATGAGTTTATCTGTACATGGGTACTTTTTGATGTTTCTTTTGAATATACTTATCTTAGACCTGTTATTGCCTAGAATTTCTTGTTCGTCTGTTCGACATTCAAAGTAGCAGAATAGAATCATCGACTTAAATACCCTCCACCCACCGCGCACACAAGAACAACCCGAGAGAAAATAAAAAAAGTGGTGCGGAGCATGTTTGCGATGATTTTATGAATCTTGTTGACAAAAAGAACAAAAGAAAATTTGTGTTTCTGAAATTTTTTTGTTTCGGCCACAAGAATTTTCTGCGGGTTTAACAAATAAAGGTTAATTTAAAGAATGTCTCAATGTATCTTTTCAAACTATTTAAAAATTAAAAGACTTGTTTCTCTTTATGGAATCTGTGCTTACAAAAACAATTATTTTCCCTACTTGCTGCATAAAAAAGAAATACATTTTTTTTTTTTTGTAGGATTGTGGTACCGTTGCTATAGCTATAATTCAAGTTGGACAATCCAGTCACTTGTAACATGAATCGCCTGACTGGTGGTTTTATAGCAATTTGCAGCTTCCAAAAGAAATAATTTCATTCGTTACTTCTTCTGGTACTCGATTAATTATTTGGAACAATATTCATCACCTAGAGTTAACAAACCGATTCTTTAATTGTTGGATAACAACAATGACTTTGAGATGTGTTGGTGCTGACATATGCTGGCCTTAATCTAGTCGTATACGACGAAAGGTGTGAAGTAAGGCCGTGGGATGTGACAAAGAAAGCGCTATGTAAATAATATATGTTATTGTCAATGAGATAAGGTAAACCCACCCAAGAACAACTGTTTGCACTTTGCATTATTTTAAGTTTAATGAAGGTATCGGGCACCGATGAAATTGGTCTATGGGAACCATTAATTAGCTCTTTAAATTTTGAATACAACAAGCTCCTGCTTTAGTTTATTGAACACAAAAACTAAAGTTCTTCTTTCTTTATTATTTTTGTTCTCTAGTTCTTTATTTGACACAATTGTGACATTTACCCATGAAAACTTTAAGATATAAAATTTGTCCATCAATACTTGAGATTCATCCAGATTCTCATACTTTAATATAATTAAGCAAATTTTCTTATTCATATTTGATAAAAAAAATTGTCATGTTACTCTTATTTTAGTTTAATATATAAATAGCATCAAATATCGTTGAAGAGTTAATTGGTGGAACCTTTTCCTCTGTTATCATTCTCTTCTCAAACATATTCGCCAATTGAGTCTTGACTATCCTTTAACCTGCATTTGGATAATTATTTGAAAATAATGATGAAATGGTTAATTTAACTCAATAGTTAGAGAAGTATGTAGTCTCAAGTTGTGGTTGGCAAATATGATTAATTTAAGTCCTGATGGTTCCTGTTTGAAAAAATAAGTCCTGATGCTCAAAATTGGAATTAGTAAATTTCATGGGCATAAAGACAATTACGCCAAAAAGAGGAGATTCAGCCAGTAACCCTTGATTCCTAGAATATACCAAACAAAACTTCTTCATATGACGCCTTAATAAACAAATACAAAGTCATCAAAAGAGTTCTGTGGATCCACTAAGGATGGGACAAGTATCCACTAGCGCAGGGGCAGTATTATTGAGCTTTGAGATTTGTGCCAAGTTAAAAAGAACGGTCCGGATCCACTAATTGTAAAAGATTCCCTTTTCAGGTAATGTACTGGATGTGAATTCCTAAGGATGTCCCCCAATGTTTAGAATTCATATCACCCAAGTTACCTCAACTTCTGAGTTTGAATCTAGTCCGTTCGTTATATATTTGCAAGCATCTTAAAAGAGCCCCATGCAACCGGTTTAGGTCAGATTGGTTCGGATTCTGATTGGACAGGTTGGATTGAAACTCAATGGTGCCTTGCCTCATAGAATCCGGATTGCAGTATTTAGCCGTATTTTAATCATTGTTTAATTAAGCACAATGACTAAGCAAATTCAAACCCTACCTCCCCAACCAATAATTTCACTGTTAAATTTCTCTAATCTCTCATTATCCTTTTAGTTGGAATCCATGGCTCTGAGGTGTACCTCTCCTTGTTTCACTGTTTCTAAATCAACACCTAAATCTTATATCAAAGCTGTCATGCTTCCAAACCGTTGCCATGTACAACCAAAGAAAGAGATCAAACCTTTTCTCTTCTCTTCCACTGCTACTAAGGTATGTCTCAATTGTTGACCTGTCTGTACAATAAAAAGGTCATATTTTCCTTGCAATTATACCTTGCCAAAATCAAGTTATTGTGTTGATAAGTTAACCACTTTGTAGCTTTGACCAAAACTTTCCAAAAACAGGGTAATTTTTTTTTTTTCTTATTGGCAAATCCTCACCCAAAATAGTAAATAAATAGAATGAAAATTTCCCTTTGCTGTCTGTTGTATTTATTTGATCAAAATGTGTTGCAAATGACAGATCTATGAAGATAAAGCAATGGGAATAGTTGGTTATAGAGATGAAAGTGGAGAGCAAATATATGAAGGGTTTGACGAAGGTCCACGACTAACCCATGAAGATCTAGAACTAGTTAACAATAAAAGGTAATTAAAACAACAGTTTTTACTTAAATTTCTCCAATATTAATATATATATAGTCTTATATTCCCTCTTAGTAAAGTTTTCATGCTTCTTTCTTAACTATACTACTTTTAATTTATTCAGAGAGGCGCGCACCCGTCGACATGTACAAAAGGATGCAGGCGCAGTTTTATCAGCACAATATCAGAAGATGAAATCATAAGTACCATATATTTTCATCTTTCCACAGAAAAATAATTAAAACCACTCGATTTCAGTGTAAATTTTCACACTGTGCAAAATTTTAGTGCCCCCCCCCCCCCCCCCTTTCCATTCCATGTGCAAAATGCATGCTTTTGCCATAGATGACGAGCGAAGACTAATTCAAAATATAGAAACTTATTAACATGCTTTGAAGAAAATGAAGTTCATGGGAAAAAGTATGATAGTTTTCAGAGAAATAGAGTTATCACGTGTAAGATTTATCTGATTTATTGTGTATTGTGTGATTGAAGGTGTACAATTGTAAATACAGTGTAAAAATTTAAATGACTTTCTTTTGTTTGGAATGACTAGTATAAATTAAGTGCGTTTAAAATTGTGAATACATATATGTTCTTATTTTCTATATGACTTAAATGTACTTTTTTAGTATTTCCAGTACTTGTGAAGAGATTGTTGCGTTGTTTAGATCATACAAAGCATAAAGTTCAGAGTTTTTTTTTTTTTTTCAAGAAAAATTCATGGTCTTATTATCGAAATGTTTTGGTTTAGAAGCTAGAGCTTTGGGGATAATGCAACATGGGTCCTTTCAAGGGATTGTGCTTTCGCCGAATTTTTTAATAATTAAATAAAAAAAATTCAAAATTCCACCCATAAAATATTTTTTCTTAAATTTCGAAAACTATCACAACTGCTGACTTTATTAACTGTCTGCATAGGGCACGCTGGTTAAGTCAGCAGGCCTGGATGTAGGGGTGTTCATTGGGTCCGGTTTAGTCGGTTTTGAACCGAACCGAATTAGTTTGGACCAAACGGTTCGGTTTGTTCGGTTTAATGGTTCGGTTCGGTTTACTTTTTAAAACCAAATTATAATTTTGGTTCGGTTTGGTTTGAAATTTTTTAAAACCGAAATAACCGAACCGACCGAACTTTTATATATTATGAATTTGGTCCGGACCGTTCCAGTTTATTTCTTAATCAATTGCTTTAAATACTTCGGTTTATTTCTTAATATCCCAGTTTATTTCTTAATACTCCGGTTTATTTCTTAATATAATTCGGTTTATTATAAATCAATTGCTTTAAATAAAAAAATTAATATATTTTGGTTTGAACCGAACAAACCGAAATAAAACTTTGGTTTGTTCGGTTCGGTTGCAATGCTAAATCGGTTCGGTTCGGTTCTATTTTAGAAACCGAATTATTACTTTGGTTTGCCTAATTCGGTTCGGTTTCAACCGAACCGAACCGATGAACACCCCTACCTGGATGGACCCCTACCCACTGCCAAAGTTCACTGGTCTAGGTACCTGTTGGCAAAGTCGACTGGTAGGGCACAAACTGGATTTTTTTTATTATAAATTTCCAAATTCTCTCTCCTTGTCGTCATAACGGAAAGAGGAGGAGGTAGGCTCTTTGTAGGAGCCATCGGCTTCACGAACTCCATCAGACGATGACTTTGTTCCGAAACATTCTTGAAAATAAATTTTAATTTCCGTTGTAATATTAAGTTTTAGTTTGTAGTTATGTAGTGTATTTTGGTTATAGTATTTAGTTTTCATTAGTTTGCAGTTATGCATGTTGTAACTTGTAACCTTTAATGAATTGTTCTTATTACTTTATGACAAATACTAAATTTTAACATAATCAATTTCATATAAGCAAAAAAATCATTAAGAAAATTATCTAATTCATACAATTTGTCCAAATCAAACACAAACAATCATAAAAAAATGTGCATTAACGTCTTGATATATTCGAAGAAGCTCCTGTATTTTTGCATTCAAAATGAAAATTATAATTAGTTAGTGACTTACAAGAGTTTCAAATTGAATAGTAAGTACCTGATGCATTCCTATCGATAGTGTCACAGTTTGTCTGATGTCTAGGTCATTTGTTATTAATAAATGAGTGAGGCTATGGTACTATGCATATAGCATTTTGACATGTTTTTTTTTTTTGGATAAAAGTAGTATAATACCATCTGTTTCATTAGAAACGGATAGTTCATACAAAATGTGTCTAAAGGCAATTACAAAATATGAAACAACCAATTAACAAAATAATCTCACAAGTTGTGAAGTAACAAGGAGATATCTAAACCATCAAGGCATAAAAACTAATGTCTGCTAAACACTTGTTATACAAAACAGTAAGAACATTAGGAAATCATTAGGAAGAACTAAGGATCTGCTGAAGAGCTAGCATAGGATGAACTGGAATGAGCAGTGGGATCAGAAGAACGTAGGAAGGCAGCATCTATTGCATCATATTCTACTTTGTCTCTGAGATAATCAAAATGGACTGACCCCTCTAATACAAGAATTGGTTCTTCCTCTAAATCCTAGCTTTTGTTTCTCTCTGCCGATGTATCTATCTCCGATAGGATTATAATATTTCCTGCCTGAGACAAATTTGTAACATCCATAGGTAAAACTAAAGTTAATTTAAAAAAATAATCATCCAAGTTATATTTACACCATTAAGAAGTTAAGGAAATAATTTGAGATCCCAATGAAGCCATATAGGGTACCACAACATTATTAAAACATACTTTATTTCTAGCTAACCAAACTACCAAAATAGTTACTGACCTAATTAATTCAATTAACCTACAATCTTTAAGTGATATCCATACATCTAAAAGCCATAAGTCTGAAACAGTATCACAGTTAAAGGTGAAATTTTTAAACTCTGCAATCCATGACCAGATAAAGTTAATTAAATGATAAGTTACAAATAAATGGTCTGTTGTCTCAATAGAATTATCATAACATTTTGACATGTATTGTGGATCAATATATATCTTCATTTCAAAGTCCAAACAATTGATCGAAACTGTTCAACATGATTTTTATCTAAAAATATACTTGCAGACTAAATGTTACTTTTTTATATTTATTTACTAATTTATTTGAGCTAGACAAAATATCATTATTTTAAATGATCTAGAATCTTCATATGAAGTGACTTTTTACTGATTTAAAAAATATAATTTGATATACAAGTTAATCTTCATGTTGAGATTATGTTAAACTATTCATATCAACTATTTAGATTTTGAAAATAAAGATACAAATTCATAATAAAGATTAATATGCGCTATGCAAATTATCATAGCCTCACTTATAATTTCCCTCTTAAATAAATTATAGAGCAGAGATTTTGACGCTGTTCCAAGCACGGAAGTACCCCTTTTAAGTTATAAGAGCACAACGTCTTTGTTGCGTGAAAACGAAGAATTCACTTAAACTGTGCTTCAAAACAGAGTGTATAAAGAAAAGAAAATAATGAAGTGAAATAAGTCACTTTCTCTACACTCCTATTTGAAAGTGAAAATTAGTAGAAAAAAAGAAGTTGCTGAAATTATACCTCCGTTCCCTTTTCCTTCCGTTCGCTCTCTTTTTAATTTTTATCATTGTGAAACAAATAATCGAGCGCGGACCGATTGTGGTTAGATCGGTCTCCCCTCTGCTTTCTTTCCTTCCCCTCGCGTCATCCCTTGTGGGGCATAATGTAAGAAAACACAACCGTTTCACAATTTATTCAAAACTCTACATTACTTAAGCATCTCATACGGACCAGTCAGTAGCGAGGCCACATGAGATCAAGGGTAGACACTTGCCTACCCCTGGAATTGATATTTTTTTTTTTGGACCAGGCCTATTTTGATAGTTTGCCTATCCCTGATTTCCAGAGTCCAGCAAAGACGCAGAAAGTCCAGCAAAAAAAAAAATGCGGATCCCAGCAAAGACGCGGAAAGCCCAGACGCGGAGCCTACCCCTGACGACAAGCCCAGACGTGGAAAGGAAAATCACCGCTAGGCAAAATTGCCGCCTCCGCCTGTGCACACCTGACGCGTTAATTTTTTGAATTGTGTCTTGAATCCGAACCCGAACCCGTTAATTTATTTGAACCCGAATCCGATTTTTACTTACCCCTAGCTCAAATTCTAGCATCGCCACTGGGACCAGTCAATGTTCACTCCAAAATGAATGAAAACACTGATAACTAGTCTCTCTCTCTTCAAGAAAAAAATGTGTTGGAGAAAGGAGGCTAAATTATACATGCAATAAAAATGAAGAGGTGCGAAGGAAAGACGTTGCAGACCCGTGCAAGCTGAGCCGGCTGGGGGTCGCAATGGACAATTGACTGCCATTGTCCAGTCCGCAATGTATTATGCGCCATCTGCACATGTTGAAAAATAAAATTGATCTCAGAATATAATTCATCATCGATCAAAAGGTCTAGAATTTTTTTGAGTAAAAATAAGGATCAAGGTCCTTATTTGATTTATTGATTTCGGAAACTTTTATAGATTACAAGAAGAAACCTATTACAATGAAAGAAGACAATGTGCTCAACTTTTTGAGCCTAATTAAGAGGAAAGGAATAGGAAAAAAACCAAAAAATTAGAAGATAAATTTTTTTAAAAGCTGAAAACCATGGCAAAACCGTAAAACTCTTCTATGGCTTACTGAGCAAAAAGTCATTGGTCCTGCACATCTGCGACTAGTCTCTCTACTGTTTTAATTTCATCTCTGAAAATTCGTGAGCAACGCTCTCGCCAAGCAATGAACATAGATATCAGTAACACTTCTCTGGTTTTTGGTTCCCCCCGTTTACTAACGATCCACATGGGTGCTTCCTCCTTTACCAGAATCTCCTTCCAATTCCCTGTTGTTAATCGCATCGTTCTTGATACCGCTTCATAGAAATTTATGGTGAAAGGGCATTTTGAAAACAAATGTTCTATATTTTCTCCCTCTTGCCTACATAATACACATATACTAGGTAGGTTCCATCCTCGTTTCATCAAATTTTCGGCCGTCAGAATCTTCTTGAAAAACAGAAGCCACGCAAATATTTTCATTCTTGGTGGTACTTTCATCTTCCATATTCTATGAATATAAACTGTGAAAGATGGCTGGTCTTTTAGCCCTTCATACGCAGACTTGACTGTAAACATGCCCTCATTGGACAGGTTCCAAACCACATTATCTGAAATGCCGGTTAATTGTGGATGATTTGAAAGAAAACTCAGCAGCTTTGCATACTGCTCTTGGCAATCCTGAGAACTAAGATCATGAAACATGGATGATAATTGCTGCATCTGAAACACTTGGTTAACGACAATGTCTTTGTCTCTGGCTTGTAGGAATAGAACAGGGAATTCATGCCGCATTACTCCAAAACCCCAATTATGATACCAAAAGCTGATATTTTCTCCATTGCCTAGAACCCTTTTACTAAAACCTTGGAATGCTTTGCAAGCCTCTTTCAGTGTCTGTTGAAAGAACTTGCAGTTTGGGACTGCTCCTCGATTGTTGATATCATAGGATGCCATATAAAATGACTTCCATAGTTTCATTTCTGGTTTTGTCCATTGCCAACACCACTTTGTCAGTAAAGCATCATTAAAAGCTTGTAAATCAATTATACCCAAACCACCAAATCTCTTAGGCTTGCAAATCATTTCCCAATTGGCAAGAGGAATACCTTTGTGATTCTCAGAATTAATCAACTTTAATCAACTTTAATATCCAATTTAGGGAAAAAAGGTAACGGTATTGGTACACTGGTACCAATGCATACCATAAATAGAAATAGGTACCAACGGTTATATGAGTCATGTAATTATAAATAACGAAAACTATTGATTTTTGAGCAAAGATTATAGGTCAAGCTATCTAACTATTTAATATTCATAAGAAATTTCTCCATCTAATTTCAAACTTGCAACATCTCACACAGATGACATTGCCTCTGCCACTAGACAAAATGTTGGTTTTCATAGCGAAAACCATTGTAACCATGGGCGGACCCAAGAAGGGTCAGGGGTAGGCACTTGGATTCGAAATTTTTTTTACCCTTGATGGATATAATGTCTACCTCTGGATTTAATTCACAGTCTAGTAGAAGAAAATTGCGCAGAAATGAAAGTCAGTTCAGACTGATTCACGTAAAAGAAAGACAGAAAAAAGACGTAGTCCGATTCGTTACTTTACTTAGAATAATAGTTGATTTGTTAGGAGAAAAAAGAGGTCCGCTACTAAGGATATAAATATGTACTGTGCCGTGACTAATCATGTCGTAACTTGGATTATGTGTCGTGTTGTGACCAGATTTGGAAGAATAGTCATGGCACGTGAATGGTCACAACACGTTAATCACGCCGTGATCATACATGTCGTGTCCAAACGTGACCGGTCACATTTGTCACGTTTAACTATTTTTTTCATAATTTAGGTTACTTTATTTAAGATTCAACACTCGATCAAAATCTAACGGTCCTAATTACACATGATCATGTGTTGTGTCGTGACCAAATCTTTTGTGTTATGTGCCTTGTCGTGCCAAATTTTCGAAAGATGGTCACGTCAAGTAACCGGCACACGTGCCGTGACGTATTCGGCCGTACCGTGATTTTTTTAGATTCCTATCCAATACTCCGATCCAATTCGTCAGGAGAAAAAAAAATTATACTCTTGTCAATATTTTGTGCCTACTCCTAACTAAAATTCTGAATCCGTCCCTGATTGTAACAGAGAAAATTAATAACATAAAATATTCATACCTCAGCAATTCTCATTTTCAACAGCACAGCACCATTGGATGACTCTATGAGTCCCAGTGCAGCTTACCGTCCTCTCCGTCCATCCAAGGGGTGATCTAATCAAGAGCTAAATAATTCAGATACATGAAACTATGTAGTCGATACATCTGAAATTCCAGCAATGAATACTGACCAATTGGACGCTTGGGAGCCTCTCTTCCAAGTTAAAAAAGAAAAGAATACTGAGCAAGTGGAAAAAAAAAATGTCAAGCACTTAGTTAGGTCATAATAGTGACAGAACACTTCTTTTTATCAGCTCTGTACAGATGCTCTGTAATTACTAGCTTCTCTCTTGGTAAAACATTTATATCAATAAATAATTAAATAAAACATGTCTTTTTTAAAAATAAAAATAAAAATAAAACACAAGCATACGACTATAAAACAAACTATGAACAATCTACTAATATGCATATCAATTTGGATAAGTTTAGGAATTTCCAAACCGATAAAAGAATATGTTAACTTATTTACAAACGATCTATCGGTTTCAGACCAAAATTGAAATAAACCGAAAGAAAATAGATATTAGGAGATTCCATTTTTATAGTAAAAATAAAAATAAAACAAAGGCATACGACTATAAAACAAACTACGAACAATCTACTAATGTCAATTTTATGTCACATCAAATGTTTGGATTTTCTCTAAAATAAAACATTGCAAGTTGACCAGTAAATAGGAAACATCACTCTCTCTGCTGTGTGATATTATTTTCACTCGAATGCTATTTTGTTCTCTAGTTTTAGAGTAAGGCTTAGGTGCTATGGATAACATAAGATCTTTTGTGTTATTATTTTAAAAATTTATCGTATAAATTTTAAATTTCAATCTAAGTAGTTCAGTAAATTGATTATATAATGAACTTGTAGAATACTAATTTTTATTATTTTTGAAACTTTTTTTGTACTTTTTTTTTATAATTTATGAAATATGGCAAAAAAAAAGCTTAAAAATAAAAGAAATTTACCAATGTTTCAGATCATTTTTTGCCATATTTCATAAATCATAAAAAAATAGTAAAAAATAATAAAATAGTAAAAATTGGTATTCTACAAGTTCATTATATAACAAATTTACTGAGCTACTTAGATCGAAGTTTGAAGTTTATATTATTGATTTTTGAAGCCGTAGCACGGAAGGCTTTATACTATCCATAGCACCTAAGCTTTACTCCTAGTTTTATATCAACTGCTGTAGTTACTTTTTTTTTAATAAAAGAAAAGTTAAGTCTTCCAACGAAATATTCACAAAAAAATATTAATCGAGATTCAAAACTCGCAATTTCTTATACAAACTTCTTTTTAATCAATAGACTAAACATTGGTTCTCAAAATAGATCGACAATATATAAATTTGTATACACATAGCAATATCAATAGAATTCTACATGACCTTTTGAAGTCAGTCATTATGGCTTTGTTTCCCCAGTGGCGGCAGAAAAATAAAAAGGGTGGGCTCGGTGAATTCATACCCTCTGCATTAACTATTATCTTTTGAGTTAATGAATCTCTACTGTTCAATCTATTTAAAGATTCGTGCGAACTAGATCTGCACTAATATTAAAGGGCTCCTATATTATAGACACGAGCCGGATTGGCTCCATTTAAAATCAGACGGTTGAAATTCATTAACTCAAAAGATTCGCCTTGGATTGTGATGCCAATTTAATAGACCATTTACAAATTATAATATTTTTTTTAACCGAATAACTTAATTCTTAAAAGGTAAATTTAAAAGAAAAAAAAAAAAAAAGGTTTATGGGGTTTGAAAAGAATACATGGTTATTAATTGGCACCTTAAGGTCCAATTAATTTCTTAGATAAATAAATTGAAAATTTCAAAAATATCTGAGGTTTCCTTTTTTAAGTTTTAGTACAGTACCAAGTCTAATCGTCACGGAATCAGAGTAGGTCCGATGCCCATCGGACCTACCTTGGTTCGATGGGTGTGATGACCATTCGATCTGTATCAAGATTCGTGTGCTCTCCATCATAATCCGTGCAAGTCTGTATCAATTTCCGTGCGCATATATTTTGATGCTAATCGTACGGTCCTAGAGCTAATTGAACCTAAATGTAGATCCGATGCCCATCGGACCTACTCCTATCTCAATCGTCACACCCTGAAATTTCAACAAAGCATGATATCTAAGCTCAGTTATATTCTAAAAAGATAATAATGGTAATTTGAACAGCAAGCTCAATTTCGGTTTTACAGTGGCATGAATTCAATCAGGTACAGTCAAAATCTGACAAACATTTCTCTGTGACAAAATTATTTACATGAAAGACATTCTTTCTTGTCACTGACATTAATAAACTAGAGAAACAAAACATGTATCATGTCCTTTTTAATCATTTATTCAGCTATGAAAGTGAAAAGTGCGCCCACGCGCTCTGAACTTCTTTTGCTTTATTGTTTTATTTTATTTCCAATCATTAAATTTCTTGTTTCGTTTTTGGGGTTAAGCCCCGATTATTTTATTAATACTCTATGAAAAAAGAAAAATATCAAATATACTCTCGTTTTTGTTTTATTTTTAAAAATACCCTAACCGTCCAGGGACGGGGCGGTCAGCTTTTCCAATGACCCCCCTCCCAGGCGGTCCTCTATTTTTTTTTTATTTTTTTTAGATTTTTAGATTTTGACAAAAATCTCAAGACAAACCTACATAATAAATATTGTACTGTTACATGAATCAAATGAATACATGAATTTTACATCAGTTCTATCATGATCAAGACGCGATAATAGAGAACAGGTTTAGCAGGTGACTCTAAACATCGATATAAAAAAACAAGTGATGAAAAAGAAATATGATAACGAAAAGAAACCAAATAAAAAAAACAGGAGGACGACCTGGAAAAACAAGTGGTGGCATGATGCAGGATTGAGTAACCCTAGAGTGCCACCCGGGTCCGACTCTGCTGCTTTTCTGGGAGAAAAGCAGCAACCAGATTTTTCAGATCCAACCATTCAAATTCGTCGAGATTTGTGCATGAAAAAATTTCTTTATCGAGATGCACAAAATTCGAAAAAATATAAAATTTAGTTTGCAAGTACATATTCATATGGTTATCACATTGAACGGTCGGATCGACCGTTAGGATTTTAAAAAGTACCATATTGAGCCGTAGTACACTAGCCATCCGTGCTATGCATAGCACCATAGCCTCACTCAATAATTATTAGATAAAAACGTTTTATGAGCTGACTATGTGTTATTCCCATATATTTGGAAAAATTACAAGTGTGTTCTTATTTATCTTATTTATTGAATTTGATAAAATGTAAAACTTATTGGTTAATTTATTCAAAATGCTGAAATACATACATAATTAAATTTTTTTTTATTTCAATACATATTTGTACAATTTTTTTAAATATTATCAAATAAGTTAATTAGGTTTTCAATATTCCACGTGTGTATTGTTAAGTTATAATTTAATTAAATAGCAAGATATTTTGAGCCTCATTTATACCTTACTCTTAGCCGTTAAGACAACGAATAACGAAATGAATAATGGCTAATTATTGTATAAATTAACAGATTATATAATTAAATATAAAAATATATTAAACACATCTATTACGTTATATAATAAATTATATATTTTAATTATTGATCCCATTGTTTTAAAATTTATAAATTTTAATCAAATAAAATATTTCAAAATGTTGTGATCAATTTTGTCATAAATTATGAATTAAAAAACTATATAAAATGATGGACGAATAAAATTAAACATAAATTACTAAATAAAATTTATATAAATAATTTTTAAATCAATCTAATCATTATAAAAAATATAGGTATACGTATAAATAACAAAATAATCATATATAGTTACAAATTTATTTATTACCCTATAGGGTAACAGGTCCAAAATAAATCTTATTCGTATTCTTACTCATTAATTAAGACAATGAAAAAATCTTTCTCAAAATCTAAAAAAAAAAAAAAAATAGTGGACCGCCCCACAGTGGGCGGTTTGGTGATTTTTTTTTTTTTAGGCAGTGGACCGCTCCACGGGGGGGCGGTTCGTTGAAAAAGCTGACCGTCCTGCCCCTAGGCGGTTAGGATATTTTTAAAAATAAAATAAAAATGAGGACATATTTGATATTTTTCTTTTTTTACATAGGGTATTAATAAAAAAAGAGAAAAGGTTTTGGTACCCAACCTTTTTTACCCAGTTTGTACCCAACCTTATCTGATCAGCTTTAAATCACTTTTAAATCACATTTTAACGGTATCTAACCGTAACTTTCTAATCTGCTCTCTCTCTCTCCCATTTAAATCTTTAATAAAAAAAAATTCTATTTCTACTCTCTCTCCCTTCCAGTCCACGCTCATGGCAGATCTGAGAATCGACTCTCACCATCTCCGGTCGGAGGTCCTCTCTCGCCACTCTCACCTCTTCTCGCTCCTCTCCCTTCGTCAAGCCCCCACCTCCCTCTTGTCCCTTAGTCTCGCCACTACACCCTCCTCCTTACTGTCGACTTCACGGTCTCAGACCTGGGCGGAGTAGCTGGTCGCCTCGTTCGTCGACCGCACTCCGTAGCCGATCTCCTCCAACAACACTGTTCATCGACCATACTACTGGAGTACTGGACCTGATCAGGAGTTGCAAGCACGATTACCTTGGTGAACTGGATACATCAAATGTATACTCCTTGAGCAAGCAAGAGCGAGATCTAAAGAATTTCTGCTCACAACCTTGATTCTATCATATTCGAAATAGATCTAAAGAAGAGTCGATCAATCACAAACGAACTATAAGGAAGAATCGGTGTTCTTTTCTCGCTTCGCCAAGTCTCTTCCGATCAACTAGATGTAGCCTTACTTGTGATTTAAACCGATTGTGAGCGACAGAACCTTCTCCTCAAACACCCAGCCGCGTACAATCAGGTAATAAGTATATAATTTCTGATTGTTTGATCAAATTATTTCCACCTTAGTGACACTCGTATATGCCTCTACGGAATCTAGAAAGGCACCAGCTATTGAAAGGGCTCTACGTACTTAACCATTTATGTGATTTAACTTGATATAGGGCCTATCTTTCTTTGGAATTTCGGTTGTTAAATCGACTATGAAATCAAACCCCTTGTCTTGTGTAATTTTGTTAAAGGAATGCTTGCAAAATCCATCTTCTTTTGGAATTTTTTTCTTATCTCGTTGTGCATACAAGGTGTTTGTTGAAATGCCCCGCACAAATTAGATTATGAACTTAACTATCTTTTCAGTGTACAACTGATGGCAGCAACTTTACAAAGCGGCATTAAGATATTTGAGATAGAGTCATGGGGGCCGACAGAGTTCCGTCACTGCCAAGCATTTTGAATTTAGTACTTTTGAAGTCATTCAATCTCTAGTCATTTCAAAAATCATGTTATTTAGTTCTCAATTTATTTGAGAAATTGAGGCTAAGAATCTGATACTTTCGGATATAAACTCATTTACAACTTCAGTTGGCACATGGAAATTTTGGTTGATTTACTGGTATCTGGCTTAATTGAGTCAGAACCTGATTGATATTTATTGGCTTCGCACAAGCAACCAAGGCCTAATTAGTCTGCTGCAATATTTTGGCGACCGTGCAATTAGTGCTCAATTTTGCTTAAAGTGTTATTAGTGATGCTGTTTAACAGGGAATTCTTGTCTGTGAAAGATTAAATAGGCTAATAAGTAAATTTGCCATATAACAAGGAATTCTTGTCGAGATCCTCAAACCTATAATGGCAAAGGTTAGGTCTCAGCTGTTGGAAATGTGAATTTTAGTTAGGGTTTGGGGCTGAAAACCTTTCTTGGAAATGTGAATTTTAGTTATGTTGCAAAATTAAGCCAAATTTTCAGACTTCTCATGGTGCATGTTGAACTAATTTAATAATTAACTAGGAGGTGTTACTTGTATACAATAACATTGTAAATTAGGGTACGTGATGTGGGACTCAAATTTGTTTCATGGTGACATTTGGTTGAAGGGTAAAATGGTAGGAAGAGACGAGACCCGCTGCTGTTCAGAAAACTGCAGCAGGTTGTGTCAAGTTCGAAGGTCCCAAAAGTGGGTCTCCTAAAAGTGCATGACCCTCAAATTTTGTGAAAAACTAGGGTTTGTAGTGCAAATTGTGACTATATTTTAGTTTGGCCTAAATTGATACCCTACTGTCTACTGGTACAGTATTTTCTCCGACCAATCCAGATTCTAAAAAATTATAGGTTGTTGGAGAAATCAGAAAAGTGTACAAAAACATATGTTATATTGCTTATTTTTACTTGATATTTTGTGGAATGACAGTAGATAAATATGGGAGGGTTATGTAGAATTTTGAGGGGATAATGTGTGAGGAAAATTTGAGAAAAAGTCATTTGAACTAGCGTACCAGCTGCTGTTCAGAAAACTGCAGCAGGTTGTGTCAAGTTCGAAGACTCCAAAACTGGGTCTCCCAAAGGCACATGACCATAAAACTTTGTGAGCAACTGGGATTTGAAGTGAACATTGTGATAATATTTTACTTTGGTCTAAATTGTTACCTTAATGTCTACTGGTACGGGTTTTTCTCTGACTGGTTCAGATTCTGAGAAATTCTGGACTGCTGGAGAAAAACATGCAGAAACAGATGTTACATTGCTTATTTTTACTTGATATTTTGTGGGATACTAGTAGACACATAGGGTAGGGTTGTGTAAAATTTTTAGGGGTCATGTATGGGAAAATATTGAGAAAAAGTCATCTGAACTGGCGTACCAGTAGCTGGTTCGGACAGCATAGGGTCACAATTTTGATGTAGTTCAATAGCATGTGACTAATCCTTCTAAATACACAACTAGTCCAAAGAATGTGTTGTATATATGCTTTATGTGAATGGTAAATCTTTGTGCATGGAATTGAAGGGAATTAAAAAAATAATGGGTTTATGCATATAATTGTATGTTTTGATTTATTTGAGAAATCTTTGTATGTTTTGACAATTGTCTGTTTGGTAGGAAGAGTTTGAGGACAACTCAATTGATGAAAGTGAATTTGTAGCTTTTATGTAATAATTTTTATTCAATTTATTTTACATATACAGGATTGAATTTGAAGCTTGTTGAGATGTTCTTAAATGTACAATATTTTACATGAAATGATTAACAATTTTATAGGATATATTAGTTATTTGACAGGTTTCATACAATAGTTTTATATGATTGACTTTGCAGCTTTTTGAAATGTTCTTAAATGTAAAATATTTTACATGATCTATTTAACAATTTTATAGGATACAACAGTTATTTTACAGGCTTTATGCAATAGTTTTCATTATATTTATTTTACATATCATGGATTGACTTTGCAGCTTTTTGAGATGGTCTTAAATGTACAATATTTTACATGATCTATTTAACAGTTTTATAGGATACAACAGTTATTTTACAGATTTTATGCAATAGTTTTCATTTTATTTATTTTACATATCATGAATTGACTTTGCAGCTTTTGAGATGGTCTTAAATGTACAATATTTTACATGATCTACTTAATAGTTTTATAGGATTCAATAATTATTTTACAGGTTTTATGCAATAGCTTTCATTCTATTTATTTTACATATAATGGATTGACTTTGCAGCTTTTTGAGATGGTCTTAGATATACAATATTTTACATGATCTACTTAACAGTTTTATAGGATACAATAGTTATTTTACAGGTTTTATGCAATAGTTTTCATTTTATTTATTTTACATATCATGGATTGATTTTGCAGGCTTGGAGTACAATTGGCACACCATCAGCTGGCTTAAAGAATTTCTTTCCTGGAGGACTTATGAGTGTTTGTTTTAAAAAAATTATATTCAACCTTTTACATGATTGTTCAACTAGTTTTTCAGGATTTAGCCAATAATTTACAGGATTAGGACTTGAAATGCATTAAACTATTACATGATCTACTTAACAGTTTTATAGGATATATCAGTTATTTTACAGGTTTTATGCAATATTTTTATAGGATGTATCAGTTATTTTACAGGTTTCATGCAATAGTTTTATAGAATATATCAGTTATTTTATAGGTTTTATGCAATAGTTTTATATGATGTATCAGTTATTTTATAGCTTTCATGCAATAATTTTTTAAGTTTCCTGCAAAAAATTTATAGGATGTATCAGTTATTTTACATATTTTATGCAATAGTTTTATAGGATGTATCAGTTATTTTTTTAATTGTAAGTTTATGATGTAATTCCTATTTGTAATTTTATTCCTGTGAACAAAATTTGTAACCTTGTTTATTTTGTTTTTATAGGATATATCAGTTATTTCACAGGTTTCATACAATAGTTTACTGTATATATCAGTTTTGTAGGATATGCAACTTTTTCAGATTTTATTAAATGTAAAATATTTTATAGGATACAACAATTAAATTTAGTTTACATATTATTGATTGATTTTGCAGCTCGTTGACACGGTCCTATCATGCCTTAGTTTTATAAGATATATAAGTTATTTTACAGGATTCATGCCTTAGTTTTATAAGATGTATGAGTTATTTTACAGGATTAGGGCTTGTGAGTGTTTTTTTTAAAAATCATAGTTTTATAAGATGTATGAGTTATTTTACATGATTCATGACTTAGTTTTATAAGATGTATGAGTTATTTTACAGGATTAGGACTTTGTAAGTGTTTTATTTAAAAATCATAGTTTTATAAGATATATGAGTTATTTTACAGGATTCATGCCTTAGTTTTATAAGATGTATGAGTTATTTTACAGGATTAGGACTTTGTGAGTGTTTTCTTTAAAAATTATAGTTTTATAAGATGTATGAGTTATTTTACAGGATTCATGCCTTAGTTTTATAGGATACAACAGTTAAAGTTAGTTTACATATTATTGATTGATTTTGCAGCTCGTTGACACGGGCATATCATTAATGCAATATGAGACTCCTGTGAATCATCCATGGTTTTTTTTATCACCCCTTATATATCCGTAAGTTATTATGTACTTTTGTATATTATGAATTAAATTTTCAGACTTCAAATTTTGAAATACTTCAATCAAACATTATTTTTGTCTATTGTAGATTCTGATGCATCAATATGATGAAAAAGAAGCATTGCAGGCCCTTCCGCAGTTGTTTGGGCCTCAATTTGAGAGCATCAGATGGCTGTTCATTCCTATTTGCAAGAAAAACCATTGGGTGCTTTTTGCAGCGGATCTTCGTAATGTGCTGTTGCATTATTACACCTCAGCTGGTGAAGTTGGGGAATACATTCAATACCACTGGCACACAATGAAATGGCTTAGACACTTTCTTGCCTAGAGGACTTGTGAGTGTTTTCTTTAAAAATTATCTATGAAACATTTTACAGTATTCTTCAACTAGTTTTTCATGATTATGCCAATGGTTTACAGGATTAGGTGTTGAAATGCATTAAACTATTATATAATTTACTTAACAGTTTTGTAGAATATACGAGTTATTTTAAGGATTCATGCCATAGTTTTATAAGATATATATATATAAGTTATTTTACAAGATTCATGCCTTAGTTTTATAAGATGTATGTGTTATTTTACAGGATTAGGACTTGTGAGTGTTTTCTTTAAAAATTATAGTTTTACAAGATGTATGAGTTATTTTACAGGATTCATACCTTAGGTTTATAAGATGTATGAGTTATTTTACAGGATTAGGACTTGTGAGTGTTTTCTTTAAAAATTATCTATGCAACCTTTTTACAGTATTCTTCAACTATTTTTCATGATTCTACCAATGATTTAAAGGATTAGGTGTTGTAATGCATTAAACTATTACATAATATACTTAACAGTTTTGTAGGATATATGAGGTATTTTACAAGATTCATACAATAGTTTTATAAGATGTATGAGTTATTTTACATGATTCATGTCATACTTGAAGTTATTATACAATAAAGATGTTGATATCATTTTTTTTCTTTCAGCTAAAGCATCATGGAAAGATGTTGGCATTATTCATGAGGACTGCCCAAAGCAGGCACCCAAATCAATGAACTGTGCTATGTTTGTGCTGCGCTTTGTGTACAATCTGATTACTGAGATGCCTATGAACTTTACACAGGTAATTTTATGATGTATATATTTTACTTTCAAATACCCGTAGGCTTCCATTTCACCAACAGTAACATTACATATTTTCTGATATTAAATATTGTAGAAAGAGGGTAGTGTATACCCTTGATAACTGATCTTGTCAGTTCTGGCTAATTGTGCTAACCTATGCGCCCTATCATTTTCCTCTCTATTGATGTGCATAAATGTAAATCCCTTACAATTTTTTTTGTAGGATGACATTTCTAAAGAACGTGTCGTTCTAGCAATGAAGCTCCTCACACATCCAAATAATTTGCATCAGCGGTGTATGAAGTAACCATCCAAATATTGCAATGATTGAACATCTTTTTGTTTGTGTTTTTTTATATTGATGTTAGATACAGTTAATGTTAGATACAGTTGAAAATATTTGTGAATAGTGAAATGGTAAATGGTACAGTTGATGGTGAAATGGTGAAATGAAATTGTTAAATGGTACAGTTGATTTTAATGAACTTTTTGTGGTGAAATGGTACAGTTTATGTTGTGGTGAAATGGTACAGTATATGAATTTTTTGTGACTGGTGTCATTTTATAGTTTGTATATGATGTTTTTATAGTTTCATGTGTCAAATTTACAGTATTGAAATCTTGTAGTTAACATCTGTTAGATTTATAGTTTGCATCTTCTAATTTTACAGTATTGAAATCTTATTTTACATGATATATATCCATATATAAATATTAATAATTGAAGAAAAAATGATGAATTTTGTTTTTCAAAATTCAAAAAATTCAAATTTTTTTTTTAATTTTAATTTCGAATTTTTTTTTATTTTGATGCAAAAAAATTAATTTTGCATAATTTTAAGTGTAATTTGTAAATAACAACAAGTTTTAGAAGTGTGTTTTTCAAATCTTCTAGAAGCTTGAAGTACAGCCGTACAAGTTTTGGAAGTGGTTTGTGTTAAATCTTCTAGAAGCTGAAAGTACAGTTGGAAGTACAGTTACTTTTCTAGTTGCTAACAGTTTTTAACTAACTTGGGTAAAACTGGGTTGTTAGAATTTTGAACTAGGTATTATGCATGATTTGTTGTTGAAGTTACAGTATTGATTATACTATTTTGCAGTATTCGCGCAAGTCAAATGACAGTTTTTTTGGGTAAAAACTGGATACAACTCTTTGGGTACAATTAGTCGGACCCATAAAAAAATCGGGGGTAAGCCGTAGGAAATTTCTCGATTTTTAGCAACCGAGTTCGAAGGAAAAACACAGTTCAGGTTCTCTGTTGCCTTTACTGAATAGCCCTTTTAATATCACAGACATATTGGTCCCACTGTCACTCCCACAGGCTTTAATTACTCTCAGAGTGCACATGAAGCCATTTGTCAGTTCACACTGGGATTACAACATATCCGTGTAACAGAGGATTTGGATTCAATAAGAAAATTGTTTTGTTTTTTAAATAAAAAAAAGCTGAATTCTATCAATTCGGCTCGTTTCGGCTCGGCTTGTAGCTATATATATTGTCCTTATTCCTTTGATTAAGCTGTAGCCGATCTATGCCGAGTCACAATAAAGCTTATATTATATATACCGTGTTACATCTTACATGTGAAACAGATGTTGAATTAATTTTTCTGTGAGCTCTTAATAAAGAAGCAACAATACAACCGACCAAACCCCCTCCTATACATGTTTCTTCCCCTCTTCTTCTCCCCTATTATCTCCATCTTTTGACATAATAACATGCTTCCAAGAGAGAGAAGCATTTTTCACATAGCAGGAGATGATGAGGCCATCAGAGAAGAAGAAAACTCGAAATCCATGTCGAAGTTAGAGAAGAAATCGGTCGGGCTTCAACTTCTTATCGAGACTCCTTCTCGCATTTTTCCAGTTGTGACGAAATCGACAGTACCGGCATTCGTCAAGTTTTGCTTTCTTTGCCACAAGGAGTTGAAACTGCAAATGGATATTTTCATGTACAGGTAATTTTAAAACATTTATCCTCACCCCTTTTTCTCAATAGAAATGTGTCCTTCACTTTGACAATTGTTTTTCTTAATTTGTTTTCCTTTAGCTTTATGGTTCAATAACTTTTCTTTTGTTCCAAATTATTCCTTTCAAAATTCCATTTTATTTAAGTTTTTAGATGCATATGTTTGAATTATGAATTCTTCAATTTTAATTTCCTTCTTTCCTTCACATCTTCTTCATATATTTTACAGGGAACAAGCGTTTTGCGGTGGCGAATGCCGTGATCAAAAAATGATGATGGACAAAAGGAATGAACTTGAGATCTCCATGGTGGCGCATCGTGATCACTTTCATGATTATCGTCGCCTGAGGGAATCAAGTGTTCAAGGATTAACTCGTCGAAAAGGAAGATTACTTGTAACATGAAGAGTTATTATGATAAATTATAAAATTTTGAGTAGTTAATTAATTCTTTTTGTTTATTTCTGTCTTGTACTTTTCTCTAACTTTTTGAGTTTTTGAGTCGTTGAAGGAGTTGTCTGTTTTTTCTTTATATAAATCTGGTAAAACGAGGTCCGGTCGTAGAGGAATTTTTTTTTTTTTTTTTTTTTTGAGTCTTGCACGCAATTAAGAGTAAATCTATTGAGGAAATTGACTTTTGCGTGTTTACAAATGTAATATGTAACAGACTTGATCAAACTATATATAAAAAAATGGAGGGGCAATTGATAAAAAAAAAAAAGAGTATTTTGAGCCCCGCCGCTTCATTGCTTATTTTTTTAACCGATATTTTGTAACTATAAATACTTAACTAGTGAACTTTAATACCAATTTAGGTTCTATTAACATATAATCTTCAAAAGTATAATTGTGTTGACTGTGATTTTCAACATTAGACAAGTTACATTTGCACACTTTTTTTTCATATACCAATTAATTTAATTAGACATGAGGTTTCAGGTTCGAAATCAGAATGGGAGATCTGTTGTGGATATTACATAGTTAGATGGCTTGCCTCTAACATTTACTAAAAAAACAATTAATTAGACATTTTTATAATTTTTAGTGGTTTTCTTTAACAATTTGTATATGTTTATATATAATTTTTAAGACATATCTGATAATTGTACAAAGTCACATTGCTTGTCATTATTGCACTTTAATATAATCATCAAACATGTTTTGAAAATTATAACTGTAAAAGTATTAAATAAACTATATAAATGTTAAAAGCAACTAAGTATTTACAAATTATTATTTTTGTTGAAAAGTAATTAGTTTAATGACGAGAAAAAAAAAATTATAGAGCTACTTAGATTATTAGAGTTAAAATAACAAGTTAACTTTTTAAAAGTATAAACTATATAGTTATTAAAAAAATAGATACTAAATAAATATAATGTAATGGATACTCAAAAATAAACTTCTGTCTGCACTGAAAAAAAAAAAAAATACAAAACTTAGTTAAAGAAACTGAAGAAATATTAACTTGGCCCCAACTTTGCCGCACTTTGAACAAAATTCAATACCATACAACTTGAAACTGGCTTGTCTCATATTTTGTCACCGCGTTCTTCCATAGTAAAACTAAAGTTTTGAATTAATGTTTTGTGTTATAAACGATCGGTAGGTGGTTCTCACAGCATAAAGCTTCAAAAGTTATGCAATCATGCATCTCCTCCACCCGATCGGCCATAGTGAGGCCGATCATACCTCCACCTCTCTTCTTGCCCTTTCTTGCTCATGAGTTGTGCATTTGAACCTTAGATTTAGTTCAAAAGTTGATTCGAATCAAGGTTTCAAAAGATGATTTAGAAGAGAAGTATTATCTAGTACTTGCTCCATCTAACTCCTAGGTGGACTTACACTTGGAGACTTCTTGCTTTAGAAGCTTGGAGAAAAAAACGATCAAGGGAGACGCAGTGCAAGGAACCTTTCTCCCTTCTCATTAGTAGGAGAGGTATTTCTACATCCTCTATCACCAGTAGTAGCTTGATTGATAAATTGTGCATGCAGAAATGTGCTTGTTGATGCGATTTTTTTTTTTTAAATTGTGCTTTTCTCACTTGTGCACAAGTACAGCACAGACTGGTTCTTATTTTTGATGTCTTATAATTTATGTTGTGAGGGTGCTCTGTTGTTTGCAACTATAAATATTCTAAGAATAAAAGTTTTTAGTCTTACTAAATAACAAACATTTGGATTTTATCCTCTGATTCGAGCAAGAGAAAGATATATATAATGCATTTTGATTTTTGAAGCAAGTCAAACAACACTTTGCTGCTAAAATGATTAAAATATGCTCGACAAGCCAAAGTTCGTTTTAAGAATATATTTATATAATTTAGCTACTTCTTCATTAGTTCCTACATTAATTGATTTCTACGGCTTTGTTTTTTCTGAGGGGGGGTCTACAATAGTTGAAATAAAAGAGGGCCGAAATTCGAACAAACCAGATCATGGGCCTCCAAAATTAGTCCCCCATATGCGGATCTGGATCCTGATCCGATCCAATCCGACAACACCCTGCCTGCCCAGTTGCCGAGGGTAGGGCTTTTGTCCAAAGAGATTAGGTCGATTTTTTCTTTATTAAAATCCATAATTAAATAGAAAAATACAGAAATGCTCGCGATTTTCGAATTTTTTTAAAAATATCCAAAACCTCTCGGCGGTCCATTTTTTCTGGACCGTTAGAATTTTCAGCGGTCCAGAAAAAAAAGTGGACCGTTAAGATTCTCGGCGTTATAATAATAATTTTGTGATTTGACATTTACTGTTTGGATTTGTGATTTTTCAAAATAAGAAGATTTTATGATTTTATAATTTTTTTTATTTTTCTATTAAAATATTAGAAATATTTTTATATTTTTTTGAAAATAAATGGAATATTATAGAATTAAATTTACTAGAAAGACTGCGACAAATAACCCGAATCAATATTTTTCAGTCAGAATTTTTTGCAACTGTAAGAAAAATTATAATATTTCTTTGTGTGTTACTGAAAAAAAATGTTTTAAATATGAGTTACTGATTCTGATTTAAAAGTCACTTCTGGATAAATAAAGATATTATTATAGTCCTTCTAATATATTCAAATTTTAAGATACTCTATTTATTTTCTTAGAAGCTATTTTATATTTATAATATTTTAATATTTTCTTAAAAGCACTTCTGAAAAAAAAAAGATAGAATATCTTATACTATTTTTGGGATGTTAGATTTTGTTAGTGGGAATAGATGGGTTCTAGAGTAATTGGGTTAATAATCCTCGTATCCGTTCAGATGCTCCGTTTCTTGAATTCATATCCTTTGCATACTCAAAAAAAGAATTTTTTGAGTTAATGCATCTGTACCGTTCGATTAACTTTAAGATCCGTGCCAATCAGATCTGCACTAATATTAAAGAGCTTCATGCTTTATAGGCAGTGTCAGTTTGACTCCGTTTAAAATCAGACGGCGATGTATTAACTCAAAAATGCTCTTTTGAGTTAATGCAGACGATGCGGACTCCCATTTCTTCCCGATTCATTCCCATCTTTCTTCCCGTATTCTTCCCCCAAACAACGTAAATTCATGGGAAAATAAAAATTCAGTCCGAGTCAATAAAATTTTTCCCAATCGTGCGTTACCTACTGCTCTTTCTCTCTCCTCGATCGTTTTTTCTAAATCTCATTTTCGCGGGAGAAAGAATAGCTGCACTGGAAAGTCGAGCGGGAGCAGGAGAAGAAGAGAAAGAAGCTGATGTGCAGAAAACTTGAGTGGAAGAGCTGCTAGCACCATATTTGCTTCGACCATGACTGAAGATGAAACTATTCGAGTTTTAGAGAAGAAGAAAGATTGAATCTTTAGATTTATTCATTCTATTGAATCTATTTGTAATTACATGTATGTTGTGTATATATAGCAATCACAGCTACTGAATGGAAACCGGGTCTTGGCCCTCTCGGTTGAGTAAAGTAAGTAGATGAATTGAGAGAAGAGGCAGAAAGGTTACTGGTCTGAGATTGAAGAAGTTTCTCATGAGTAAAGAGCATGGATTGAAGTTCTGATAGAGAGATATCACCTTGGCGAGCAGTCACTGTGGTGACGAGAGCATTGAATTCGGATCCGAGCCCGCCTAAGATGTAAAGGACGAGATCTTCATTAGACACCGGTGATCCAATGAAAGCGAGTTCATCAGCAGTGGACCGCATCTTCTTGAAAAATTCAGGGCAAGATGAGCTTCCTTTCGTGGTGGTTTGTAAAGACCGGCGAAGTTCAAGAAGTCGAGCGCGCGAGGAAGAAGAAAAGGTCTGAACCAATTCAGACCAGAGTTCAGCCGTTGTTGAGCAAGAAACAACCTCTCCGAGAATAGTCTCTGATAAGGACGAGCGAATCCATGCTAAGATCAGCTGATCTTGTTGACACCAATGGTCGTAAGCTGGATTAGATTGAGAAACTCCATCAATTGTCACAGTAGAGGTAGGAGGAGGTGTAGCAAGATATTTTTGGAGTCGATGGCCATGGAGAAGAGGCAAAATCTGAGATTTCCACGCCAAGAAATTGGATCGATTTAGCTTTGTAGAGATGGGCAAATTGAGCAGCACACCATTAAACTGGTACATGTGCCAATAATTTGGTGGCTTGTGCTGATGTCTTCAATTGGAAATTTTGGTATTTTAGTTTTATCTTCAATTGACATAGGTTGTGATTATATACGATATTGTAATAGAACTCAAAGCCAAATACATAGAAATTGAACAACTGAAGAAACACATTTGATGGAAATAGCATAGATTGTGGTTATATATAGTTATATTTTGATACTCTAGTCCATGCGTACAGTTGTTATGGAAGCAGGATCACTTCTATATTCAATAATTCAATAAATTAAATAAGGTTCCTTTTGTACTGAAATATTAAAATGGAATTAAATGATTAGAAATGAATAGTTTTGTAATTACTAAAAAATTTGATGGAAATAGAAAAAAGGATGAATTGAAACAAAAACTGAAATTAATTTTGAAATGGTGAAAATAAAAGATGGCAGCATTAAAGAAGAAGGTTCATATTTATTAAGAAATACACACAATAATCTCAGAGATATAAATAAACATATTTTGAATAGATATATACATATTTTTAAAATAAAATAAGATTTTCCACAACTAATTCCACAGTACAACTGAACACTCAATTCAGCACATTTCTATAATAAATTATGTGAGTATCCGTACCTATGGGTTCTCACTTTTTCAAAAGTGAGTTCTTGTTCTTGTCAAATCTCATTCCATGTAATTCCATGACATCCAAACATGCCTTTAGAATTTGAATGTACTAGAAGGACTACGATAATTTCTTTATTTACACAGAAATGACCTTTGAATCAGGATCAATAACTCATCCAAAATATTTTTATTTTTTTCCAATAACTCACAACGAAATATTATAATTTTTCTTATAGCTGCAAAAAATTCCGACCGAAAAATGTTGATCCGAGTTATTTATCGCAGTATTTTTAGTAAATTCAATTTTATAATATTCTATTTATTTTCAAAGAAATATAATTTTTTTTTTTTTTGAAAAAAAGGCACGAAGGCCCGTTTCATATAAGAAACATTATGGTAACTTACAATCCAGAAAGTTCAATTTGTAAGTAGTGATAACCACCAAAACTTAGCAAAGCACAAAAGACATAAGCCCTTCGTTTTAAAATCCACCAAAACACAAAAACTGAAAATAGTAAGTGAGCTAAGCCTGCTTCTCTCAAACTGGGGCTGCGGTAACCTACTCCTATATTTGAATTAGAATATAACTTGTACTTCATCTTCAATTGGCTGGAGATCCAGCGACTCCTCCTATGCGCAACAGCTCCACTACCGCCGGCTGGTACACTACCATTTGCATGTCATTGGGCTCCCACACACTCAACGGGATTGCATCTAAGTCATCTGGTAGCCAAGAAGTTGTTGCCTCCTTTTATTTCTTATCCATATGTCCTGCCCAGTAATCAAATACGGAGATGATTAGTAAAATAAGCGAGCGAACAGATTTACTAGGTGAATTTTGAAAAATAACCGAGTTTCTATATTTCCACATGGTCCAACATAATGCACTGAAGATCACTAGGAAAGCAATTTGTTGATCTTTGGATAATGTACCTGCAAACTCAAAAATATTAGAGCAGTTTTTCCATTGAAAGAATATGTGTTGACAATTACCTAGCCAAAACCATATTTGTTGAGTCACTCTACATTTCATAAAAAGGTGGTTCACAGATTCTTTTTGGGAACAAAATTGACATTTTAAATCACCTTGCCAACCTCTTTTTTGCATATTGGTTTTTGTAAGTATTCTATTATGCATAACTAACCACATAAAGATCCTAATTTTTGGAGGAAGAGGTAACTCCCAACAAATATTAAACCTATTTTTACTAATCCCTCTAAAATTAATGAGTTTGTATAGTGATTTGACAGAAAACAAACCAGAATTTTCCCACCTCCAAGAAATCCGATTTACCTGATGTGTAAAACTACACGAGCTAATGAGATTTAAGAGCTGGTTCCATTCTTCAAGTAAGATACCACTTAATCTACGTCTAAAATGTAATCTAGAACCTTGCGAGTTTATGACTGTATTAATAGTAATCTGAGGATTAGAGCATAGGTTGTATAATTGGGGATATTTCGTAGCTAAACTACAAGTACCAATCCATAAGGTATGCCAAAAAGATAACGAGGAGTGAATTCCTGGTTCAAATGTAACACTAATTTTACCTAAATTTACATATTTCATGACTGCTTTCCAGAAAGGAGAATGGAGTAGGGTGTTTATAAGATAATAGTTATGATGAATGATAGTTTTCCATAACCCTTGATAACTATCATCTTGCATTTTCCACCACCATTTTAAAAGCAAAGCTATATTCATATTTTGTAAATCTAATATTCCTAATCCACCATGATTTTTATCTATGCAAGCTTTTGTCCAATTAACTAAAGAGTATTTTTTCCTAACCTTATCTGAACCCTGCCAAAGAAATCTATTGTTTGAACATTTGTGATAGGTTTTGTCTAATTTAACATTTGTGAATAACCTTATCACAAAATTAGAAAGAAATATAAAAACATATTTAATATTTTAATAGCAAAATAATTTTTTTATAAAATCTTCTTATTTTGAAAAATCACAAATCCAAAAATTAAATGTCAAATCACAAAATTGATTCGGCTCTATATGTCAAATCAAAGAAAAATGATATTATAATGTAACCGCTGAGAATTCCGACGGTCCAATTTTTTTTTCTGAACCGCTGAGAATTTGGACGGTCCAGAAAAAAATGGACCGCCGAAATTCTCGACGGTTTGAACATTTTCAAAAATCACAGGCATTTATGTACTTTTCTATTTAATTATGAATATTAATAAAAAAATTTGGGAGATTTGGATAAGGTCGTACCAATAGCCGAACCTAAACCTTCCAATCCGTATCAATTTTACTATAACGTTTTAAATTCATGAACTTGACGCATATAGGACTATAGTGACAAGGTACGTGTTTTATTCGTGTTTAATTTGCAAATAAAATATTTTTGGGGTGTTTCTGAACCAAATAGCTATTACTCGTTGACCGAACCTTTGATCAAATAAAACGCGAATAAACGCGAATTTAATGAATTTTACGAATAATACGTGTTTTTCTCAAGTTTTGTTCGGAATTTTTTTTTGAATTCTCGCGCACAGTACAGTGTCCTCAGGCACAGTATAGTTTCTCAAATTAGCACGCGTTTTTCCCCAGGCACCCATGTGAGCACATTTCTCCATTTTATATACTTTTTGACTATATTGATCTTCTATGGCAAATACAAGTAGTATATCATATAGTAAATCATCGGTAATGAATTAAATATGCACTGAGGTCTCGTATTGTAATTCCGAATCATTTCCGAATTATACCCGAATTATTTCCGAATCACAAATTTTTGACCCTGCCGAACCGAACCCGAATTATTCATTTGTTACTGAGTATTGGACGGTGCAGAACCGGCTTTTGGACAAAGTTTGTCCAAAGCCCTTTGGACATAATCCGTTCCCGTCCAGTTCCCGGTCTCCCTCCTTGGTTTACTAGGGTTCTGTTCTCCGCTGTCTCTGTCGATCCCTCCCGTTCACTCCATGGTGAGTTTCTCTTTTTCTTTTTTTCTTTTTTTTTCTCAATCCATTACAACATAATCTCTCAGTATTTTACTATTATTGTTTATTTTCTCTTTCTCAGTCGATCGCTACAGGCATAGAGCTGAACCAATTGATTCGAATAATCAGCGTGGATCTAAAAAACCTCCTTTCCCTTCGTGGCATTGGCGATTTCTTCTCTCGGCTCCTCTTCCCTCCGCCAGAATCCGATATCCAATCTGGGTACCCGTTAATACTTAAAAAGTCTGCATTCCGTTTTTGTTGTTCTTATATTCTTAGTGCTGATTATTCAATTTAATAATTTGTTATGCGGATCAAAAGCCCGGAATTGCATCTTGACGAGCCGTACCAGATCAACCTGAGTAGATTTGTAAAGAACCAAAACTGGAAAAGAGAGCCTGGACATGGAAATGAGATCAATCAACCAGCTGTGTATAATGTACTTGACGCTGTATTAGTTAATACTATGGAAAGGCTCAAGAAAATGAGGTGAGCTTAATTTTCTTTTTTTTTTTCCACAATTTTCATTTATTCTATTGCCTTTGTTATATTACATTTTATCAGAACTAAAATTGCAATTTGATTTGTATCCTGCACTAGTGAGCCGGTACCTATGTAGACCACCTGATCATGATATGAATAATGATGAAAGCTCATGAATATGCTAGACTTGGTTAGAAAAAACACAACATAAATTTAAGTCATGCAAAAGCATATCTGCTGCTCAAATTCTGACAACTACCTTTCCAGTACTAGCCATGACTGATGTATATGATAATGATACTGAACAAGCACAAAATGAACTGTTGAGCATGTTACAAGTTAGAACTATGCCAATTTTTTTCAAATTCTCATCGATAGCAAATTGTACCTGGCATTTTTTATTTCTAGCAAAGCCCTATAAACAAGCCATACTAAAATAGTTGTAATTTACATTGTTTGTTTGAGTGAGGCCATGGTACTATGCATAGCGCATATTGGTCCATGCTATGAACTCAAATCTTCAGTTTAAAGTTCTAACGATCGATCTGAACCGTTCAACATGGTCTCCATGTACTTGTAAACTAAATTTTACATTTTTTTAGAATTTTTTTACTATTTTTTTAGATGGGTAGAAAATCACTTGATCAGAAAATTCTGGACCATCCAAAAACAGTGATTTTCTACCAATCTAAAAAAATAGTAAAAATAACCTAAAAAATGTAAAATTTAGTTTACAAGTACATATTCATATGGTAACCATGTTGAATGATTCGGATCGACCATTAGAGTTTTGAAAACAAAAATATTGATCCGTAGTATGGACCAATCCGTGCTATGCTTAGTACCATAGCCTCACTCTTGTTTGTTTATATGTTAACTTCATTAATTTATGCTTAGTCCCATATGGAAACCATGTTGAACTATTCGGATCAACCATTAGAGTTTTGAAAACAAAAATATTGATCCCTAGTACGGACCAATCCGCGCTATGCTTAGTACCATAGCCTCACTCTTGTTTGTTTATAAGTTGACTTCATTAATTTATGATTCTTTTTCCAGGGAAACTGTAACAATCATAGGAAGATGTACCATGTATGAAGGTGTTACAAATATTCTGAATTTGGAAAATACTTCCAAATTTCAAATCCATGATCAAGATTGTGCCCTTATTAGGTCACTATGCTCTGAAGGAAAGGTTTTGTCGGCTTTTCAATTACTTACAATTTTGATCGAGGAAAACCCAGGCCCTGACCTCTACACATGTAATGTGCTAATGAATGGTCCTTTGTAACACTGGTGAATTAGAAAAAGCCACACGGCTTCTTGACCTGATGCCATGTGTTGGTCTCTGCCCCAATTTAGTGACTTACAGCACTCTAGTTAAGGGTCACTGCCGTGTGGGGTCCATTGATAAGGCATTGAAAATTGTTTCTTCTATGGCCCAAAAAGGGGTGCAACCTAATCGGGTTATATGTAACATACTTTTGCAATCCCTTGGCAAAAGAGGACTAGTGGAAGATGGAAAGAGACTATTAAGGGATATTTTGAAGGAGGAGGAAGATACAGAATTAGTAACTTGCACAATTTTAATGGATGCATCCTTTAAGGTTGGCAATATTGCAAAGGCCCTTAAATATTGGCTTGAAATGCCGCAAAATGGTATTAGCAGGGACCTTGTTTCATACAATGTGGTAATTAATGGCCTTTGTTCGGGCATGGATGTAAAAGTTGCATGTGGATACTTGTCAGAAATGATGAAGAAAGGGATTGTCCCCGATGTAGTGACCTTTAACACTCTTGTAAATGTTTTATCAAAAGAAGGAAGAATAAAGGAGGCATATGATATTTACAAGAAGATGTTAAGAGAAGGTGTTTTGCCAGATAAAATTACATATAAGTCCCTGATTCATGGCCTATGCAAAAAAGGACATATCAGTGCAGCATTAAACATTTTTAATAAATTAAATCATTCATCAGTAGATAGGTCCCCACATTTGGAATCTTCTAATAAACTGGCCATGCAAAGTCCGGAGATCTAGTCAGTGCATACTCGTTAAGAAATACAATGCTTTCTAAGGGTATTACTGCAAATTTACAGACATACAATGCGCTTATTCATGCACAGGCAAAAGGAGGTAGTTTTTTAAAAGCCTTGTCTATCAAACAACAGCTGATTGCCAATGGTTTTTTACCCGATTTAGTAACTTACAATATACTGATAACCGGGGCATGCAACTCAGGTTACATTTCCTCCACATGGAAATTATATTGGGAAATGCTAAAGGAGGGCTATAAACCTGACATAGTGACCTATACAGAATTGATAAGGGGCCTTTGTTTGAAGGAAAAAATTAAAGAAGCAAGAGATCTGCTTTACCAGGTAAAAAAACAACAGTTAGACATGGATCATGTGCCATTTAATATACTAATTAAGGTTCAGTGCATTAGAGGGGAGGTTCTAGGGGCGTTTGAGGTTTTTAAGGAAATGACAGAAGAGGGCATTATTGCTCCTTATGGGATGTATGACTTCTTGTTTAATGCACTTAGGAAGAAGGGGTATTATCAGGAAGCTTGTCATGTTACTCGTGTATATGTTCTCATGTGTAATTTGAGAAGCAAAGGAGATGGTTGAATTTCAAATTATTTCGTGTCAATTTTTGGTGCGATCAGTATGAGAAAGGATACACGTCTTGACAGATACCATGTACAAGCTGACACATCTTGCACACTCTAAGGGTGAGTTACCTTTTTTACTTGATAAACTTTTTCATATTTCAGTTCAATTTGTAAAGGTTTATGGAACTCTCCCTGTACACCCATGTGAGAGATCTCTAAATGTTCTGCACCTTTTAGATTTTGACATATGGCTAATGCTCAATCTTACAGTATAGATGAAAAGAAAGGGTATTAGAAATATATCATTCATTTTCTTTTCCTAGTTCAGAGAGTGTGTTTTTTCTGTTTTGCTGGTATAATCAAAATTATTCTGTCAATTTACACTCCTGTAGGATATTTGAGGTTGTGCATAATAGATATCTTGTGCTGTAAGAGCAAGCATCTCAAAATTTTCCAAGTTTCTTAATGTCGTTCATTAAGCTTATGAAACAACACATGAAATACATCTGCAGGTAATTCAAGTTTTCTGCATGGTATCATGAAACTGTCAGAGAGAAGAAAGGGCAGTGAGAAGGCATGTAGGGACAATTCTATTCTTTTGCCGGCAGCACATCTTTTTATGCTGTAAGGTACAGGGATGTACTCTCAGTATGTAGATATAGCTGATGATTGGTACAAGAAAATTATCTTCAAATCTTTAAGGGATGTGGAATTTTTTCTCCTTTTTTTTTTTTGCAAAATATCAGAGCACATAATCCACCCCTTAATCTCTCTGTTTCTATTTTACATTAACACTGTTAACCAATGATTTTTCACTGTTTCCTAATGTTTTTACCGACGTTCACATTTCCTTTCTTTTTTTTTCTAGTGCAAAAGAGGCAAAATTGCCAGGTGAAAAAGTTACCATGACTTGATGATATAGCTAGAATCTTGGAAATTCCTGAGTACATTTACCTCTTTTTGTACTAAGAGAAAAGTGTACAGCTGCAAGCTATTATCATTAAAATTTTTATTGATGCACAACTCTTTTTTTTGGACAATGTCCTGTTAATTTCAGAAAAAAAAAGAAACAGCAACCTTCTCTCCGGAGAGAGACGATGTCTGTCAGCAGACATGGGTGCATGATAGGTTTGCAGTTCTATGCAAAATTTCTTTCTAATTTTTTTAAAGAAGATATAACTAATTGAGAAAAAGTGGTTAAGTAATTTTTTAGTTATATGCACTTTAATCTAACAATTCCATTAAAGCAGCCCAAAGCAAAATACGCAAGTGATTAAGTGATTTCTTTATTGTTTTTCCTTTTGAAAGTAAAAGACTTTGAGTGATTTATCGTCTGACTATTTGTATCGATTTTTCTCATTGTTAATCAAAGAAAAATCAACAGTGAAAAGTCGAACTGGGATTCATTCTTTAATTTATTTTTTGTTTTCCTGATATCATATTATCTCAACTTCTAAGTCTACTGGTAACCAATGTAACCAATCAACTGTATTAGTGGCAATATTCTTACAAATTAACTAGTTCATCTGTTCATATAACCGTGCAATCCTATAGAAGAAAAAAATTAGCATGTTTCATTATTCTTCTTCACTTCTTTATCAGTAAATGCATTCTTCTCTTATTACTACAATTTGTGAAGGGTCTAGTATAAATGTTTGTACATTATAGGATTCTTGTGGCTCCTTCAATCATTTTGATAAGAGCATAAAGCTATTTCCAAATTAAAATTTTAAACATTTTGGTGTTTTATCTGAGTACTCAGCAGTATTGAAAAGGAAATAGTGATTATTGATCATTCGGTCTAGATAACTATTCTTTGGAGTTTTTACTCATGCGTGGTTTTCTATTCACTTCAACTGCAGACTGCAGTATATTATCATTTGAAATAAAATGAACATCCATCTAATTTAGTTTAACTTAATTGTTGAAAGCGGTTAAGAAATGTCTTAAATTTTCAATCTCATTATTTAAAGTTTGTCGAGTATACACATTCACTGAAATTAAACCACAAGCGTTATATGAATCAAAATAAATACTTGTCTATTTTTTTTCAAGTTAAACAAAAAAATAAATGGGCTGATATTTATAGATAGAGGACATTAAGGGCTTTATTTAATTTTCCAAATTGTATAATATTGTTATATACTTCCATTTGCAAAAAAAAAAGGGCTCTATTATCTCCAGTATTTATTAGTCTTTACATGGTCTTTATCTTGAACCTATGTTCAAAAAAAAAAATGACGAACGGCGCGACATTCAATTTGATAAGATTGGAGAAGTGGCGCGATTTAGTCACTAAACACTATTAAAATTGATTTTCCCGTCAAAGCTTTCTTAATTTAAATTTAGTCATATAAACATTAGAATGTGATATTTAATATTTTCCATAAATTATGTATATCTTAGGTTGATGCATGTATTAGCTCATTTAGGTTAAATAGTGGTCAAAAGTCAATAAGTACAATCAATATATAATTGATAAATAAGAGTGTGGTCTCCAGCGTTTCTTTTCTATTTCCCCCCTTTTTAAGAATTTTTTTTAGAAACCATAAATAAATAAAAAGATTTTACCAAACCAACTTGATTGCTTTGGTTTTGCAAAAATCATAAGAAGCGAGATGTCATTTCGGTCCGAAGTATTTATTTTTTCCGGACCGAATTGCCATTTCGGTTCGAGGTGTTTTCACAAGTTTTACCAACAACTACATTATTATTTTTTAATTTGTGAAAACGGCTCGGACTGAAATGACAATTCGGTTCTGAAAAAAAAAACACTCGGACTGAAATGGCATCTCAGTACTTATGGTTTTTGTAAAAACCAAAGTAATCAAATTGGTTTGGTAAATTATTATTTTTTATTTATGGTTTCTGAATTTTTTTTTTCTTTTTTTAGCAACAGGAGCTATTTGACTAGGGATACATTAATATAATTCGTTCTTGATCTTACTACAAGATTATTTTGTTTTTCAATCATCAACCATAGGTATCATTATAAATTTGTTATAATTTTAAATTTTGATGGAGTTTATAATTGTTATTTTGTTATAATTTGTTATAATTTTAACTTTTGATGGAGTTGTTATAATTTCCAAAGATGCTGGGGCCAAACCTGGGTTAGAGAAAACTTTTAAATTCTAAATATCTTATTCCAAGTTGATTAAGGTTCACTGAACCAAGTTGATTGAATGGGTGTTTTTATCTTTTCTTCTTGTTTTTATTCTTTTTATATTTTCCAATTTTTGCCCTAGGCTGGGCTGGCTCTTTACTGGATGCATCGATTGGTTCATAAAATACAAGGTAAACTCCACAGAGTACATCAACTTGGTCACCAAACTTGATCCATTGTATCTATCATTAAACAGTAAAATATAGCAAAAATTTGACCAAATGCCAGTTAATGACATCCATATATCTATTAGGTTGCTCCGTTTTTGATGTGTTTCTTCATAGCATTATTTATTTTATTAATTGTTTTGAGTACCGAAAATCGATTAAATAGTTTGAATTATCACATTCACTGAAAATGTTGAAATTATAATTATCTAAAGCAATATGTTTTCGTACAATTTTTTTTTACAAAACAAATGTGCGTATCTTAACGTATAACTGAATTGATAAGTGGAAGTTAGATTAAAAATGAAAAACATAATCTCATTGGCCCCAACATAAAATTAAGAGGGATGCTTCGGTGGACATAAGGACCTATTTGTAAAATGAACATATTTTCATTTTCAAAGTTCAAACAGTCGATCCGACCGTTCAACATTATCTCCATATTAAAATGTACTTGGAGGTCAAATTTTACATTTTTTTTGAATTTTTTTACTATTTATTAAGTATTTTACAAAAACTAGTCAAATTCAGACCATTGAATTTGTAAAATACTTAATAAATAGTAAAAAAATTCAAAAAAAATGTAAAATTTGACCTCCAAGTACATTTTAATATGGAGATAATGTTGAACGGTCGGATCGACTGTTTGAACTTTGAAAATGAAAATATGTTCATTTTACAAATAGGTCCTTATGTCCACCGAAGCAAATGCCATTAAATTTTTAGTGAATGTGATAATTCAGGAAGGGTGATTTGTAATTTAATGTCTTATAGAAGGGTATAAATGAAGTTCTTATATTCTTTTTATTAATGGTCGTAGGCTAATGATAGGAGGTAATAGTATATATTAAATACAAAAAGGTTTCAATATAGAGGGTAAAGTGTAAACCATTGTCATCTCCCGACCTTTTCTTTTATAAGATGATCGACTACGTCACTAAGTTATTTTATTTTTTTTTTTTCGAAATTTTAGGGTTGTTTCCTGCGTATTGATTCAGATAAAAACTATATGTCGAAATATGTTAAATTCTTAAAATAAGACAAATTTTATATAAAAAAACAATTTTGTAATTAGCACATTTGGACACAAATACATATAATTTTTTTTCAAGTTAAAGACATGTAAATAAAACTTATACTATTAGAGCCTGTTCGGCGGACTATTGGGTATAGGAATAGGTACCGTATTTGAACTGATTTTTACTGTTCACGTGGGAAAAAAAAAATTCACTCGGAGTGAATTTTTTTTTTCCCACGTGAACAGTAAATGGCCGAACAGGCCCTTAAGTCGCACAACAACTATCGTGGAAGAATACAACAAAATTATATTACCTTAATATTTTTTTCGTATCATCAGTACATCAAATTTATCACTTTTTAATGATGAGAGAAGCATGAGAATATGTGAGCCGTTGGATCTGTATAAACACAAGAGAAAATATGATCGTACGAATGCAAACATAAATAATTTGACATGGCTTTAAAACTTAACTACGTACTAAAGTGTTTCACAACAAGTAGTTCGGATAACTTTTAATGTGATGGCGTACAGTCAACATTATTCGATTTATTGCAGTACATTATTACTGTCTTAATTTATCATAATAAAAAAATGAGTGAGGCTATGGTGCTATGCATAGCACCAATGGCTAGTGTACTACGGCTCAATATGGTACTTTTTAAAATTCTAACGGTCGATCTGAACCGTTCAATGTGATATCCATATGAATATGTACTTGCAAACTAAATTTTATATTTTTTCAAATTTTTTTACTATTTTTTTAGATAGGTAGAAAAATCAGTGTTTTCTAAAAATTCTGGACCATCAAAATTCTACCTATCTGAAAAAATAGTAAAAAAATTTGAAAAAATATAAAATTTAGTTTGCAAGTACATATTCATATGGTTATCACATTGAATTGTTCGGATCGACTGTTAGGATTTTAAAAAGTACCATATTGAACCGTAGTACACTAGTCATCCGTGCTATGCATAGCACCATAGCCTCACTCATAAAAAATATATAAAAAATGTTTTTGTGAGGAAATAATATTTTTTTGCATCAAAATTTACTGTGATGTATGGTGAATTATGGGAGTTGATTACCAAAAGTCTTTTGCTCATCAATGTTTACATTACAGATTAATATAATATAAATTATTTTTTTATTTCAATTGGGAACAAGTTGGCAGTTAGTTTTTACCAAGTTGGCATGATCCTATGAACAATTCATTTTAATTATTGCCTCTTAGGATGCCATAATCTCAAACCGGATTTTTGGGACAAAGCTACAAAGATATTAAATCGGATCTCAAATTTTCCATCTCAAAATATTGACATGTTGAAAATCTCCAAATAACTAAATCTAATTGGTTTGGTTGAGAACATGCGGTGGTGGATTGTTTGGTAAAGATTTTAACAAAGAGTAATTTTAACTTCATGCATGGTACAAATTATAAGCACTATTTTAATTTTAACTTCATGCATGGTAAAAATTAAAATTAAAATATGATTACGCTATTTGTTTCGACAATGTAATAACTATGATTTCTGCAATTTAAAAAAAAAATGTGGCGGAAAAGGTCCAATAGCACCTAAATTTCAAATTATAAACAATAACCCAAAATAAATTTGACCAGAAATTACTAATTTTTTTTACTTTCACATTTTAAACAATAACTAAAAATAAATTTCACCAGAAATTACTAAATTTTATTACTTTGAATTGTCAGTTAGACAATCCATTTTTTTTTTATCCAAATTGATCCCCGGAGCACATTTTAAATTTAAAATAGCTCCCAATATTTGAATTATTTTTTTCAATAATTAAATTAGTTCAATTATTATAAGAAAGAAAAGTTATTTTTGACTGCTAGATTAGTCAATAAAAAAAATACAGAAGTGTTAAATATAAATTTACAAAAAAGTAAGAAGTATAAGGTCGGAGTTAAAGTATATGCCTTTATAGGGCTGTCAAAAAAATTCGTACTTCGTGATTCGATTGACTTCGATTCGAAAAAAAATTCGCAATTAACTTGTTCAATTGAAATTCGTTCTGAAACAAATCGAATTAGTTCGGTTCGAGTCTTATTCAAACCCAAACTCAAATAAAATATAATTAGTTCGAAATTGATTCGCGAACTATTTAGGTTTGAATCTCAAATAATGCAACTAATGGTTTCAACCATCAATCTTTAATAATGCAGGAACCAAATTTATATTAGAGCTCAAAATTGTTAATATAATGGTAACTTATAACAGAAAAATGCTTCAGCAGCGTAACAAATTAACAACATAATAAGTTTCATTTAACTAGGTCCATGCCGTGATTTTAATTAATCCAGCAGCGTAAAAGGTTAGAGAATTTTGGGCTGGCCCATAATCCATCTGTGTGAATTTGTGAAAGGTAAAAGGTAAAAGGAAAACGCGTAAACTTTGTTCCGTGCGAATTAGTAGTTCGTGATTCGATTGACTTTGATTCGATTTGAATTTTTTTTGCAATTAACTCGTTCGATTGAAGTTCGTTCTGAAACAAATCAAACCAGTTCGGTTCGAATCTTATTCAAACTCAAACTTAAACTCAAACTGGAGTAAGTTTGATTTGGTTTGATTCGTTTGCAGCCCTTCAGCCTTTATATGCAAAAGTACTTATTGGTAAATCAATTTGTAATATTTTTTGCAATCTGAATTTACAGCTGTAACCAGAGTGGCCTAATTTAGGTCAACATAAAACTTCAATGGTTGAGAGGAATAACTTAAAACCCTCAAAGATGAGTGATCAGATTTAACATGGGATGACATCCCAAAAATTAATCCTAATAATTTTTTTTAATAACCGTAATCCTTACCAAATAAAAAAGAACAATTCTTTTAGGAAAACACTCAAAATGCATTTACTGGATAACCATCTTAAATAACGGTCTTGAGCTTCCTCCAACACTGAATGGTTTTAGGAAACACAAAGCGTACGAACAATGTTTTGTGGAATGCTGTGTGGTCACTTTTCTGTGCATATTTCTCCAATGACATCTGCACAGCACAGCGGGAACACAAACGGCGTTACAAAAGATCCTAAATTGAAAACCAGGAACTTGCCAGTGGTATTCTCTCAACACAACATGGTCATTTACTAATGATATCTTAATTACTAACTTAATCCTATGAAAACAAAAGCCTAATGGGATAACACTGATTCTGCTGTAAGGCTGTAACCAAAAGGGAACTCTTCCAAGAGTCGAGAAACGGTCTGATTCCTCATGAAGGATGAATTTGATATTCCGTTGTATTCTATTTTAATTCAAAAAAAAAAAAAAGACGAGGTTGATAATACAATAGATACGATGATGTTAATTAAAATTTATCCATTTATTCTATTTTCGTTCACTATTCAATTCTTTATCCTATAATTCTTTAATTTAATCAAATTAATTTGGGAAATTTAATTTTTAATTCAAATTACACATATATTGTAAACAAAATTTTACAATAGATTAATTTTTAGATTTACAAAACATGTTTGGTTGCGTAGTTAGAGTTGGAGTCAATCACTTCATATTTAAGCTGACAAACAAGATAGTGGTACTTTGCATTTCAACATAAACATGTTATAAGATAACAAAAAAAGTTCTCATACAAAATAATATATATATTTTCATAAAAAAAAATAACTATATGAGTTCCCCATTTTTCAGTCTCCTAATCATCCCTGCATCAACTTGATCAAGCTCAAAATGATAATAAATTACGTAGAGTTTTGACTTAGGTTTTATCTTATTTTCTCACATTTATATTTAATTAATCCATGAAAAAGGTTATTGTTGCCCAACTTTGTGTTTTAGTGCAGGAAACACGTTTTGGGGCTATTTTACATCATTCGGAGCAAAGATCAGGTCGATCGAAAAGCGCAGCTCATCGGCTAAGGCTCTGGTACAGACCGTATTCACCAATACGGACTAGAGCCTCAGTACGGACCAAAGATGGCCGAATACGCATTAACTCCCTCAGCGATACAGTGGGAGTACAGTCCGTATTAGCCAATACGGACCGTATCAAATGCATCCTTTGGTGAATAACTGCGCCAGCTGTATCCAGATCAGATTTCTTGAACTCCACTCATCTCCAGACGCCCCTCCACTCCTATATAAGCCCTCTGGACAGAAGAGAAGATCATCTTTGTAGTTTTGGTTAGATTATTTCATTAAGTGAGAAGAGAGGAGTGTGTAGAGACCAAGTAGAATGATACTTTGTATCTTTTTTTTTATCTCTTTGTAAACATGCCGTTCCGCGGCTAAGTTTAGATTCTTAGGGTTGGCAGTAAACCTTGTTACTCATGATGCTTTGATATATACTTTTATTTTATAATTGTTTAGTCTTTTGTCGTTCGATTGCTTCTGTACTTTATGTTCAATCTTACTTGATTTTGTTTTATTAGTCTAGACCGTCATGTGATGGCCACACATGAGAAATCGTCACCATTGGACTAATCGAATTGGGATAAGGGAGAATAAAAATACTAGACTAGTGTGTGAAAACCTAACCGGGGACACCATTAGTTAGATCAACAAAAGTATACATGAGAGTCTTGACATTCGCAGACGAATGTCATATTGTCGTGCCTTACCATGGGGACATCCAAAAAGACTAGACGATGAACCTAGGCAAGTGAAGACTGAGACCTTTGGGCTAGTCACAAATATCATTGCACTAGTCAAGACAAGCCTTAACGGAATTCCTGGATTAGTAGGGTGGTTATTTATGAAAGCGGTAATCACTAAATTGAATTAGAAACCCTCATACAACAACTGAAAACCAACATCAAATAAGGTAAGAATCAAAGCGGATTGAAGTAACAACATTGTGCCAAAATCCTAGGAATTCACATCTATATCTTTATTTTACTTACTTTTAATTTTTGCCAAATTGATACAACAACAACTCTTTGATTTCAGGTTTTGTCTAGCCTTTCGAAAGATTGTGATTTAATCGCTCAAGACCTTAGACCTTATTCCCTGTGGATCGACACTCGTTTATACTACTCGATAGGATTATGCGCTTGTAATCCAACCCGATAGCAAACCGAGTTTATAAATTTAAAAGTAACACATCACGCGTTTCGCGTGATCACAACTTTTCTCTAATGATTTACTATGATCAACACTAATTATATGACCCCCCTTACCCAGTCTCCACACTCGTCCCCGAGTCAACCTTCATAGGTATAAGTACTTGGAAATTAAGATATTAATACTTTGATGCGCAACTTGATATGATCAACCCCCTTTTCCAGTGTCCCCAATTGTCCCCGCGCCAACCTTCCTCTAACAAAAATAGTTGACCTCATAGGTATAAATACTGCAGTACATAGATATAAATACTTGCAATACTTGATATTAATACTTTCAGACGTCATCCATTGTCATATGTAAAAAAAATACTTGCAAGTATAGGTATAAATACTTGCACGACGAGATATAAATACTTGCGTAACGACAAATCTGAAAGTACTTCATCATATATCTCATTTGAAAGAGAAAATCGCGTAAAAGACGTTCGTGGTTTTAGATTCGCAAAATTTCTCACAGATTGTCATAAATATGGACGAGATTGAACGGAGAAAAAAAAACCACCTCTAAGAACATGTATGCCCCCCTAGATATTTATAGTGCGAGGATATTTGAGAGATTTAGTTGGGGGACAATTATTTACGTATAAATTGTTCATCTCATAGGTATAAATACTTCCATGCATAGGGTTAAATAGTTGAAAATATCAATATTAATACTTTTATAAAAAAAATTTCAGTGCTAGAAGTTTTGCGGCCCCCAAGTAGTTATGGTCTCCCAACAAGTTATTGTGTGGGGATTTTAGTGCAGGGTGTTATCAGGATAAAAAAATGACAAATAAAAAGAATAATTATTCAACAATAAAATAAATAGACCAACATATTCTCATACAACAGTAAATTTTCCAATACAAATTTGATAACAACGAATTACTCTTCTCCATCCTGCCACTGATTTCGCATTTGATTAAAAGACAAGCTGTGAGCCATCTCTATGTTAGAGTGAAGTGTTCTCTCCAAGCCTCCTCTTTATATAGGATTTCTCTCTCTTGTTCCAATCTACCAAATACACTTGATAATCTTAAATATTAATGTATGAAATTGTAAGAGAGTGTGAGAGAGAATGATATTGACTTGTTATTCTCTGTGTATTGTAAAAACTCCAAATATAGTGATTTTGCGTCGTGCTCCCGTAGTTTTCTCCTGCAAGTGTTTCCACATAAAATCTTGTGTCTCTTTTCTATTTTTTGTTGTTGTGATTTCTTCTCTTCTGTGTTTTATATTTCCACATAAAATCTTATGCTTGTATTTGACGAAATTACTTCTTGAACACTCCTGCAGTGACTTCCCCAACAACAATGTCCTTTTTAATGAAATTTTGAAAGTACCGATTCACCAACTATTCAAATAATTTTAACAATTCAGATTTATTTGTTCTATTACAATCTAGAATATTTAAAAATTTTGATTGATTGGACGGAGAACAACAAAACTCTTGCTTTTTTCAACAAAATTTGTTGTATAGAGTTCAGCCCACTAGTTCATTTGTTTTTTTTTTTCTTTTTCCAAAAATCACTAAGCTCGATGCCTACTCAATAATTAAGCATTCTTTTCAGATTGTATGTTCAAAATTCGAGTGAAAGAATTTATTATAGATATTTAATAGTTGAATAACTTGACTTTCAATCTTTACTAAAAAAATTAAGTATTTTTTCCCGGAATTTACTTGTGAGTTGAAACACAAGCAGGAGATCTTGCATTCGTAGACCCTCAAATTCATGATCTTCTAGCTGAAAATAAAGCATTGTCAAATTTCTATTCCATTATTTAATTAATTTGTAAGTGTCAATTATTAAAGAGAATTATTTTCCTAAACAAAAAAAAAGTTACTGAAGTCAATATTCTGTTAAGGGCTTTTATCAAACTAAACAGATCCGAACATCAGATGGAGATATATATCTTGGGTGGGGGCAACGAGAGGTCAGATGAAAATATAGTTATAATTAACAAAGAGTGAGGCTACTATGGCTAGTGTACTACGGCTCAATATGGTACTTTTTAAAATCCTAACGGTCGATCCGAACTGTTCAATGTGATAATATGAATATGTACTTGCAAACTAAATTTTATATTTTTTCAAATTTTTTTACTATTTTTTTAGATAGGTAGAATTTTCAATGTTTTATACAAATTCTGGACCATCAAAATTCTACCTATCTAAAAAAATAGTGAAAAAATATAAAATTTAGTTTACAAGTACATATTCATATGGATATCACATTGAACGGTTCAGATCGACCGTTAGGATTTTAAAAAGTACCATATTGAGCCTTAGTACACTATCCATAGTACACTAGCCGTAGTACCATAGCCTCACTCATTAACAAATAAAAAGATGGACAATTAAGTGGATATATATAGTAAGAATCTATGATCCAGTAGCGAAGAACAACACTCTTTATGTGAGAGGTCATAGATTCGAAACTCAAATGTCATTCTTATAAATATTAAATAGATATTCAAATGTTAGAACTACAACATTTTTATCTCTCAAAAGAAAATGTGGATATACTACAGTATAAAGATGGCTTCTCGGATAAACTCAGATTAATAGTACCTGTACTTGTTAATTAGTCCCTGCATCAATTGCTATCCGTAGTTGCAAGTTACATCTTAGCCTTCCACCAAAATTAATTAAATCCCCTCTTGCACTAATTAAACAGCACAAAAACTTAAGCCCCTGCACGCTTAACACTTGCACCTTAGCCTTCCCTTATATAACTATGCCTCTTTCCCACTCTCCAACCAACACAAAGCAAAGCCTTCCTTTTTACTAAAAAGAAAACAAGAATTCCTTTCGTCCCCCAATAGAAAAGACAAGGAGACATGTGCGGTGGTGCGATAATCTCAGAGTTAATCCCGTCACCAGTTGCCAGACGGGCTGCTGCCCATTCCAACTCTGTCTGGTCAGACAGCAAAAGCAAGAAAAATTGGCGAAGGAGCGTGATTCCTGACTTTGAGAAGGATTTCGGTGACTTATTTGATGATTTCTCAGATATCAACGATGATTCCGAGTTCGATGAATTGGAGGATTTTGATATCAAACCCTTTGTATTCACTTCAGGTACTTCATTTCTTTTCAATCAGCTCCTGTATTCATACCAGAAAAACTGTTTCATTTCATTGATTAGCAAGAAGTACAAATTAAACATCATTCACAAAAGAAATTTATTTTTCCAATTGTATTAACATTATTCAATTAAACAATTAATCTTTTACAAATTCAATATTCATATGAATTTTTGCAGCAGTTTGGCGTCTTAATTCAAACTACAATAAATTTTCTATTTATTTAAAAATATAGACAGATGGTCGAAATTTGAAAATTCGCAGCAACTAATTATAAGACCATTCAATAATATGTTTTTCCTTTTAATATAATATACTTCAACATCATGATTTGTGATTAACATGACTTGTATTATAGGAGACAGAATTAATGATAGAGTGTTGCATTTTTATAATCCACAGATCGAGCAGTCTCATCGAAATCGAACCCCCAGAAGAAGTACAGAGGCATCCGTCAACGCCCCTGGGGAAAATGGGCTGCTGAGATAAGGGACCCACACAAGGGGACTCGTGTCTGGCTCGGTACCTTCAACTCAGCCGAGGAGGCAGCCCGCGCTTATGATGCTGAGGCACGTCGCATCCGTGGAAACAAGGCCAAGGTGAATTTTCTCAAAGTGAGCACAAAACCGATGAAACGTCAGAAGACGAAGCCTATTGTAATTCAACCTTCTAGGCAACAGAAAGCAACCAAGCCGGAGGTTTCAGAGTTGGTGAAAACCGATTTGAATGAGGTGGAGTTAGATTTTGAGCCTTATGTAAATTATTTTGAATTTCCTTACATGCAAATGGGGGATTATGAGGCAGTTGACGGGGTTTTCGGTTGCGAAATGGGTCAAGATGGATTGAACTCAATTGATTTGTGGAGTTTTGATGATTTGCCTTTGGAAGGTCAAAATAACCTCCTCATGTAGAGTCTCAACCTGGTTCTTGTAAGATCTAACAATCATCTGTATGTGTGGTTTATATATCACTTGTTTGTTTCCTCCATGATATATTAAAAGCTTATTTTAACAAGTTAAATTTTTTGCTATAAACCATACTAAGGTCCAAACGCAAGCACACTCCCGGTTGCTAGAGGGCAGAAGGGAAAGATAAAATGTATTATCCACAAATTTAAAAAGAAAAGGAAGACTATTTGTATCGATTTCTCTCATTGCTAATCAATGAAAAATAAAAAATGAAGAGTCTAACTGGGATTCATTCTTTAATTAATTTTTTCTTTCCTGATATCATGTTATCTCGACTTGCAAGTATACTGGTAACCAGTTTAACCAATCCTAACAAAGCATGTTACATTATTCATCTTCACTTCTTTATCAGTAAATCCATCTTCTCTTATTAGTTATTACTATTATTCGTGAAGAGTTTAATATATGTTTGGTCGGATTCTTATGGCTTTTGCAATCATTTTGATAAGAGCATAAAGCTATTTCTAAATTAAAATTTTAAATATTTTGGCTAGAATGAACACTCACTTTAACTAAGTATATAATCATTTAGAATATAAAATATATGTGTTCGGCGAATATATGAAAATTTGTTAGGAAGTTGGTTATCATTTTTACAATTAATTTTTTTGTAGAAGATGTAATGCTAAAATCAAACTATATTAAGAATATTGATACTAAATACCAAGGTTCTAAATAGCGTTTATAGCGTCGTAGCGGGAAGGCTAAAAAAAAAGCTATAGCGAATAGCGTCGCTATAGCGGAAGCTACTCCAAATAGCGTTTTTTTTTACATTTTGTATATTCAATGTTTGTACTAAATATCAACATTATCTAAAGTCTCATAGAACAATAAATAACACCAAAGTAATTAAGAAATTATAATATTCATATTGAACCCGTACAAAGTCCAAATTGCGGTTCAAAATATCCATAGTAATATTATAAACTATCGATTTTTCCTATTAAAAATATCTTAAGCATCATGATTCATGACATAATCTATTTTTTTTTTCTATTCAAATTTTAATTTTGGTTTGGACTTTTTTTCTATTCAAATTTCAATTTCTATTCCCAATTTCAAATTGATTTATCTGTAGCAAGTAGCAACAAATTCAATTTCGGTTTGAGATTTTTTTTTTATCTTTATTTAAAACCCATATAAATTGCTTAAAAAAAAACCCATATTGTATAGCGCAAATAGCGCATTTTGATGTCATAGCGTAGCGTTTGGGGTCCAAAAACGCTATAGCGCCGCTATTTAGAACACTGCTAAATACTAATTCAAATTTATATAATTGTACATATCAAATTCATATTAATATGATTTTGTTAGACTTCAAAATAGAAACATAAAAGAAATTGCTAGGACTTCTCCTAGTGCTTTGTTCAATTATTATCTCTGTGCTTGAACCAGTGTACCAATTTCAATTTTGTCTTCTGCTGTAATTTTGTGCTTGAACCAGTGTACCACACACTATCGCATCGCTCTAATTTCTAGTTCCTAGAACATATTCTACCACAAATTATAGAAAAGAAAAAAATAATTAGAATAGGAAATTCACAGGGAGCTGGACAACATAAGTAGAACTTAAAATAAAATAAAAATGAACAACAAAGGGGCGCTCTGTCAATTCTCGTTGATTCATCGCTTCTCTGATGGATCGGACGCTTCAGCCTTCTACCAGAAATTGATGGATTGCCGTATGCTTCAGCCTTCTTGTTTTGAAATCTTCGCAGAGGCTACGAAGTCGTGAGCGGAGCTCGAACTCTCGACCGCATGCTTCATCCTTCAGCGCGTGAAAAAAAAGGAGGTCCGATTCGATTGTTTTTTCCCACGAAAAACAACGTAGAGAATGGGAATACAATTTCCTCGGATACTGAGGGTGTGTTTGGATGAGAGTTAGAATAGTTGAATAGTAAAATTTTAGAATAGTAAATGAGAATAGAGAAAAAATAGTGATTTTCATATTAGTGTGAAAATTATGCTATTCGGATTAGTAAAAATGTTGTTTGGATAGTATTTGTGGAATAGTGAATAGTTGTAACCAATAAATAATAGTGTTAACAATGTGTTAATTAAGAAGAAAGATAGGTAAGTGAGATCTCAAATGAATTGTCACGACGTGGAGATAGCGGAAAGTGGTATCAAATTTGTCATTTCGTGATTGTATTAGTAAAAATCTAAAAAGAAAATATTTTTTCCTCTCATTTTACATTTCCGAATAGTTATTTCAACATTTACAAGGAATAGAGAATAGCAGTTATTCTAGCTATTCCGAATAGCAAAAATGTTATTTGGATGCACATTGCTATTCCAAATAGCTTCTATTCTAGAATAGCCTCTATTCTTGCTATTCTTGTGTCATCCAAGCATAGCCTAAATAAGCTAGGTTGCCGAACAATTCACGGGAATTTTTTTTTTGAGTAAAAGTTGGAGATCAAGCCATCCAACTATTTAAGATCTTGTTTATTACAACAAAGGTTCCCCCATCCGAGTTTCGAACTCATGACCTCTCACATAGAGATCATGCGTCTTTGTCACTAGATCAAAGGCTAATTCTCAATTCACGGGAATTTTATTTCAAAGAATGTAATTTTCCAAACCCATTGATACATGCATGGATACCGAACAGGGTGCCCGTCAAGGCTTTGCTAAATTTTCCAAATTGCATAATTTGGTTGAATATTTTCTTTTGAATAAAGGCTCTATTATCTCCAGTATATATTTATTTTTAGATGCTTTTTATGATGGAGCTAAGGTTCCAAATTGTTGAATACTTGAACTCACACAAATTTATGTTGGGTCTTTCCAATCGGGTTAATATAGAAATCATGTGCAGGTCAAATAAATCTTATTGCTGATTTCTTTGTATTTTTTTGGAACCCTTAATAATTCTGCTTGTCATGTCTTTCATGTACCAATATATTTATATAATTTCTTTTGTTTGGTTTTCTTCGTTCAGCTTTTGAGAAATTGAAGGTGGTTGGAGGGATTAATTCAACTGAAAACACTAATTAAGAATAGATTTTTCCGTCAATTTGTTTTAAATTTAAATTTAATTATTAAAACATTAAAATGTGGTATTTTTTTATATAAATTATGAATATCTTAAGTAGGTGCATGTATTAGCTCATTTAGGTTAAATATTGGTCAAAAGTCAATAAGTATATATAATCAATATAGAATTTATTTATAAGAGTGTGGTCTCCAGGTTCTTTTCTACTTTCCCCCCCTTTTTTTTTTATAGCAATAAGAGCTATTTGACTAGGATACATTAATATAATTTGTTAATAATCTTAATAACAATATTATTTTGCTTTTAATATAACAAACTTTTGATAGAGTTAATAATACAGAGAATATCATGTAACTAAAATGTAAAACTCACTGGAATTATCCGAAATATTAATAGTTTTGTAATTAGAATTATTTTGAGAGAAATACACACAAATTATACCAAAAATATGTCCATATTAGGCCCTGTTCGGCTGCATAGTGGGCTCGGAAATGGATACGGGAAATAAAATTTTTTGAACTGAATTTTACTATTCACGTGGGAATAAAAAAATTCACTCTGAGTGAATTTTTTTTTCCACATAAACAGTAAAATTTAATCCGCAGCCGAACAAGGTCTAAAGGTCAACTATTTTGGGAATTGGAGTTCTCCAGCGCATTCCAAAAATGCTGGGCCAAACCTGGGTTAGAGAAAACTTTTAAATTCTAAATATCTTATTCCAAGTTGATTGAGGTTCACTGAACCAAGTTGATTGAATGGGTGTTTTTATCTTTTCTTCTTCTTTTTTATTCTTTTTATATTTTCCAATTTTTGGCCAGGCTGGGCTGGCTCTTTAATTACTGGATGCATCGATTGGTTCATAAAATACAAGGTAAACTCCACAAATACATCAACTTGGTCACCAAACTAATCCATTCTCCATTGTATTGTTTCTATCATTAAACAGTAAAATATAGCAAAAATTTGAACAAAGGAGACTCAATGACATCCATATATCTATTAGGTTACTCCGCTTTTGATGTGTTTTTTTCATAGCATTATTCAATTTTTTTTTGGGGCAAATAAAATTTATGTTGTTTTTTTTATAATCTAAACTCCATCAAGTACACACGTTTGTGTTTTTGTAAAAATAATTGTACGAAAACATATTGTTTTACATTATTATAATTTCAACATTTTCACCTGATAAATTCTATATAGCCTAAAAATATTTTTGAAATAGATTTTTCGTTGCCCACAGGTTGTTAATTCTTCAAACATGTTATGTAAATTTTGAATTAAAATAAAAAATGACATTTAAAAGGGACAAAATAAATATGTAATAGATAAATGGAATAAATTAAGTCAAGTATCGCTTAAAAGTGTTAAGAATTGAGTTATCACTACAAATTTACCTCAAATACAATGCAACGTGTTGCCAATAATGTGTAATTTCATCATAAATGTAGAGTCCCACTATGATAACAGAACAAGGTCTTTTATAGAAAAGTAATAGGTATGTTTTGTTAATTAAGGTTTAAGGGCAAACTATTCAATCGATATTCGGTACTCAAAACCATTAATTTTATTTGAGTGAATGTGATAATTCAGGAAGGGTGATATGTAATTTAATGTCTTAGAAGGGTATAAATGAAGTTCTGATATTCGTTTATTAATGGTCGTAGTTGGGGTGGCAAAAAAACTCGTAGCTCGTGGCTCAATCATGACTCGCTCGATAACAGCACGCTCGTTATTGGATTGAGTTGTTAACGAGCCAGCTCGTCACTAGTTCGGTTCAGAATTAATGAGTTCAAGCTGGGACCTAGCTCGGCTAGGCATCAATTTGTGAATTTGTATGAATTTGTGTGCATTTTATACTGTCCTAGCTAAGTCCAGCTCGGTCCAAAAAGTCTGTAGAATTTATTTTCTTCTTAAAACAATGTCCTAGTTAGACCCAACGAGCCAGCTCGGTCCAGCTCGTAACGATTTCAAACTGAGATTTCAACTCGGACCTCTAAAGTCAGCTCGCTCGTGATTCGGACGAGCCAGCTCATAATGAGTTCAAGCTGGACCCAACTCATAACAAGCCAACATAGAGGGTAATGAAATCTAGATGGGTGAAATCATTTGTTGTAATAACAGCGTATTAAATAGTTGGGTGGCTTGAACCTCCAACTTTACTCAAAAAAAAAAAAAAATATTATGGGAGGAGATTACCAAAAGTCTTTTGTTTATCAATGTTTACGTTACAGATTAATTTAATATAAACTTTTGTTTTATTTCAATTGGGAATCACTTGGCAGTTAGTTTTTACCAAGTTGGCATGATCCCAGGAACAATTAATGTTTCATTATTGCCTTTTAAGATGCCATATCTCAAACCGGATTTTTGGGGCAAAGATACAACGATATTAAATGGGATACCGGATTTTCCTACTCAAAATATTGATATGGTGAAAATCTCCAAAATAGCTACATCTAATTGGTTAGGTCGAGAACATGCGATGGTGGACCGTTTGGTAAAGATTTTAACAAAGAGTAAATTTGACTTCATGCAGCGAACAAATTATAAGTACTATTTTCATTTTATAGTCCATGTACTGTTGCATGAAGTCAAAACTGCTTTGTTAAAATTTTACCCTTGGACCGTTGGTGTATTCTAAACCTTAAAAAATGATGCGTAAAAATCAAAACAAAAATATGATTACGCTATTTGTTTCGACAATGTAACAACTATAAATCCTGCAGTTTAAGAAAACAATAAGTAAAAATAAATTTCACCAGAGATTACTAATTTTTTTTTACTTTGAATTGTCAGTGAGACAATCCTTCAATCTTTTTTTTCCAAATTGATCCCCGGAGCTAATTTCAAATTTAAATTAGCTCCCAATATTTGAATTATTTTTTCAATAATTAAATTGGTTCAATTATTATAAGAAAGAAAAATTGTTTTTTTACTGCTAGATTAGTCGTAAAAAAAAAACATGTTAACGAGATTCATCAACTATAGAAATTGAAGAAGTATCAAATATAACTTTACAAAAAATTTAAGAAGGTCAGAATTAAAGTGTATGCCTTTATATGCAAAAGAAATCATTGGTAAATCAAATAATAAATATTTTTGCAATCTGAATTTACAGTAACCATAGTGACCTAATTTAGGTCAACATAAAACTTCAATGGTTGAGGGGAAGAACTTAAACCCTCCTCACACAGGGGCGGACCTATGAAGGCCCAGGGGTAGGCAAGTGCCTACCCCTGGATTTAAAAAAAAATTTAGATCCAATGTATTTTTATTTCTGTGCTTACCCCTGGTCCAATACTGTGCCTACCCCTGGCTTAGAATAATAGATTTGTTGCTCTAATTTATTCATTGGTCAAGTCCGCTGCTTCGATTAATTCATTGTGCCTACCCCTGATCAAATTTCTGGGTCCGCCCCTGTCCTCACAGATGAGTGATCAGATTTAACATGGGATGACATCCCAAAAATTAATCCTAATAATAATAAATAAATATCCGTAATCCTTACCAAATCAAAAGAATAATTCTTTTAGGGAAACACACAAAATGCATTTACTAGATAACTATCTTAATAACCTGGTCTTGAGCTTAAAAGCATTCCTCCAACACTGAATGGTTTTAGGAAACTCAAATTGTCCGAACAATATTTTGTAGACTTCTGTGTGGCCACTTCTTTGTGAGTATTTCTCCAATGACAACTGTACAACACAGTGGGAACACAAACGGTGTTACAGAAGATCCTGAATTGAAAACCAGGAACTTGCCAGTGGTATTCTCTCAACACAACATGGTCATTTACTAATGATATCTTAATTAATAACTTATCCTGTGAAAAAAATAAACCTAATCGGACAACACAATGATTCTACTGGCTGTAAGCAAAAGGGAACTCTTCCAAGAGTTGAGAAACGGTCTGATTCCTCTTGAATGATGAATCTGATATTCTGTTTATATGTTTGGTTGGATTGAGAATAAGTTATTTTTGAGGTTAGGCTATTCGGAATAGCTTATTTAGTGTTTGGTTGGGTTAGAATAGTTAGAATAGTAAATTCAAATTTTTTGTCTTATTAGAATATATTATTTTTAAGAGTTTTGAGATTTTGCTATTCTAATAAGACAAACAATAGTTATTCTTGATTTGACTATTTTAGCTATTTTTATTTTGCAACCAAACATACCCAATTAATAAGTACGATAATGTTAATTGAAATTTATCCCTTGATTCTATTTTCATTCACTATTAATTTTTGTATCCCATTATTTTTAGTTAATTCAATTTGATTAGCTAAATTTGTTTTTTAAATCAAATTGCACATATATTGTAAACTAAATTCTCAGACTTATATTTAGTAATATGCTCCACAAGTGAATATTTTTGAAAAAAAAATATTTAAATCTTATATATACTAATTTTGTGTATATGTTTTTTTTTTATGAAATGTGTACTATTTTTTTTGTATTGTTTTTTTTTTTAATGTCCGGATTATATTTATATTTGATCCGTAACCGTGTAATCTTTAATCTGTATATGCAGGGGCGGATGCAGAATTTTGATCAGGGTAGGGCAAGAAATTATTGAATCGGATTTAAATATATAATCGGGTCCAAACCCATTAGATAATCGGATATTAGATAAAGCATGATAACAAAAACAACAAAAATAGTATTATAACACAATCTACTCCATAAATTTTAGATAATCAATTACAGGGTAGGGCAATATTAATTTCCAGGGTAGGGCAAAGGTCCAAAACCCAGTCTTTGTAAATTAGTTTTGAATTTTCAGAATAGGGCAGTTGCCCTACCCTGTGCTACAGTAGATCCACCCCGGTGTATATGTATTAGTTTCATACTTAGCCGGTAACCGTATTCGAAAATTAAAAATGGTAAATAAAAAAGTACAGTGTGAATATTATACCGTTAACTCTTAAAATTGGTCCCGCGGCTTGTATCAGAATTTGCCACCTCAAGCTAAAATAATATTTCATTTATGTGGTATGTTTCAAAAAGGTGCATTATGTTTGATGCATAGGAATTATATAATATACATATGTAAGACACTAGTATTGTAATCGTGCATTTGATACATGAACATATTACAAGAGAACAAAAAATAATTCTCATACAAAATGACATATTTTAATAAAAAATAGACTAATAAAAAAATTATTATTTAATAGTATTTATGAATAATATTGAAATAAGAGCAAAGCTAGGTTGTGATGTACGTCACTAAAAGAGGTTGGTGAGCACAATTCTAAAAGTCTATCGGATTGACTTTAAACGACGAATTCAAACCATTGAAATCCATCTACTTCATGAGTGATGCATGAATATGCAAAATTTTAAATTTTTTGAATTCATTTAATACAAGGTCAAGCAGTAAAAAAATGTTAAAAAATGAATACACTTATAAAATAACTTATAAAAGGTTCATTATTTTGACCGCTTGACTTTGTACTAAATGAATTCAAAACTCATTAAGTAGATGAATTTCAACTGTTTGAATTCGTCGTTGGAGTTGTGTTCACCAACACCTCTTGGTGAGCACATCACACCCTAGCTTTGCTCTTAAAATAGATTGGTTATAAATTCAAATTATAAACAAAAAGTCATTTATTATAATAAAGTAATAAAGTTCAATGAGAAATAATAATATTGACTTAGTACAAGTTGAAGACATCTTAATATTAGCTATTATACATCTTGTATTTGTTAAAAGGTAAATAAATATTCAATTGCTACAATTGAAAATATATGATAAAATTAGAAATGTTAAATTAATATAGTTCATATTTTATTTCTCGCTCAAAATTTCTATATAAACTATATTTTGATTTTTTTTTCCCAAATGAGTAGCAGGTTGCTAAAGCGAATATATCCCGTACAACAAGGCAATTTACTACTTGCATTTAATAGTAAATTATACGAACGATCCCTACATTGAAAAAATACCAGTATTTCTTGTCGGAATGAGAGTAGGTCCGATGCCCATCGGACCTACCTTGGTTCGATGGGTGTGATGACCATCCGATCTGCATCAAGATTTGTGTGCTCTGCATCAAAATCCGTGCAAAACTGTATTAATTTCCGTGTGCATAGATCTTGATGCTAATCGTACGGTGATAGAGCTAATTGAACCTAACTCTAGGTCCGATGCCCATCGGACCTACTCCTATCTCTTTCTTGTCATATTAGTCCGTAAAATTTAGTATTTTACATCTATTCCTAATTCCTAATATATTTCAAAAATACCAAACTGAGTAGTATAAATAGTATAATTGCGTCCCTGAGAAATAATTAAGGATTTTCTGTTAACAGTACAGTATGGGTTCAGATACAGCGACCAATTGAATTAGAATTAATTTGCTATGCTTTGCAAGCTTTGGGAATAAAATTATAATAAGATTTTGTACCTTAATACTATATATTGTTATTATAAGTCATTCTCTATTATTCTATTTGATTAATTTGCAAAAACATATCAATTTGAATTTTACAATTTCTTTGAATTGATATGTTTGCAAGTTCATAAGATTTAGAATTGCAACATGGACCGTTGAGGCTCTTTCTTTTGTTATTTCGCAATTCTGACTGCGTTGTTATCCTGATAAATGCTACGTGTTCAAAATCAATGTCTTCTCCTCGCAAGCTTTCCGAAATGTGGTCATTCGCTGAAATCGGATACTCGAGCACCGAGATACGCCCGTTTGAAAATTTGTAAATTCAAAGAAAATTAGTGAAGTAAATATGAGGTTGAACTGACAGGGAACAACTGTTGTAACGGTTCACAACCGTTCACAACAGTTAAATTAAATTAACGAATTACAAAAATTAATTTCCTTGGAATTTTCCAGCAAAAACAAACGGAGGTCAACCGTTGGCAACGGTTAGTCAACCGTTCAACGGTAAATTCAAATAACTATTTGATTCAGCTGATTGTGCCACCAACCATTGTAACGGTTGAGGGCAAAACTTTGATTTCGTTTTCTTTTGTATAAATAAAAACATTGGATTTGTTCCTATTGTCTCTTCCAGCCGCCATAAATTGCAAAACATGTTTTCTCTGCTAATACCAAGCCACCATTGATTAGGTGTGTTAAAACCATTAATCCCTTGACTCAACCTCAAATCAACTTCACTAATCTCTCAATTGATTAGGTTAGAGTGATTATTCTTGAGCGTTCTTTCAGCCATTTGAGTGCTCGAATTTACTTATAGTCGTGTGACTTCCTGCTTGTTCTATAAGGGCTCATCGATTGGAGCTTTTGTGCTCACCCTACACGAGTTGGCCATATGACTTTCCATTGGTTGTAAGAGCTCACTGATTCACAATTTATACTCCTTTCTTATTAGGTAATACAAAAGTGCACCAAGAAGCGGTTGCGACGCCCTGATGACGTAGGCTTTTTTGTCGAACTCCGTTAACATCTCTTGTGTTAATTTATCTAAATCTTCTATTTACTTTTATTTACACTTCAGATTTCATAACTTGAACAATTGAATCAAAGACGGTTAAAATTTTAAAAGGCCCCATATTCATTCCCCTCTAGATGTCGTTAGGGAAAACATATATATAATTTGTTCTTTCAATTTACGGTCTAAGTAAGCCTGGACTCAAATTTCTTTTTTTCTGAAATATAATTAAATTTAACACACGTATAAAATATAATAAAATAATGTTAAATAGAATAATTTATTTTTACTTAAATGAGATACAAATAATATTTCTTAAATAATATAAAAATAGAAAGAAATGAAGACATTACTAATCAATTATCAATTAATTAAAAAAATTACATGACATTTAAAAAATGAAAAGAAATCATGATCAATATGAAAATAGAGTATCTAACAATCAAATAAGTGTGACAAGTACGTGTGGCGAGTATGTATCTAAATAAATTTAGATTTCTACACGTAAGAAAACATCAGAAAGATAAATAGAATCAAAATAAGACAAACTATTTGATTGCAGACTGATATTCAATCTAAAATTTCATCTTTTAATTAGAGTCGTTGATGGGTCATGACATCTAATTGCTTAATATAAGAACTGGAGATATGTTATATTGATACAAATATATTTATTTGACAATAAAAAAAACAGCTATATAATAAAGGGAGAATTTCATATATACCACTCAAAAACTATGAAATTACATATTAACCGCTCTAAATTCTATAATTACGTATTTACCATCCTAAATTATAGTAACTCACATATTTACCCAATCTAATTTAAATATATATCAAATATACCTAAATCTCAAATTAATTATGTGTAAGATTATAAAAGCTATAATTCATTAAGGATTAATTAAAAGTGGACTCATTCTCCATATTCGAATTGGGGATTTTGTCTTCTCCCTGTGCCCATTGTTCCCTCTTTATAACATCTCTCACTGTGTCATATATGCATGACTACCCCATTATTACAGTCAATTTCTGACAACAGTAGTGTTAACGGTTGCGGTGGTTGCTTGCGCAAGGTGGTAGGAGAAGGTGTGGCCCATGTTATCGTCGCAATTGGGTTCGAATGATATGGTGGCATGGGACACGTCTGGGTAGTCAAAGAAGCACGGCTTAATATTGTTATCCATAATTTAAGTAATATTAAGTAACATTAAGTAAATATGTGAGTTATTAGAATTTAAAATAGTAAATACATAATTTTATAATTTTTAGTAGCATATATGAAACCCTTGTAATGAAATAACACTTAATAAATAAATCAAGTCATCTGTATTACTTACACACACAGAGAGGAGCAAATGTAATATGCATATTAAAATTTCTTTTTTAATATGCCTTCATATTTTCATTTTCAAAATCTAACAGTCGATTCAAACTGTTCAACATAATCTCTATATTAAAATGTGTTTGAAAACTAAATTTTGCATTTTGGATTGACAATCATGCAAAGATTTGCATCCTAAGTGGTGATTATCACCTTACAAAAGCTGTTGATGTTGATGCATGTGGAAAGATAAAAATAAAAAAGTTCTTGTAATTTTTGACACCTCTAGTATCTATGGATTCAGATCCAGTAGAGTATCCTACTGTATAAAAAGAGGAAACTGCACTGTTCGTTTTAACCTACACGATTTTTAAATAATCTGGTATGAATCTTAAAGACGCGCGCAACAACAAAGTAGGCACTTTTCGCGACGGGACTTCGTCACGAAAAGTACCGTCGCAAATAGAAAAAACACGTTTATAACGGTACTCCGTCACGAAAAGTCACTTTTTATCCTCGCGAAAAGTGCCTGTCTTTTGTAGTCGACTCTGTGCATCTACGAGTTGTCTGAAAAAATTATCGCTCGGCTGAGATTGTGTACAGTAATGCGGCACTATAGAAGATACATTTCTTAGTATCCATACTAATAGAATCCGAGTCTTGACTTTATTTTTCTTAAAAAGAAAAGTAAATAGCAAAAAGATGGCCTCTCGGATTAACTCGTATTGATAGTACCTGTACCTGGTAGTTCCTGCATCAATTGCTAACCGTAGTTGCAAGTTGCACCTTAGCCTTCCCCAAAAAATAATTAAATTCCCTCTTGCACTAATTAAATAGCACAAACACTTGAGCCCCTGCATGCTTGCTCTTGCACCTCTTCCCTTTATATAAATGCCTCTTTCCCACACTCCAACCACATGGAGCAAACACAAAGCAAAGCCTCTTCCTTTTACTAAACAGAAAACAAGAATTCCTTTTCTTCCCCCAATAGAAAAGACAAGGAGACATGTGCGGTGGTGCGATAATCGCGGAGCTAATCCCGCATGCAAACTCTGTCTGGTCAGACAGCAAAAGCAAGAAAAATCGGCGAAGGAGCGTGATTCATGACTTTGAGGAGGATTTCGGTGACTTATATGATGATGATTTCTCAGATATCAACGAAGATTTCGAGTTCGATGAATTCGAGGATTTTGATGTCAAACCCTTTACATTCTCTTCAGGTACTTCATTTCTATCCAAGCAGCTTTGTAATTCGTATTAAGAAAAATTTGTTTCATTTCATTGGTTTGCAAGAAGTACCAAAAATCATTCAACTTCGTTAAATTGCCTCATTGAGGTCATTCACAAAAGAAATTTCGTTGGCCAGTTGTATTAACATTGTTCAATTAAACAATCTTTTACAAATTCAATATCCATATGAATTTTGCAGCAGTTTGGCGTCTTAATTCAAACTACAATAAAAATTTCTATTTGGTCGAAACTTGAAAATTAGCAGCAACTAATTATAAGACCATTCAATAATATGGTTTTCCTTTTAATTAATGAAAGAATGTTGCATTTTAATAATCAGCAGATTGCCCAGTCTCATCGAAATCGAACCCCCAGAAGAAGTACAGAGGCATCCGTCAACGCCCCTGGGGCAAATGGGCTGCTGAGATAAGGGACCCACACAAGGGTATTCGTGTCTGGCTAGGTACCTTCAACTCAGCCAAGGAGGCGGCCCGTGCTTATGATGCTGAGGCACGTCGCATCCGTGGAAACAAGGCCAAGGTAAATTTTCCCAAAGTGAGTTCAAAATCCATGAAGCGGCAAAAGACCAAACCTATTGTAATTCAACCTTCTAAGCAACAGAAAGCAACCAAGCCGGAGGTATCAGAGTTGGAGCTTGTTCCATTGGATGAGGTGGAGCTTGTTCCATTGGAAGCAAGTGCTAGTGAATTGGATTTTGAGCCTTATGCAAATTATTTGGAGTTTCCTTACATGCAAATGGGGGGTTATGAGGCAGTTGACGGGGTTTTCGGTGGCGAAACAGTTCAAGATGGATTGAACTCCATTGATTTGTGGAGTTTCGATGATTTGCCTTTGGAAGGGCAAAATAACCTCTTCATGTAGAGTCTCAACCTGGTTCTTGTAAGATCTATGAATCATCAGTATGTGTGGTTTATCACTTGTTTCGTAGTTTAATTTTGATGAATATCAGCACCCAAAAAAAAAAAAAAAAGGAAGAAAATGAAACCATTTGCAGCTGGTTGTTTCATATCAGATAGATCTTTCCATAATTTACACCGGAGATTATTTCACTATGGCAACACTTAAGTCTATTTTCGACATGTACCGAAGTTAGTCGGCCAGAGCACCGAGACTATATTTTTCTGGATTTATCTTAATTTTGATAACAAAATGCAATGGTTAGCAATTTAAGATTTAATGATTTCCCGCTTTTTCTTTGCTTTATTTTTTATTCCCTCCACATTTGATCAGAAGTTTGTAGGTATCTTCCAACATCAGTAGCCTGTATTAGTATGTATGATTTTTATGTGTTATGAATTTAGCCACTTGTTGCATTTGGATTGATGAATTTTGTTGTAAAAGATGATTTGTGTGCCTTTTATCTTTTTTACCTTTTCCTATTTTCTGGATATGCTTGTAAACTTGTGTTGGTTTGCTGCTTTAAGTTTGTCATTTGGTCTTTGCAGTATAGGTCCCAAATGTACATAACATGCATTGATCCAAGAATAATTGTGTCTTTTTTTCTTTTTTTTCTTTGTAGTATAGGTCCCAAATTTTTCTTTTTTCTTTTTCAAATTTCATACTTACAAAAAAGGTGCTATTAATTGTAAAAGAGATGCTGTTAACTCTGCAAAATCTCAAAACAGCTCATGTAACATGGCCAATAAAATGTGAAAAGCATCCTCAGTAACTCAAAAACTTACCTACTTTCAGTTAAAATAAGAAAAATATTAACCAAGTACAAGTTAATTAACTTGCATCATATCTCCTCTTACATTTTGTTTTCTTTATTTTTCCGATCAATCATCATCCTCTTGTGCAGCAATTATTGTGTACAATATTAAAAGCATCCTATGGACCCTCCTTGCATTTAAATTTTCAAAGTGACCTCAATCACTCTTCTCTGGTTTAGAAGTAAAATTAAGCTGTAGAGATATACTTTCTGCTTCTTCAATCACTTTAGATATTGCTCTATCTGATACTAGAATTATTTCTTGGACTTCGTTTTGAAGAAAAAGTATCTAATAAAATAAAAATTTAAAAGATAATTATGTAAAATAAATTTTGTATTCAACAAATTTAAGGAACCAATATATTATATTTTTTTTTTAAACACTAAGACGTGTATAATGACGCGGAGAGGCACTCTGAAATATTTTAAAAGAATTAAAAAAAAAAATTGGTCAAAATCATAACCTTGAATTTGTTCCTTGTAGATGATATTCCACATTTGCAAAAGAGAAAATGCATTTGATGTCTCCACCTGGCTTCACGAAACTTTTTCCATTTTGTTGAATACTTAAATGCACTTAATTGAATTTATTTTGTCAACTTTTTCCATCTGTTTGTCAAATTTTCCAAATGCAATGCATTTGTATTTTGTTTTGTCAACTTTTCCTATACCTATTGGTACTTATAGTCAATTATAGCTGTCTTTTTTAATTTGTAATCTAATTAATTTACTAGATGAGGATTCTTTTTTTTTTTTTTTTTCCAAATACAATATGCAGTTGTATATATATACATGCATGTTTTCTTGTTTGCTTAGTCAGCTCTTGCCGGAGCAATTTCATTTTTTAATAGTCAATTGGAACTGATTTCCAGAATTAATTGTAAGTAAGAAGATTTAATATGAGCTAATTGTCGGAGCTACTATCAATATTAAAATCTAGTCCTAGTTTTACAGAAGTCAGGATTGATTGTGACCAACAAACTGTTATAATATATGTTTCTTCTTTAGTCTTAAAACATCTATGAGCATAGTGACAAGATTCGCGAATTATACCCGAATAATTTGTTTTTTTTTTATGATGCTGAACTGAATGTCGAATTATTCGGTTGACCGAACTTTGACTGAATTATTCCCGAATAATTCGTGAATTTTATGAATTATTCGCAAATTTTTCCCGAATTTTTTCCAGAACAATTTTTTTTTGCTTCCTTGTAGGACTGAGATCTTTGATCCAGATTATTTCGAATCATTCCCGAATTATACCAGAATTATTCCCAAATCATGAATTTTTGACCTCGCCGAACCGAACCCGAATAATTCATTTGTCACTAAAAAGATAGAGGTTAATTAAGTCTATCAACATTAAATATTTATAAAGAGTTTCTCAATTGGATTTTGAATTTGCGGCTTTCTATAAAAAAATCATTGTTTTAGTCACTAAATCAAAAATTGGTGCTCAAAAATAAAATAAAATAAAACTGGTTACAACTGAAATTTAGAATAAAATCAAATTTTATTAAGAAATAGTGAGCAAATCAAAATTTAAAAATTTATAGAAGAATTTGTTTTATTTTGCTATATATCTTTTTTTTATAAAGGGTTCCGGTACACTCCAGCATTTTTTAGATGTTATTTTTGAAAATTGAACATGTGACCTCTCAGTAAAAAAACGAGGCGCGTGTCACTATACTAAGCCTGCAATTTTATATAAGATCAAACTAGTTATATATAGTAATATTTTATCAAATTACAGTAAAAATCAGTGCAAATCATCAAATTTGAATATCAAAGTCAATTGACCTTTATTTTTATTTTTATGTGAAAAAAGAAGAAGATGAATGTCATGTCTCCAAATTTTAATTGATACATAGTAGACACCATAAGTTGTCAGTTTTCCTAAGTGGCAATCAATACTAGAATATATATTTGATTACTTAATTCAGCGATGACAAATTTTGTCAAATGCGAAAATCTATTTAGAAAAAATAATTTCTAAAGAAATTGAGGGAATTACGTTTTACATATAAGAAAAAAAAATAGTCTTTCCTGAAAGTGACATGTTTATATATTTCCGGTATTATACGAAATTCCTAATAGAAAGGTCACAAAAATTATAAGCCTATATAATACTGTTCAATTCGAATTGCCATGTATTATATTGCATTGCATTTATAGACCATTCATTGTCTTAATTAACTTTAATTACAATATTTATGAGTGAGTGAGTCTATGGTACTATGCATAGCATGGATTGGTCCGTAGTACGGATCAATATTTTCGTTTTCAAAATCGTAACAGTCGATCCAAATCGTCATACCGAATTTTATATTTTTTAGAATTTTGTTTACTATTTTGTAAGATAGGTAGAAAATCACTGTCTTTGGATGGTCCATGGTCCAGAATTTTCAGATCAAGTGATTTTCTACCTATTTTAAAAAAATAGTAAAAACTTTCTAAAAAAATATAAAATTCGGTTTGCAAGTACATATTCATATGAGAATCATATTGTACGGTTCATATTGACTATTATGATTTTGAAAACAAAAATATTAATCCGTATTACAGACTAATCCGTACTATGCGTAGTACCATAGACTCACTCTTTATTTATCATTTGAAAGTGTGGACCGAACAATTTATTATATTAAAAACATCAAATTTTGATTGAAATAGAGCTTTATATTATTAATTAATTAATTATATTTTTGTTTCGGGAAAATATAGTCATTGGATGCAATAGATTAATATTTTGTAGATTACGGTGAGTTCTATAGTTTCATTTTACAAAATTTGCATTTTATTAGTACAATCGGAAACACAGACATGCCTCATACTATCTTTTATCAGTAATCGTTTTTACTAAGAAGCCACAAAATAGTTTTGTTTGTCAGATGTATCTTAACATCCCAACTTAATACACCAATTTTTTTTACTGAAAGCATCATGAATATGACACCAAAATTACCAACCATAAAAGTAATGGACACAATAGATACGACCTCCAATTTCCAATATTAGGTGAAGCAGACAACTGGCAATTAGACATAATTTCCTGATAAGACTCATGCCATCATCTCTAAGTCCTGAGAAGCATCTGCATCTGTGGTATTATTAGAGTTTCTAATCTGATATGGCAGTTTCTAATTCAGTTTCAAGGATGTGGGAGAGTTTCTTATTTAGAAACTATACAGTAAAGTTTCTTATTAAGAAACTGTTTATAAACTACATGTTGATCAAATGGTTGGCTCAAATTATTTCTCTTTTTTAATTTATTGCTGACATGGCTTAATAGAAACTTCTAAAATTAATTTCAGGAAATGTGAGAATTAAAAACTTTAAAGACCTTAATTTTAAAAAGTAGGTTAACAGTTATTTATAAACTAATTTGAGTTACTGGAATGTAGATGCTCTGATATATTATTAAATTCTTAGAATATGTGATATGCATTTTCCCTCGCAATTACATATATAGTGAGTGTAAAATGGCTGAAAGGTAACTTTCTATTAGGTTTTCATAAACCAATACAGCTGACAACATATATGAACTATGTAAAGCTGCATGAATATTATGTGAACTATTGTAAAGCTGTTAAGGAAGGGCTCAGACTTATTTCTGTACAGATCTCAGTCGATATAGAATTTCGAATCTACAATTTGGAATGAAGAAATTTGTCTTGATTACTATATTGTAATTAAACTCACTATTTTTGTAAGTAACAAGGAAATACAAAATATTAATTGACTGAATATATAGAAAGAATGGTTTCATCCATATTAAATTTTCAGAAATTAACATATTAATTTAATTCGGTCTAAATAATTGTCCGGTAAGACATTTCTAACAAAAAAAAAAATACATGCTAAGTATGGAGAACAGTATCTCTCTATTATATCCTAGCTATAAGTTAATTACCATGCTACATTTTACCGCATTTTCAAGATCTCTTCTACACCTAAGAGGTAGCCAGCACAAGAAGAAACATCTCTAAAAACATTCCTATTAAAGATTTCATGAAACAAAATCTATTAAAGGTTGAGCGAAGAGAGAATCAGGAAGAGTTAGTTGCAGGGCAAATTAGGAAGCATAGGACCAGAGAAACTTGTATCGGCATATCGGCAGATACCAATAGGCAGCTCCTCGCCGACATAATCGAGGATAATATCTTCAAAATTGATATTCTGGCATGGAGTCTCTGGACTACAGTTGAGAATCACGGCAACAGGCGACACCGATGTGCCATTTATTTTCTTGAAGTATACGTCGCTTATTCTCACACGGGAAGGGTCCTGATTGATTACACATACACCAAAATTCACATTAATTCAAAGCTATAGCCATGTATATATGTATATATATATCTATGTGCCGAATTTGTTAGGTAAATAGGCAAATTCATACGGACATCCTAAAGAGTAAAATGACAGATTCATAACTAGATAAAAAAAAAAATCATTTGGTTTCTATACGAAATTGGTGGAAAATACCCTCATTATATTAAAAAAAATAGGTAAAAGAGTTTTGTGTACGGAATCATCATTGCAGAGGTTATGGGGACAGTAAGTTTGATCAATAAAGATAGGATTCTTGACATTTTTCATGCGGATGTTCTCAAAGGTTATGTTGGTGGCCGAGCTAAAACTGGGGGAGTCCTGCCACGTCTTTATGCGCACTCCGTTCATGGTGTTAGTGATGAAGCTGTCCCTGACCACTAGACCCCTAACATCCCCTTCGTTTGGGTACTTCCCTAGGCTGCCAACGCTGATGCCATGACCGGGCCCGCACCAGATGTTTGAGATGAGGATATCAGTGTTGCCATGTCCAATTGAGATGCAATCGTCACCAGTGCCGATCAGGGCGTCATAGATGATGACACCAGAGCTACGCCCGATGTGGATGCCGTCTGTGTTGGGGCTGTCTTCTGAAGCTTCAATGCGCATCTCGCTGGCACGAAAGTTCTGGCACTGTAATACCTTGAAGTGAAAATGCTTCGGGTTTACCGAGTTCACCTTGTACAAAATCGTGTCGTTTAAATGGACAAACTTTACTTGCTGAAAACAAAAAATAATAATAAATCATCTATTCAAAATATACAAATTTGAAATTCTAACTGGCAAGATAAGAGATCATCTGTTGCTTTATTTTTCTCAAACTAAAGAAGTATTAAATTTTAACTTGTGCATCCATGAGCCAGACACTTACAGCAGGGTGAAGTCTGCAATGCTTCATCTTAGAGCATTCATAGCTCCAAGAGATGTTGCCCTGACCATCGAAGGTTCCACCTCCGGTCAATCTCAAACCATTCATGTACCCGAATTCCACCCAATCATTTCCTGACACATACTTGCGCGGGTCAGTCGATGCCTTTATATATCCCTGCATTGCATCGATCAATCAGTAATCTTCATAATTAATTACTAATATCCTTCAATTAAATTCTATGTTTATTTATATTATCAGCATTGCAGAAATCTGATAACAAAATTCTTCTTCGTAATCGATAACTCAAATGCCTTTGATCAATCTTCAATACTATAATTTGTATTGTCTCTGCATAAGGCTCTATTACCTCTTGATAGACAGTGAGTGTATTGGCATTTTGGCAAGGACCAGTGAACTTGACTGGGTTCAGAAAATAGGTTCCGGGCGGTATGAACAGCTTGACGTCACCGCTCGATGCGCATGCCGCTCCCCATGCTTCCAAGAAGGCCTGACATGATTACAATATTATTATTTAAATCTCTGAAACAATTTAAATGAACTGCATGTGTAGGTTAGAACTGGCTATTATTTCAAATTAACCAATTACATTAAAGAAATTTCACAGATTGAAGTTCATGAATTTTAATAAACTGCAAAAATAAGATGAAAAAACTACCCTGCTATCATCAGTAACACCATCCGCGCGTGCGCCATAATTACGAACATCAATACTGGAGGTTTCCGGCGCCATCCGTCTGGCGGTCACATTAAATATACATAACAGGACACAAACTAGTGCCAAAATCTTCACAGATCCTTGCCTCATTAATTTTCTGATGCAATGCTTACTTGTTACAATTGTGTTTATTTATAATTTTGATAATGACCTATCAAACTTCAACTTTGTAACAATGTTTGGGTCCTAATGAAGTTGTGATATATGTATTCTAGCTTGTTTTGTTTTATTACAATTTGGAATAGAAGCAATACATATTTGATCAGGATGGTCTCTAACGTTAATTAGGTATGATCATATAATTGTGAAGCAAAAGAAGTTAGAAATATTATGACACAACAATGTATTTTGCATGCAAAAAAATATAGTTTCAACAATACATTGTCAAAAGCAATCTCAAAAAAAAAAAAAAAAAATACATATATTGTACGAGTACGAAGAACAATTGCTTTATCAGTACATTGTCAAAAGCTACTAACCTTCACAAAAAAAAAAACAATATATTGTCAAAAAAATCTAATATTGTTTGTGAGGTACATAGAAACAAATAATAGTGACATATTTTATCGAATTCGAACAAAGCCGACTATGAGGAACTTAAATAAAAGTAATTCATTCATGCAAAGTTAAAATATCTGCTAGCTGGAAGATTTTATAAATATTAAGTAATTTAAATCACTTTTCATCGAGCATTTGACAGTGAGAAAAGTAAATTAGAACTAAACCAAGAAAAATGTGTCTTTCACAAATTGTGAAAATTACAAACAATTAACTAACCGAGTGAGGAAGGAACTTGAACGGAAGAGAGACACTGACATGTATGCAAGGAACTGATACACGAGAGGTTCTGCGGTGGTTTTTAATTATATATCAAAATGTTCACGTGTCATTATAAACCCAATCTCTAAATATAGAGTTCTAAATTTAAAGAACTACGAAACAAGTTTATATCAATATTGGACAATATTTGTCTGAATTAAAATTTGCTATATAGGTACATTAATTAAAATTTCTTTTATTTAGTCATATGAAGTGAAAATGCGAGTGATAAAATATGTCTCATTTTGCTCTTTTTTTAGTAAACTCAAATTAAAGATCATACTTAATAAAGGTCTATATCTTAATTCGAAAATTACTGCAAATTGACATTTAAAATTTGACAATTCCTAGCTCAACTTGTTAATTCTGGACAGAGCTACAGCCAAGCGAGCTGGATCTAGGGCATCCGAGCTAAAACCTCAGCTTGAAATCGTGACAAGCCAGCCCGAGCTAGCTCGCGAGCTGACGAGCTAACTCACTGGGTTTGGCTCGATCTTGTTTTAAGAAGAAAATAAATTATACAAACTTTTTGGATCGAGTTGAACCGACCTGGATCGAGCTAGATAGTATAAAATGCACACAAAATCATACAAATTAACAAATTGATGCCTAACCGAGCTAGCTCGCAAGCTGGCGAGCAAGCTAGGTCATAGCTTGAACTCGTTAATTTTGGACCGAGCTAGTGGCGAGCTGGCTCGTTAACAGCTCGGTCCAGTAACGAACGAGCTGTTAGCGAGCGAGTCAGGTGCGAACCACGAGCTACGAGTTTTTTTGCCACCCCTACAATCAAGTCATTCAGTCCTGTACACTTGATGGGATTTTTTCTATATGTATTTAGTCACCATTTTTTGTTTACTAAATCAGCCATATTGTACAATTAATTAATTAATCTATAACTATATATGCTACCTGGTTATGAATTTAATGACAGCACAGTCACGTTACAATTTTAGTAAGAGGGTCACTTACCCTGACTTATCATTGTGCAAAAGTATCATGCAACAAGTGTGAAACTTCCTAAGAAAATAACTAAAAAAATTGAGGAAGGTTCAAATGCCTCCATTTTTTGTGCCTCCATCGTACCTTCATTTTTAAAAATTTTAATAACTCAAAATTTAAAACTTAAAAGTCAAAATAAAACCGTTGGATATGATCTACATCATTTTATCTATGCGCATGTAAAAAATTGTGACATTTCAACTTTGTTTTGGTTGCCATCAAGAGCATGTAAAAACATACTAATATGGATAATTTCTAGACGTTGATTTTTCAGATTGATTCACATAAAAACAAAATTGAAATGTGATATTTTTTTATAAGCACATAGAGAAAATAACATAGATCACATTTAACGGTTTTATTTTGGCATTTATAATTTAAATTTAGATATATTAACATTTTTAAAAAAGGAGGCATAGTGAAAGCACAAAAAATAGAGACATTTGAACTCTCCTCAAAAAAATTATACATGATTCATACTTCTAAGTTCAAATTTTCTTTTAATATGAATATAAAGTCTATATAAATTTAAGTTTCACAATGAACAAAATAAAAAATATATAGTGTTTGCCCTTGATAATGTCAAATTATGTATAAATATAATCTGTCAAATTATGTACATAAATTTGAGGTTTTACATATATAATTGACATGTATAAAACAAAGATGTGTAAAACTCACAATTGAAAATACCTCATGGTCAAATATTTTATGTCACGTCCAAACTTTATACAAATTTATATTTGTGTATGACTCACACTTGTAGGCATTATTACACTAACATCGACGTTGTGGGCGTGTCCCATCAGCCGACAAATTAAACTTAAAAAGAATGGACGTTTGCAACAGGATCTGTGGTTGACTCACACTTTGTGGTTAAACTTAGAAGAATCGACGTTGTGATACTGCGAGGTCTTCTGAGTGCTACTGTGAGATCTTCTAGATCAATTGGATCTAGAACACCTTGTCGTACAAAAACAGAAGGTACATCTAGTTCGTCTCCCGCAGAAACCACTTAGTCACAGCTCTGCATCTCCTCTTGAAAAAATATTAAGGTCTTTTGTTTCCCTTTCATGACTAAAATTTGGTTTGCGTCTTGTCTTGTAGGGTACCCACCAATCAGATCGATCAGGTGATGCATACGTTAGGTAGTAAACTTGAATTGCTTGGCATGCCAGGCAATAGGGGTCATAATTTCGAAGTCTAGATCTGTGGTTGACCTCAACAAGACCATGGTTCTTATCTACATTGACTCCATTTATTGGGTCAAACTAAGTGAAGTTGAATAGCACAACCTTGCCATCGCATCCTGAATAATGTAACTCGACTACCTCTTCTAGAAATCCGTAGTAGTCAATACCGCCCTCTCCTCAGATGCAAACCCCGCAGTTGTCCGCTGATTTGTGCTGGCCGTATGACCTGGTGTGAAATTGGAAACCATTGATGTCATATGCGCCATAACATCTGACATATTTATCAGGTCCATGACATATGTTTTTGATATGCATGTCGGTAACACGATCAATCAGAAGCTTCTTCTTTATCCACTCAGGGAACTTTTCACCCCATATTCGCTCCCGAACTACTAGATTCCGACGATTTCCTAAAAATTCTGCATCAAAGGCACTGAAAAATATGCAGCGAAATAAAATTAAATGATCAGTTGAGAAGAAGTTTTCTATGGTATGGAGGTAGTACAGTCTGTAAAAAAGTAACTGTGGTTGATTGGAAGTTAGTATGTGCTTAATTTGGACACTACAAACATTGCCCTTCTTTCTAAATGGTGTTATAGGTTTAGTGATCTTCACATGTATTACTAGTATATATTTCACTGGTTGTTGATTCTGAATTGGAAATATGGTTCTCAGAGGGTACCTTCCTATATAATTTCAGCTTTTGTGCAGTAGTAGTAAAATCGAGAGATCGATGTAGTAGAAGTTGTCAGGGACAATTCAAGACTGACAGGTGGATGGGGGAGTGTGTTTCATGCACAGTGTATACAAATTTATTTTCTATAACTCTCTGGATTGTTTATTTAAGTTAGTATTCATTAGTAAGGGGTCAAATTAATCTGAACTTTAGAAGACAAAAGACATGGACATTTAGGTTATAATGGCAGCATCTGTCAGAATAACTAAGCACAGTTCTTTTAATTCCTTATCAATTAGATATTTTGCATTGAATATGGGCTAGCTCCATCTGATCAATTTTATGTGCATTCCTTGCATAAGTGTGGTAGGATTTTTGGGGAATAACAAAATAAAGAGTTCAATACCCATTTGGAAAGCATATTTTAAAAATTAGGATATTTCTATGCTTATTTAAAAAGACCAGGGTGATAATTAACTAGGGTAAATCTGAGTATGAGGGGATGGCAAGGAGAACTTACTCCATGTAATGTCAAATATCTTCGAAATTATATAACACATGGGGTTTGCGGCACTATATTCTTTGTCATCTAGAAGTCTTCGAACCCCCTGATGGTGAGCACGACCCGAGTAGTTTAAGATCGAAGGTTTCCCATCTAACGGGGTCTTCGGACCAACGTCATGTCTTTCCTTGTGCAATCTTCGTATGCCTTTATCGTGGTCAAAATAATGAGCACAAGTGTTAGTTATCTCTTTTGCGACGTACGCCTCAACAATGGAGCCCTCTACCCGTGCCTTGTTGGTGATGCTGGCCTTGTATCTTTGTTTCGCCTAGAAATCATTATGCATAATTGTGTTAAGACTATTACGTTAAGTTAATGAGAATGGGTAATACAAATGTATGTCCTTCAAGGGTTAAAAGGAGTACCGTTAAGACAAATACATCCAGCCAAATTGGACGGGTCCACCCATTCTGGCCTCATGTGCAACATGAACTACAAGGTGTTCCATAGAGTCAAAAAAGGAAGGTGGAAAGATCTTCTCTAGTTTACACAGAGTAACAATAATGTCCTTCTCTAACTTGTCCACCATACCACAGTCCAACTCCTTTGCACAAATCTTTCTAAAAAAAATTGAAATTTCATTCAGAGCCTCTCATACGCCATTCGGAACAAAGTCTCAAAATGCAAGATGCATGAGGCGCTCAACAAAGACATGAACATCATGGTTTTTCAACCCAGTGAGCGTACACTTCTCCAAGTTAAAGCATCTTGCCCAATTCGAGGCGTATCCATCAGGAAACTTGATTTCCTCCTGGAGCCATTTCAACACTTTCCTTTTCTCGGCGAGGCCTAAAACAAAATTCGTTCTAGGTTTACTCTTCTGTGCCTGTTCTTAAAGATGCAATTCTGGACGGTTGCAATAAAGAGCGAAGTCAAGCGGGCCTTGGGATTGTCTTTGTTTTTTTTAAAGTCAAAAACCGTGTTCATGATGTTGTCTCCAAAGTTTTTCTCTATGTGCATCATATCTAAGTTATGGCGAATATTCAAAGTTGACCAATATGGTAAATTCCATAATATACTCTTTTTTGCCAATGGTGTGTGACTCCATATCACTCAAGTTGGTCGAGAGCACTTGTCTTCCCCCATTTGATGGCTCGTAGACCACCAACGATCTTCTTGACCTCCTCTCTCGACAATTTCCTCGGAGCTGTACCGGTCTCTTCTATTTTTAAGAACTTGTTAGTTTGATACCGGAAACGGTGTCCTTCGGGTAAGAATGGACTGTGAAAATCGAACCAAACAACCTTCCTTCCATGTTTTAGTCTGAATGCCTTTGTGTCTCCCATGCAATGTGGGCAAGCGAGTTTGCTCTTGGTACCCCACCCGCTTAACAGCTCATATGCCGGGAAGTCATTAATCGTCTAAATCAAGGCATTCTTTATTGTGAAATTTTGCTTACGTGAGATATCAAACGTCTCCAGCCCTTTGTTCCAAAGATCCTTCAATTCATCAATCAATGGTTCAAGGAAGATGTCAATGTTCTGCCCTGGATGTTTGGGTCTAGGAATAAGTAGAGCTAAGAACATGGTGTCCTCATTTAATACCATATCTGGAGGCAAATTATACGGGAAAATGAACACAGGCCAGCAAGTGTACGGGACGACATTGCCAGTGTACGGGAAAAACTGTGCAATAAATGGAACACCCGGAATGGAATCAGCTTTCTGCCACAAACAAAAACAATAGACTCGTGAGGGGACAGTTGGTGCATCATCACTCGGGCAACTAGCCAACTTTCAGAATCAAGGAGATGATGGTTAGGTCTTTACACAATATAATTTACTAACTTTTTTTTTGGTAAACTGAAACCCAACTAATTGCAGTTATGTTTTTTTCAATTACAACTCTACATATATAGAAAACGGCCAACAACGGAATAAAACCATCACCGTTTGACCTTTATCGAGAAACAAAGTTGCCAAAGTCGGTACGGAGACACCTGGCAGCCGGAGGGGCTATAGATGATGCAGACTTGTCGTTCCCGAATGCTAAAGCAAAGGGAATATATGTATGGATACAATTAATTAATTATATTAACGACCATTAAATTTCTTTTGTTAGTTTCTTAATTTCAAACTTCGGTCAAGAAGTAAAATTTTATATCTTGTAAAAATCTTAATCTAACTATTGTTGTCCACTTTTAAAATACAGGATAGAGCAGCCCAAATGTGGGCTGATTCAAACTACGCAGACACCGAAAGCGAGAAACTATTCTGGATTGCAAATCAAAAGAAATTATCACATGGAAAGGTGTACGGTCTACCAAGATGTGTCTCAGAGGACAGCCTGAGCACAATGAGGAGGCAGAACAATGGAAGGTACACGTATGGAGGTCATTCCGTAATCACATCGGACCAGCTGCTTAATGTGGACAATGTGCCGAGGTTCACACAGGCTCAGCTGAATGCAATTTTGGAAGAGGAGCGAGTACAGGGTGAGACGCGTGATCGGGAACATGCTGCAGAGTTGCAGTACAACCGATATCTAGTGGTTAATTTGTACGAAACCATGGGCCAACCGTTGCCAAGTGGACTGGTATGTAATATGTTAATAATTTTGCACAAGTATAAGAGTTCAACTCACATCAATCAGAAGTCAATACAACAGCCACTAATTCACCCATGTCAAGTTAAAGTTTACATTACCATTGTAACTCCAAAAAAAAAAATTAAAACCAGAGACAGTCAAGTGAGAAAGAAGAGGATATCGTACCCTCTCTTATCAGCTAAGCAAAGGCCCAAAACTTAGTTTTTTCCATTTTTCTCATCAACACTCGCAATTATATATGTCAATCACCAAAATATATATATGACAACTTTAACTTCTTTTTTGAGACAATAACTTCAACTTAATTATAAATGTTCCTACAAATAGTACATGTAATCTCAGCTGGTACATACTAGTACCAAGACCTGAACGATTAGTAACAGTACACTCTGTAAACTGCTAAACTTCAATTTTCTTCATATCTTTTTTTTTCTTCTTTTTATTCAAAAATTTACAAATTTCCTCTCTTTAATCCGGGCTTGAGACCAGCTATGTCACAACTACATAGGTGGAGTGCGAAAACTTGAAATAAATGTTAGTATCTTAATGAAACATAACCAAAAATAGATATAAAGAAAGAAAGAAATCAAAAGAGAGTACAAAAAAAAGCTGAAGCCCAGAAATCTGATTACATCTGAAGATAAACCGATAAACTCATCTTCTTCCAATTGTGATATTTTTTCCCCTAAAATTTGTAGTTACTGATTATGATGTCTCCTTCCCTTTAGCTTGCTAGTCTCCTTTTTTTTGTGCTCAGCATACCTAATCGCTTCTATTATCACTTACTTTTTCTCCATCCTTGTCCATATATCTTGTATTTTTGTATCTTTGTTTTCTATATTTTTCTAACTGTCAACTCCGATTGTCGACCTGGATCTGGCTGACTTGGAGGAACATGCAGCCCCGCTTCTCACAGTGTTGATGAAGTATTCGATGCATATTACTACTTCAACAATCCTATGTGATTGTGTGGGAGCGAACTAACTTTAATTATCTGTCCTATTTTGTGGTCATCGTGATCTTGTAATGTTAATTGGATGTAATATTAATACTTACAAATCTATTGAATCTGTTCGACGTACAATTATCCTAGGATGAATATGTTCCTGTTTGAATTTTGTTGGACTGATTAGGTATGCTACGCCACTAAAATTAAGAACTAATGTGGATGAAATTATATATTTGCCAACTTAATTTGTCTGTCTGTGTTTTTTTATCTGATTTGTTAATGTCTGATTGTCTATTCTTGTATTTAGTGCGATGAATAAAAAAATCATTACGATTAAACAATAGGGATTGGTACTGGATAATATTAAATCACCGATCAGCATATTTGCAATTAACATATTTTTGTCTATATTTCACCCATGGTAAAAACTTGGCGTAAATTGCGATGATATCATTCCCGTCGGTTTCTTATACACGGTAAAAATATACTAAATAAAAATCTTCACTTGGACAAACTCAATCCCGTCTGTTACTTATTCATGGTAAAAATATACTAAATAAAAATCTTCACTTGGACAAACTCAATCCCGTCTGTTATTTATTCATGGTAAAAATATAGCATATTAAATCTCCTTAGGATGAACTCATTCCAGTCAATACTTAATACATGGTAAAAATGTAATAACCTTGCTAAAAACAACTATCCACGAGAGTAAATTTCTGACAATTCCTTTTGGCAGAACTCCCGCCATAGTCGGACGTCTTCGCGCTAAGCACATTGACGATGATTTTGTATCGCAGATCGTTCTCTACGCTCTCGGGATTGTACAGAGTGGGCGGACGACATCGGCTATCGCCGAGAGCAATTGCTCGGCATAAAGTTTGGTTTAGCCTCGGGTATACGTATCCACGTGGAATCCTCGGCGATAATATTATCTGCTACGGGAACAATATGGAGTAATTGTGAAGTGATAACCTCGTAGTTGTCTATGTACGACGCAAATACCTCGGCATTGACCCTTTTTCCCTTTGTCGCGGAAGCCCGGAATTCTTGTTGTGAAAGAAGATTTTTGATAGAAGAAATTAAAAATATTCTTCTCTCCTTACTATCGTCTTGTGGATTCATTTCACGCACTTCTATTCAATGTTTTGCTTTCTCCGTCAGTGGGTTCCTCCGAAGAGGACATGCAAGCGGAGATGAATAGGAATTCTAGGAGGGTCGTGGCTTAGCGTTTTTTTTTGCTGACTTTTTTAACCCTTTTACTTTTAGAAAATATATTTATTCGTCATTTTCATCTTTCTCCTTTAACATAAATCTCTTATATTATTTTTTGTCATTTTATTAATATTCTGAAATTTGAGTAGAACTAGGGTTTCTTAAGTTCACCAACGCCCTTTGTGAACTCAGTTCTAAAATCTATTGGATTGACTTCAAATGATAAATTCAAACCGTTGAAACTCATCCACCTTACGAGTGATGCATCTACATGCAAAAAATTTAAATTTTGAATTAATTTTGTATATAATCAGTTGGTCAAAAAATATTCAAAAAATAAATACATTAAATTAATTTTTAAACCTTCTGATGCCGACCACTTAACTTTATACTAAATAAATTCATAAGTTTAAATTTTTGGTATATAGACGCATCACTCATAAGATAAATAAATTTCAACATTTAAATTCGTTATTTGAAACACATCTAATAGATTTTAAAATTGAATTCACAAAAAACTTAATGAACTTGAGAACACCCAAATTCCACTCCTGATATTTCACTATTTAGTATTTTCTAATCAGTGGAGATGTAACAGATACGGCCCATACGGAATAATCCTTTTGAGTAGAACTAGGGTGTGATGTGCTCACCAAACTATTTGGTGAGCACAACTCTACATAAATTATCGGATTCACTTCAAATGAGATGAATCCAACCGTTGAAACCGATGTACTTTACGAGTGATGCATGTACATGCAAAATTTTGAATTGTTTGAATTCATTTAGTCTCAAGTCAAGTGGTCAAAATTGATGAAAAATGAATGATCCAAAATGAAGTTGTTTTAATGCATTCAAATAATTATCAATTTTGACCACTTGACTTGAGACTAAATGAATTCAAAAAATTCAAAATTTTGCATGTACGCCCATCACTCGTAAAGTACATCGGTTTCAACGGTTGGATTAATCTCGTTTGAAGTGAATCCGATAGTTTATGTAGAGTTGTGCTCACCAAAGAGTTTGGTGAGCACATCACACCCTAGTTCTACTCAATCCTTTTTGTTTACATTATAGATCCGTACGTAAGTAGAAACTAGTATCGTACCCGTGCGTTGCAACGGAATATATGATAAAATAACAAAAATAAATTTTCATACAAAATGACAAATTTTATAAAAAAAACAAAATTAGAAATATATTCTACATTTATCACAGTAATATGTATAGAAATAAGGAAATAGATAAATAAGGAAGTGAACAAAAAATTAATTTGCATTGTGATCCGCCGTATAGAAAATTTCAATTGAAGAGGGAGAAATAAGGAAACGGAGAATTATATCGCTAAATTTTAGAGTTCGTTTAATTTTAATTGTAACGCATCGTGTGGCAGTATGTGTGACGAGTATGTTTGTAGCTAAATTTAAACTTCTACACATAAAACAGATGCATTTAATTAAAAGAATATAGATTATGTTATTGGAGAGCTGAGATTAAATCTAAAAATTAATCTTTCAATCGTAGCCGTTGGCGGATCGGACACCCAACGTGCTTAATAATGAAATGGAGATATTGCAAGATATACTTATCAACCAGCCCGGCCCATTATCCATCAATTGTTGTTCTCATAATAATAACACTGGTGTTTGGATTACTTTTCACTTCAGGCCCATTTGATAACTTCACCTTGTTGATTCGTATTATGCGTGCTTTCTAGGGTTTCTAATCAATCGAGAGAGAAAGAGAGAAGCAAAATGACGGAGGCTCCGCAGCAGGTTTCATACACGGTGGAGCAGCTGGTGGCGGTGAATCCTTACAACCCCGACATTCTCTCCGATCTAGAGAACTATGTCAATGAACAGGTTTCCGTTTCCTTCCTTGCCTCAAATTTGCGATAAAATGATTAGTTCGTTTGTGTTGCGCAGCTTTATACTCATCTACTGATCAATGTATATCTTTTAAAAAAGTCTTTTCTTTTCTAAAAACAATTTGTATCTGAGGCTTTATCATCCAGCTCATCTTTTTGGTACTGTTCTAGTAGGTTTTGTAATATCTGTTTCTAGCATCTTTGTCGTGCACGTTGTATAAATTGAATTCCGGTTTGTTCTGAGATGAGAACATTTTCAGTGTATTCTACTTAACCTGTGCTCAATTATTATTCTCTATTCAGGTTTCATCTCAGAAATACAGCTTGGATGCAAACCTCTGCCTTCTTCGCCTCTATCAGGTACAGCTTTATCCTAAGTTCTTGTTGGAGTAGATGTTTACTTTGAAATATATATATATATTTTTTTTCCTCAATAACTGAAATGTATCTCTTTTGTAGTTTGAGCCTGAAAGAATGAGCGCTCCAATTGTGGCTCATATACTGATCAAAGTAAGCTCAGAATCAAAGAGGAAGTACCTCGAATTATTGTTTGAAGTATATTGTTGCGTAGTGCTTACTTTTGTATGTTTTTTTCATGATAGGCTCTCATGGAAATGCCAGCCCAAGATTTTAGCCTCTGCTTGTTCTTAATCCCTGAACAAGTGGTATGGATCTATGGTATATGCAAGTTTATGAATATGAACAAAGATGATATTATATATACTTATTTTCCATTTATTGATTTGGAAAATGAGCTTAATTTTATGTAATTTTTTGTTATATACGAGAAATAACATCATACTTGGTTCTGTTCATTGCAATTGATGATTAATTTCGATTTGAAATTGTTCTAAACCTCAGTAATTTGAAACTTGAATACTTAACTGTATATCCTGATTATCACTACTAAATATTTCAGCAAATGGAAGAGCAGTTTAAGACCTTGATTGTTCTCTCTCACTATCTAGAGGTATTGAACTTTTTCGTTGATATTTTTTTTTTCCTAGAGAACCAACTAGGTGACCTTGTTTTATTCTCCTAAATTTGTATGTTTATCACTGTTTTTACTGTAGACTGCCCGATTCCGTCAGTTTTGGGATGAGGCTGCAAAAAACCGCAGCGTACTCGAAGCTGTTCCTGGTACATGCCCTTCATTTCAATTTTATATAAACTTGAATTTGCAAAATGTCCTATTTAATGATTTCTTTTTTCATTCTAAAGGCTTTGAGCAAGCAATTCAGGCGTATGCAATCCATGTCCTCTCTTTGACATACCAGAAGGTGCCTAGAGCTGTCCTTGCTGAGGTATAGTTTTGATTATCTATATACAAATTATTATATTGGACATAGAAAACATCTGAACCGAACAAGCTTCCCTCCTTTCTCGCTGAAGTTTGCACTGAGAGCATTATGGAAGAAGGGAAGGAGGTTGGAAGGGTAGTTTAGGTAACTTTTGAAGCAAATGGTGAATTAAAAGGTATATTGGACATAACTTTATTTGCTAGGAGTATATGGGAGGTGATAAAATTACCAATTCTTGTAGTTGTTTCCTTGCTTTAATAGTCCTACAAAAGCTTGGGCAGATCTTTTTTATTCTTCTTTCTTCTTCTTCTGTGAATTTAAATAATGTACTGAATTCCTTTCAGACACAACTTTGGTTTCTTCTTTTCCCAAATAAACTGTTTATTGTGTCAATATTTCTATAAAGCACTTAGAACAAGAACAATATAACTAGAAAGTTTTCCATGAAAAGAGCAATATTAGAAATTGATTTAATTTTAAATATAAAGTACCTTAGCTATGAGAGAGTTGACAGAAGATCATTCCCCTTTTAATACATTGTTTGTCTTTTGATTCTTAAAACAGGCAATAAACATGGAAGGGCTGTCACTGGACAAGTTCCTGGAATACCATGTGGCGAACTCTGGTTGGGTGATAGAGAAAAGCCAAGGGCGTTCACAGCTTATTTTGCTTCCACCCAACGAGTTCAACCATCCTGAGCTCAAGAAGAACCCATCTGATAGTGTTTCTTTTGAGCATGTCACTCGCATTTTTCCAGTTCTTAGTTGATTCACCTGGGACTGAGTCCGTAGAAATTTTATGTTGTACTTCAATTTTGTTTGATGCACTGTAATATTTACTGGTTTTTGTTGGAGTGTTTTTATCTTGGTTATATCTATTAGTGGAGCAGTGCACCTGACAAAGAGCTTCATGGCATTCAGAAATTTTTCTTTTATATATTGCTGATCTAAATAAATTATTAAATTATAAATCATTGCATGCCTAAAATGGTTGCCTAAAAGAAGTGTCATTGTGTGGGAGTTCTCGAGTGAAAAGTTACTTGTCAGTCGCCTTCTTGTGCTGGATTTGGTGGAAAAAAAGAATATCAACATAGTCAACTGTATTTTACCGGAACAAGTTATTGCTCCATTTTCATCCCCTGCACACCTGGCCTCTCTTCTCTCTCTATCACGCACACAATGCACAGGCAGGAGCACTCACAATGGAACGTTTCTGGCCAAAATCAATTAAACCTTGGATTGAATGGTTTTGATAAGACTGTTTCCTGCAGAGTATCCGTTACATGAGATTCAAAACAAAGCCTCCGCACCTGGACCGGTCTACCTTACAAGTTCATACAAAATACTTGCATATTTTAAAGCATGATATTTTATTTCATTTCGAGGAGCTGTGCTATCATGCGCTTCACCTTATAATTATATGAGCATGGAAAATGTGGTGACGGTACCTAAATGCAAGATGCCAGAATTATTAAGTGGCTGCCGCGCAATTAGTGTCCTTGATTTGACACCTGAGTTCTTCTCTAAAATTCTTGCAAATAGAATGGGAAGGGTCTTACTATTTTTTCTAATGGACCAAAACTAAACTTCTCTTGTACAAGAGAGATGGGCAGTGGAAATACCGGCGCACAATATCGACGCACCCTATCATGTCCAAAATACTGGAACCGGTCTTGGCTTTGCATTTCTTCTTCCTTTGTCCAGTTTGTGTACAGATCTTTAGACAGGGTCAGGAATGCAGCAGCAAACAAGATAAAACAATAAAGGATCCTCCTCCTTTGTGTTTGCTGACTTCTGTGGAAGGAGAGGAACGCTCGAATATTTGCAGGTGAAGCTCTTGCTTCGCGCATACCTGGTGGCAGGGTGATACAAGAAGAAGCTCAATGTGGTGCAAGTTCTTATGGTGATATCAGAAGCAGAAATAGAAAATTGAGATTGAGAGGTAAAAATCTAATTTAGTGTAATTTTATTTTGTAAGAGGCTGAAATTTTTTGGCACATACACAAATCACAAAATTTAACGAGCAAAATTACAACCTTTTAATTTATAGGAGAAACTAACCCCCTTTCTTTCTTCATTACGATCCATTGTGGACAACAAAAAATGTTTGGAGGTGCACTATAATGCTAAATGGTCATTTTATTTGGCAGCCAATAGCTATTTCTCATGGCATTGATGTGATTTTTTTGTTCTGGTAACTCGAAATTAGTACTGCTATGCTAACTTCAAAGATCAAGCCTCTAGATTTCATAACATTGTTATTACAAAAAAGGGATTTCTCCCATCAGGGTTTCGAACTCATGACCTCTCATATGAAGACCACATGCCTTTGCTACTAGACCAAAGCCTAGTTCTTTTATTGTAATATGTTAAATTGTTGTATTTTTCTTTTTACTGGATAAAATTGAAACTACAAAAATAGATTCTCAATAACTCATCCTGAAAATAACAGAAAAAGACCTCTAAAACATGAAACACCAACCCAGCCCACAGTTTCTCAATTGTTAAACAAGAGCTCGAAATAAATACCTGGCCCAGCCCAAACTGAAAATCCTCATCACGATCAGAAATTAGCCGAGGGTAAACAAGTAATTTCCTTGGGCTAGGGTTTACGAAACCTCACATAAAACCAGCCTCTGACCCCTCCCAGCCTCCTCTTCTTCGAGCGCCGTAGGGTTTCTCTCTTATCTGATCTTCTCTTCTCTTCTCTCAGTGCTTAAGTTTCTCGCTCGAAATCCTAGAAAGCAATCATGGCGACTGCGGCGGCTCGTGTTTTGACCCAGAAGGAGCAAGACATACAGATGATGCTCGCGGCCGATGTGCATCTCGGCACGAAGAATTGCGATTTCCAGATGGAGCGTTACGTCTTCCAGCGCCGTACTGATGGTAGCTTTCTTATACGATTTGACCCCCTTGATGTTTGTAAATGCAGTTTCATTCACTCTTTATGTCTAATCTACTTTCAGCCAGATCTGTGGGCATTCTATGTTTATCATCATCTCGCTTGTTAAAATTCGTAGGCTTATTTATTGTTGATTTTAGTGCGATAAGTTCTGATGTCAATCCCATATAGATAATCAATTGGTAATTACGGTTTTGTTCTGCATCCAGAATAGAGTACCGTGTTTAAATGGGTGGAAAATAAAAATACTAATGATGCATCAATTAAATTCAGGACTTTAAATACTTGTTCTAGTGTATTTGAATATATAATTTTCAAGTATGAAGAATTTCCACATAATATCTGATGATCAAGTTCCAGTCTCTTAGTTCTTCAGTTGTCACATATTGGGAAAACCACCTTGTAGGATAAAAAACGACCTCATAACACTGTTGAATTTTTTTTTATAACCAATTAACAACGATTTGATTTGCTCAGGTATCTACATCATCAACCTGGGTAAGACTTGGGAGAAGCTGATGTTGGCGGCTAGAGTCATCGTTGCAATTGAGAATCCCCAAGACATTATTGTGCAATCTGCCAGGCCGTACGGTCAGAGGGCTGTCTTGAAGTTTGCACAATACACTGGGGCTCACCCAATTGCAGGAAGGCACACACCTGGTACATTCACAAATCAGCTCCAGACCTCCTTCAGCGAGCCCCGTCTCCTTATCCTCACTGACCCACGCACTGACCACCAAGTAAATTTCTCCTTTTAAGATTATTTTACTCACAGATAATTGCATCTTTTTCAGATATTGCAATTTGATTAATTGTATGTTACATTGATAAGCTAGTCGTAAACATATGTTTTATCCTAAGAGAACTTTCTGATGTTCTCTATATAATTAATTGTGAAAATATTTCTCATTGCTTCGTACTTGCATGCAACATATCTTGATGAAACATTAAAATGCAGCCCATTAAGGAGTCTGCTCTGGGTAACATCCCGTCCATTGCTTTCTGCGACACTGACTCTCCAATGAGGTACGTTGACATTGGCATCCCAGCAAACAACAAGGGAAAGCACAGCATCGGTTGCCTCTTCTGGCTCCTGGCTCGCATGGTTCTCTCCATGAGGGGCACCATCCCCATTGGCCAGAAATGGGAGGTCATGGTGAGTTTCCGTACCTTGTATACTTTTATATACTGCTGTCCTTGTGTATTTTTATCAGAAATGTGACAACATAGTGTTTTTTGCCGTGTGGTAGGTGGATCTGTTCTTCTATAGAGATCCAGAGGAGGCAAAGGAGCACGAAGAGGAGGAGCAGCCTGCTGCTACCATCGAGTACCCAGCAGCAGAGTACACTGCCAGTGCTGACTTCCCTGCTGCAGGAGGCCATGAATGGGCGGCTGCTGACACCAATTGGGCAGCAGATGCACCTGTCCCCACCGAAACTACCTGGGCCCCTGCTACTGGTTAGTCCCTCATTCTTATTGTATATTTTTTGGGCTTTTGACGGTGTTTAATCTAAAACAATTTGATAGAGATCTTAATTTGTATCATGATTTGCATAACCTGATTTGGTATGTTTTGTTATTGAAATGGACAGCTCCAGTTGAAGGAGGATGGGATCATGTTGCTCCACCCCCACAGGTTGCGGACATTGCCAGCGCTCCAGTAGTAGCCACTGGTTGGGAGCAACCAGCTGCACCACCTAGCGGTACCCCCTGGGAGTAAATTTTGAATGGAGAATTAAATTTTGATGCTGTTTATTAGGGTTGTTTTTTACTCTAGGGATCAAACAGAAGTGAACTGTTATTGCTGTTGTTGTTTTTTTTTTTTGTTTCTCTGGGCTTAAGTTCATTTTGGTGGGTTGAGGTAATTAATGTTAGTTATCTTTGGTGCAACCTTTAGTTAAAAGTTGTTATTTTGTATTTGTTGAAGTTAAGCTCTGCATTACCTCTTCTGGATTTATTTAATTAGAATTTACTTGTCAAGTGCTTTGGGTGTGCTGTTTCGTCAGTGATTTTCTCCTTGAGATTTATTTCAGATACAACTGTAATAAATTAGTACCAGATACCGTGCAATATATAGTTTTGTGAGTTATAACAGTAATAGGTTGGCGTTGATTCATCGTACTAGGCTGTTGAGTGTTGATTAGCATCAAGCTCTCTGATCCTCTGCACATTTGGAGTCGGATAACCAATTATTAAGTTATTCCCTCGTCAATAAATTCAACCATTTTTCATTTTGTTAATTACACGAGCTTGAAATGGGATAATGTAATTGACAATCATACTCAGCTATATTTCTGTTGAGGTAATTGCGAGTATATTTCTGTGGAGGTAGCTGCACTGTATCTGAATTGGTTATTGTACTTTCACTTGTCGCGTATTTTAATACTTTATTCCATTGAAATGTAACGGTTCAATGATGTGGTGAATTTTTACTAATAACATTTCCTTTTCCCCGCAGATAAGCAATTGCATTTCCTCAACAAAAAAGAAATGGATGGAGATCTACTGACAATAAATAGTTTTACAACCCTAACCACAAAAAAGAACTAATAATTTTGAATTCGGACAAGTAAAATATAATTTGAACTTCGTTAACATCATATACATGAAAAATGGAGAAATTTAATAAAGTTCTATTATTCTTCGAGAAACAAGAAATTTGTAAGGTTCGTATTTAAGGGCTGATGAGACATCAAATAATATTTAAATTGGATGAGAATTGATACATAAGTAACATACTATCATTAAAGGAAAATGCTGTCATGATTTTTAAGATAAATTGTTGTTAGAAGTTTCTAATAATATAGATTGAAGCAAATTGAAATTAATGACTAATTTATGATCCATGACATCTATGTTGACTGATTAAAATAGTAACAATTTGTGACGTGGCATTCCTCTTGACCGATTAAAATTTAATGTCCCCCTAGTGTAAACTTTGGTATGACAATGATAATGAAACTACCGTATTCCAGGTTGGACCAGTATCCTCTGCGGAGTTTAGGATGCGGAGTTTTCAATCTAGTCCGTTCATTTTGATCGGACAGACCAGATCAGATCAGGGGAATTTTGTTTTCCTTTTTTTCAATTCAGGCAATTTCCATCTCTGAGGTATTTCATTCTCAAGGTTCTATACTTCACTTTCGTCGTAGCCTTAGTGGTATTTTACTAACTGAATGGCATGAACTCCTCCTTTTAATTAGTTTATCTAGTTTTACCCATCATTTTGATAAAATAGCGTGGAGATGGACCCCTTCAGGAGTCTTTACGGTTCGATCCATTTATAAAATCCTAAACTTTAGAGGTATCAGTGATAATAAGTTTGCAACAGTGTGGGATCTGTCTATTCCACCAAAAATCAGAATTTTTTTATGGCTACTTTTGAATAACAGGATCCTTACCAAGACAAACCTAAGTCGACGAGGTTGGCAAGGTGATTTGAGATGTCATTTCTGCACAGAATCTGAAACTATTACTCACATTTTCCTTAAGTGTCAACAAGCCCAAAAACTATGGTTTTGGTTAGGCAAAAGTCAAGAATATTTCGATTCATGGTCCAAAATTACTGATATATTTGATTTTGCAGTTTCTCTTGGTGAAGTGCAACAACAGGGTTTTTTGGTCATCTTAAGCGCCGTCTGCTGGACGGTTTGGAAACATAGAAACGAAATTTGTTTTACTTCTTGTGCTCCTAAATCTATTCGCTCTTTGATCTTACTTACTATTTCTGTTTTTCGCTATTGGGCAGGCACTATGGACATCCACATCAAGGAAGCTGCTGAAGCTTGGCTGCCAGTAGAGCTTAATGCTATACCTTTGAGGATGTGGGACCCAGCAGACACCCAAATGGTCATCTACCAGGAGATTGATCCAGACCCGACTAGTAGGGCTGCTGGCTCGCCAGCCACTGTCGGATAAACACTGTCTCATTCATTTACACTAGCCCCCTCTCCAGTGGCTTAGTTTTAGGATTTACATTTTCCATCACTGTGTTTTGGTGGTTGCTTAGGAGACGTGCTTTCATATTTTGCTTGGTGTTTTGCTTATTGTGGTATTACATAGTGGATTAGCAACGAATGCTGTCTGTTTGGCTGTGTAACTTAATTTCTGGTTTCAAATGAAACGGGCATCTACATGCCTTTTATCAAAAAAAATTCAGGCAAGATCTGATCTGGTCCGTCCGATCAAAACGAACGGACCAAATTGAAAACTCCGCTGGACTCCGCAGAGGATGCGAATTCATTCCAGGTTAGTCAAATATGTTGAAGTAATTATAAATTCACTGAGGAAAATGTCGTTGGGTCCAGTGAAACTCAAGTTATCACTGGCTCTGGCAGACGGACTCAAAAATTTTGCTGAGTATCGGAACAATCTATATTCAATAAAAAAAATCCACACAAATATTCAAGAATTTTAAGTTTTTCAACACTCATTCAGATCGTTCTATGTCGTTCAACCTATATCAAAATCTATGCATAGTATCTATTGAAGGACTAAAATTTATCTTCTTTTTTAGTTTTTTTAGAAAGTATTTTTTTTTAGTTAAAAATAACCATATCCAAATCTATGCAATGTTTCATGCGACAGAGTGAAAAAAAAACAGTACAGTATTCTATTACAATAGCACTACAGAAGAATCCATGTACGAAATCCTTGTATACATCACATAGCGGCATGATCCACGTATTAATTCTACGGAAGGATTTGTATTCTCTCTAATTTCAAGTTTTTCACACTTTTTTAGCAATCAAAATCATTAATTTTTCAATCGAACAATTACAGACAAATAAATCGTGCTAATTATGTACGATAAGCTCATGACTTATTATTTATTCATCACTTTTACACATTAACCTCTATAAATTTTATTAATCATAAAAGATCAAACCGATCTACCTTGAAGCCTGTTTGAAATTTTAAATTATGTAATTAATATTGTCAAAATATTCTTCTCGTCTTTACAAACAACACAAGCACAATCTTAAACAGATTTTGTGATAATGTCAATAATCTTTTGATGCTTTTTTTATTAACCCCTGACAAATATAAAAATTATAAAAAAATGTAGAATCCATAAAGACCGATTAAATATTCTCCAACAAATTTATATTTCTGAGACGAAGCTCGAGAAATAATCTTAGTAAATAAAAAAACCAAATCTCTTCACAAATCATCAACTAACCAACTTACTATGTATAAATACACTAATATTTACAGGGAATATATTAGTTTTATATGAGTGGGGAAAAATACTGGCAAAATGGAACCAGGCTAAAAAGAATCAAATCTCATTTCTATACCTTTTCTATATATTATCATGACTATGGTCACTTTAGTACCATAGATATTGCAATCTCGTTTTTTTTTTTTTTTTCCAGATGATGATGCCATTGACACAGTTTGTCGCTGCTTGCGCAGAATGTCATCAGTCCTTTCACCGCATCTTTTCTTTGTTTTGCTTTTTTTTTTTTCTAGTTCCTTTGTTTTGAAAAACCTATTTTCACAACTTCTTGTTGCTTGTGAGTTTCAGTTTGATTGGAATAAATTAATTGCCCACCAGCATCAGATGCATAATAATCCACCACCAGCAACCCACTGTCCAAATCTGTGGGAAAATTCATCAACAGGATTCAAACTTCTAGAACTATTTTGCAACTGGTCTGAGCTGGTTTCATCCTTTTCCTGTTAAAATAAAGTAAAATATATAAGTAAAAGCGACAGTTGAAGTAAAGCCAACAAAATAAGAGTAAGGAGGTACAGATTATCATGGTTTTAACTTACTGTATCTGTCACAACTACATTATCCATGGAGGCAGTCCCTGGAGTGGAATTTATTAGCGAGGATCTTTCACAAAACTCATCTTCACAGGAGTAGCCAGAGGAGGAGAGCCAGTCGAGGTCCAAGAAATTTGACGCGTGCGTTTCGTCAAGACTTGGCCCGTTCAGTAATACATGCCGCTGACTCTCTGGGAATAGCTGCCTACCTGGCAATGTCGGGTAGAACCTAAAAGCATATTTGATAAAAAAAAAAAAAAGTAGGTGAGAAGGCATGTCAAAAAGATAAGGCTTCAAACTCAGGAAACCAAAAATAGTCACCCATATTTTAAAATTACATCGGTGCTAGTACAGCATGAAAGAGGGTAAATCTGGATCCAACCATATCCAAATAGTAACTTAGGAGATCAGTTAAAAAAAGAAAACAGAAATTTGATCATCTCTTCTACTACCATTTTTTCTAGGTTCAGGAGCAGGGTTTGAGGTTCAGAAGACATGGCTTTGGCAAAATCCATCACAAGCCAATATCCGGAAAAGAAAACATAAGAAATAATTTCAATGAATGGTAATAAATAATGCAAGAACAAACCTAGAGTAAGATAGCTCAGTTTCAGTATCAATATCAATTTCAGGGGCAGACTCAGATGATTCTCCACTCTGTAGATGAGGCAACCCAATGACAACATTCTCAGTCCCTCCATTGTTTGTGGAGACAGGCTCACTATCCTCAGCCAAAATATTACCGTCTGAAAGGGACCTTTTGATAAACGATCTGTTAAAGACCAAAAAAAGAGCGTAAATAACACGAAATTCGATGCAAGTTCTCTACTGAAAGATATTGAAAATTGCAAGATGCAAACAGTAATTTCGGAATTTCTATTACATGGACTACCTGACAAAGTCATCAGTAAAAGAATGCCCACGTCGGCCAAGATTATAATGTTGGTCTGAATCAAGCTCCCATAATGCCGGTTTACCTTGTTGTGGCAGGAAGTGCCCCAAGAAGCTGCAATTTTATTAATAAACATATATTGCATTAGTTATATAATTGCAGCGCTACAAAAGTAGGGTCCTTTTTTGGAAGTACAAGCAATATCTTATCAAATTTACATATTTTTCATATATTAAAATTAATGCCTGACAGTAAATCAATATAAAATAAGCAAAAAATGTTCGAGTCTTTTCTAAAGTTACTCGAACAAAGTGTTGTGTTTTCCAGCATGCCCTGCAAAGCTTCCTAAAGTTAATCAAGCTGAATTGTTATGCTGTCCAACATACTTGAATTAATTAAAAAGTACATAGCAAAAGATATCCATACATTAATTTTAAGACTGCAGTTATTTTGCTAAGCTTCCCGAAGGAAGTAGGAGTTTAAAATACAAGGAAACATTAGATACAGTTTGCAAAACCTAAGGTAATTAATCAGGACCTAAATGGCAAAGATAACTTACACATTAATGGCATCTTGCTTTTCAAAATCTAAGTATGCATTACTGTAGTATCGCTGGATGGTTCGGAGTAACTCCTGAGACCGAGTTGCCGGCCTCCACTGACCTCTCATTTCACAAAATATCTATTTCATAATTTAACAAATTCTTTAAACTTGTAATCTAGATATAAGTTTTTTTATAATTTGGTGATCTGGTCAAAATTAAGCCATAGTTTAACCTTCAACAAAAAATAAACATTACCAACAGCCCAAGAGAGCCATTGGAGCTCAAGTGAATGGGGCTTAACATATTACAAATATCAGGGACTAGTTTAAAAATACCATTCGTCTGATATAGATTCATACCTTATTATGAGCGGCAGACCCACCGTATTGAAAAGCAAGGGTATCACCCATTTTCTCATAAAAATCCATTAAATAGTCTTTAAGTGGTGCATCTAGGTCTACTAGGGGGTCATCAATTAGCCCCAGGGAATGAAGTTGGCGTCCCAATGCAACAAGGCCATATACATATTGGGCCACATTGGTGCGGTCGAGACAGTCAATGCAGTTGGTACGAAGTACTCCTTTCTGGCATTTAATAGGCTTCATGACAAGTTTGCTTCCAGAAGATCCAGCCTCAGATTCTTCAGTGTTCTCGGTCTTGATTTCTGTGCAGCTACTAACAATGGAGACTGTGCCATCAGTAGATGTCTTATTGTCTCCAGATGACTCCCCAAAAGTTTGATCACTGCATACAAATTATTATTATAATATTAAAAGTTTGAGAAACTGTACATGATAAAATAAAAAAAGACATGAAATGTGCTTTTGCATTCCAGTACCCTTCACTATTATTATCCAAATGGTGGAAAGATATGTACCTTGAATCAGGGGTAGGTGCTTCAGGGGTTATCTCACAATGGAAGATGTCTGTCAATTCTAAAGAATTACTCGCCACCCTTTCCAATGCCGCCAATGCATTCCCTCCTCTAAAAATCAACAGATTAAAACTTTTCAGACGTAATTTTTATGAGAAATATTTTAAAATGAAAACAATCATAACCTACCTCCTAGTAGCATGCTTGGATAGATTCCAGTGCTTGGATAGATCCCAGTGCAAGAAGCGTAAACGTTCTTCTTCAGGTAAATCTTTGTTTATCACATGAATTGACTTTGCAAACTCAGCTCTAAGTAATGATTCACGCGGTTTCTTCTCTTTTGTCTGAATATTATAAAAAATGGAAAGGAAGAAATAAGGGAAATATTTCAGTATCATCAGTTGAAGTGACAGAAGAACAAAAACTTGTACCCTCAACACAATATTTCATCTTTAAAGTGCAGGCATGCCAAAAGTAAATCAATTATACACATCAAAGGCATTCAAAACAAGAATATAACAGTAAAAAACAGCTAACCTTGATCAAGTTCAGAATAATTATTGGCCGTCCGTATCTCATTACAAGGTTGTCAAAATGAAGTTGCGTCGCTTTGTATTCACTGTCCTTTTGCACTGAAATACAGTTTTTATTTTTATTTTTATAAAAAAAAGAAGGAGATGACAGGATGCATGAGTAGATCTGTACATTATACTCTACTACCATATATTAAAACTTCATTCCAACCCAACTTTGGATAATGTGAAAAGTGATCTTTTAGTTTCCTTTTTTCTTATTTCTTCAGTATTTCAACCCGTTCACGTTGAAGTTTTCCGATCTGCACTAACATTTGATGGCATATACTGGTACCAACAAGTAATAACCAAGGCGTAAACTTAAGTTAACATCTGAGAAAAAAAAAATAAACTTACAAATTATATCAGGTCGAATGTTGAGTTTGGATGTTTCCTGGGACCACATTAATGGTATTGATCCCCGATTTTGTACAACAGATGTTATCTGCGTCGGGATCTCATCAGGTGTATCCTCAAAAACTATCTGCTCTGTCTCCACATCATTTGCCACCCGTCCTTTCTCATTTACCCCACGTTTGAGATACCTAGATTTTAATAGTAAAAATATTATAAAATATTAGCTAGCATTTAATACAGCAGAAAACTCCACCTGTGTAGTTTCTACAAAGCCTTTGTCCCAAGCCAGGAAAAAGGAGGAGGGTTGTGATAGGCGTGGCGAGCCAACATAAAAAAAACAGTCTTTTTATGGAAATGAAACCCTCACGGTTTGGGTTTCACTTCTACCCTACCCCAACTTGTTTGGGACTAAGCTTTGTTGTTGTTGTTGTTGTATTTAATACAGCAGAACCAACAATCTTCCACTTTTGTCCCTACAGGACATTGCAAACTTCCATGTAGTACTTTAGAGGTGTATCCTCAAACAGAAAGTTTGTATTGAACAGGGCTTAGAATACTAGGGTTTAAGGGGTGATTGGAAAATTTTACTTCTCAATATAGTAAAATAACTAAGATACAAACCTGGTACCAGCAAAATGGCGCGACCGCCGAGCAATAAGTGTTAACCTGAAATTCTTCCCCGATACTGAAAAATTTGACTGAAAATAACAACATTCAAGTATTAAGTCCTCAAAACTGCAACCAACCAAAAAGTAATAATTGAAGAGACGCAAATGCAGTATTGCATCAAAAGACAACATCAACAATGCAGAAATTGCACAAACAATACATATAACATGTAATCTCGTAATCTACCAAAGTTCTACCAGCATGGTCCATACATAACCAGCAGCCCTCGTAGCAACATACATTGTTTATTGTTTATCTAGAGCTCCTACATTTATAATTGTTATTCAGTATGGCTTTGCTACGGCTTATAAACTCTTTTTTGTGACATTAATTCCATATATAGTATTTCCTCAAAGATAGGGGGAGGAAATATAAACAAAAACATTAAATTTAAAGTAATACCTGTTTGAAGAAACCATGAACCAAAGCAACAGTCCATGTTGTATTTTTGAGAAGATGCCGGATGCTTCTCGATAAGAACTCATTCCAAACAAACATGGTCTCGTACAAAACCTGTCCTGATCTTTCTTCACATACGTTTTTTTGCAAACTTCGCATTATATTGTACGAGTAGCTGAAGAAGAAGTCTTTTGTGAGATCCACTGTACATAGAAGCCTCTTGTATCTGTTTATTTTATTTTTGTAAAAAAAAAAAAAAAGGGACATAAGGTTGGCTCTTTGTACAAGTTTTAATGAAAATTATAGAAACTGTAATATAATAATATAAGCAAACAAAATAAGTAGATGCAATTTATCAATCAAAACAAATTGAAAGGAACTAACAAGGGTATACCTCTGGTGTAGCGGCTTAACAAAATGAAAAATGAGCATTAAAAAATTAATCTAAAGATTGTACCTCGGTACAATGGAAGTTACTGATCTTGTCATGTCAGCCCCACAACTGTTTGAATTTCATAAATTTTATCTACACTCTATATATATTTTATACTTACAATGAACAAACAGAGCACAAATTTAACCCACATATATTTTCTAGACAAAATCAAGAGACCAACACTTCGAGTAAAGGAAACAAAAGGGGAAAAAAAAAGAACAAGGATGGAAGTTAAAAAATTATGCCCATGAGAATGAGAAAGTTGAGTTATACTATAAGACCTCTCTATACAAAAAGCCAACAAATGATTGACTTTGCAATTGATATAAGACTATTGCTACAAGCACAAAAAATTGTACACAGACATTTCTCTTGATACATGAAAAAATGAAAAAAGACCTGTTTTCATCCTTAGAATAAGCCATATTGGATCGCACTATCGGGCTTGGCAGTGTAATTATTTCACTCTTCGAAACTGCATACACAGTATGGCCACATATTTTACCGACTTGTCTCCTTTTGGTAATTAACAGCATGTAGTATGGACCCAAAAATCTCACAAATCCTGTAAGAAGGAAAATAGGTCTTAATAGTCTTACAATAATAGTCTCTTTTGGAGCTTTATTTCTAATTTATCGGTTTTATTAAAGGAAACCTGCACAGATTAGGAGCTGCAATATAAAAGAAGCGCTCAATTAATCCATACTTGTTGAGCTGCTAACCCCCAACAAAACTCAGAAAACACAATGTTGGAATATAAAATTGGTAAGAAAAAGGAATAAAATGTAAGTTGCCAACATTGCAAAAGGATGACAAGCAGTCATTTCAATTAATCGCAACCTGGGGACAGTTCATGCATGCCCTGTCAGGTTTGACTTTCATGATTATTTTTTTGAACAAAAAGAATACTAACCGACAATTCCATAGCATTTTGTGAGGAATTTCAGGCCCCCAGTCGGCTTATTACCGTCATGAATTCGCTTCAACAACTCGTAGCACTCGGCCTCGGAATAGACTGTTTTATCTTCATATATGCTCAGCTCATGAGCTTCAAGCCTGTCTATTTTTAATACGCGCCATATGGTTCTAGCCTTGTTAAATCCCACCAAATAAAAATTCTGCACAGAGAATATAGAATAAAAGATGGTCATGAGATTTGTAAAATCAATTGCCAAAAATAATTTTGAGAAGCAACAACTACGAGTTTGAGAAATAAATTATTGCCTCCAGTTTAATTGCAAAGGTCAATCAACAGATACAACCTGCAAAACTTTTCTCAAGAGAGATGAGGTGAATGTGTGTGCTAAAAACAGATTAAAACCTGTTAAATAAAAATAAAAGTAATAGAATTCAGCTTCTGTGCTTACGATCTGTTTAGCAATGCTCAACCAGATAAAACAAAAACACAATGAAATCCACCAGTAAAGTCAAACTTAATTCTTACCGATCGAGTTTCATACAGCTTGAATTTCTGGAGAATTTCGTCGCACGCCATCCTAGTCAGATCCAAAAAATCAAAATTCGAAGGTTTCAGCCAAAGCAGCAGGCTGCGAAAGCGCAAAGCTCTCCTATTTGTAGCGCTCTCTGCCCAAATCAAATCAAAGAGGATTATTCAATACTCTCGCCCCCTTTCCGTTTTCAAAATTCAAGAGAATCTTAATCGGGAATCCAAATTGATGCTCTCGTTCTCCCTCTGTTCTTTGTCTAAATGGGGGAAAATTTAATGGGAAGAGAATAAAAATAGTGTAGGCATAAAAATGGGAAACTAAATACGGAAATGATATGGTGAAGAGACCACAAGCGTTTTGAGTCTACCCTTGAGACCACAAAAACCCCACGCAACGGAGAATAGAGAGACTTATTCTGATTTTCTAAATTATTAAATCATTTTTTTGTCACAGTTTTATAATCTTTGTGCTCATATTAGACGATTTTAGCAACTAATAATTTGACAAGGTCTCACAGCTGGTCTTTCCGTTAACAGCCTCGGAATAAAACGAAATTGTGAACGGAATCCTTGAAGGCTTCAGCTAAACAGACGGTTGGGAGGCTCTGGAATAGCTGTTCTTTCCGTTATTCTTTTATTTTCTAACGTAAACACAAACAAAATAAGGTAAATTGAATTTTGTTACATTTAAAAAATGGATCCATGCTAATTTCTCTTAATTCAGGGTTTATTTGAAAATGTTCCGGGAGATAATCGAGGGAAATAGAAGTGCTAGGAAAAGGTAATCAATTTGAACGATAAAGTCACCTCATACATCTTATTAATTTAGATTGTATTTACTATTTACAGACGCGCCATATATTAATATATAGATATAATTTTATATATTTATCGTCTAAAATATAAATTACATACATGTTATGGATATTTTTATTGCTGTGGGTGATAATATCACATCCTTTGATTATTTACTAATACTATATTTCAATGAAAAATTTATCTCTAATAATAAAAAAATAACAAATTGATCCTTGAGATAAAGGAAAATTAAGCAAGTTGAGAATCTATTTCCTGATCATAGGAAAATTGTCTTGGCAATGGTTTTCTTATATGTGTGCGCGCAGTTAAAATATAATGTTTTATAAAGTCTAACTATATTTTTGTGTTATTTTTCATTAGTATTTTTTTTTTATTTCTCATTCCTCGCATTAATAATGAGACTTGTAATTTTATGCTACCATATTACAATTATAAACTGGTATATTTAATGCTTGTTTGAACTGGTACCAGCTTTATATATTTTGTTTTGCAATCTGGAATTATTTCAGTTTTCTTTGTTCTATTTTTGCAGTACAATCAAGTAAAGTACGGTAAGTCAAAAAGAAACAAAAAAAAAGCCAAAAAAATTAATGGATATACAATTTTTCTATCACTGGTGATTTAAATCATACTTTAAGCTACTAATATTTAACCAAACAAAAAATAGTTTAAAACATAATATAACTTTAAACTTCAATCAAACATGAATAGTTTAAGTCAGTCTAAATGAAAATAACTAACTTAGACATTCTAAATTTTAGACCTCAACCAAATACCGCCTTAGCAACTAACTCTTACAAATTTTTATAATTTTGTACGTCTTTTTTTTGAATAAAGAGAAAACCATTATAGTGCGCAGGATGCAGTTTGTAAAAATTTCGGGTGTATTTATCACATGATATTTCCTACCGTATTCTTTTTTTTAGAATAACAGGATGGGCAATTGCCATTGTAATCATATGATCTCACTAACAGCGAGTGCAAACAACTAGGAGCTTTCTGGGAAGCAATGTTTCAAAAATCACAAATCAGAGAACCTAAGTTTTAATGGGTAAAATGATAAAATCGTCAGCACACAATCAGTTCAGTTCTACCGTACTCCTATGCAGTCATTTATGTAGTATCTCGTGTACCGGGTCACAAGATAAGGGGGTATTATGATATATCTATCTCGTGTACCGGATGGCTTATCTTGTTACTGTTGACACCGGATTGGCTTGTTCTTGTTTAACCGAATTAAATTTCAGTTTGTTCGGTTGTACCGAAATAAAAAAATTAATTATAAAAATAAATTTTTTTTTGTTAAATTTTTTTATTAATTTTTAAGATGGATTTAAAATTTTTGTTTGGTTCGATCTAATCGGTTTTAAACCGAATCAAGTAATATACATTATGTCGTAATTTTTTGAATTATTTTAATATTTGGTTTAGACGGAAAACGGGTTTAAAAATTCCAATCAATTCGGTCAAATTGGTTTTGAAAATTCTAAAGTCTAAACTGAACCAGTCTATTTAACCGGAAAAACCGCACCATTTAATCCAAACTTTTTCAGTTCAATTTAAAACCGATTAACCGGACCAAACACACCTAAATTAAACCAGAAGGATAATTTTCTGCTTGAGACCCTGAGTTGACCCGTTAAATACAATTTTCCTTCTTCGCCGAATAATTGGAGCCCGGTGAAATACTGAAATGGAGATTCTCTGAACTTTCTTTCGCGAAGTTTTTTTAATCGTCATGTTGATACGGAGCGCTTAATTTCATGCCGATTAATGGAATTGTTCAATGTTTCTAATATGCCAGTGGTTTTAATTTGGTACAAAATTATGCACCATTGGGAGATTGCCAGATTGGTATATGCATGTATTAAAATAATATCCGTTGCAAATATCTGTTTTAGCTGAATATCTACGCAGTTTGCTGGTTCCAAAGTTGAATTTATTTAATTTAATGATTTATATATCCCAGATATTTTTTTTATTAGAACAGGTCACAAGTCCTGAAAATAAATTTGCTGTGATTCTCGGGAATCACAGGACTTGTGATTCCGATCTCAACTGTTAGTCTTTCTCAAGATACGTGCATGAAAATTTACTTTTTTGAGAACATTTCCGATCCGCGCACAGAAAAGTTTGAACCGTTGATCTCAAAATTTCAAAACCCTGCGGTCCCTCTCGGAATCACAGTAGATTCGGACTCCACAAGTCTTATACCATATTTTTGTGTCTTTATAAAATATTGTTAGATATATACTTGTACTTCCGTGTTGGTATATTACACCGACTGATTTATTGAAGTTAGAAGATACAAACTTCTAGTTACTGAAATGGTAATTGACAAGAGGTTATTTAACAATCTGACATTGATAGAATAAAAGAAGCAACAAAACGGCAATTTTTGTATAAATGAAATTTTTCGAGAAATGCTTCTATGTTTAAGAATTAAGACGAGTATCTCAGATTTACAGAAGAGATCGTATAAAAAACACAAATTAAATCGAAACGAGATGGTCAGAAAATATGCGGAATCAAATATATTTAAGTATGTCATTAAACACACTTTATTTTTTTTTGGGGGAATTTCATTTATATCCCTCAAAGGTTTCAATATTACGTATTTATCCCTCCAAAATCAATAATTACATATTTATCCTTGAAAATTGTACAAACTCACATATTTGTCCAATCTAACTCTATAACATATAAAATATCTCTAAAAATAATTAAATAATATTTTTATAACATTGAAATTTATTTTACAATATCAATTAATAATATGTTGACCATTATGCCCTTCGTTTATGTCACTTTAGTCTGCTTGAGTTCTCTTCTCTTTAAGGCGCCGAACCTCCCGCTTCTCTCTCCAAACGTTCCAAATCACATATTTCTCCCCGTCTTCTCTTGTCGCCCCTCTCACAGATTTTTGCCACCCCTCGCTGCTTTAATTTTTCCATCTTCGTTTGGAGAAAGAGGCGAGAGTTTTAACGTCTTAGAGAGAAGAGAACTCAGGCGGACTAAAAAGACAGAAACGAAGGGCATAATGGTCAATATATTATTAATTAATATTGTAAAATTAATTTTAAAGTTTTTAAAAATATTATTTAATTATTTTTGAAGGTATTTGATATGTTATAGAGTTAGATCGGACAAATATGAGAGTTTCTACAATTTTCAAGGATAAATATGTAATTACTGATTTTAGAGGGATAAATATGTAATATTGAAACTTTTGAGGGATATACATGAAATTCCCCCTTTTTTTTGTCAACGATTGAAATATCACTTGTCCAATTGAATTATTGATGTTATTTTATTTGACAAACAATACTTCCTCAATAAGTATGTATTAAGTTTATAGTGTGTTTGACAAGATAAAAAAGGGGAAAAGAAAAACAAATGCACAATACTAATCCCAACCGACCATTGATTATTTTATTTTTATCTTTATAGAAAAAATCTAAAATATGTTATTTTTACCAAATTTATTTTAAGTTTATAGTATGTTTGAGAATGAATGTGACGCTTGTTAACCAATTTACTATGGATGGCACTTAGAATAATAATTCATACAGTTCCAATCTTAGCTCACAGTTGTTTTTGGAATTTGTTAGCTTGATCATTTCTAGATATTGTAGGCTACTGAAAAGTGGGTCTCACAATAATTTTTTATTTCAATTTTAATTGCTCTTGGATGAATTTATTATTTTTAATTGCTCTTGACGTCTATTAGTTTGTTGAGGTATTAAATTGGATAAAAAGATGCTTCAAATATTTCCAACAAGCAATAGTTAAAGATTAGAGTTTAAATATTTCCAACAAGCAATAGTTAAATATTAGAGTTGGTTGAAAAAAAAAAAAGAACACATTACATTACTTTATTCATAAAATCTCAAATGTTTATAGATGCTTATTATCATTCAAAATATACATTCTAGAATGTTTACATTATAATAATTAGGTTTAAAAACTTCAAATTTCAAGGACAAATAATAAATCTGATTTCTTAATCAAACCAGCAAAATTGAATTCAGGCCCAACTGAAGAAAGAAAAGACAATGCAGCATCTAATTGTGCAGAATTATTAATCTGAATAATCAACTGAAATAATAACAAACTACAACATTAGATGAAAGCTTCACTTACCAAAAATGAAAGGTACTTTTGTAAAATAATATTTATATCATATTGAATGATTATATTGCATAGTGTTGCTCAGTTAAATATTAAAGAATAAATACTAATTATAATTGTGCCATGTTTTTTAATTATACATCAAAAGAATTAATCTATCAAATATTAAAAAAAAAAGTCTCAACCAGTCATTAATGGTCAATCTGGGCATTTTTAAAAAGACCCAGCTAAGGTGAGTATTTTTATTATTTTATAATTAATAATGGATATTAATAAAAATCACGGCGTGCATTTTGCACACAACCCCCAACATTCTCGCAATTAATGTTCACCCCAGGCCCGGACTAAAATTAAGCTATTAATATGCTAGGCCGGTCAATTAGAGCGTTGCGAAAGTGAGGATTGTGAATGGAGGTATAAAACCCATATACTATACCAGTCCATAGGTGTGTTTCATGTGTTTCATGAAACACAAGGAAATTATTTATGATTGGAGACATCAATATCAAAAGGCATCAGAAACGGACAAACCTATGTCAAACTCAAAAGTAACATCCTTTTTTGTCTTTTTCAAATTTAAGAGAACACACCAGCAAAGCTGGGCTGGTGGATTGCAAACTATTTGGTTATAAATAAGGAAGCTGATATGAGTACCCACACTACAGTACCCGCACTGTACCCACACCTAAACTGTCATAACTGCTTGTGGGGACCGCAACTATTCCAAAACTGTAATTTTGTTTACAAATTTAATAGTAATACTGTGAAGTATATAGCTCAAACAGGGCAAGTATTTATACCTATACAATGAACTACATATGATATATGAATTTTCCTAAAATAAGTGTACCTGCACCTTTTCTTGAATAATTCTCGTGTTGTACCAGCATTAGGGGACCACTCAAACGTCATGTGGGGACCGCAACTGTTCCAGTAATTTTGCTTTACAAATTTTAATAGTAACACTGTGAAGTATATAGCTCAAACAGAGCAAGTATTTATATCTATACAATGAACTACATATGATATATGAATTTTCCTAAAATAACTGTACCCGCACATTTTCTTGAAAAATTCTCGTGTAGGGGACTATTCAAACAGCATGTGGGGACCGAAACTATTCCAAAACTGTAATTTTATTTTACAAATTTTAATAGTAACACTGTGAAGTATATAGCTCAAATAGGGCAAGTATTTATACCTATATAATGAACTACATATGATATATGAATTTTCCTAAAATAACAATGCGGGTACTGTAGCGCGTACAGTGCGGGTACTGTAGCGTGGGTACTGAAATAATTATTCTATAAATAAACTATGGAAACATTTGTAGCGGATAATGTATGGCATTTGGTCATAATTTCATTTTTAAATTTAAAAAATTACTTTCTAAAACTCAAATAAAAGAAGCATAAGATGTGATATATATTTTTAAAACTCATAAGAGTGCTTCGTAGGCAACATATGGAATTAAATGAATAGTTTGATTTTTTTTCTTCACCTTTGATAGAAAATATATAATATAAAATTAAAATTATCGTCAACACATGAAGTCATTTTATATACCTATAAGATTAAATGGCGTGTCCATTAGTTAGTTTTCTTAATTAACAAATATGTTGTATTTGTAAATATGCATGCGTTAATTATTTTTAACATTTAGTCATAAAAAATGTGACCGTGTGACTGTGTTTTAACAATAAATTCGTTATTTTTAACAATATATAGAGAGAGAGAGAGGAGTAGAACTAGGGTGTTCCTAAGCTCACCAAGCCCTTCGTGAGCTCGACTCTAAAACTTATCGAATTGACTTCAAACGACATTTTCAAACCGTTAGATGTTCAATCTATATTAAAATGTGCTTGGAGACCAAATTTTACATTTTTTGAATTTTTTTTACTATTTATTAAGATGGTTTGAAAACCGCTGTTTTTATTAAAATTATGCACCATTGGAAAACAGCGGTTTTCAAACCATCTTAATAAATAGTAAAAAAATTCCAAAAAATGTAAAATTTGGTCTCCAAGCACATTTTAATATAGATTAAACATCTAACGGTTTGGAAATGTTGTTTGAAGTCAATTCGATAGGTTTTAGAGTCGAGCTCACGAAAGGGCTTGGTGAGCTTAGGAACACCCTAGTTCTACTCGAGAGAGAGAGAGTGTGGCTAATATCAAAACGTTTGCACCAAGGTCCTCGTGCAACCAAGTCGTTTTTGGATTTTCAAAGTCCAAACAGTCGATCCAAACCGTTAGATGTTCAATCTATATTAAAATCTGCTTGGAGACCAAATTTTACATTTTTTGGATTTTTACTATTTATTAAGCCACTTTGAAAATTGTTGATCCGGGTGAACAGTAAAAACAGTGCAACCAAATTCTGGACCATGTGATCAGCAATTTTCAAAGTGGCTTAATAAATAGTAAAAAAATTTCAAAAAATGTAAAATTTGGTCTCCAAGCATATTTTAATATAGAGATCACATCTAACGGTTTAGATCGACCGTTTGGACTTTGAAAATCCGAAAATGACTTGGTTGCACGAGGACCTTGGTGCAAACGTTTTGATATTAGCCAATATATATATATATTTTTAGTAAAGATTGGAATTCAAGCCACTAAACTATTTAATATTTATAAATAATTGTTTTTTTCGAGTTTCGAATTTGGACTTCCCACACAAAAAGCATTGCATATAAGTATATGACATATACCACTAAACTAAATATTGATTCTTTTTTTAACAAAAAAATTGTTCTAGAAGTGATCGAACTGGTGACCAACTATATCTTACGTGCAATCAATGGACTTGTCTTGACAATTGTAATCTTATAAGTGTAAAAGACAATAATTATATATTAAAAGAAACTAGTTAAGTATATATATTTAAACAGAGAAGGGATTCATTTACAATATTATATAGTTACAACATCTTACAATGTTATTTTTCAAAGTTCAAACAGTCGATTCAAATCATTTAATATGATCTCTATATTAAAATGTGTTTGGAGATCAAATTTTACATTTTTTGATTTTTTTTACTATTTATTAAGTATTACAAAATTGTTGTTTTCATACCATTAAATTTTGTACCCATCTTAATAAATGGTAAAAAAATTTAAAAAAAATGTAAAATTTGACCTTCAAGCACTGTTTTATATAGAAATTATATTGAACGGTTTGGATCAACTGTTTGAACTTTGAAAAATAGTATTGTAAAACGTTGTAAGTGGATCCCTCTTATTTAAATATCATTTATTAAGTATTTTTTTAAAGAGAAGTCAACGAGAGGAAAGAAAATAATAGAAAAAACAAGGCACAAAGATAAATACTATTCTCCTCTAATATTTACCTTCTTCCTCTGTTATATTCTAAAGCAAAATCTAAGAGCATCTACATCCCAGCAACCCAAATGAGTTTCTAAATAACTGTTAACTACTTTTTAAAAATTAAGGTCTTTAAAGTTTCTAACTCTCACATTCCTGAAATTAATTTTAGAGTTTCTATTAAATCACATCAACAACAAATTAAAAATGAGAATTAATTTGAGCCAATCATTTGGCCAATGTGGAGTTTATAAACAGTTTCTTAATAAGAAACTTTACTGCATAGTTTCTAAATAAGAAACTCTCTCACATTCCTAAATTTGAATTAGAAACTGCCACGTCAGATTAGAAACTCTAATAATACCAGGAATGTAGATGCTCTAAAGCGCCACTCTACATTCAGTTATATATTGTTGATTTAAAATGTCCTCAAATCGCACATTAATTAGGACTTTACTATATAAATCGCTGTCTGACATGACCTTGTTTTTATATAATGATATACCAGAAAATTACAAAAATGACCTTATATCCTAAAATTTATACGGGGAGATTGATTACGTACCACTAGTCCACTAGTCTGATGTAAATATTTTTAAAATAAACTGTCTGAGATTTTTTGTGGCAATCAAAACAAGGAATATAAAGGCTACATCTTTATTGAGGGCGAAAGTTTTTTCGATTCACAGAAAATCTAAGGCAACCTGATAAAAAAAAAATCTTTGGATCGAGAAAAATTCTTCTGGTCCAAAGTTTGAATACAGAAAATTTTCTCTAATTTTCCAGATACTCTTGGTATTTCTCTCTATTATTTTATAATATTTTCTATAAATAAAAAATTCTCCAATGTCAATGTTCTACCCTGCTCGAACCTCTTCAAAATAGATATTTATAATAGGGGAAATTTCATATATCCCCCTCAAAAACTTCAATATTATGTATTTCCCCCTCTAAACTTTGAAATTACATATTTCCCCTTCTAAACTTCCCAAACTCACAAATTTACCCATTTAATCAATAAAATATATTTAATATATTTAAAAATACTTAAATAATATTATTTCGGATTCTAAATTTTTTTCAGACCATTATACCCCTTCCTCCTTCCAATCTCGTTCTTTTTCTTCAATTCATGAGCGTCTCACACCGTCCCCATCTATGGATTGAAGCAGCTGCGTGACATCTTTTGCCGATTCGACATGGATGGTGCGGCAGCCTGACGCAGCTGGAGCTCGCCGCATTGCTCCGATCCATAGGTGGGGACAGTGTGAGACGCACATGAATTGAAGAGAAAGAACGAGATTGGAAGGAGGAAGGGGTATAATGGTCTGAAAAAAATTTAGAATCCGAAATAATATTATTTAAGTATTTTTAAATATATTAAATATATTTTATTGATTAAATGGGTAAATTTGTGAGTTTGGGAAGTTTAGAAGGGGAAATATGTAATTTCAAAGTTTAGAGGGGGAAATACGTAATATTGAAGTTTTTGAGGGGGATACATGAAATTCCCCCTTTATAATATTATTTGTACTTTATTTTTGTCTGTAACTTATTACAGTTTATAGCATTGGTTGAATGCATATTCTAGAAACAGTATATATAACCAGATTTGATGTTGCCATCTTATATATTTTAATCTTTTTTTTTGTTTTTGTTTTTTTTGGCAAAGGGGCCGTAGGCATCTTATATTTAATCTTGAAGCTTCAGAGAAAGACAAGAGAGTTGGAATGGCCAACAAATATCTGATTTAAATTACGCGTATTTGGAACAATTAGTTTTAAATTAAAATTATCTCTTGACTTTCGTTTTTCAATTAGTAGGCGCAAAATATAGTAATAAATTTATTCGATTAGTATCCAATTCGTAATCGAATTTTGAAATATATCTAACATACAGATATTTGCAGATACAAATAACAATATGAATATAATTTAAACGATTGAGTATATCTGTATTTTATGAAAGGAATTACGTTACACACGATTATGATTGGATACATGAATAGTAATGTGGTTTATTTATATAAAATATTTATATTTATTTATACATATCTGTAAAAAAATTACTTCATAATAAGTATGATGCACAATTTAAATTTAAGCAAAAATTTGAATTATACATGTATTTATATTAGTATATACATATACAGGGACGGAGCCAGACTTTCAAACTACGAGAGTCAAATGTAAATTGGGGTCAATTTGACAATTCTGTAGTATTGTCTACTAAACTATATAGAAATTTACTAATAAATACAAAAAAAAATTGAAAATAAATGAGAGTTACTTGACCTCCATTTACCGTAAATGCCTTTGCCTATGTACATATATACACCCGAAATTTTTATTAATACCATTCACCAAAAAAAAAATAAACCAAAACACCACTGAATTTGGAGAATTCGAAAAATATCAGGGCCTCCAATTCAATCTGCAGCCCCATTCGGAACCGAATCTCCTGCCCCCTATGGGCAGAAAATTCATATCGCTAAAGTCACTGACACATGGGTCCGAGGTGAGTTTTGAGACGAAACTATACCCAATATTTAAATGTTAAAATCAACTCTGGACCCACGTGTCAGTGACTTTAGGGGCAGGTGATCCGGTTCTCTTGGGGGGCGCAGATTGAATTTGAGGCTCTGATATTTTTTGAATTTTTCATAATTTGTGGATTTTTTTTTTACAGTGGTATTAATAAAAATTTCGGCTTTATATACACATATCCGAGTTTATTGGTATTTGTATCTGTAAAATATAAAAAATTATAACAAGATCCGTTTTACCTTAGGTCATATTTTATATATGGCTACTTAAAAGAAAAGAAGCAGCTACTACCCCAAAAAAAAAAAAAAAAAAATGCTGCTTCAGGTGCAAAGATTTGGCCTCCATAGCAATACCACAACATCTAATCGCAGATTCGCAGCCTAGAAATCCAATAATGCAGTCATGCAGACACATCATATTTTAGTATTTTACATATCAGTTGGGGAATGGGGGAATCAATTCCGTCGTTCCAAGGAATATACGGCCGCCATAGCACATTCGTAAAATTTGTTCGATTCGATTAAGGTTTTTGCTTCACAGCTGGAGGAAATCAGATTCAATGAAACGGGAAATCAGATTCACTGAAACGGGATGCTCAGTCATCGCTGACTGTCAAATGCTATCCACCTCGTAAACGCAATATGGCGGTAATTTCCGGGCCCCACTGCCAGATATTTGAGTTTGGGTTGTTTAAAAATTAAAATTGCAGGATAACTTCCTTGCTCCTAATAAAAATATATCCAGTCCAGCGAGGTTGGATAAGCATTCCAAATTTTTATCCCAAAACACTTAATAACGATTCAATTTTTTTTTTTTTTTTGTTGGATTTGACCTGTCAAATTGAGGCTTTCAGCCTATTACTATTAAGAATACTTCTCTAAGACAAATTTATCTATATTGAATACTTATCTGTTTTTGCATACTTTTCTAAGACAATTTTATCAATTATCTAATACTTATCTAATCTAATATTAATACTTGTGCGCTACTCATCCAATTAATACGTGTCAAGCGTATATAATTATTAAAAGAGAAAGATTAAAATAAAAATCATTTTTTCTGTCGTTCATTATATTTTAATTTTTTTAACTTATTTTAATAATCAAGAGTTAGTAAAATACTATTGATGCGATGTTTAAAAATGAAGACTAAAAATGAAGGTATTTAGACTCTCTTCTTATTTAAAAAAGGTTTGATTAATAAAATGCACAGCCATATAAATATTTATGCGTGTTCACATACAGAAGGCTTAAAAGATTTTGTTATTTTGTATATACTCATTCTCCATAATACCTATAATATTGTAGTTATTGAATTCTCATATATGCATATGTAATTTTCTAACTTCGGTCTACTATGTATTGTTATTTTAAGAGGAAAAAGCTATATCAAGATTTGAACCTATCGTATTTTAATCAAAAGATAAAAATAATAATGAGGAGGGATCCAATGACACCTTTTTTGGTGACACATCATGACACTGTTTTTTTTATAGATCAATTTTGCGATTTCAAAATCCAAACAGTCGATCCGAACTGTTCAACATGATCACCATATTAAAATGTTCTTGGAGATCAAATTTTACATTTTTTTGAATTTTTTTACTATTTATTAAGATGGTTACAAAATCATTGTTTTTCAATAGTTTAGGGTTTAGGGTCCTGTGCATTATAGGCGTGGGCCAGATTGGCTCCGATCCTGAACAGACAACCGAGATGCATTAAACTCAAAAGATATTCTTTTGAGTAAATGCAGAAGATTTAGACTCTATTTTTTGTGTCTACATCATGTTTTCATTTTTAGAACAATAATAACTTAAAATTTAAAGCTTAAAATGTCAAAATGAAACCGTTAAATATGATCAATGTCATTTTCACTATGTACACTAAAAGATTGTGACATTTCAATTGTATTTTAACTAGTTTTAAGAATTTTTCAAAATACACCGATGTGGATAAATTTTGGATGTTGACTTTTCAACTTATTGATTCATATAAACTCATAATCAAAAGTAATAATTTTTTATGTGTATGTAGAGAAAATAATACATATCACATCTAACACAGTGTTATTTTAACATATAAATTTAAATTTAATTTTTGTTATTAGAAAATTTAAAATAAAAAAATATGAACACACAAAAATGTAGTCATTTGAACCTTGAGTAGAACTTGGGTGTTCCTAAGCTCACCAAGCCTCTTGTGAACTTAATTCTAAAACCTATCGAATTGACTTCAAATGACATTTTCAAACCGTTAGATGTTCAATCTATATTAAAATGTGTTTGGAGACCAAATTTTTCATTTTTTTACTATTTATTAAGCTACTTTGAAAACCGCTGTTTTTCAATGCTCCAGAAATTTAATAAAAACAACGGTTTTCAAAGTGGCTTAATAAATAGTAAAAAAATTCCAAAAAATGAAAAATTTGGTCTCCAAGCACATTTTAATATAGATTGAACATCTAACGGTTTGGAAATGTCGTTTGAAGTCAATTCGATAGGTTTTAGAGTTGAGTTCACAAGAGGCTTGGTGAGCTTAGGAACACCCTAGTTCTACTCTTGAACCTTTTTCTTTTATATCGTATAAAATATAGAGATAGCCATGTCGTTATAATGTATACGTACACTGCATATATTGATTCTACAAAAGTTCCATCAAACTCTCCACCACGCTACAAATCAGAAAATGTTTGCGGTACGTTTTTTGTATATATGACACGTTTTGATTTGGCCTCAGTTAATTCCACGCATGATTTTTTTGAAATACGAATAGGGTTCAAGCCCCTATTTGATAAATTGATGTTCCACGCATGATTTAAGTTCTAATTCATCGATTAATAAATCCCTAGCTACATTCTTACGCGCAAATCACGTAGTCTTGACAGAGCCGTGCAAATACATAAATATGTAGAGATGTACTTTTGCGCATTTGTTGTGTCATTTGACAACATCAAACTAAACTAAAGCAAAATTCTGAACTAAGAAGAAAACTGTCTTTTGAAATTTCATTCAATGAGATGGTTAATCTTTGATCTAGTAGAAAAGACAATACTTTCTGTATGAGAATAGATTTGAAATTCAAATGAAAAAATTTCTTGTAAATATTAAATATAGTTGAGTAGCTTGACTTTTAACCTTTACTAAAAACAAATTTCATTCAAACATTCTAAATTAGAGCTTTCATCACTGAGAAAAATTGTATAATCAAAATACTACAGCCGAAAGTAATTGTGCATTTCTTGTCATTAGTATATATATTTATCTTTAGTTAAATTTCATCTAAAATCAATCAAACACCATCAATTAAGTTTATATAATACTACTAGAGATGAGAATCAATATTTGATCAAGCGGCAAAATGCAATGTCGTTTGTATTTGGAGGTCTTTTATAAATGTTGGAATCTCTCTAAAAAAAATCCCACTAGAGTTAAGCTAGAGATACACATAACAGCCTCTGTTCTGCTGGGTTCTGAAAAAAAAACAGAGAGAGTTAACCTCGAGTGTTATAATATCAATCGGTGTTACAGTTTCAAATATAATTTTAAAAATTTAATCGGTAAATTTAAGTATCATTCAATGTGATTTATATATTATAACCTCGTTAAAATTAAAAATTTATAATTGTAAGATTTATTTATTGTTTTTTAGTAGCAGATTCGAAATTTGCAAAATCAATTGTTTCCTGTCTAGTATTACTCAGTGTTCTAAATAGTGCGCTATAGCGCCGCTATAGCGTTTTTGGACCCCAAACGCTACTAAAAAACACTGATTTTTCAGAAAATTTTCAGAATTTTGATGGTCCAGAATTTTCAGAAAACACTGATTTTTCTACCTATCTAAAAAAATAGTAAAAAAATTCGAAAAAATATAAAATTTAGTTTGCAAGTACATATTCATATGAATATCACATTGAACGGTTCGGATCGACCGTTAGGATTTTAAAAAGTACCATATTGAGCCGTAGTACACTAGCCATTGGTGCTATGCATAGCACCATACCTCACTCTAAAAAAAATATAGCGAAAAGTAATATGTACTGCATTTAGCAAATGCAATAATAGTAACTTGTGTAACGAGTAGGCGGCTGTTCCTATGATCTCAATTCTCTCACAAAAAAAAACTAGTTGACAACGATATGCAATAAAAAGTTAAAATCCGCGCCATAATGACTTACAAGCAATTTGCAAGGCCAAGAAAAATTTAAAATCAATTTCTTGTTAATTACTTGGTGGCATCACACGCCGACATTTTTAATAATACCCCAAGTTAATTAAAGATTAATAAAAATACCCACGGTTCCCGAAAATTTTTAAAAATGTCCAAACCGGCCATTTAATGGCCGGTACCGAATTAATTGCCCAACCGGCCATTTAATGGCCGGTACTGAATTTAATTTTTTTTTTTTTTTTTTTTTAGAGAAAAATAGCTAAAATACTGAAATCTAACACTAAAAAATCGAATTGTTTTGTTAAATATTTGTTATATTACTTTTTTCATAGCATATTTATACTAAAATACACTATGAATAGGACCGATTTTGTGCTAAAATATGCAAAATCTGAGATTTTTATTTTTACCCAAAACAGAAAATATATATAAAATAGAAAACATATATAAAAGATACAGAAAATATATATAAAAGATACATCAAAGACCCTAAAAACTTTAAAATTATAAAAAAATGTCCAAAAGTCCATGAAGGAAGACTCGGATCGCGAATCTGAGCTCGCAAAATGGGCGAAACAAATCGTAGATGGGTTTCGGAACCGGTTTTGGGCTGTGGAGTTCCTGTCAAAATTTCAGCCCGATCCGACGGACGGATCAAAAGTTACGCTCCTTTTCATGAAGCATGCACAGGCCCATATTGCATCATTTCCGATTAAGATTTTCATTTCTATTCTTCAATCTACGTAGCTCAGTAAATTACCGTATTTTAGCATAATTCTACATAATTATTGTAATTTTAGCATTTTAGTAAATTTACTGTATTTTAGCATAATTATTGTAATTTACCGTATTTTAGCACAAAATCGGCTCTATTCGTAACGTATTTTCTAACAAATATTTAACAAAACAATTCGATTTTTTAGATTTCAGTATTTTAGCTATTTGTCTCTTAAAAAAATTTAACATAATTTAAAGTAATTTAGTGTCAATCAGCATAAATTAACATAATTTCAAGTAATTTAGCGTATTTTAGTATAAATATGTTATCAAAAAAGTAATCTAACAAATATTTAAAAAAATAATTCGATTTTTTAGTCTTAGATTTCAGCATTTTATCTATTTATCTAAAAAAAAAAAAAAATTAAATGGGGGACCGGCCATTAAATGGCCGGTTTGGGCATTTTTAAAAATTTTCGGGAACCGTGGGTATTTTTATTAATCTTTAATTAACTTGGGGTATTATTAAAAATGTCGGCATCACACGGGTAGGGACAACAAATTTAATTGGTGTTTGGAGTGATGCTTATCCTTTCCTTGATTGTTGGAAAGCAACATAAAATTGACTTGAATAAATAGTATGAAGAAAAAACAAATTTATAAATAAAATAATCAAACGTGTTTGGCACTTTAATGTCCTATTCGTATTAGACCGTGTTCCAAATTATCGCTTATATTTCTGATTTTAATTACTTACAGATTTGGTACAATTAAGACTATTTTTTGTCTTAAAATTAATTTATTTTTTATCCTTCAAACAATCGCGCTTAGCTTTATGAAGTTAGATAGTTATTATTAATAACTAGGGTTAGTTTTTAGAATTCTATCCGACTATAATATAGAGGAGGGATCCAATTACACTTTTTTTTTTTACACATCTTGACATTATTTTTTTTATAGGCCAATTTTGCGATTTCAAAATCCAAATAATCGATCCGAACCGTTCAACATGATCATCATGTTAAAATGTGCTTGGAGGTCAAATTTTACATTTTTTTGAATTTTTTTACTATTTATTAAGATGGTTACAACGATTGGTCTGAAAACAACGATTTGTAACCATATTAATAAATAGTAAAAAAATTCAAAAAAATGTAAAATTTGATCTCCAAGTACATTTTAATATATCCATCATGTTGAACGGTTTGGATCGACTATTTGGACTTTAAAAATAATAGGTGTCAAAGTGTGTAAAAACAAAGAGTGTAATCCGATCCCTCCTCCTAGAATATATATTTATTGAAAAAAAAATAGTTGAAGACTTATAACCCCCATTGAAGCAATAAAAAAACCCACAAGCTGTTTTAAACCAAAAAACAAACAAACAAATTTAACTGGAGATGACCAATGTCCAATGCAAACAATCATCGGACTCAATTGAGTCCGGTGGGTTCTGCATCCGTCCGATCCAATGTGTGAGATTGTTAGTTAAACATAAATAAGGATTACAAGTTCACAACAAACTTCGTTCCTTATAATTTTCCGGCCCTCTAATAATGGTGATCCAATTTTATTGAATGGCAAATAGATGCCTTTCAAAATATTTAGGAAATATATTACTTGGTGAGATGTAAGGCCTTTAAAGATGTCTTTTTTTTTTTTTTTAAAGGAAATTTGGTAGCACATGCATTATCCAAAGTTCTAAAAATTGAGTGCTGACATCCTAAACCTTTTCCTTCTGATAAACACATTTCTTAGTTCTGATCAAGTTACGTGTCTCAAACTCATCGCCTCAAGTCTTCAACCACATATTCATGGCATCAATCTCGTCAAGTTGTGAAAGATACAGGTTCTACCTGAAACAAACAAAAAGTTGAATAGTTTGTGTGGTGTTTGGATTCGATAACGACCCGATCACAAGTTGATGTAGGCACTACTGCACCACTTGGCTGATTCCATGATCAGTTGATAACCACCTCCATTCTCTCTTAAAGTTTTATCCAAATCTAATCTACACTCAATCATCAAATAGAGAAAAATGTTTAGTTACTGGAGGTAATGGACAAATCCAGTGCTAACAGCTGGAGAGGACTTACATAACATTCGGCCCAAAACTGGATAGGGCCTATTAAGGTTGAATTGGAAGGGCCCAAGATGTCCCTTGGTACTTTGAAGAGCCACACAAAGGAGCTGTAGTGAGTGCATTTTTGTGTGTTTTCAGTTTTGAACCTTTGATGGTGATTAGTCTTCCCAGTTTGAGTCATTTTCAATTTATGCAATTGATTGGAGACGAGAGGATAGAGAGGAGGGGTTTGCTACCTCAAATCAGGCCAAGCCAATCATTTCTTACTAAGATTTTACCTCTAATCATTTGTGTGTGAATGTAATTAATATTGACTACAGCTACTAAAATTGCCGACATTTTTATTAATATCCAAAAATAATTACAAATTAATAAATATATCCACGTTAGCTGGGTATTTTTAAAAATGTCCAAATCGGCCATTTAATGGCCGATCCCTTTTTTTTCTTGACCGGCCATTTAATGGCCGGTTGTGACTTTTTTTTTTTGCTATATTAGACCCGATAAATAACCATCTCTCTCTCTCTTACCTCTTACAACTCACTCAAACCCACAAAACAGAAAGAGAAGGCGATTTTTGAGACAAAAATGGTGATATTTGAGGCGATTTTCCTGTAAATTTATTATTTTTCCTTTTTCCTTTTTTATTTATTAGTTTTTAATTTTTATTTTTTTAGAAATTATTTAGAATTAATATAAATTGTCTAATTCATAATTTTTATTTCAAACCCTAGATCTTACCATGATACCTAAATCCGAACTTCGAAAAGGAGGAAGTGAAACCGCACGCAATGCTCGCATATTCCTCGCTAACAATTTTTGGAAGGGTAAAGCCCGCTTGAGGAGACGTTTATCTCGTTTAGGGTTTCCACCTAACGAGGTTGAAGAATATGCTACCACGGATGATCCGACTATTAGAAGCGTTATTTAAGAGAACTTCGGTGATATCGACCCTCCAAGGGAGATATTGGGAAGTCTGCCCCGCATGTCGTGTAAAGGGGGATATTGTAGAGATGTTCTTTTGTCATATTTGTGGCGTAAGAGTTCACCCCAAATGTATCGATAATAATATTGATTTGGTAAACGATTATCGTTTCCAAACGTGGGAGTGTGTTGCGTGCTGCTGCAGGCCTTCAAAGACGACGGGAGAAAATTTCACTACTCCTAAGCCATAGTGTTTACCATATGAGAATATGTAGTGTGTATTATATGTTATTCTAGTATTTTTGTTTAGATTTTATGTTGTAGTATGCATGCTGTTATTTTTGTTTTGTTGTTTATATATTCGAACTCTCCCAATTTATTTTAGTATAATTTAGCATAATTAGCATAATTTATTTTATTTTAGTATAATTTGGCATATTTAGTTTATTTTAGTATAATTTAGTGACAAAAAAATCTTAAAAAAATAATAAATACTACTATAAAAACACCATAAAGTAGCACATAAAAAGAATCAAAACATAAGATAATCAAACATAGTATACCAAATATAAATACAACAAAACAATCTAACTAAAACTATCATAAAAAAATGGTCAGCTACAATATGCTATCCAGAGGGGGACTATCGCTCTGCCAGATGTCCCATGTTAGCTCTGTCAGGTAGTCCCTCCCATAATCCAGGCCAGGCAACCCGATCATGTGTAACGACATCAGCCTCGACCTCTCTACTCACCCATACAGTTCTATCCCAGACTGACTCTTCCTCACCCCTAGGGACTGATAGGGGTGTAGAGAAAATGGACTCTGCCAATCCAGTCACGTAATCATGCTGAGTCTGTGACCCGCTACCACTGGTTTCACTATCGTGTGGCCTCTCTGTAGCATATTGTTGTCTCGTCGGCTCAAACTCTGGAGGGTCCCTGAACTCGAAGTCATCCAGACTGAAAGATGACCCCTCATCCTCCATAGGAAAAAACTCTAGAGGCTCCTTCTACGCTGGTGATGGGGGCATGTAGGCCAGGACCCTGCAATCATACAAATAATTAAGTAAATTTGCTCTGAAGGAAGAAATTTGTACTAACTTGACAGCTAACGAAATATGACATACCTGAGGGTGAATTGGACGTCCATGAACGTCATAGAATGCATGCGAGCCAGTCATGGACAATACCCAACGATGGTAGTCCCACTTTGGCTGCTCTCGGAGGGGGTGGAGATGGCATATCATCAGCTATAATCGGGGGTGTGTCAGGCTCGTACAGATCTACCCTACGCCGGTTGATATTCTCTCCGGCATCTCGCAGCATGTTTATGAGCTTCCTCCCGTGCCCGGCATCCTCAACAGTGGAGGCATGACTTCTCAATAACAAGCATCAAAAGGCTATATAACCCCTTTTTTTTCCAACATCGCGATCCCATGCGCACAACCTTTAAGCCCCACTAAAAGCTGCAAAAAAAATAATTTGTTAGATGAAAAATTTATGAACTAATAAGTTAGTAAAAAAAAGTGTTATGTTAGGTGCATTACCGCGCGAGCCCATTTGCGACCATTGGAGGTGTAACCCTTTGGGTCTTTCAGGATCTTCTGGCGTATGAAGACACCATAATCGCCCTTCAAATACACCGATGCCATGCAGACCCGCAAGTACCAAGACTTATATCTCAATAGGGGATGTCTCAGGGTCTGCGTAAAATCATCTGGCATCTGCTACATATCGGCGTCTCCCGGAGCCGTTGCCCTAGGAGAGGACTGAAATGCTCGGTGCTCACTGTGGGGCATCCATAGGAGAGAACTGAAATGCTCCGTGCTATCAGGGGCGATCAGCTCATCAGTCGCAGCTAGTACTGGCCGAGTCCTAGGCCATCCTCTAGCCATTCTAATTTCAAAAATAAAATTATGTTAGCTTACGCTAAGTAAATCCTAAACCTTAAAATATGCTAAAATAGGCTAATTGTGCTAAAATATGCTACAAAAATGAAAATACGCTAAAATACGCTAATTGTGCTAACATATGCTAAAATGTGACCAACTATGCTAAAATAGACTAATTGCGCTAAAATATGCCAAAAAAAGTGAAAATATGCTAAAATAGCCTAAAATACAAAATATGCTAATTGCACTGAAATATGCTAAAATATGCTAAAATAGGATAAAATGTGTTAAAATATGCTAAAATAGGCTAATTGCGCTAAAATATGCTTAAAAAGTGAAATTATGCTAAAATATGCTAATTACGCTAAATTTCGCTTAATTATGCTAATTATGGTAAAAAATGTTAAATTATGCTAAATTACGCTAAAATATACTCAAATATGCTAATTATACTAAATTATGCTTAATTACGCTACATTAATCTAATTTAACCAATTACTCTAACTTATACTAAATTAAATAATTCAAACTAACAACAAGGAATTAACACTAATTACAACTAAATTATACTAATTTTGATACATTACTAACAAATCCTAACATTATACAACCATTTGGCACTAAAAATGAATTTTAATCAAATTAGAGGGACTTACTTGCAACTCTGGGAAGAGGAGGAGAAATATGGGAGAAAAAAATAAAGTGAGGAGAGATAGTGTGAAATGTGATAGAATGAATTTTGAAAAAAACGCCTCACCCTTGACAGATATACATAAATATCAAAACTGGCCATTTAATGGCCAATTGATAAAAAAATTGAGAACCGGCCATTAAATGACCAGTCGAGAAAAAAATGGACCAGCTATTTAATGGCTGGTTTGGGCATTTTTAAAAATACCCAGCGAACGTGGGTATATTTAATAATTTGTAATTATTTTTGGATATAAATAAAAATGTCGGCTAAAATTGAAATCATGTTCTCAGGGTTAAATAAAAAAATGATAATTATAAAAGAGATATGGGCCTGAATTTTTTTTATTGTAGGCTCTAAGAAGATAACAAAAAGCTATTGAGGTGGGCCCCATTTACCTTTCTTTTCTGCCCAAGCTATAACAATTTTAGCCCGGAATTGATAGGGTCTCATTTACTGTATAACTTCAGACAAAGCGTCGTATATAAACTGGGCCTATTTAGAGTAGCTTGGTAACGGTGCAAACAACAATGCCAAATGGCACAATAATGAAATTGCATAGTAACGAAATTCTACAAATATTTTGCTGAATTTTTTTACCAAACAGTTTTAACAGTGCTATTTTATTATTTACCAAAATAGTTTAGTGGAATTTCGTTATGATGCTATTTACCGAAATATTTTGCTATAGGCATCATACAATTGCACTTTAAAACAAGTTTTAAGTCTTAACATACTTGATTTTGGAAATTAATCGAAGAAAAATGTAAATTGTGAGGTCGATGACTTACGACGTCCCTCATTAAGAGCATATTTCTTTAATCAATTTCTAAAATCATGCATATTACTTAGAGAAACAATACCTACAGGCTAATATATTGGAGACTTTGAGGTTGATGACTTATGACTTCCCTCTTAACCTCATATTACTAAAAAGATCGAGGTCCTTGGTGCAAAAGATGAACAGACGATCCAACAATTGATTCCGTTAATAAAGTGCACATGAATATAGAGCGGAAATTTTTTCCGATGCATCCTAGCATTTTATTTTTTTCTCAATAACCATCGTTGTAAATCGGTACTGAAAGGTACGAGGATGATGTTAATTGAACATAAATATTCCAAACTAATGATAGTAAGAACATCCCTTAAAATAGTAAGAACATTTTTTTAAGAAAATAATAATAATCCTCAACTGGCTTACGCAAAAATTAATCATTCCAATGCAACAAACAGGAGATGCAATAGCAGAGCGAATTTCAGAAACTGTAAGGAGGTAAGGGGGTGTTTGACACACTAAAAAGACAAGAAAAGATGCTAAGGAGGTTTAATCTAATACAATTGGTGTCTTAAGAATCCGGACAAAGGTCCAAATGAGGCTTAATCCAGACAAAAGGAGCAAATCTTAATCCGGACTAAAGAGATGGTGTTCTGTGGAATTAAAATGCTAAGGAGTCTAAAGGAGTTTTAAGGAGTGCTAAGGAAGGGTTGCCGAACACCCACGGTAATTTCTCTATGTTCAAGCTTTATATATGTCAAATTATAGTTTAAATAAATTATAATAAATTTGATGTAATTTGATAATAATTTATTTAAAAAAATGTCAAAATACTAAAAACTTATGCTAAATTCAAATTGCTGTTTACTTTCGGTTAACCGTACATTTGAATGTTTGTTGTCCAAATGTATATAACATTTTTTTTTTTGCCATATATAACACATGCGGTGAGATTAAATTTTAAGTGGGACTAAGGAGTACTTGTTCGGTAGAGTTGGATTAAGAAAATGTGCTAAGAAGATAAGAAAAGGTGCTAAGGATGTTTAATCTAATACAATTGGTGCCTTAAGAATTCAGACAAAAGGCCCTAATAAGGCTTAGTTCAGAAAAAAAAAACCAAATCTTAATCCAGACTAAGGAGATGGTGTTCGGTGGAATTAAAGGGCTAAAGAGTCTAAAGGAGCCTTAAGAAGTGCCAAGGAGGGGTTGTCCGAACACCCACACTCTATGTTCAAGCTTTATATATGTCAAATTATAGTTTAAATAAATTATATAATAAATTTGATGTAATTTGATGATAATTTATTACAAAAATGTCAAAATACTAAAAACTTATGCTATAAATTAATTCAAATTAGTAAACAGTTAACCGTATATTTGAATGTTTGTTGTGCAGATGTATATAACATTTGTTTTTGCCATACTATATATAACACTGTATTAGGCTGGTTAATCTCCATTCCATTATTAAGCACGTTAGTGTCCTAATCCGCCAACGGCTACGATTGAAAGATGAATTTTTGGATTAAATATCAGTCCTTCAATCAAATAATCTGTCTTCTTTTGATTAAATGCATCATTTTTATGTGTAGAAGTCTAAATTTAGTTAAAAATATACCCGCCACACGTACGGCCACACATTTTTCTCTAACTGGAATCTACGACAATCCACCGCCTCTCCTTCCTGAGTTACTTCTTTTCCTCTTTCTAAATCTATGTCACCGCAGGAAATAAAAAAAATCAAAACTTACTCCCTCTCTCTGTGAGAGATTGCGAGAGAAAGGAAGAGAGAGAGAGAGATTGCGATATATTTCTCCGTATGTTTTCTTAATTTCTCCTTCTTCAATCGAGCGCTACTACTCACGCACGAGGGATTCCTTCTCTCGCCGTTTAGGAATAAGGGGTACATCGCTCTCACCACCTACCTCCGCACATACAAGATCGGCGATCAACATTAACAAGCGTTGGTCGCGTCTCTTCTACAATTTTTCTTGCTTCACGGTAAGTTGATTGACGGTTCTAGGTTTCAAATCTGTTCCTCATCCTCACACAATAGAAAAGCTAATTATTATTATTTTTCAAAAAAAAGAGGAAGATGTTTCGGTATTTCTATTGTTGTGGAGGATAAAGTGATTTCCCTGATAAAAGAAAGAGCAGTATCAATGAGAATCTTGGAAAAAAGATAGATATACATATGGATTCATTTGAGACATTATAGTAGTCGAGAACTGAAATTCGAAGCCTTTGGAACAATTTCATTTATCAGTACCAATTAGAGATGTGATTTGGTACAAACCAATGCCATTGTTTGAAGCCTTTGGTATTATACTGGTAATTGTTGTTTTTCTCTTACAGCATGTGTTAGAACGTTGCGTGAATATTCATTCATTTTTTTCTGGGTTGAAACTTTATTTATACAGCAAGGTGAATCTGTTGACTGTGCTTATGTTTCACTACTTGAGGCTTGACAATATTAGTCGGTAAGTATTATGTTACCCTTTTTGGAATTCAATTTTTCACTAAGAACATTGATACTTCGGGCCAACTCCTTAGAACCCTCAGGCTTTAGTGAAATTCATTTTTTCACTAAGAACGTCATGTGTCTTCTTTCCATAATTATGAAACTTTAACCTCAGATAAAGTTCCTCGTACTCGCTCAAAGGAATAATTGATTATCTCCATTCCATTATTAAGCACGTTGGGTGTCCCATCTGCCAATGGCTACGATTGAAAGATGAATTTTCGGATTGAATATCAGTCTTCCAATCAAATAATATGTCTTCCTTTGATTAAATACATCTTTAGGGTTTTAGACTTGTGAATAAAAAGGGGAAATTTAATGAACATGGGCTTAGACTATTTTTGGGCTTCAATCTCTCCTCCAAATTTCATTGACTCTTCTCTCTATATGTCTCACCTATATATCTCTCCTCCAAATTTCAGCGATCTCGGCCATGATCTTGATCTCCTTCTTAACAGTAGACGAAAGCACGACGTGTTACTAGAGGCTGTGCAGGTCATAACTGACCTGAACCTTTCTATCGAGAAGGTAATTTTGTTTATCTTAATCTCCATTATTCCTCACCATCCAGCATAGGCAAACACGGTATCTAATTTTATTCTTTCTTATATATAGAAACAAAGGCCTCTACTCATTATTGATGAGGATGTTGAAAGTGATGCACTAGCAATTCTCATTCTAAACAAGATTCAGGCTGGCATTAAGGTATTGAATTGACATTTTTATAAAATAATTTTACTTTGTTTCATAATATATAGCTTGCCCTCTTTAGTCCTTCATCTTAACATGGGTTATAGTAGCAGTAAAGAGGTTTCTTGCATTACTTATGTAATATGTACCTATGATGCAGGTAAATTAAAACCATATACTGATGAAAAGGTGAGCCCCATAAAAAGAGAGGTTGAAGATAGAGAACCAGTAAGCTATGTCAGATAAATAGCACAGAGAACAGGTCGGTGTTGCATGTAGCCTTGCGGGTTGCCTGTGAAAAGGAGATTTATAGTGATGGTAAGAATGTGGTGCCTGAGGTGTGGGAAGTGCTATACAAAATCAAGGACTTTTCTGAAAAAGTTTGAAGTGGTGATTGGGTAAGAATTGGTTGATTTCAAGCATTTCTTCTTTGTCTGATAATATTATTTCCAGGTCGTATGGTGAACCCTTTATCGTGCAACTGACCCCATTGAATTGAATCAAACTTGTGGTATGAAGTTCCAGCATGATCAACTTTTGCCTTAAGTGTCCTCTTCTCAACTCAAAAAGTTCCTCGTGAGTTGTGCAAACAAACTACAATTGGACCTATCTATAATATACCATTAGCCATCTAATTGATATAGCAAACAATCAAATTAAACTGGTACTAAATTGCTTAAAGTCATATACGTAGTCTTCAGCGGATAAAAATTACTTCGACTATGACAGTATCACAGAACCTTACTGGTTTGATCATAACCACGACTTGTAATTTCTGGACTGACATTAAGAAATTGGTTAGGACTTAATTTTTGAAAAGTTTTATAATCACAATATAACTGGATTATACATTAGGAACTTGGATTCAATAGGCACTGATCGGAATTGGCCGGGGATTACAATTTTTCAATATCCTTGCATTGGCAATTTCTACTGATCTCCGATCAGAAACTAGCAAAAGGCGAAGTCTACAATTCTTAGCCCTGTAATGAAGTTTGAAGATCTCTACTGATTTTAGTCCCTATTAGATTGTATACGTACTTATCAGCATTAGTCAGCGTGTAATAAGAAAGATAAAATCATTCTTTCGATCTCTTTCAGTAATCAGTATTAATTATACTCTAGATGTAGGGGTGTCAATGGGTACGATACGGGTAGGGTGGAACCATTTTCATACCCATATCCACTAAGAATTGATCTACCCATACCATACCCATACCCGTTAAGAGTTTGTATTACCCTACCTTACCCATACCTGTTATGATTAATGGGTAACGAAATGGTAGTGGGTGAATAACGAAAATACTAATATAATGGTTTTACTATTTTTACAAATAAACCATCTAAATTCATCATGTCATACATACGCCATCACAATTACTAATATAAAAATGAAAATACAAATATGCAATCAATTCTAACTAATAGTTTTTTATAAAACAAAAATAAAATAAAAATCACAAATATCTCTTCTAACAAATTCAATTCGTTAATTAAATAACAAAACATTCAGCAATATGAAAACAAGGAAATAAATAAATTGAATGTAATATTGATATGTCTATATATAATTTATTTCATAGAATTACCCGTTACCCAATGGGTACGAAATAATCTTTGCCCGTACCCATACCCGTTTATCTAATGAAAAAAAATCTTTACCCATACCCATACCCAATAAACTAACGAAAAAAAAACCTTACCCATACCCGTCTTATCGAATACGATACGGGTAGGGTAAATGGGTAAACGGGTGTCATTGACACCCTTATCTAGATGTTATCTGAGTTATAAATTGCCACAAACTTATTCAAAATTTTCAGATTTATATTTATTTTTGTTATGACTTTCTCTATTATCAATATATTATTGGGTTTTGGTGCTACCCTTGTACTGGCTTAAGTGCAAAAAAGACCGAAAAACAAAAATTTTTACGTCTAACTTAAGCCGAGGATCTATCTCCACGATTAATTTCTAAAACTAAATTTATTTAACAATTAAATAAATTAATATAACATTATACCTTGGTTCCAAATTCGAATTGGAACTGCCACTGCGCTTGCCTCGCTGCTGCTGCTGCTACTCCTCGGACAACAGCACCAGATGTCTAGTACCTCTATCAGTAGTACACCAGGAATGATCAGAGAGCAAGTATTTCTCCTGTCAGAAATACTATACTCGCATCACTCAGCTAAACAAGTTGTCTCGCGCTTTGCAGATACTCTGATTCACAACTTATGTGTAAAAGCAGAGTTACCGCTAACTACGCAAGATTACAACCGCTTACCACTCAAAATATATACGTCTATACGTTTATATTTATAACCTCACACAATCACTATTTGAGAGGGATTTCGAGAATCAGAGGAACCTGGCTTTCGCAAACGTTCAGTCAGGTTTCCACTCAAACTTGGAAATAGAAATGGTATGTCATGAACTAACCCCTCCACTCCTATTTATAGCCTTATAGGGATGAATAGTAAGGAGGTGCGGGGTGAAAAGACCAAAATGCCCCTGGCCCAATAATGTATTTACAGGGTCCAAAATAAATAGTTCTGGGCCCAGAAAGGTCCATAATAAATGGTTATTGGGCTTGGACATTTTGGGCTTTGATTTGGGCCCAATGTGAATAGTATAAGGGCCCAGAATGGCCCAGACTGAATAGTATAATGCCCAGACTGAATAGTATCAGACCTGGGTTTTTGGGCTTTAACTTTTGGGCTTTCTTAATTATATTCTAAAAATAATTAAGGCCCAAATATACTATTCCATATATATAATTGTTCTGAACAATTATATTTCATTTTTGCGGTTGTAATAATAATTACACAGCGTGTCATACACGCTTGTAATTTTAATCTGTTCAAGACTATCATCTCAATGATATTTCTATATTAATTATAACATTTATAATTAATATTTTGCCATCTTATTTATTAATTATAACTATTTATAATTAATAATAAGATTATTTGATCTGGTTCCTATATGGTGTGACCCGATAGGATCTGTGTTATGTTGGCAATAGAATTAAAACTGTTTTAATTTCTATAGATCATAGTTGGCACCTGGCAGTGCACTCTGACCCCCAATTACACAGATGATGTTGTCCAGTACAATATCACGATCCTGTAGTAAACTTATTAATTTACTTGTGTTAATTCTTTCGTCTCATAGCAACATATCAGGTTCAGGGTAGGTATGTGTCATCCCTGCAAACCTAATCTTTTCTTGATCTTTGAGTAGATTATTTTTATATGATTAATCTTTATTAATCATACCGTATATGTATAATCCTACTCCTATCAAGGGGCCCAGTGTTACTATCACTCGTATAATAATACGAGGAACGATAGTACTTTTAGTGAGCATCTTTTCCTCCGCACAAGTCATGTGTACTGAAATGTCACCTTTATAACTACTTTTTACAGATAGCGTTTGATGACACTTACGAATACACATTTCTCATATAGGAAAGACCACACCTCATACTGTATAACTTAACACTGAAATGAAACCGTTAATGACACAAACACATTACCATTTAACGTTTCATTTAGGGTCAGTCAAATACCATGTCCATAATATGTATCTATGTGATTAAATGACAACTCTTTGTCTATGGTATGTGAAACTTAACTATTATTTAATCCACATACTAACTTTATAATGATTAATTAATGTTCCTGCTAATTACCACGGCTAGTGACTATTTAGAGTATTTATCATCTATATTATGAAGTTTCAAATTTCAGTCATAAACTTAAAATGATTCATAAAGGCAATAAAACTCATGAAACAAAATGATATATATTAATCATCCAATTCATGAACAAAGTACAATTTATGATTGACTGCTAGATTACTATCTAACATATATACCATTAAACTTGTTGTTTATAATAACACACAGTTAATATGAGCTGTTCCAGTTTGGTATCAGTATCGATGGAGTTAACTATAAGGGCATCGTATCCATAGAAGTTACACATGCAATGCAAGATAGAATTTTGCTTGGGTTGGAAGCAGGATGAAATTTTAGCATTCTTTTGTTAGTTTTGATCTATGCAATAATGCATACTTCAGTCAATTTAGCCCAAAAAAAAGAAATACCATTCTGGTTTGCTTTCACACAGACGATCAGTAGGCATGCAGTTGAGGTCAGGCAAGATTTATTCGTTTCAGATCGAGTTGGTACCGGACTGCCAGTGGGCTCTTGAGTTTTACATGCATAATTTGTGTCAATATTCTCTTGGAATTATTCTATATACTATTTGAGCAACTAAATTATTTACAATTTCTGTGAAAATTATTTGAACTTAAGCCAAACCAGAATAATAAATGGTCAATTGTAAAATAAAAAAGTCGCAGTTATTCAGGATTCGCATTCCTTCAATTCTGCTTTCAAAAATACTCATAACCTTGCGAAGTTTTGAAACAGATAAAGTTTGAAAGAAATATTATTTTTCTAAGGCATTTGCTTCGGTGGACATAAGGACCTATTTGTAAAATGAACATATTTTCATTTTCAACATTCAAACAGTCGATCTGACCGTTCAACATTATCTCCATATTAAAATATACTTGGAGGTCAAATTTTACATTTTTTTGAATTTTTTTACTATTTATTAAGTATTTTACAAAAACTAGTCAAATTCAGACCATTGAATTTGTAAAATACTTAATAAATAGTAAAAAATTCAAAAAAATGTAAAATTTGACCTCCAAGTACATTTTAATATGGAGATAATGTTGAATGGTCGGATCGACTGTTTGAACTTTGAAAATGAAAATATGTTCATTTTACAAATAGGTCCTTATGTCCACCGAAGCATCCCTCTTTTTCTAAACGTTATAAGTTTCTTGAAGGTATCTTGCATAGCCTAGAGCACTTAAAAAATAACATTGATCCCTGGAAAAAAAAAATTTATTTGGATCTGGTTTTAAAATACTAAAATGAGGTTTTTATGATTTTTATTTTTCAGAATTTTCTCTCTGCATCCAAAAATGATGATTCTACATTGAAGGCTATTGATTTCGACTTATCTTTGTATGAGAGTTTTTTTCTTCTTATAATATATATCCAATGCAACGCACGGGCATGATACTAGTAACCTGTTAAAGAAATATAGGGGTGTGTCCGTTTCTATAATTATTAGGAAATGATAGGGTCATATGTGCAAAAATCGAACAAAATTAGAAAAACCTAGATTTGGTATTTGGCTTTAGGTCCGGACTCCACTGTCGAAAATAGGAAAACGTCTTCCTGCGGAGCGCTTTCTACTTCTCCGGAGAGAGAGAGGGGAAGCAAAAAAGCCCTAATTTCCCCTCGAAGTACGGTTAAAGATCGGTAGGATCAGTTCATACTTCGAATCGCAATAGCCAAAAGAATGGTGGTTTCGTTTAAAGTGTCCAAGATCGGCACGCGGTACCGGCCCAAGCCGGTCCCACTGTTAGAGGAAGACGACGAGTCCGGCCCAATTGGGCAGGAGTCGATGGTGAGTCATCTCGAACTTCGAATTTTGGTTCAAAAACAACACCCTGTTCTTCGCGTGTATTGGGAATCTTTGTACGTTTTAGTTTGCTGTTGATATTAACGATGTATTTGTTTTCAATTGGATTTTTGTTTTGTTTTATTAGTGCTTATTTTAATAATCAAGCAGCTACTGGTGGGGTTTAAGGGTTTTTGTTACCGCAGCTCTTGCTTGGTTTAGATTTATATAATTCGAAGCTCCAAAGACCTTGTTTTCGCTAACCCTAACAACAAAGGATGAAATCTTTGGTCTTTTTCTTTGTTTACTTATATATTCTGTGATCTTCATGGTTAGCTTTCAAATAATTTACTCTGTTGCTTGAGGTTGCAATTTTGGGTGTAAGTGCAAGTGCAAGTAAAATACTAGTATACTCGTATAACTTTTGTTGTTTTGGTTCAAAGAGGTATTCTCTTTTTGTATAATTGGGTATGATTTAAATATAAATTCAAAGAAGGTTATAATTTCATTGGTTGGTTACTGTAAAGTTCGTGCCTTTCTTTCTCAGTTATTACATGGATTTTGAATATTTGATTGATTTAGGTTTTCTCTTGCAGTACAATCTGCAGAACTTACTGATGGTGCAAAATTTTATATCCCATAGGTTGTTAATTATAGAATAAGATATATGTTTTGGGAGTTTAAATATAGCCTTTTCTTCTTTGATGCAGGAGCAGGATGGCATGGCCAAAGAAAGTCTAGCTGGCATCTCAATTCCATCTAACAGTTCTGCAGCTTCCATATCAGAAGGTACGTACATAACTTCTGCTAAATTTTACACTTAATAAGAATTTTGTAGAATTAAACTAGATGTGTTGCCTGATATTTCTCTACTGTGTGAATTTGTGACAGATATGGAGGTGTCCTTTTCCCTGAGCATTTTCCGTGATGGATATCTTATAGGGAAGCCTAATGAGGTATATATGTTAATGCTCTTTTGTTGTTATATACGTTTCTGCAGTTTAAAGTTTGTAAAATTGAGTGCAATATGAAAATTATGCAGCTGGATAGTGGCCGGAATGGGAGAAGCTTGCATCCTTATGATAGGGAATCAAGGAAATTATTTTCTGTAAGTATTAATTGTCAAATATTTTGCATGTACTAGTTTGTCAACCACTTTTGAGTATTAATGTTTATATCATGAATCTGTCATAATTTTTTATCTTGTTGCAATTATTGTTTAAACAAGGCAATTGAGGATGGGTGGTTGCCAGGAGATGTACTAGATGATATACCTAGCAAGTATTACGATGGCTCTGTTATCTGTGAGGTTAGCAATATATATTCTTTTATGCTACTTAAATTTTTGTTGGTATAATAACAGCCGCCCAACAATGAACTTGTCAAGCAAGTGAAATAAAGGAAGAGGTTTTTTCTCGTTATATTCTCCTTATATTGTATTTGATTTAATGATTTGTAGGTGAAGGATTATAGGAGTGTAACTGATCAAGGATCTGCCCCCACGATACACAAAGTGCGGCTAAGGATGCATCTAGAAAATGTTGTGAAAGACATAAACGTCATCTCTGATGACTCTTGGACGTACAGTAATATATTGGTCAGCATTTATCTCTATACACAGATTTAAATTAAAGGAGCAATCTATGCCCCTTTAATGAAACTATATTGAATTATTGTTTGGTTATACAGGAAATGGAGTCACGCATTGTGAAAGCCATGAAAACAGAACTATGCCTTGACCCTTCTCCCAAGCTGGATCGCCTCTGTACTGACCCCATACCTAATAAGGTAAACGTGTTCATCATTTGCATTTGCTTCTTTTCGCATGTTGAGTGGATTTACATATAAATAAAACTAAGGCTTATTTTCTCCGTTCTTTTGGCAGCTCGATCTAGGGTTAGGTAGGAAGAGAAGGTTACAAGATGGGCCTGAATTGATAGTGACCACCAACAATAAGTCCCATGGGAAGAAGATATGCATTGACAGAGCTATGCCTGAGCACCATCCTACTATGCAACCCCAAAATGTACCAGGTAGCATGGCAACAGCCCCAAGACCTCAAGACAACAATAATCTTACGCAAAACAATATACCAATGCCTGGTGGTGCCCACATGTACAGACAAAGCAGCAATGTCTCTCAAGAGGCCGCAAGAGTGGGACTGCCTCGTCTCTCTTCTCAACCGATGAACAACTCTCAACAGACGATGAATTATCAGGGTCCTTCTTCCAATTTCGGCCAGAACTCACAAGGTGGCTATCTAGATTCAGGAAGCGGGTTCAATGCCCCACTAGCTGTCAAGAGAGAGATGATAGAATCTCAGATGCCTGGTCCTGATATGAAGAAAATAAGACAGTCAATTGGAATGGATGATATATCACAACAACAGCACCAAATCAGGGCAACTCAAATGGCAGGCCTCAACCCGCAGTTACAACACTATGCTGCTGCTTTGAACGGCCAACGCTTCCTGAATCAGGATCCAAGTCCCCCCTCTGGGATGTCCTCTTTGCCTGGCCAACACTACATCCAGGGAATGAGATATGGTGGAGCCAGTGTTACAAAGGACGAACAATTCAACCAGGACCCCAACTCAGGCCCCATGAATAACCTTGCCAGCTTGCAGTGGCAGCCAAATGCTGTCCCGAAAAGGAAGATGACCAACAGCCCACGAGTTCCACAGTCTCCAGTCTCCTCCAAGTCAGTTGGAGAGCTCTCAAGTGGGGGTTCGATGGGAGGCAACCAGTTTGGCACAGCTCTTGGCATGGCTAATGTTAATGCTATGACGCAACAGAAGGATGTGAAGATGACAGCCAGTCAGAACACCGGTACAGGAACAGCCCCGAAGCGGAAGTCTGTCTCAGTGCAGAAGACCCAGCAGCAGACAACGAGTGGTGTGGGAATGAGTGGTGTGGGCTCTCCTGTCAGTGTCAGTAACATGGTTATGCCATTTAATGCAAATAGCCCCTCTATTGTCACTATCCCCTCATCGATGGCCACAGGACCAGCATCCACAAGCGAACAAATCCTCGAGAGATTTGCCAAGATTGTAGCAGTGACTCATAAGTAAGGCCTGTTGTTATGTATTTGTTTTTTTCATGTTGATTGGTTCTTTATGTCGTTGGTTGTTGTTTGTTATGATAAAGCATCAGTCTAATCTGAAATATTTTGTTTTAGATATCCTGATATGAATGTTAAGAAAAACAAGGTGGATAACTTCCCAAAGAAGCCAGATCCATTTTCATCGCAACAAGTCATGAAGTGTCTTACTAACTCGTTCAGCACAGATGATTTCTCAGATGCCAATCGGCCCATGTCTCAGTCTCTGGTTGGTGGATCCATCAATGCATATAAAAGCCGAATCATGCACTTTGTCCGCCCTGATCGATCATTTAATGGTGTATTATCATTGCTGAAACCAGCTATTCTTAATATTTTGCCTAGATAGTTGCAATTTACTTTCTATTAGCTTTGCTTTAACTCGAGAACTGCTGTTTTATTATAGGCCCAACTAATCCGAAGCCCCATTACCAGCTGATGCTAGTTGAGAGACCATTTGATGGTACTGTTGCGATGCACCACGGTGATGTGGATACAGAGTCTGAAAATCCCGAGCACATTTATGGTCCCCTGACATTGCCTAATACTGTATGTCTCCAGCTTTTTTTCTTCCTTTTTTGAAGGAAGAATATGCCTTATTTTTTCCCAACTTCTAACCTTTTTTCCTTTCTTTTCAAAACAGTATTACGGAGATCTTCTTGCGGAACAGTTCTCTGCTTTGGTGAGTTTTTCTTATATATCTTAAGATCTTTTAGATGGTCCTGCTGAGATATTTTACTTGAAAATTTTGCAGAAGTTTGTTTTAAACTATGGAATCCCTTATCTGCTGTCACTGATACCAAAGTTAAGCAACTGCTGAAGATTAGGCATATTATTATATTTTAGATAAATACTTATTACATTAATTGGTTTATATGAAGAATTAGGTACTATTCCAGGAGTTATATAAAAAATTTCGGTATGAATATGGATAGGGGAAAAAAAAAATTACTTCCAATTGTTATTTCCATTGTGCAATACCAGTTGTTGCCTCTTCTTCCATCTTATGGGACGCTACTCCAATAGAATAAATACCAATAAAGGATTAGTTCGTTATTTATAATTTTTTATTATTTGTAAATAGTATAACACTTCAGATTGGAACCATAGGGAAGTATTACGCCGTCAATTCTACTTATTTCTTCTTATTATGATACTTGTTTAATATGGGGTAGAGCATCTGTGTAGATTCCTTATGTCTCTATTCCTTTTTCTTTTTCTCGGTGAACCCTGATGTCCCCAACAGTCCATTTGACAGCAATGTTACAAGTAGTCCGTTATTATTCTGCCCAACCAATTTTGGAAATGGCCTATTTATGATCCAAAATTATATTGTATGATTGGAGACTGTTTTGAAGTTATAATGAGTAATGACTATGTGAAAGAGTGATTTATTATGTAGGACTGACTTGTTAATGTTTTGAGTGTAGTAGTTTGGTTTATGAATTATTATTGATTAATGGTCTATATAATAGAATAGGGTGTACAAGTCGGGTTGGTCGGGTGTTTGTCTGGGTTTTTAAACTGATTCACAGTAGTTGGAATGCAGCATTTGTAATCTGTGAGTAACCAACACAAGTTGAAAACCATCCCCACCTATGTTTCTGTTCGACATTGGGTTTGGTGGGTTTCAGTTGACATAAGTATCTAACATGAGAAAATAATAAACAGCGATTAACAATTAAAAAAACACAATTATGAAGGTAACTTGCTCTAACTAACAAAAAAATATAATTTCATAATTAACACATTGAGCAGCAGCTGCTAGACCATCTGAAAAGGAACATTAAGCTACTGCCATATTCTGGCATACAAAAAGTAGTAGCTAAACATGTTTGAACCTTTCTTTACTAAAACAGAGGTTGCTGTTAGGCCAATTTTGCAATAAATTTGCTCTAGTTTTAACAAGCCCAATTACTAACACATCATAGTTTTAGGGGATAAGTTGGGAGGTCAAGACTGAAAATTAAGTAAAATAATCTTCATTTATATTTATGTGTTGAGAAATATATTCTGAATATAATTTAGTGCCACATATGGTGCAATTTAGCTATTAACTGAATGGGTACTTGTATCCTTTGGAGTTATGTACGAGAAATAATCAGATGGAAGCCCTTGCATTTTCCTTTATGGCATTGAATTGTTTATTGTCAACCTTTTCACATAAATAACATGCGACAAATGTTGTCTGCGTTGTTTCTTTCCTTTTACGTTTGCTTTCTTTGTTTTTGATTTCTTCTTTCCTTTATCGTGGTGTTATGTAAAGAGTGTCTGGTTAAACTAAAATACTGTGTGCATTGCAGATGGAGAAAGAAGGGTATGAGAAAAAGGAAGACCAGCTTCGTCCCCTACCAATTCGCATGGTGGCCCCGCCTAACCTCAGCGCCCTTCCTTTCTCCTCTGACAACTCTGTGACAGAAATCAAACCTGAAATATCACCAAATCAACAGTCAAACCTACCACTTCCTCTACCGTCTAACAACATGGCCCCTGGTGGTACTGTCCCCTCGCTCCCAGCCAACCGTATGCTACCATCTGGAAGCAACAACAATCCTTCTGGCTTAGCCATCCCCCAGGGATACCTTCCTGGTAACCCAATGCAGGCACGGTCCCAGTCAGTTGATCAGGCTTTGCTACAGCAACAGCAGATCCAGCAGCAGCAGATCCAGCAGCAACAGATTCAGTCACAGAATCCACAGCAGTCCCAGATGCCACTGCCGCAGATCCAGCGGTCGGGTCCAATGCTATCTCCAAACCCGTTATCCCACATGATAGGAGGTACTGGAAACCAGATGGGGACCAACACAAAGTTGCAGCAACTTCAGATGCTCCACCACCAGCAGCAACAGCAGCAGCAGCAGCAGCAGCAGCAGGGGCAGGGGCAGGGGCAGGGGCAGCAGCAGATCCATAGGAAGATGTTGATGGGTTCTCTTGGTCCCACTGGCATGGGAATGGCCAACAACATGGTTGGGTTAGGAGGTGCTGCTGGTCTGGGTAACTTAATGGGAATGGGTAACATGGGTAACATTCGTGGCATGTCACCTACCATGGCTAATGCCATGTCAGCATTAAGTAACATGAACCCCAACCAGATAAACCTTACTAATCTAGCCAGTCTTCGACCCAGTTCGATGACCGCGACTCAACAGACTCTGATGAAGCTCAAGATGGCCCAGCAGCAGCAGCAGCGTGCAGCTGGCATGTACACACAAGGAGGATTAAGTGGAATGGCTGTTGCAAATAGCGGGGGTAGCAATCCTATGTTGTCTAATTCTGTTGGGCTTTCAATGATGGGCCATAATATTAATCGGGCTAGCATGAGTCAGATGCAAAGAACCCCCACAGGCCTGTCCCAAATGGGCCCGCCTAAAATGCCGGGCGCTGGGTTTTATATGAATAACCAACAGCAACAGCAGTTGCAGATGCAGCAGCAACAACAGCAGATGCTGCAGCAGCAGCAGCAGCAGCAGCAACAACAGCAACAACAACAGCAACAACAGCAACAACAGCAACAACAAATGCAGCAGCAAATGCAGCAAATCGGGTCACCATTGCAGCAAGGTTCAGTGGGGTCCCCTCAGGGGTCACAGCAGTCTGGGATGATCATGCCACAACAACTACAGCAGCAGCAGATGCAGCAGATCAGCCCCCAGCAGCTGGCTGCTCTGAGTCCTCAGCAAATGAGTGCTGGTGCAGTGCCTCAAGTTAGCAATGGCAACAACAGCAATAGTCACAATGGAGTAGGTGCTAATTTGGGCGGTGCCATGCCACCAGCTAGTCCACAGTTGAGCTCACAGACTAATGTTTCAGTAGGGAGCATCACCAGTTCTCCAATGGAGCAGTTTCAAGGAGCAAACAAAAGCGGTGGCCCCGGCAGCATTTAATGCTTATCCAATATTTAATATAGTAACTTCTCTTCTAGCTTCCTTTGTTGTTAGTGTAGTCACATAGGTTGAATGAGGTTTTCACTGGTGTAGGTGGTTTTGTTTGGTTTCTCTGATGTTTATTTCGATATAGATGAAAATGAGTGCTCTAATATCAGTTGATATTTCTCTTTTGGCAGGGTTAGAGTAAGTTATAATGTTAGAGCAAGTTATAATGGTTAAAATATAGGGAATTTCAATGTGAATATGATGTTTATTTAATGTTTGGTGTTTTTTATGTTGATAGGACTGCTATTGTGTCAAGGAAAGCTTCTGTAAAAAAAATTCTTATAAACCATAATATATGTTTATTTTGGAATGGTACATGTATATTTTTTTTTGGGGTTTTGAAAAATTACTGCAGGTGTTTTGTGCATAAATAGAAGTAAATTCTGGGACGAAGTTTTAAATGTAACCATGTTTAGATGACAGTCATTGGAAACATTTTAGTAAATTTTATTGATACTGTGATTCGTGCTTGAATCATTGATCTAACGTGTTATTATACGATAAGCTTGGACCAACTAAGAGGCCTGTTCTGAAATTTGTTGAAATTTCCATTTCGGGGTCAGTCTATTAGCACTTTTATCTTGTAAATTATAAGTTGTTCGTATCAAACGTAGCGTCACGAAAAGTTTAGTATATAAAGATTTATATAACGCGTCATAACTTTGCTAAGTATTTTTTTTTTTTTACAAAGAAATTACAAATTCTCGGTGGTCATTCTATTGTACATTTTGTTGGTAGTTGCACTAACTGACGCTTGCTCTACATCTGGTGCTACCAGTGTATGAATTCACATCATCTAAGCTAAGGTAACTCAAATTTTGAATTCAGGTCCGGATCGTCTGATCTGCTTCAGCACAAATATTAAGGGTCCTGTGAATTCCATCTCGGACCGAATTGGTCCGGATTCTAATCGAACTGTCTAGACCCAAACTCAAAATTTGAGTTACCTCAGAGGATCCGGACTCACCCGTTCATAGGGTCACTGATTACTCAACTCAGAAAGGCACTCTGTGAACCCGAGCCTTCGATCCGTTTGATGAACAACATGCTGCAAAAATAATTAATGTTCCTGGTTTAATTAGATAATTCATATGATTTAACAAATACTTAATTTTGCAAGAAAAGTATTATTAAACAACCTCCAGAAGTGTTCAATGCAAAAATAAGAAGACTCGTAGTAATCTAATTATTACCGTGTACAGAGTTTGGTGGGAAAGAAAGAAGAAATGGAGATGATAATTGGATAAATCACTTGGCAGTGGCGAAGTAAGATTTTTGGTCAATAATATCAGTTCCGATTTTATATAATTTTAAAGACAACAATTCAATATTTATAGCATTGGCTATGTAAGATAATCTCCAGTGGAACAATTCTTATCCACATCTACATCCATTAAATTATCAAAATTAAAACCTTTTATTTATACTTGCAGGTAAATATTGGTTTGAAAAATTTACCGACCAGTAGCAGATTTTTTTGGGGAATGTATTAAATATTTTGTACAGAAATTGCGAATTAAAACTAAGGTGAATATATCTCCCTTTCTCCATTTTTCCTTTCTTTTCTTCTCATTTATTTATTTGTGTTTGTTTGATAAAGGTCTTAGTGGGCATTAAGTATTTTATTAGCATTTTAAACCGCCAAACAAAGATAATTCAAGATAATTTCAAATGCTGCAAAGTTAAAACAACTTTTATACTTGCTTTAAATTTAAAATGTCAAGTGTATACTTTTAGAAGGAGGCGAATTGTCTACTAATTAGATACTACTCAAAAGAAAAATATAGTTTTAAATCAAGAAAGAAAAAAAAATTAAAAAGACATAAAATGACAAACAAGCATATATATCATCTAAAAAGATCTAAAATGAGAAAATATAAAACGAAAGTTCTTGTCAGGTCTTACTCCGAAATTTTTAAATATACCATTGCCCAAAACAAAATTAACCAAAAAACCACTAAATTCTGAAAATTTGAAATTTGACACATCCGCTATCTGAGGTTGCGACACCAAAGGAGTGTCCACAACCTCAAGTTGCGAACAGCCAAAATGATCATAAATTCGAGATTCAACGCATATCAACGGAGATTTTAATAGGTTTGTTTATTAATTTTTGAAAATGGATAGAGCACTTATAATTTGAATATACTAGAAGAAACATCAAACAAAATAAATAAAACATCTTATAATTTAGATGTACTAGAAATACTACGAAACATTTTTCAGGTAGGATTTTTTGTGACTCTAAAAAATTAAACAATTTCTTGATGTGTTACTAGTAAAAAAATAAAAATATTTTGGATCTGAGCTATTGATTCTGATTCAAAAATCACTTCTGGATATTTAAAAAACTTATCGTGATTCTTCTAGTACATTCAAATTCTAAGATACTCCATCTATTTCTCTAAAAGTGATTTAGGAATATATTAAAATAGATGGAGTATCTTAGAATTTGATTGTACTAGAAGGATCACGATAATTTTTTTGATATACCCAGAAGTGATTTTTGAACCGGGATCAATAAATCAGATCCAAATTTTTTTTTCTCCAGTAACATACCAAGAAATAGTTTAATTTTTTTTACTGCTGCAAAAAATCAAGCCTGAAAAATATTTCATAGTACTTCTAGTACATCTAAATTATAAGATGTTTTATCTATTTTGTTTGATGTTCCTTCTAGTATATTTAAATTATAAAATACTCTATCCATTTTCGAAAATTATTAAACAAACCTATTAAAATCTCCGTTGAATCCCAAATTTGAGGAATTTAGTGTCTGCAACCTCAGATGACGGACGTGTCAAATTCCGAATTCTCACAATTCATTAAATTTTTTTATTTTCGGGCTCTTACTTGCCACAATGGACTCGATGTAAACTGCAAGTCTGCAACACAATTAGCTCTGCTAAATCTATTTGACATAAAGCCTCCTAAATCTGAAAATAATTTCTACAACACACCGTAACAAAATGAAGTGATCACTTTTGACATTTTTAAAACATAAATATCAATATTTTTATTTTTATTATTTTTGTCCTCATCACTTAACTTATAATATGAAATTACTAGTAACTGAAAATAATTATTCAGTACTATCTCTATCCTCTCTCCTACCTTGTACACTATACATATTTTATCATGTGCCACTGGCATTAAAAGATCCTGACAATTTTTTTTTTTTTTTTTTTTTGAAGCCCGTAGGCAAATTTCATTGAATCCTTGTGCAATTACAGCATACTGGCAGGGGTAGAAAAAGTAGAAAAGGTTAAAAACAAAAGTAAAAGAAAAAGTTAAAAAACAAAAGCAAAAGTCCAGCCCACAGCTTAAAAGGCCTAAAGGAGAGCATCTATCTAACTGGTAAATTGGAGGAAAGAAAACCCTGCACAGCAAGCAGTACATCATGAAATTACTGCTAAGTATCAGAGAAGATCGGAAAAGTGCATCCCGCATAATTGAATTGTTCCTTACGCGCCCGATTAGCCAATTGGTGGGCCTCGATATTATCTTCTCTTGGTGTAAACCTACAGCAGTATTTTGGGTGAGAATGCATAATGGTCACTAACTGCATCAATTCCACATATGAACGCCAGTCAGCAGCTTGTAGTGCCTGAAATTTTTGACCCGGATCCAAAGTATCCACTAGCAGCCGAGAATCCGTTAGGAAGAGACATTCTATAATTCCCAAGGAGGCAGCGTACCTGACAGCCATCAGTAAGGCAGTAACCTCCATATGGAATGGGGAAACTGCTGTCTTAAAACACCGTAAATCGTACCAGATTAGTCGTCCCTTATCGTAGATTATGAAGGCCGCACCCCCCTCTTCCAAGGAATCGAAAGAGCCGTCAGACCAAGCACAGTACCCCTCATTATCAAAATTCTGGCAGGTCAGTTTTTGTGTTCTAGTTGTAGCATTTCGGTTGGCCCGAGCCTCAGAATGGTTCAAAATGGCTAGAGCCGTATTTAAGATTTTCTCCGGCGTCGATTTCTTCTGTTGAAAGATCTCTGTACATCTAGCCTTCCAAATGTTCCAAGCTAGTGACATGAAGACAGAGATTTGGGTATTATCCAAGTGACTCCACAATTCAATAAGAGTATCTACCAAGCAAGATCGTGGAAGGTCAGAAGTTCTTAGAGCCAGCGGAGACATGAACCATACAGCTCTAGCATTGGAGCATTCAAAGATAACATGAAAGCCATCTTCAAGTGGGTTGAGACAGATCTTGCACTGCGTGGTGAAGCTTGGGATTCTCTTAGCCAGAGCTTGCGCTGTAGGTAGAGCTCCTTTGATCAATTTCCAGAAAAACAACCTGACACGAGGCAAGGCTCCTTTAACCTTCCAGATTTTTTTCCACAATGCCCTTTCCGGGTCAGGCACCATAGGCCGTTCTAAAGCCTGCAGGGAATCCAACATCTGATATGCTTTTTTAACCGAAAATTCACCATTGTTTGCCCAGGTGAACATAATTCTGTCCGGAATTCCTTGCATGAGTACAAGGCTTTGGTGCTCGGAAATGATGGCCCTTCTCAAGCTTCTGACCATATCCCCCAAATAGATTTCACACAAGAGCCGAAAAACTATACTCCCACTATCTCTCAAGAACAGGCGGGTTCTCCCAGATTTGGAAATAAGGAGACAACACCAAAACTGCCAAAGTCAGGTCATACTCGATCCAAGGATACAACGCGCCCCAGGTTTCAATCAAAATCACAACCACCTCTTCCAAGAGCCTATAAGACTCACAGAGCAAAGTTATCTCCATCATCCCACTCTTCAATCCCTTCTCTACTTGGACCTTTCCCAAGCCAATTAAGCCTTAGCCACAGTAACATCACAATGAACTCCAATGATGAAATTGCGGCACTCTTCTCCTCAGTAGCACCGGGATCGGCCTCAACCAGCCGAGCTATTCCCATGCCGCAACAAATAACTGCATCTCGAGATTGGTCACTTTCTTGCTTAGCCCGAGTACTGACTGACCGCACGGTCTTTGATGACAATTTTATCCACTTCATGATGCGCGACTGGGATGCTCATCCTGCAACACGGATTTCCCCGATTGCGAAGAATACTTATCTGATAGATTTTGTGAGTGAACGAGAAATGTATGCGGTGCTTTCCAAGGAACCATGGTCGTACCGCTCGGATATTGTTGCCATGAGAAAGGTTCACGAACCTTCACAACTGAAACCGAATTTCGTAAATCATGTCTCTCTCTGGACCCAATTTCATAATGTACCACCGGAGCTGCTATCTGCAGAAGGTATTTATCATCTTGCTAGCAAGATTGGCACGCCCATTTCAGAAGTGAAACAGGGATATAATGCTGGAAGACTATATATGAAGGTCAAGACCTCGTACACTGTTAGCGAGGGGCTCAAGGACTCCATCCCACTCGACCACCCCACACTTGGAACCATTCCTATCTATTTAGTCTATGAAAAGGCAGCAAGACTTTGCAACTTTTGTGGTTTCGTTGGCCATGAAATTGCTGGCTGTGCAAAGAGAAGCCGAGTTCTACAATTGAGTGCTGATCCGATTCATGTAGATCGACCTGAACTAGCTCTTCTCCGTGATCACCGCCTGGGATCGTGGATAAACTGTCTGACTTTTGTGCCAAGAGAATTACCAGATGATGCTCCGGCGGGCTATACCTCTCCACCTCTCTCTCCTCAAAATTCGCATGGCTCTCCAAACCCGAACCCGATATCACCCAACCTAACTCCTGAACCTGTTCCACCCTCTTACCATACCCGAACTGAGGCAGCCACCAACAACCCCACCATTCAGGTACAGCCGGCACCCCTCCCCACAATGCAACACCATCCCACCCGATACCACCGCATACCGGCAACAGAATCAAGGCCATCTGACCCGAACTGTGCCTCCCCTCTCACCCATCCACTCCCAGACCATAACAAAGATGATGTCTTACTGACTACAAATACATCTCTCTCTACTCAAACCCGGAATCTCTCTATTCGTGACTCTGAGGGGCGTCGTGGAAGCCCATCTCCTCCACCGGGTTATCACAAGAGGCTTAGGGCGGCGAGCCCACAATCGCCGCCGGGTTATCAATGAATATCCTAAGCTGGAACTGTCGCGGGAGTGGAGGCCCGGCGACTCTAACAACTATGCAAAGGTACCTCCACGCATCAAGAGCTCACATTGCATTCATATCTGAGACGAAATGTACTACCACGAAAGCTCTGGATCGCATCACTCATCTCCCTCTCCCACACTCTCATATCATCTCATCCTCAGGCAAGAGTGGTGGTCTGTGGCTTTTGTGGTCTGATGAGATTAAGTTATCTATATTAGAGAGTAGTTTTTATTTTATTTTTGCTAAGATAGAAAATGTAGTAGGGTCATTCATTTTGGGTTTTATCTACGGTGACCTGCATCATATTGTAACCGATTATATATGGGATCGTATTTTGTTTTATTCTTCTTCTTCTTCTTTACCTCTTTGCTTGATTGGAGATTTTAATTCTGTTTTAATGGCATCTGAAAAAAGTGGGGGTAGCACTAAACAGACAAGGCAAATGAGAAAATTTCAGCATATGGTGCAACAGGCGGCCTTGTTAGACCTCGGGTACATAGGCCCGGCTTTTACTTGGTCTAATAACCAGCACAGGGGCATGTTAATTAGGCAGCGACTTGATCGAGCAATGGCAACAGCAACTTGGACCTCTCTCTTTTCAACAGCGGCGGTTTACCACCTTCCTTGTTTTAATAGCGATCACCACCCGATACTACTCCGCACTCCACCACCACTGCCCCGAGGTCAAAAGAGGTTCAGAATAGAAAACTAGTGGTTCCACCACCCTCAGTTTGAAGATGTTTGCTCACAAGCTCTGAACCGGCCAGGAAGTAGCTGGAATGGTTCGATCTCAAGAATCCGCACCACTGTGCAACAATGGGTTAGGAAGCAGCCAAGGCCAGATAAACTTCTCGCTGAACTTGAAGAAAAGATGCTCAAAGTTCAGTCGGCTCAACCATCTGCTGAACAGAGACTTGAAGAAAGGAAGATTCAGCTGCAATACAACTCATGTCTACAACAAATTAACATGTACTGGTATCAAAGATCAAGACTGAGATGGGAAAATGAAGGGGACCTCAATACCTCATTCTTTCATACAACAGTGAGCTCAAGAAGACGTAAAAATACAATCCACATGCTGCAGCTACCCGACCAAACATGGACAATTGACCCAAAATGCATCAGATCGGCTCTTATCCAACATTTCAAAGGCATCTATTGCGAACCTGATAACTCCCCAAGGGTCTGGCCGAATGAGATTCTTCATGGACTACAAGATACCATACCGACTATCCAACAGGACCTCTTGGACGGCCTCCAACAGATGCCAACACATGAGGAAATTGCTGCTTCGGTTTTCAGTCTAGGGCCGGACCGAGCGGCTGGCCCTGATGGGGTCAATGCACGTTTTGTGCAAAAATTCTGGAGTTTTTTGAAAAGGCCGGTGGAGCAGGAGGTGGCGCACTTCTTTGTCACAGCTGAAATGCCAATTGAGCTATCTAAAGCGAATATGGTGCTCATTCCGAAGACAGACAACCCAACCAAGGTGAGCGATTACAGACCTATCAGTATTTGCAACGTCATATACAAGATTATCTCCAAGATTCTCGCAAACCGTATGAAACCAATCATCCATCTTCTTGTGCACCCAAACCAGGTGGCTTTTACTCCGGGTCGGCAAATTTCGGATCAGATCATACTTATGAGGGAGATTCTGCACACCTTCGCGCAGAACAATTTTCGTACTTCAGCTTTCTGTTTAAAGTCTGATTTGTCCAAGGCCTTTGATAGAATGAGTTGGGTTTTTATTGAGAAGGTTCTACTTATGCACTCCTTTCCGCGCAATTTCGTGACATGGATTATGGCGTGTGTAAGATCCGCGTGTTTTACTATCTTGTTTCAAGGTGTGGGTGATGGTTTTATAACCCCGGTCAGAGGCCTTCGACAAGGGTGTGCGTTATCCCCCTATCTTTTCATTCTTTGCATGAATATCCTCACTTCAATGTTGCAAAATGAGTTGCAACAGAGTAATTTGGTTGGGCTGAAATTAGCAAGAACAGCACCTCCAATAACTAACCTCATGTATGCAGACGATTTGTTATTAATGGGCACTGCGAACATAAGAGAAGCTAGGAGGTTAAAGAAGGTGCTCAACACTTTTTGTCAAATCTCGGGACAACGCATTTCACCGGAAAAGTCCAAGCTATGGTTCTCCAAGGCGGCAACCTTGGCTCAGGTTAGAACGATCATAAATATTTTTGGAGCAAAATTCGCAGCTGAGAATGAAACCTATCTTGGAAGCCCTGTTAATGTCTCGAGACCGGCGGCATTTCAGGCTCTTGTTCAGAGAATTGACAACAGACTACATGCATGGAAGGGAAGACTATTGTCTCCAGCAGGGAAACTGGTACTTATTAAGTCACTCTTCAATCCCTTCTCTACTTGGACCTTTCCCAAGCCAATTAAGCCTTAGCCACAGTAACATCACAATGAACTCCAATGATGAAATTGCGGCACTCTTCTCCTCAGTAGCACCGGGATCGGCCTCAACCAGCCGAGCTATTCTCATGCCGCAACAAATAACTGCATCTCGAGATTGGTCACTTTCTTGCTTAGCCTGAGTACTGACTGACCGCACGGTCTTTGATGACAATTTTATCCACTTCATGATGCGCGACTGGGATGCTCATCCTGCAACACGGATTTCCCCGATTGCGAAGAATACTTATCTGATAGATTTTGTGAGTGAACGAGAAATGTATGCGGTGCTTTCCAAGGAACCATGGTCGTACTCAGATCCTGACAATTGACATCGTATTTCATAGCAGCTACAAGAGGTACCCTTTCCTTTCGCTGATGGCAAGGAATCTTTTCAGTACCATAAGAAGCAAGGAGCACCGCCAGATCCTTGGTATGATATGCATCAAAGAATCATTGCTTCTCCATCTTCCCTAGTTCCAAATGTACCGTCAGTGGAGACATTTGAACGTTTTGCAGGAAACAATGACGACGAGCTATTTTTTTTTTTACAAATGAGGTGAACTTTTCGCCTAGGAAATCTACAAATTCAGTATGTTTCGATAAATGCAGAGCTAGTTCTTGTGTATTACAGTGTTATTTTGTACAATGTAAATGCCAGATTTTTCAGGGTATTGCAGTGAAACATTTTGAATTATTTCATTTTTTTAGTTGTCTTTCATTATGTGTTGATTGTATATCAACTTTTAGTTGTCTTTCATCTTCTTCTAATTACTTTTCATATTCGACTGATTATCTTTCATCTTCTACTGGCTATCTTTCATCTACTATTGGTTGTTTTTCATTTTCTCTTAGTTCTCTTTCAACTTGTATTGGTTGTCTTTCATCTATTACTGGTGGAATTTCATTTTTTTTAGTTGTATTTCATTATGTACTGGTTGTATTTCAACTTCTGGTTGTCTTTCATCTTCTTTTAGTTGTCTTTCATCTTCTATTGGCTGTCTTTCATCTTCTACTGACTGTCTTTCATCTACTATTGATTTTTATCATCTTCTCCTAATTCTCTTTCAACTTGTACTCGTTGTCTTTCATCTATTACTGGTGGTATTTCATCTTCTTATAGTTGTATTTAATCTTCTTCTAATTGTATTTCATTTTGTACTGGTTGTCTTTCATCTTTTTCAAATTGTCTTTCAACTTCTACTAGTTATTTTTCATCTTCTTGTAGTTGTTTTTCATCTTATACTAGTTGTTTTTCAAGTTTTATTAGTTGTTTTTCATCTTTTTTCTAGTTGTCTTTCTACTTGTACTAGTAGTTTTTCATGTTCTACTAGTTGTTTTTCATGTTCTACTAGTTGTCTTTCATGTTCTACTAGTTTTCTTTAATGTTCTATTGGTTGTCTGTCATCTTATTCAAGTTGTTTTTCATCTTCTTATATTTATCTTTAATATTCTGCTGGTTGTCTTTCATCTACTTCTAGTTGTATTTCATATTATTCTTGTTGTATTCCATCTTCTACTAGTGGTATTTCAGGTTCTACTAGTTATTTTTCATCTTCTCCTTGTTGTTTTTCGACTTCTTCTAGTTGTCATTCATCTTGTACTGGTTGTCTTTCATCTTTGTCTAGTTGGCTTTAATATTCTGCTAGTTGTCTTTCATTTGCTACTGGTTATCTTTCATATACTATGAGTTGTTTTTCATTTTCTCATAGTTTTCTTTCAACTTGTACTGGTTGGGTTTCATCTTCTTCTAGATGTATTTCATTTTTTTCAAGTTGTATTTCTTGTTATACTGGTTGTCTTTACTCTTTTTGTAGTTGCTTTTCTTCTTATTTCTAGTTGTCCTTCGACCTCTACTAATTGTTTTTCATCTTCTTATAGTTGTCCATCTTGTACCGGTTGTCTTTCATCTACTAGGGTTTGTTATTTAATCTTCTTCTAGTTGTATTTCATATTGTACTGGTTGTATTTCATGTTTTACTAGTTGTCTTTCATCTCCTTCTGGTTGTCTTTTATCTTTTTCTAGTTTTACTTTATCTTTTTTCTAGTTGTATTTCATCTTCTTCTAGTAGTCATTCATTTACTACTAGTTGTGCTTCATCTTCTTCTACTTGTCTTTCATCTTCTACTTGTTGTTTTTTATCTTGTTTAAGTTGTCTTTCCTGTTCTACTGGTTGTCTTTCATATTTTTCTAGTTGTTTTTTAATCTTGTACTGGTTGTATTTCATCTTCTTTTAATTGTATTTCATCTTTTTTCTAGATGTATTTCATCTTATTCTATTTGTCATTCATTTACTACTAGCTGTATTTCATCTTCTTCTAGTTGTCTTTCATCTTCTACTGATTGTTTTTCATCTTAATATGGTTGTCTTTCATGTTCTACTGGTTGTCTTTCATCTTTTACTGGTTGTCTTTCATGTTATATTGGTTGTCTATCATTTTCTTCTAGTTGTCTTTCATCGTATACTAGTTATTTTTTATGATTTACTAGTTGTCTTTCATCTACTACTGGTTGTCTTTCATCTTCTTTTGGTTATACATCTTCTTTTGGTTGTCTTTAATCTACTACAAGTTGTTTTTCATCATCTTCTTATTGTCTTTCATTATGTACTGGCTGTATTTCATCTTCTGGATGTCTTTCATATTCTTCTGGTTGTCTTTCATCTTCTTCTAGTTGTCTCTCATATTCTACTAGTTGTCTTTCATCTTCCACTGGCTGTCTTTCATCTACTATTGATTATTTTTCATCTTCTCCTAGTTTTCTTTTAACTTGTAATGATTGTCTTTCATCTTATAATTTTATCTTATTCTAGTTGTATTTCATCTTCTTCTAGTTGTTTTTAATCTTTTAGTGGTTGTCTTTCATGTTCTACTAGTTGTCTTTTATGTTCTACTGGATGTCTTTCATATTTTTGAAGTTGTCTTTCATATTGTATTGGTTGTTTTTTATTTTCTTCTAGTTATCTTTCATGTTTTACTGGTTGTTTTTCATCTTTTTCTAGTTGTCATTCATATTGTACTGGTTGTCTTTCATATCCTATTAGTTGTCTTTCATGTTGTATTGGTTGTCTAAATTCTTCTTCTAGTTTTCTTTAAAATTCTACTGGTTGTCTTTCATCTACTACTAGTTGTTTTTCATCCTCTACTTGTTGTATTCCATCTTCTTCTAATTGTATTTCATCTTGTAATGGTTGTCATTCTTCTTCTTTTAGTTGACTTTCAACTTCTACTAGTTGTTTTTCATATTCTTCTAGTTGTCTTTCATCTTGTACTGGTTGTTTTTCATGTTCTAGTGGCTGTCTTTCATGTTCTAGTGGTTGTCTTTCATCTACTACTACTAGTTGTATTTCATCTTCTTATAGTTGTCTTTCATCTTGTTCTAGTTGTATTTTATTTTATTCTAGTTGTCTTTCATATTGTACTGGTTGTATTTCTTCTAGCTTTCTTACAACTTGTACAAGTTGTCTTTCAACTGGTTGTCTTTCATCTTTTTCAAGTTGTATTTCATCTTCTAATAGTTTTTTTCATCTTCTACGATTTGTTTCTCATCTTCTTTTGGTTATCTTTCATCTTCGATTAGTTGTTTTTGATCTTCTTCTAGTTGTCTTTCATCTTGCAATGGTTGTCTCATGTTCTTCTGGTTGTCTTTCATTTGTTACTGGTTGTATTTCATCTTCTTCTAGCTGTATTTTATCTTGTACTGGTTGTCTTTTATTTACTTCTGGAAGTCTTTCATCTCCTTCTTGTCTTTCATCTTCTATTGTCTTTCATATACTACTGGTTGTACTTCATCTTCTTCTAGTTATTTTTTCATCTTGTACGGGTTGTCTTTCTTGTTCTACTGGTTGTCTTTCATCTACTACTGATTGTATTTCATCTTCTTCTAGTTGTATTTTATTTTCTTCAAGTTGTCTTTCGTCTTGTACTGATTGTCTTTCATCTTCTTCTTCTTGTCTTTCATGTCCTACTGGTTGTCTTTAATCTTATTATGGTTGTATATCATTTTCTTCTTGTTGTATTTTGATGGGTCAAAATCAGAGCTAATAATATTTATAACCCTAATTGCCTACTTCACAATCGATTCACAAGCGTATGAATCTATCGTATAGTGTAGATCGGGGTGTCGATCCATAGGGATAGTGTATTAAAGATTAAATCGTTCACTAATTCAAGGTTTGTTTGCTTGTGTTTGGTTGTTTGGTTGTTTGGTTGAGTTGTGTTGAGTTTTAGGTTATCAATCTAAGTAATAAAGTAAGGATTACAGGTAGTAAAGGGTTATAGACTTTCTATCATTCTTATTCATCTAATCTAGTTTCTGACTCTAGACCATTTGTATGCGGTTGTCACCAACAATATGCGAATGGTTACCAGTTTCTGGTTACAAAGCAATGTTATGCAGTGCTGTCACCAACTGCATGCGAGTGCTACAACCTGTTAATTATGTCGTGTTACAACACCCTAATCGAAAAGGACTGGTAAGGGGCTGTGACCCAGACTTTACCCTAATCAATTGCATAGATATCAATGGTAAGTCTCCATTACCAAGACTAGAAGGATTTAAGTTCACAGTTACGTCCTTCCCTATTACCTTTCGTAGTTGAAATAACTGAGATTACCCCACTACTATATATAGAACGTGACATTCGTTTGCAGATCTACAGATTGCTACATTCCTAATTGAGATCGGATCACAAGGAATCAATAGTTACGTCTATCTCCCTTATTAGATCTAGATAATTGTATTATACTTTTAATAGGTCAACCTTATACGCCTAAATACTATGGCGTAGCTATCACCATACGGACGAAGTTAACACACACCCTATTAAGTTAGAAATACAAAGAATAAACTGTAGTAGAATTCAGATATCTTTCATCTTCTTCTAGTTGTCTTTTATCTTATACTCTTTGTTTTTCTTGTTCTACTGGTTATCTTTCATATTCTACTGGTTGTCTTTCATCTACTACTGGTTGTATTTCATCTTCTTCAAGTTATATTTCATCTTTTTCTAGTTGTCTTTTAGCTTATTTTAGTTGCTTTTAATATTCTACTGGTTGTCTTTCATCTTTTACTAGTTGTTTTTCACTTTCTTATATATATCATGTTCTACTAGTTGTTTTCATCTTCGCCTAGTTGTTTTTCATCTTTATCTTATCGTCTATCATCTTTTACTAGTTCTCTATCATCTTGTATCAGTTGTATTTCATCTTCTTCTGATTATCTTTCATCTACAACTAGTTGTATTTTATATTCTACTAGTTCTCTTTCATATTCTACAGGTTGTCTTTCATATTTTTCTCATTTTCTTACAACTTGTACAAGTTTCATGTTCTACTAGTTGTCTTCATCTTTTTGAAGTTGTCTTTCATCTTTTAGTAGTTGTTTTTCATCTTCTACGAGTTGTTTCTCATCTTCTTCTAGTTATATTTCATCTTCTACTAGTTGTGTTTTATCTTCTTCTAGTTGTCTTTCATCTTCTACTTTGTCTTTCATGTTCTACTCGTTGTCTTTCATGTAATATTGATTGTATTTCATCTTCTTATAGTTATCTTTCACATTCTACTAGTTGTCTTTCATTTTTAATAGTTGTTTTTCATCTTCTTCTAGTTGTTTTTCATTTTATACTGGTAGTCTTTCTTGTCCTACTGGTTGTCTTTCATCTTCTTATAGTTGTTTTTAATATTCTACTGGTTGTCTTTCATCTTCTTCTTATAGCTATCTATTATGTTCTACTATTGTCTTTCATGTTCTACTAGTTGTTTTTCATCTTCTCTTAGTTGTTTTTCATCATATTCTAGTTGTCTATCATCTTGTATCGGTTGTATTTCATATTCTTCCAGTTATCTTTCATCTACAACTGGTTGTATGTTATACTCTTCTAGTTCTCTTTCTTATTCTATTGGATGTCTTTCATATTCTTCTAGTTTTCTTACAACTTGTACAAGTTGTCTTTCATGTTCTACTGGTTGTCTGTCATCTTCTAATAGTTGCTTTCCATCGACTACGAGTTGTTTCTCATCTTCTTCTGGTTATCTTTCATCTTCTACTAGTTGTTTTTCATCTTCTTTTAGTTGTCTTTCATCTTGTAGTGATTGTATTTCATATTCTACTGGTTGTCTTTCATCTACTACTAGTTGTATTTCATCTTCTTCTAGTTGTCTTTAATATTATACTGGTTGTATTTCATCTACTACTAGTTGTATTTTATATTCATCTAGTTGTCTAAGTTCTAGTAGTTGTTTTTCATCTTCCTCTAGTTTTCGTTCAACTTGTATAAGTTGTTTTTCATGTTCTACTGGTTGTCTATCATTTTCTTCACAGGTTATCTTTCATATACTACATGTTGTATTTCATCTTCTCTAGTTGTATTTCTTCTTTTTCTTCTTCTTCCAATTGTATTTCATTTTGTACAGTCTTTCATGTTCTACTGGCTGGCTGTCATGTTCTACAGGTTGTCGTTCATATACTACTTGTTGTATTTCATTTACTGCTGGCTGTCATGTTCTACTGAGTGTTTTTAATGTTTAATTAGTTGTCTTTCATCTTCTTCCAGTTGTCTCTCAAATTCTACTGGTTGTCTGTCATCTACTACTGATTATCTTTCATATACTATTAGTAGTTTTTCATCTTCTCCTAGTTTTATTTCAACTTGTACTAGTTGTCTTTCATCTACTATTGGTTGTATTTCGTCTACTTCTAGTTGTATTTCATCTTCTTCTAGTTGTCTTTCAAGTTATACTCGTTGTCTTTCATCTTTTTCTAGTTGTCTTTTGGCCTCTACCAGTTTTTCATGTTCTTCTAGTTATCTTTTATCTTGTACAAATTGTCCTTCATGTTCTAATGGTTGTCTTTCATCTACTACTGGTTGTTATGTCATCTTCTTCTAGTTGTCATTCATATTGAACTGGTTGTATTTCTTGTTTTACTGGTTGTCTTTTATCTACTTCTGATTGTCTTTCTTTTCTACTCGTTGTCTTTCATCTTCTTCTAGTTATCCTTCATCTTCTACTAGTTGTTTTTCATCTTATACTAGTTGCTTTTTTATCTTCTTCTATTTGTAATCATCTTGTACTTTGTTGTCTTTCTTATTCTACTAGTTGTTTTTTTTCTAGTTGTCTTTCATCTTGTACTGTTTGTCTTTCATGTTATACTGGTTGTCTTTCAACTTTTACTAGTTGTCTTTCGACCTCTACTAGTTGCTTTTTTATCTTCTTCTAGTTGTCTTTTATCTTGTCTTTCATCTCCTAATATAGTTGTCTTTCACCTACTACTAGTTGTTATTTCATCTTCTTCTAGTTGTCATTCATATTGTACTGGTTGTATTTCATGTTTTACTGGTTGTCTTTCATCTTCTTCTGGTTGTCTTTCATCTCCATATAGTTGTCGTTCATCTTTTTCTAGATGTATTTCATCTTTTTTCTAGTTGTATTTCATTTACTACTAGATGTATTTCATCTTCTAGTTTTCTTTCGTGTTCTACTGGTTGTTTTTCATCTTCTTTTGGTTGTCTTTCATGTTCTACTGGTTGTCTTTCATCTACTACTGTTGTATTTCATTTTCTTCTAGTTTTATTTCATATTCTTCTAGTAGATTTTCATCTTGTGCTGGTTGTCTTTCATCTTCTTCTAGTTGTCTTTCATCTTCTACTAATTGCTTTTCATCTTCTTCTAGTTGTCTTTCATCTTCTTCTAGTTGTTTTTCATCTTTGTCTAGTTGGCTTTTATTCTGCTAGTTGTCTTTCATCTGCTACTGGTTATCTTTCATATCTATGAGTTGTTTTTCATCTTCTCATAGTTTTCTTTCAACTTGTACTGGTTGGGTTTCATCTTCTTCTAGATGTATTTCATTTTTTTCAAGTTGTCTTTCTTGTTATACTGGTTGTCTTTACTTTTTTTGTAGTTGCTTTTCATCTTATTTCTAGTTGTCTTTCGATCTCTACTAATTGTTTTTCATCTTCTTATAGTTGTCTTTCATCTTGTACCGGTTGTCTTTCATCTACTAGGGTTTGTTATTTAATATTCTTCTAGTTGTATTTCATATTGTACTGGTTGTATTTTATGTTTTACTAGTTGTCTTTCATCTCCTTCTGGTTGTCTTTTATCTTCTTCTAGTTTTACTTCATCTTTTTTCTAGTTGTATTTCATCTTCTTCTAGTAGTCATTCATTCACTACTAGTTGTGCTTCATCTTCTTCTACTTGTTGTTTTTTATCTTGTTTAAGTTGTCTTTCGTGTTCTACTGGTTGTCTTTAATATTTTTCTAGTTGTTTTTTAATCTTGTACTGGTTATATTTCATCTTCTTCTAATTGTATTTCATCTTTTTTCTAGATGTATTTCATCTTATTCTATTTGTCATTCATTTACTACTAGCTGTATTTCATCTTCTTCTAGTTGTCTTTCATCTTCTACTGATTGTTTTTCATCTTAATCTGGTTGTCTTTCATGTTCTACTGGTTGTCTTTCATGTTCTATTGGTTGTCTAGCATTTTCTTCTAGTTGTCCTTCATCTTCTACTAGTTGTTTTTCATCTTCTTCTAGTTGTCTTTCATCTTCTACTAGTTGTTTTTCATGTTATACTGGTTGTCTTTCATCATTTTTCTAGTTGTATTTCATATTCTTCTAGTTGTCTTTTATCTTCTACAATTTTTTCAACTTGTACTGGTTGTCTTCCTCAGGTTGTATTTCATCTTCTTCTAGTTGTCTTTTTAATGTTATACTGGTTGTCTTTCATCCTTTTCAACTTGTCTTTCGACCTCTACTAGTTGTTTTTTCATCTTCTTCTAGTTGTCTTTCATCTTGTAATAGTTTTCATGTTCTACTAGTTGTCTTTCATCTATTACTAGTTGTATTTAATTTTATTCTAGTTTTATTTCATATTCGTCTAGTAGATTTGTATAGGTTGTCTTTCATATTTTATTAGTTGTCTTTCATCTTCTTTTAGTTGTTTTTCATATTTTTATAGTTGTTTTTCATCTTGTACCATTTGTTTTTCATATTTATTGGTTGTCTTTCATCTTCTTCCAATTGTCTTTAATTCTATAGGTTGTCTTTCATATACTTCTAATTGTATTTCATATTCTTCTAGTTGTCTTTCGACTTCTACTATTTGTTTTTATCTTCTTATAATTATCTTTCATATTCTACTAGTTGTTTTTCATTTTTACTAGTTGTTTTTCATCTTATACTGGTTGTCTTTCTTGTTCTACTGGTTGTCTATCATGGTCTACTTGTTGTCTTTCATGTCCTATTGTTTGTCTTTCATCTTCTTCTGGTTGTATTTCATCTTCTTCTAGTTACCTTTTATCTTGTACTAGTTGTCTTTCATCTTGCACTGGTTGTCTTTCATCTTGTATCGATTGTATTTCATCTTCTTCTGGTTGTCTTTCATTTTCTTCTAGTTGTCTTTAATATTCTACAAGTTGTATTTCATCTACTACCGGTTGTATTTCATCTTCTTCTAGTTGTATTTCTTTTTCTTTTTCTTCCAGTTGTCTTTTATAGTCTATTGGTTGTCTGTCATGTTCTTCTAGTTGTCTTTCGTCTACTACTGGTTGTATTTTGTCATCTTCTAGTCGTCATTTGTTTTGTACTGGTTATCTTTCATATATTATTAGTTGTTCATCTTCTCCTAATTTTCTTTCAACTTGTACTAGTTGTCTTTCATCTTGTACTGGTTGTCTTTCATCTACTACTGTTGTTATTTCATGTTCTTCTAGTTGTCATTCATATTGTACTGGTTGTATTTCATGTTTTACTGGTTGTGTTTCATCTCCTTTTGGTTGTTTTTCAACTTCTTCTGGTTGTATTTAATCTTTTTTCTTGTTGTATTTCATCTATATTGGTTGTATTTCATGTTTTACTGGTGTTCTTTCATCTTTTTGTAGTTGTATTTCATCTTCTATTAGTTGTTTTTCGTCTTTTTATGGTTGTCTTTCATGTTCTAATAGTTGTCTTTCATCTACAACCAATTGTATTTTATTTTCTTGTAGTTTTATTTCATATTCTTCTTGTCTTTCATCTTTTTCTAGTTGTCTTTCATCTTCTACTAGTTATTTTTCATCTTCTTCTAGTTGTCTTTCATCTTGTATTTGTATAGTTTGTTTTTCATGTTCTACTGGTTATCTTTCATGTTCTACTAGTTGTATTTCATCTTCTTCTAGTTGTCTTTGATCTTCTTCCAATTATTATTAAAATTCTACTGGTTGTCTTTAATCCCCTTCTAGTTGTATTTCATCTTTTACTATTTTTTTATCTTCTTATAGTTATCATTCATTTAATTAGTTGTCTTTCATGGTCTACTAGTTGTTTTTCATGGTCTACCAGTTGTTTTTCATCTTATTGTAATTGTCTTTCATCCTTTACTGGTTGTCTTTCATGTTCTACCAGTGGACAAAAGACGACCAGTATAACATGAAAGACAATCGGTTGTATTTCATCTTCTTCTAGTTGTCATTCATTTTCAACTAGTTGTCTTTCATCTTCTTCTAGTTGTCTTCATCTTCTACTGGTTGTCTTTCATCTACTACCAGTTGTATTTCATTTTCTTGTAGTTTTATTTCATATTCTTCTAGTTGTCGTTCATATTCGTCTAGTTGTCTTTCATGTTCTACTATTTGTTTTCCATCTTCTTCTAGTTGTCTTTCTTGTTCTACTGGTTGTCTTTCATGCTCTACTAGTAGAATATGAAAGACAACTAGACGAAGATGAAAGACAACCAGTAAAATATGACAGATGACCGGGTGTATTTCATCTTTTTTCTAGTTGTATATCATCTTCTTTCAGTTGTCTTTTATATTGTACTTCTTGCCTTTCGTCTACTACCAGTTGTATTTTATATTTTTTTAGTTGTGTTTCATCTTCTAGTAGATATTTTTCATGTCCTTCTAGTTTTCTTTCAACTTGTACAGGTTGTCTTTGATCTTCTACTAGTTGTCTTTGATCTACTACCGGTTGTATTTCATTTTCTTCCTTCGTCTTCCAGTTATCTTTCATCTTGTACTGGTTGCCTTTCGTGTACTACTGGTTGTATTGCATATTTTTCTTCTTGTCCTTCTCCTTGTACTGGTTATCTTTTATCTACTACTGGTTTTCTTTCATATACTATTAGTTGTTTTTCATTTTCTCCTAATTTTGTTTCAACTTGTATTGCTTTTCTTTCATCTACTATTGGTTGTATTTCGTTTTATTCTAGTTGTATTTCATCGTCTTCTAGTTATCTTTCATGTTATACTGGTTGTCATTCAACTTTTTCTAGTTGTATTTCTACCTTTACTAATTATTTTTTATCTTCTTCTAGTTGTCTTTCATATTGTACGGATTGTCTTTCATTTCTAAAACCGTCTTTCATCTACTACTTGTTGTTATTTGATCTTCTTCTAGTTGTCATTCATATTGTATTGATTGTATTTCATGTTTTATTGGTTGTGTTTCATCACATTCTGGTTGTCATCATGTTCTTCTGGTTGTATTTCATTTTTCTTCTAGTTGTATTTCATTTTTCTTAGTTGCCATTCATTTACTTTTAGTTGCCATTCATTTACTACTAGTTGTCTTTCATCTTCTTCTAGTTGTCTTTCATCTTCTACTGATTGTCTTTCATCTACTACCAGTCGTATTTCATTTTCTTCCATTTTTATTTCATATTCTTCTAATAGTTTTTCTTGTTGTATTGGTTGTCTTTCATCTTCTTCTAGTTGGCTTTTATTTACTAGTTGCTTTTCATCTTCTTCTAGTTGTCTTTCATATTTTTCTAGATGTATTTTATTTTTCTTCTAGTTGTATTTCATCTTCTTCTAGTTGCCATTCATTTACTACTAGTTGTCTTTCCTTTTTTTTAGTTGTCGTTCATATTGTACTTGTTTGTCTTTCTTGTTCTACTAATTGTATTTCATCTTTCTCAAGTTGTATTTCATCTTATTCTAGTTGTCTTTCATCTTTTTCTAGTTATCTTTAATATTGTACTGGTTGTCTTTCATCGCTTCTATTGTATTTCATATTCTTCTAGTTGTTTGTCATCTTCTTATAGTTTTCTTTCATCTTCTACAGGTTGTCTTTCATGTTCTACAAGTTGTTTTTCATCTTCTTCTAGTTGTTTTTCTTCATCTCGTTGTTTTTCATCTTATACCAGGTGTCTTTCTTTTTCTATTGGTGTCTTTCATGTTCTACTTTTTGTCTTTCATGTCTTACTAGTTGTCTTTCATCTTCTTCTAGTTATCTTTCATGTTACACTTGTTGTCTTTCATCTCTTTATACTTGTCTTTTGACCTCTACTAGTTGTTTTTCATCTTAAATTGATTTTTTTTCATCTTATTCTAGTTGTCTTTCAACTTCAACTTGTTATTTTTAATCTTCTTCTCGTTGTTTTTCATGCTCTACCTGTTGTCTTTCATCTACAACTGGTTGTCTTTCATCTTCTTTTTATTGTATTTCGACTTCTTCAAATTGTCTTTCATTTTATTTTAGTTGTCTTTAATATTCTTCTTGTTGTATTTCATCTACTACAAGTTATTTTTCATCTTCTTCTAGTTTTATTTTATCTTCTTCTAGTTGTATTTCATCTGTTTCTGGTTGTATTTTATCTTTTTTCTAATTGTTTTTCATCTTCTTCTAGTTGTCATTCATTTACTACTTGTTGTCTTTCATTTTCTTCTAGTTGTCTTTCATTGGTTTTCATCTTCTTCTGGTTGGTTTTCATATTGTTAGGTTGCATTTCAAGTTTTACTAGTTGTCTTTCATCTTTTTATTGTTGTCTTTCATCTACTTCTAGTTTTATTTCATCTTCTTCTAATTGTATTTTTTTTTTCTTCTAGTTGTCTTTCAGCTTGTACTGATTGACTTTCATGTTCTACTGGTTGTATTTCATCTTCTTATAGTTGTATTTCATCTTCTCTAAGTTATTTTTCGTCTTTGACTGTTTGGTTTTCATCTTCTTGTAGTTGTCCTTCATCTTGTACTGTGTCTTTCATCTTCTACTAGTAGTTTTTCATCATTTTCTAGTTGTCTTTCCTCTACTACTAGTTGTATTTCATATTTTCTAATTGTATTTCATCTTTTGATAGTTGTCATTCGTCCACTACAAGTTATCTTTCATCTACTACTAGTTGTATTTCATCTTCTTCTAGTAGTCATTCATCTTCTACTAGTTATTTTTCATCTTCTTCCAGTTGTCTTTCATCTTGTACTCTTTGTCTTTCATGTTCTACTAGTTATTTTTCATGTTCTACTGGTTGTCTTTCATCTTCAGGTAGTATTTCATTTCCTTTTTGTTTTATTTCATATTCTTCTGGTAGTCTTTCACCTTGTACTGGTTGTTTTTCTTATTGTACAAGTTGTCTTCTATGTTAAACTTGTTGTCTTTCATGTTCTACTGGTTGTCTTTCATCTTCTTCTTGTTGTATTTCATCTTCTTCTAGTTGTCTTTCATCTTGTACTGGTGGTCTTTCATCTTGTACTGGTTGTCTTTCATATTGTACTGGTTGTATTTCATCTTCTTTTGGTTGTATTTCATTTTCTTCTAGTTGTTTTTCATCTTCTACTAGTTGTTTTCATCTTCTACGAGTTGTTTTTCATCTTCTTCTGGTTATCTTTTATCTTTTACTAGTTGTTTTTAATCTTTTTCTAGTTGTTTTTCATCTTCTTATCGTTATCTTTCATCTTGTAATGGTTGTCTTTTATATTCTATTGGTTGTATTTTCATGTTTATCTGGTTGTGCTTCATCTACTATTGATTGTATTTCATCTTATTCTAGTTATTTTTATCTTTTTCTAGTTGTATTTCATATTATTCTAGTTATCTTTAATGTTCTACTGGTTGTCTTTCATCTACTACTGGTGGTATTTCATCATCTTCTAGATGTTTTTCATCTTGTAATGATTGTCTTTCATATTTTTCTAGTTATTTTTCTACTTATACTAGTTGTTTTTTTTTATCTTTTTCTAGTTGTCTTTCATCTTGTGTTGGTTGTCTTCATGTTCTAATGGTTGTCTGTCATCTATTACTGGTTGTATTTGATACTTTTCTAGTTGTATTTTATCTTCTTCTAGTTGTATTTTATCTTTTAGTGGTTGTTTTTCATCTTCTTCTAATTGTTTTTCAACTTCTACTAGTTATCTGTCATGTTCTACTGGCTGTCTTTAATGATCTACAATTGTTTTTCAACTTCTACTAGTTATCTTTCATGTTCTACTGGCTGTCTTTAATGATCTACTTGTTGTCTTCCATCTATTATTGGTTATATTTCATCTTCTTCTAGTTGTATTTCGTCTTCTTATAGTTGTCTTTCGTCTTGTACTGGTTTTCTTTCATATTTTACTGGTTGTATTTTCATCTTCTTCTAGTTATCTTTCAAATTCTACCGATTGTCTTTCATCTACTATTAGTTATCTTTCATATATTGTTAGTTGTTTTTCATCTTTTTCTAGTTTTCTTTCAACTTGTATTGGTTGTTTTTCATCTAAATTTCATTTTCTTTTAATTGTATTTCGTCTTCTTCTAATTGTTTTTCATCTTGTACTGGTTATCTTTACATGTAATATGTATTTGATATGAAAATTCTGAACCATAAAAAATAGTATTTTCTACCTCTCTTAAAAAATAGTAAACAAAATCTTAAAAATAAAATTTGGTCAACAAGTATATATTCGTATGAAAATCATATTGAACGGTTCAGATCGACCGTTAGAATTTTGAAAACAAAAATATTGATCTGTATTACGATCCAACCCGTGACATGCATAATACCATAGACTCACTCTATAATATATATTGAATTGTTATACATATATATGATTATTTAACATATACTAGGTTAGGAGCAGATGCAGGATTTTTACTGGGGGGGGCAAAAATTGGATTCAAATAGCTTATTGGGTTCAAACTCATTAGCTAATCGGGTACTATATAAAAAACAATCAACATAATAAAAAACGACATGATTCTTACCATTTCGTTTGAGAGAAAAGCAAAAATTAAAATAACAATGGTCATGTACCATGGAAAGCAATCCAAGCATCCTTATTCAACAAGCACGTAAGCAGAGTCAAGGTTGAAATCCTAATCACGTGAGCAGACTTCATAATCAGATACATTTGAACATAAGAGCAAGCAATTGCGAAGAGCATTTGGAAGGTTGATATGTGAATGTTTGAGTATAGACAAATAATAAGGTGCATGATTCAGAGAACTGATCCACATGCTGCTTAGTTTCTACCAGCTAGCTGGAAGGCTGACACCAAATGACAAATTATGGCAGATGGAGAAAGAGATCCATTATGGCGTTATTTGTTCTATTATAAACAGCGCCAGTTGACAAATTTTAGTTGGGCTTGGCCCGGAATTGTTTTTTAAACTGCACAAAATTTAGTTTGGGCTTGTTGGGTTCAGGGAGGGGCAATTTTGATTTCCCGAGGGGGGCAAATACTTAACTGGGCCTATTTTACCACTTAATTTCAAAATTCAGGAGGGACAACTGTCCCCCTTGGCCAAGGTGGATCCGCTCCTGTACTAGGTAATTATGTAACCGGTACCAGTGAAAAATACTTGCAATGGTTACGTTAAAAATCCATTTAGAGTTTGGTACAAGGGATAGGGGTGTACCACTTTATAGAACAGAAAGAACGGATTTTTAGAATCAATCGAGATTCATAACCAAAATCAAAAGCCAGCAAGCTTAAGAGAGAGGGTTAGGTGTTCATGACAAATCGACTTAAAACCCGAGAATGAAACAAGTGGAGGAAACAAAAAGAATATCAACATTTATTACCAAATCATTATCAAACTTTCCCGTTTCAGATCAACTACCCAATATTAGCAATTCAGCTACCCACCGACTTAAATTGTAAATGAGCGAATTAAAGCAAATAAGATAGAGGTTTGTAACTATTTTTGCATCCTTGCTTTGGACCGGAAAAAAATTTCTCCCGATCCAACCTGTCGGGGGAGGGGGGATAAGAGGATTCAATTGAAACTTTGTCCAATAGGAAAGAGAGAAAAAGATAGAGGTGTGTCCTTTCATGTTTTAGGTCATGATAAGTGGGTTTCATCTGTCAGCAACGTTGTACTCAACAATTTAATTTGTATTTCAAATAATTTCGATAAATTTTAGAGTTAAGTTTACTAAGAAGCTTGATAAAGTTAAGAACATTCTAATCCTACTTGTTGTGTTGCATATATAAATATTCATTTAGAATAATCATAGTATTTGAAGTTAGATAAATTATCCCTGCATCCCACGTTCTATATTTCTTACATAAATTTGAACATGTTTATACATAAATTTCAAACATGTTTATACATAAATTTCGAATTGTTCATATTGAACTCACAAGTATGTATGTCTTGTATGCAAAATGTTCATCGCTTCTTTTCTGAAGTGATAATAAAAAAGTTCAATTTAAACACTTTATTAATAGAACAATGTATCTTTTAAAATATAAATGCATAAATAACTTTATCAGTTAGTATAAGAGGTACAGTTATTGTTCCTCTTTGAATGAACAAATGCTTTAATCTTTTGTCATACTTTACCACGTTATCAATGACATAAATTTTTGGAATATTTGTGAAATTGCCACTCCAAAACAGGGAAATTGTGAATTTGCCACCCAACCCAAAAATTGATTGATTGATAGCCCCAAAGTTTGTCCTCAAAAGAAATCAGATGTGTAAAAAGAATATATATTCAAAACCTTGAACAGAAATCATAATAAATGGTATGATCAAACCCGAATTGCCAACCTAGGATATTCAAAAATAAAAGGTCATTCAAAAACCCGTGTTGATTAGAAACAATTTCAAAACACTTTTATGAGCGAAAGGTGGGAGCAATCTATACAGGAGTGGTATACAAAATCTCGAACCTCTACCCTAGAGTATCTAGACCTCTCAGAAGCAATAACCGTAACCAATAAACACCTAGCCAGTAACATCTCTGTTGTATATGATAGATTAAACCTGTTAAGCCGGGTTAGCCTGAAGAATTTTAAGCAAATCCAAGAACAAATTCACTCCCTAGATCAGAAAATCCAAAAACTTGAACGAAATCTGAAAAACCTCACAATCTTATTCACAGAAAATCGCCCCCCAACCACATCAGAAGTCAAGGTTCTGGTGTCTGAAATAGCAAAACAATCCAAACTTGTTGAAACAGAAGCCCTTAAAATCTCTGAAGAACTCAACCAAAAACTAAACCGGGTAGAAGCTGTCCTTAAAAAGGTAGAAACCTGGGCTAGTTCATGAGTGATTACATAAGTACTCAGAACACCCAGTTCTACAGGCAAGCAGTTCAGGCAACAAACTCAATTGAGTCACCTGCAGTAGGTTTCGCAAAACCTGCTGATCATCGTGGTGGTACATCAGGCACAACCGCAGTAATCAAGCAAAATAACACCCAAATTCAGTTGCTCGTGCAAATACTCGAAGGAATCAGAAACCTTGAAGCAGAAGTAAAGGTTCTTAAAGACCAAGTTTCGAAACAGGAGGGCGTGCAATTACCAAACAATATAACTGACGAGTTATCAGCCAGACTCGCCAAGCTATCGATTGAACCCTCTAAGCCAAAAGAGAAGAAAGGAGTCTTAAAAGTCTTTAAAGACCCCTTTGTTATCCTCCAAGAAGAAAAACAAAAACTGAAATGATGGAAACATCAGGGAGGCCCAGTGTATCCCAGACCCAAACAATAAACCCTGGAGCACCGTTATTCGAAGACCAGGTGCGTGAGTATAGGCGAGGGCAAAGAAGGAGATATAATGCTCAAAGAAGTTTGAGGAATTTGGCACGAACCATCACTGGCAGGAACCCTTACCAAATGACCCTAGAGGAACGAGTAGAGCCTGATGCGCAACTGAGAAGGTCCCTAAGAGATCGAGCTGCTATAGTACCTGCCGAAGTACTATATAATTCTCGGCGAGACGATAACAATCACCGAGTCTATAATCACCTCTCTGAAGAGGCCATTCTCTGCATCGACAACCAACAGATAGACATGCCATTTATACAACCTGAGAGCTACGAGGCCCTTAGGTAAAGTGGTATGCAATTTATCCACATAGGGGTCGCACAAGTCAGGATACAAATCCTGCACAGGCAAGATGAAGGGACCTCAGCGTTGGTCGTCTTTAGAGACAACAGGTGGCAAGGAGATCAGTCCATCTTTGCGACAATGGAGATTGATCTAACAAAAGGCATCCAGTTAGTGTTCGTTATACCAGATACTGCAAACAATTGGAGATTTCTATAGAAATTTCCAACTATCCATCTTAACAAGGGGATATCAAAACTGGCAAAATGGTGAGGCTAACCTCCTAATCACCAGAGGTTTGGTGGGAAGGCTTTCCAATACACCAAATGTTGGATTTGCCTATCAGATCAACAACGTATCAAACTACCTGGTGAGTAGAGGAGTACGAGCTCTCCCAGGCAGACGATACTCAGCCCAGGAAGGTCAGGGAAGCAGCTGGATGGTACGGCAGTCCAGGGTCGCTATTCCTATGATGCCTACCGAATTACAAACCAGGAACTTACTCGATGGGCGAATCTCTATATCATTTGGAGATTATGTACCAGCCCCTGAACACACGGATGTCACACCTGATGATGATGATGAAGATGAAGTTAGGAGTGAAACAATTCTTATCCTAACGGAAGAAGGAAGTAATGACGAGGAGGACGACGACTGGCAGTACATGCAATACCTTGCTTTCCAGTCAGCACAACCACCTGCTCCTGAACGAGGACATGCTGGTCCTCTTTGGGATACAGATAATGAAGAAGACGATGAACAGGATTGGATCAATCCTTTTTCAGAAGGTGGTGGGAAAGGTGATGGGCTCGATGTTAGCGGGCTCAATAAAGGAGAAGGAGAAAACCCCATGGCACAAAAAGGGAACGCCAACACTGTTTTTATGATAAATGAAACAGAAGAGCTTTTTGATTACCCTCAGCTCAAAAACCTGTCCAAAGCAATGACGGAACATGCCTTCGCATCATCTGGTTCTTCTGCGATATCTCATTACCAACCACCGCAGGACCAATCGATGAATATGCCCAGCTACCCTCCTGCAAGGATTACAAACGAGGCAAGACCAACTCCCAATTTTGAAGAGAGAGTGCCTAGAACAGGGCGTTTTCGTGGGGGATACAACAATGAGATGTGGACTCTGCCATCAGCACAACAGCAACAAGGCGCCATGTTTGTAATTCCAGATCAACTGGGGTTATTTCATGATGCGTTTTCAAGATGGGAGTCAATTACACGAAACCATGTAGCTGAGAAAGGATTTACAGATCCCAGAGATAAAATAGAATACATGGAGAATCTCTTGGGTGAAGTAGAAAAATTAACATGGGTTCAGTGGAGGATGCAATTTCTCGCTGAATATGAGGTGTTAATAGCAGTAGCAGACGGCCGAGAAGGCACACAAAACATACTTTCTCAAATGAGAAGAGTGTTTTCGCTAGAAGACCCTGCCCAAGGATCAACAGCCCTCCAAGATCAAGCCTACAGAGATTTGGAGCGACTTACTTGCGACAACGTTAAATATATTATTCAATATATGAATGAATATTTGCGTTTAGCAGCAAAATCTGGGCGAATGTATATCAGCCCAGAACTCTCAGAAAAATTCTGGTTAAAAATGCCTGGTGATCTGGGGACCAGAATAAGGGCTGTGTTTGAAGAAAGATACCCTGGTCTCACAGTCGGAGTAATCCCAAGGGTACTGTTCGCATACAAGTATTTGGAGAATGAATGCAAAGATGCCGCTTTCAAACGATCACTCAAAGACCTCTCCTTTTGCAGTCAAATCCTTATTCCCGGCTATTACCGTAAGCCAGAAAAGAGGTATGGCCTGAGGAGATCAAGAACCTATAAAGGCAAACCCCACGAATCCCATGCCAGAATTGAAAAGAGAAAGCACCTTGTCAGAAATAAAAGGTGCAAATGCTACCTATGCGGGCAAGAAGGTCACTTTGCACGAGAGTGCCTCAATGATAGAAGAAATATTAAGAGGGCGACAATCTTTGAGGGACTCGATATACCATAAGACTGTGACATAATATCCGTGTAAGAAGGAGAAAATCAAAGTGACGCTATCTTTAGTATCTCTGAAGGGGAAGATGGGGAGATGGAGTTGCAACAAGGGGTATAGACCCTACAAATAAACTCTCTCTTTATGCTCGGTGAAGAAAATTCAGGCTATAGGCCTAGAATAAAACTACCCGAAAAACAGATGAGCTGCCAACACCAATGGCATCATAATCAGGTTATCGAGCAGCCATTTAAAACAATATGTTCCTGTTGCACTAGGGAGACTATAATCCGCGCAATGATACATTGCCCTAATTGTGGAGTCACAGCATGCAACCTATGTGGCCCGTTTTATTTCAAGAAGGAAGTACCAGTAACCCCAGCAGCCGCACCAGTGCAAATCAACCTCAGGGCTCTCGTTCAAGAACAGAGGGACTATATTGTATGGTGTGAAGCCGAGATGGAAAGGTTGCAAAAGGAAGTGAACCATTACAAGAAGGAGTACGAAAACCTCCTCGAAAAACAATTGGAGGAAGATTTTAACAGCCTAACACCTGATAAAAAGGGGAAAGGCATTAAAATCAACGAAGGGGTTAATGTCCTCCATGGAGAAACAATCTATAAAAATAGCGGTGATCTATCTACTGACAGAATTATCAAAAATAGACTGTATAATCTGGAAGTGGAATTTGACATTCCTGGAGTTCAGAAGTTCAAAGCAAGGGCAATCTTAGACACTGGAGCCACAACCTGCTGCATAGATCAAGGGTCGGTACCAAAAGAGGCTCTTGAAGAAAACACCTTTGTGGTGCAGTTCACGGGCGTAAACTCCACTCAAACCGCCAATATGAAGTTGAAGTATGGAAGAATGGTTATCGGCGAAAACCAATTCCGTATACCATATACATACGCATTCCCGATGAAATTGGGAGGGGAGATACAAATGATCATAGGGTGTAATTTTATACGCTCTATGCATGGGGACCTAAGGATAGAAGGTGACACAATTACCTTCTACAAAAACCTTACTGTCATTAACACACAACCACAGACGAGGATCATGGCTCTAGAAGAAACAGGCCTGGAAGATCTGGAGTACATACAGCTCCAAAAAATTGTCCATTACAATTTCGGGCAAACATCATCAAACTTTGCGAAAAAATTTGACCCGATATTGAGAAAGCTAAAGGAGGCCGGGTTCATTGGTGAGAATCCCCTACAACATTGGGCCAAAAACAAGGTGATATGTAAGCTGGACATTAAAAATCCAGATTTCATCATTGAAGATAGGCCCCTAAAGCAGGTCACACCTCAGATGAAGGGGGCTTTTACTAAACATGTAGAGGCCCTGCTAAAGCTTGGGGTAATACGGCCCAGTAAAAGCAGACACCGGACGACGGCAATTATTGTAAACTCCGGCACATCAATAGACCCTAAAACCGGAAGGGAGGTGAAGGGCAAAGAACGTATGGTGTTTAATTACAGGAGGCTTAATGATATAACCGAAAAAGATCAGTATAGCCTTCCTGGTATTAACACCATCATGAGAAAAGTAGCTAACAGTAAAATCTACTCGAAATTTGACTTAAAGAGTGGATTTCACCAAGTAGCTATGCACCCCGATTCAATTGAATGGACTGCATTCTGGGTACCCGATGGGTTATATGAATGGCTAGTAATGCCATTCGGGTTGAAGAATGCTCCAGCAGTGTTCCAACGAAAAATGGATCATTGCTTCAAAGGCACTGAGAATTTTATAGCAGTATATATTGATGATATTCTGGTATTTTCTCAGTCAGAAAAAGAGCATGCAGAGCATTTAAAAACAATGCTCGAAAGGTGTGAGGAGCATGGGCTTGTCCTTAGCCCCACAAAGATGAAGATAGCCGTTCCTCAGATTGAATTCTTGGGGGCGATAATAGGCAAGGGCATTATTCGGCTACAGCCGAATATTATACGAAAAATTGAAGAATTCAAAGAGGATGATCTTACTCAGAAATCTGGTATGAGGTCATGGCTAGGGCTCCTCAATTATGCTAGAAGTTACATTCCTAACCTTGGAAAACTCTTGAGCCCTCTGTATGCGAAAACCAGCCCAACCGGTGATAAACGATTAAATAAGCAAGATTGGGGGTTAATTCGCACGATTAAGCAGCAAGTTCAAAACCTGCCTGATCTTTGCATACCCCCGGAAGAATGTTTTATGGTCATCGAAACAGATGGATGTATGGATGGATGGGGTGGTGTGTGCAAATGGAAACCTAAGAGGTACGATCCAAGAAGCACAGAGAAACCATGCGCATATGCCAGCGGCAAGTTCAACCCGCCTAAGTCAACAATAGATGCAGAAATTTTCGTGGTCATGGATAGCCTGGAGGCATTGAAGATCTACTACCTCGACAGAAAGGAATTAGTGATACGCACTGATTGTCAGGCTATCATTAGTTTCTTTAATAAATCTAACATTAATAAACCGTCAAGAGTGCGCTGGATCTCGTTCACAGACTTTGTAACGGGATTAGGAATTGATGTTCAATTTGAGCACATAGATGGGAAGGACAACCTTTTGGCTGACTCCCTATCACGGTTAATTAATGTTTTAATTGATGCAGGATGGCCCAATCAAGAAGCACTGGATGTCCTGGACAATCTAGCCGGAGCTCTCCACGAGAGCAAGGAGCATCCCAACCAAGAAGTCCAAAAGAAGATGTCCCAATTGACCCTGCAGATCAGTCACTCGTTTGCCTGTACAGGAATCTATTACGGCAAACTTACGGTGAAACCAACACCCTGGAGAGACAAAATGAGTTTAGGCTCCAGCTTCTAGTAATATAAAACAAATCAATTTCCAGAATGCTTGAAGGGATTAATGATTTAATAAAGATACAACAAATGAAGGAATCCCAATGTTCCAAACTCACAACAAAGGACAATTACTGGGGAGATTGGCTACCCCAAGTCCAATGTACACTGACCAGACTTCAAAAGGCTTACCAAGAGTTCAGGAAATTAATTCGTGAGGTAAAGGTATTCCATGTCTAGGAAGCGTACTGGACCCTACCACTATAATAGATGCCTAAGGTGTGCATTACTGGCATCACTTTCGTTTTGGTGTGTTTTACTTTTTAGGCCTGCTTGTTTTGGCCGTTGCTTTTTCTTTAGTGTGGGCCTAAGGTTGGCCAGAATAAAAGCTTTCGGTGCATTATGAGCACCTTTAGTTGTTAGTGGGAGACAAAGGTTTGTGGAAGTCCTCTAATCACATGCGATGGGGCCCAATGAGCACCCGGTGTGATAATTGAGATTCCATCCTGAGTCCCTATATAAGAGCTTGTTATTAGAGTTGCGAAACAAGCTGAGCACCAGCAAGTTTCACTTCTCTCTCTTCCACTTCTCTCTTGTAACATTCCACTTAATAAAAATTTCCGCTTGTGTGTTTTCATTCTTCCTGTGTTCTCAGTAACCCGTTGAAGTTTGAAGACGCCTCTGATCGATCCGTACCCTGGTATCAGAGCAAGGTCTGTTATTAATGGCTTTCTAAGTTTCTTTATATTCTAGGAAGACAAGTAGGGGAGATCATACCAAAAATCATGAATACTGTTCAAAACATGAATAAATTAATGATGTACATTCTAATTACGTAAAGTATTACTTAACCATTCTCAACCCAAGGATATTAGCTTATAGGGCTTGATTTTCGAAAGTTCTTGTCAAACCAAAAGAATCATCGTGCCGTATAGTACCCTGAAGAGTGGGGAAGATTACGGGTAAAACACTATGAGGTGAGGGGAGGCAAAAATCAGTAGAAAATATCGCCCCAAAGTTAAGAGCAAAGGTTGATTTAAAAAAAAAAAAAAACGTTATTGGGTGCAAAATTGGGGATATTGTATCATCAACCAAAAGGAATATTCCTTCAGAATGGCAAAAATACAATTTTGAAGTTTTTGAGTGGCATGAATCCAATTGCCCCTAAATTTTTAGCTAGTCAGTTATTGGAGTAGAACTAGAGTGTGATGTGCTCACTAAACTCTTTGGTGAGCACAACTCTACATAAATTATTGAATTCACTTCAAACGAGATGAATCCAACCGTTGAAACCGATGTACTTTACGAGTGATGTGTGTACATGCAAAATTTTGAATTTTTTGAATTCATTTAGTCTCAAGTCAAGTGGTCAAAATTGATGAAAAATGAATGATCCAAAATGAAATTGTTTTAATGCATTCAAAAAATCATCAATTTTGACCACTTGACTTGAGACTAAATGAATTCAAAAAATTCAAAATTTTGTATGTACGCGCATCACTCGTAAAGTACATCGGTTTCAACGGTTGGATTCATCTCGTTTGAAGTGAATCCGATAGTTTATGTAGAGTTGTGCTCACCAACATCACACCCTAGTTCTACTCCAGTTATTGTATCAATGTTACTCGTACCAAGAACACAAATATCATTCATGTGGAAACATTATTACATCGAATGTAAAAAAGAGAGTGTGTGGCGAAAAACAAAATTGCACGGTGCAAATAAAAGAGAGAAGCGCTCCCATTATAATTTATTAAATGGTAACATTTTCAAATAGTTCTGCAATCGTATTACTTTATTAATTATTATTAAGTACTGAGATCCTCAATTTTTCATGAACGTCCTAATTTTTTTATTATTATAAAAATATCTAACAAAAAAATTTCAAATAATCATAAAATAAAATATACAAATGTTTGAAATAGTACGAATTCACACGGAGGGATGATAAGTGTTGAAGAATGATCTCAGAAAATAATTTCATCATAGATCAAGAATATATGTGTAAAAGTGTAAATAGATACAGCTGTACAAAATAGTAATTAGAATAGGTACCAACGGTACAATATTTCTAACCGTTGGAAAGTTGTAATATATAGATAAAACTCTATACTGTAGGATACACAACTGAAATATAAAAAAATTCAAGTTTTTTTCTCCTCAGTGTTCAATCTCTAAAAAATAACATGGTATCAGAGCAGAAAGTTTTGTGACCGCAAAAACAACATCATACGATACCAGTAAACTGGTATTCACAAACAACAAATCCATAACCGAAGAAAAAAACAGCAAAGGGCAAAATGGCTCAAGAGGGGCAACATGAGGCTACCAATTCCTCCAAGCTCACAAATACTTGGCTCAATGGAAATAATTATCTTTCATGGGCAAAAGTCACATCTAGAGCACTAAGCGGTCGAGAGATGCAGGAATACATCACAGGAGAAAATAAAGAGCCAGAACCGGCAAATCCGAATTTGCTAACCGAAACCGAAAAAAGGTAACAAAAAAATGGCGAACCCACAACGACAAAATCATAACTTGGCTCACAAATTTCATGGAGCCATCAATTTCAGAGCTGTTTCTTCTTGCTGACACGGCTTTTGATCTATGGCAAGCCGTGCAAGATATGTACGGGCAAGAAAACAACTACTTCCGTATCTATCAACTAAAATTAGAAATTCAGCAAGAAAAGCAAGGCACGTGAAAGCATGTAAAGTACCTCGGTGCTCTTCAAAAGAAAAAAGATGAGCTCCGCTCGTATAGGCCGCAGACCACCGACTTGGCCGTAATAAAAAAACTGCAAGAAGAAGATGATATATTTGAGTACCTTGCCAGTTTAAATGCCAGCTATGAGGCCGTGCGGGCTCAAATTATGAACACCATTCCCCTTCCCTCTTACTCCCAAATCAAGAACATCATCCAACAAGAAGAAAGCAGAAGAGAAACCATGGGTGGTCCACAAATCGTAACTGAAGAGGGACACGAGATCCACAGCTTTGCAGTGACCAATAAATCCAATTTTCCCAAATTCGGTCAAAACCCTAGATCCCAAATCCACTCGAATCACAGTGAAATCGAGAGGTGCACGGGATGTAAGAATGAGGGACACACCCATGAGATCTGCTGGTTTCTCCATCCACACCTAAAACCAAAACACTGGAAAAAAAGGGAACTCTGTTGGAGGAAAAGGAGACTGGAATCAAGCTAAAGAAGGAGGGACTTTCTTTGCTGAAACCAGTGTTGTAAATAACGGTATGCGGTCGTTGGACGGATAGGGTACCGCCAAGCGATTAATCGGTATGCGACCGATTAATCGGAATTATGTGGACAATTTAACGTTTTTATTAAATTTATGTATATATATATATAGAGTAGAACTAGGGTGTTCCTAAGCTCACCAAGCATTTTCGTGAGCTCGACTCTAAAACCTATCGAATTGACTTCAAATGACATTTCCAAACCGTTAGATGTTCAATCTATATTAAAATGTGCTTGGTGACTAAATTTTACATTTTTTGGAATTTTTTTACTATTTATTAAGATGGTTTGAAAATCGCTGTTTTCCAATGGTGCATAATTTTAATAAAAACAGCGATTTTCAAACCATCTTAATAAATAGTAAAAAAATTCCAAAAAATGTAAAATTTGGTCTCCAAGCACATTTTAATATAGATTGAACATCTAACGGTTTGGAAATGTCATTTGAAGTCAATTCGATAGGTTTTGAGTCGAGCTCACGGAAGGGCTTGGTGAGCTTAGGAACACCCTAGTTCTACTCTATATATATATATATATATATATATATAGAATTTTGCTATTGTGCTTCATGAAGTAAAACCAATATTTTACTTCACGCTCATACACCCATTTCCAAAATCCAAATCGTCGATCCGACCGTTCAAGTTGTTCTCCATATTGAAATGTGCTTGGAGACCAAATTTTACATTTTTTGGAATTTTTTTACTATTTATTAAGCCACTTTGAAAATCGCTGATCCATTGGTCCAGAATTTTTTACTGTTTTTTACTATTCACAATGGATCAGCGATTTTCAAAGTGGCTTAATAAATAGTAAAAAAATTCCAAAAAATGTAAAATTTGGTCTCCAAGCACATTTCAATATGGAGAACAACTTGAACGGTCGGATCGACGATTTGGATTTTGGAAATGGGTGTATGAGCGTGAAGTAAAACGAAGTTTTACTTCGCGAAGTACAATAGCCCTACTATATATATATATATAGAGATGGGCTATGGTGCATTGCAATGCATAGGCACCCTTGTGCATTGGACCATAAATCACCCATTCAAAGTCCAAATGACCGATCCAAACCGTTCATCTTGTTCTCCATATTAATATGTGCTTGGAGACCAAATTTTACATTTTTTGGATTTTTTTTACTATTTATTAAGCCACTTTGAAAATCGCTGATCCAATGGTCACAGCTCCGAAACAGTGAAAAATTCTGGACCAATGGATCAGCGATTTTCAAAGTGGCTTAATAAATAGTAAAAAAAAATCCAAAAAATGTAAAATTTGGTCTCCAAGCACATATTAATATGGAGAACAAGATGAACGGTTTGGATCGGTCATTTAGACTTTGAATGGGTGATTTATGGTCCAATGCACAAGGGTGCCTATGCATTGCAATGCACCATAGCCCATCTCTATATATATATATCATAATTTATTAAAAATAATTTATTTAACTCATTAAATTTATCAAATAAACTTAATTTAACTTAGTTTTATTATTACAACATAACACTATGCTTATTTCTTCTTAATACATAAGAATTTTACATGTGTAAACACATTTATTTAATGAAAAAATAAATTTGAGAATTAAGCTTTTTTCAAATACTAATAACATATTATTTAAAAGAAATGAAACATTTCAACATAAAATCACCAAATTTAATTTATGATAACAACTTAATTTCATAAATGAGTACGTTATACTAATTGAAAAAATTACATCTTTAAGTAAGAAAAATATATTGTATATAAATAATAGATGAATTAATCAATTTCAAAGCAAGTTTGAAGAAAAAAATATAACGGTCGATTAAGCATAAATAAAACTACAATACAGATTTATAAATCTTATTATCATACTCTATCACATAAAAAAAAATTTAAAAATAAATATTCACTTAAAAAACAGGAATAAACGGGAATAAACAGACGATTAAACGGTAAAACGGTCGATTAATCGTTTTCATCCGCAAACATGCATCCGTTAAGTGTATTCGTAACAGTTTGGCCGCCATTAACGATTAAACGGCCGATTAATCGGCCGTTAAGACCGTTTTTTACAACACTGGCTGAAACGCGTGCATGAGAAGAAAATTTCCCTGAGTCGCATGCTGGGCGTGGGGCGCGAATGAGTGAACTCCCTGGGTCGCATGCGCCTGGTGGATTCAACGCTTCAGATCCGCATGCACGTGGGGCGGGTGATTTGCGCGATTTCTCCGGGTCGCATATGGATACCTCTGAATCGTGTGCGCGTGGAGTGTATTTCGCTGAGACAAATTTATAGATAAATGGATGAGACAAATTTACAGATAAATGGATGAGACAAATTTATAGACAAATCATCAATCTCAAACTCCAACTAGGATTTTCAATGGCACATAAAATAAATAAGACAAATATACAGATTGTTTACAATTATACTAAAATGAATTCCTTTTAGCACGGTTTGTAATCCGATTAAGAAAAAATAATTATAACTGAACTCCATTGGAATAATTATGGATGTAATTTTGTAGTTTTGCATTTTATATTCATGCAACCACTATTGATTACAAATTAATTACAAGCTCATGTCATACATTTAGATAAATTAGTCGCAACTTAGTAATTGCATTTCACTTGTGACGAAACTTAGTAAAGGTCAAACCTTGAAGATGTACAGGTAATTAACTCTGCGATATCATTTCAGTTCTTAAATAACTGAGACTCAATCGTAATTGTACCAAAATAATCCAAGTTTGTCAACTCACATAAATCAGCAATTAGCTTTACAAGTGAGGGCTTTCAAAAGTTGGCGCCCTTGTCAACTCCCAGATATTGGCAGAAGCTCTCCAATATGTGTAAAAGATTCCCTTCACTTTAGTATGAGATTTACTTCAGCCACTTTGAAATTCGGACTAGTGCATGGGCAGTATTATTTGAGCTTTGAGATTCAAACAAAGTTAAAAGAACGGTCCTGATCCACTAATTCTAAAAGATTCCCTTTTACGGTACTGGGGAAGATGTGAATTCCATATTGCAATGGTACTATTAAATTATCGTTACATTCATTAGAGAGTTTAGCTAATATAACATCAGTGTCATTTCAACCTATATAACACCAACTCTAAAACCTATCAAATCGACTTCAAACGACATTTTCAAACCGTTAGATGTTCAATCTATATTAAAATGTGCTTGGAGAACAAATTTTACATTTTTTGGAATTTTTTTACTATTTATTAAGCCGGTTTGAAAACCGCTGTTTTCTAATGGTGCAGATTTTTAATAAAAACAGCGGTTTTCAAACCGGCTTAATAAATAGTAAAAAAATTCCAAAAAATGTAAAATTTGTTCTCCAAGCACATTTTAATATAGATTGAACATCTAACGGTTTGGAAATGTCGTTTGAAGTCGGATTTGATAGGTTTTAGAGTTGGTGTTATATAGGTTGAAATGATACTGATGTTATATTAGCCAAACTCTTCATTAGAACAAGTAAATTGTTGTTAGATATTTTGCATAATGTTTGGGACAGTAAAAAAATATAGCACATAAAACTATTTCTGTTGTTAGATATTTGCGGTACAGATCTTGCTCTCTTTTCTCAAAATGAGGAACTCTATAGACCTGTCAGACGTACATCTCAAAATTTCTAATTGCTAGAGGTTTCTACCCAGATTTTTCACATACAGAAAGGAATTCTTTCAATAAGATTGGTAACAAACAAAGACTGCTTATTCATGCCTAAACTTGCAAGTCTGACCAAAATGGCACCGTCCTTGCATGTGGAACTTGCACATCTGTCTTGATACAGGTGGCACATTCCTTCTTTCATAGTGCGATGAACCATGCACATGCCCACGATTTACTTGCCTCTGTGGGCCCCACCCGTGATAAGTCTCTTGCTGAGGGACCTGCCTGTTAAACTCATTGCCCCACTGGTGTGATGATGGTCCCAATTGCTTGAACTGGGTATCCACTATTGCTTGAACAAAGATGTTGCTCCCAATTGCTTGAACAGGGTATCCACTATTGGGAGAAACAGAACTATGGTTGGGTCTCATTTGTGATCCACTCTGTACGGTTTGAGGCAACACAAATTCAAGATTAGGTCTGGTTAGTGGGTTTCGCTGAATGTGTGCATGCTTTTCAGGAGCAAAGTTTTGATATGGTTGCTCATGATTGGTCACATCTTGAAAATTTAGTATTGGTTTGGTTGATTGTTTGCCATGACATATCTCCCTTCTCCTGTAAAGTAAGAACATATATTCCACAAACTATTAATACTACAAACTATTAGGTATGGCCTTAGTGTATAGTTAGTTCCACATTGTAGCAGCGGATTTGTAAAGCCCCAAGCATACAAAACTAGAGTTGACACAAATCAACCTAACTGTTCTACATGCCCGAACCAGAACTCATAACCTGGAACCAAGCTGGCAGCAACCCACAATTGCATCTAACCAGAATTTGACCTTATGGACCAGCAATTCAGTCAGTAAACCAGTAAATATGAAACCAGCAGGAAAACTTGTCCTGACCAATGCCCACATGACCTGACAAGATATCTCAATCTTTCTTTCCCACAAAAGATTATTGAAACCCACTCCAAATCAAGAATATGACAGAAAAACTTGAAATAACGGTTTTGACCAATCCATACCAGAACCTAACCTGATACCAAAGAAGACCTTGCTTAAAAAGCCTAAGACAGAAAATTGAACTGAAAATATCTGAACTCAATAATGGCACAAACTCTAAACCCTATTTAACCTGATATGAATCCAATCTGACCACAACCCCCAAACATTTGGTACTCTAACAAATCAAGCTGTTAAGGCGTTAACTAATATATGACCAGCACAGGACGGTATTCATCAGATACGGAGCCATCAGTCATTACATACCATAACTGAATGAGATCATTACAAAAGAAAGCAATATGAAAAAGTTAAAGTACCTATTTTCTCTCTGGGTTTTTCTCATCTCCTTCCCTTGGATTCTCGTCTGCCTTAATGATCGTGCAACATTGCCCCTATCATGCTTCTCTTGTAATTTTTTTTTTCTTTCCTCTTCGTTATCCCATTTCTTTGAATGACATACAAAAGTAGTAATAACTTCAAAATATAAACTTTTGAGCATTTTATTCTTACTCTGCTAGGTAATAAAATAACATAAGCAAAGATTCTGATAGTAATAGCAATGGTATTTCACAGAAAAGAACAACAATAATCTAACAAAGCTTTAAAATTTGGTGTCATCAATACAAAACCAGAGAGAGGAACATATTGACACTTGGATAATATTTTTGATAGGAAATTCACAAACAAAAAGTAAAGAAGAAGTCATACCTGTCTCATTGTCTTGAGTTTATAGAGGTTTCTACCCTTTATGAGAAGAGGGTATAAGGGGGCCAACGGCTTCTCCCCCTTGCTCCACAGGACCTCAATCTACAAGCACAAATAATTAAAGTTTAACATCTAAGATGCCAATCAAACATGTCCTTAAATCTGAATTTATCATCATTATAATTGAATCTCCATTTAAGTGGCAACTTACTGTGAAAGTATGCTGCTGTTTGGCTTCGCCATAGCTTTCATGCACAATTCGGCCCGCAACAGTTCGTTCACCAAGTGGTGGGCCCGTAGCACTCCTAGAAGCTATGCTGAACCTGAAGTTTGTAAGAAAGCTTTACTATAGAAATTTCACCCTAATAATTCTAATGTTTTATCCTTTAGAGAAATGAAAATGAACTAATTAAGACATAATAAGGACTCGTGGCATTACATCTCATACACTTTCTGCTCAAACATCACCACATCTCCCATGCATGCATCACCTAAAAGGGGAAAAAAGAGTTAGAGGTGTATGGATTAATTCAAAGAGGTACAGACTGGAGAATGTAAAAACTAAATAGATAGAACTCAGGTTCAGAAATACATAAGAACTATAAAACAAAAAGATAAATCTATCTACCTTGGCAATTCAAGATAAAGCTTGCGACAGGATATTTCTTTTCCCCATCTCCATTCTTTAACCTGCAAATTACTCAATACAATGAGCATAAATATGGCACAACAATAATTTTTTCAAGGGACACAGGCAAAAACAAAAAGATAATAAAAAAGGGGTGAAATGAATATTCTCTTACTCAAGATGTTCTTTGATTCGGCTTAAGAGTATATCTTTCTTGCCAGTACGTCTCAGTCCATGCTGTTTCAGATACACTTTGCATTGGTCGATCTTCAATTTATCAAATTTACCATCTACAGCAATTTTAATGGATACACTTCAAAAGTTCAAAAAATGTGAAAAACAAATTAACTTTATGGTGCAACAAAAGTGCAAGACGATAAACAAGAATTTGTGCAAAATGATGTTTAAATCAGGACAAGTTGGATCTCTCTCTCATACACAAACACCAACACCAGTGTCAGGCTTGGGCCAGCCAGATCCATTACTGGTACAACTTGTTAGGTACTGTTCTGGAGCTTTAGCTTACCTTTTATAAGTTTGTCTACTGCTTCAAAACTTTTTGAATCTCCTTCTTCATGTTCCTTTTTCTCTGTGATCCTGCAAATTGAAATGGCATTAAGTTCCTTTTTGACTAAAAGATAGAGGAAAAAAGACACTTTTCTGTCATTACTGGTACTGATACATATGACATATTATAAACACCATACCTTGTATGAAATTTCTGATAAATTATTTTAAGCCAACAAGGGAGCCCAAGCTACACAAACCGCATCTCCCTCCTTAGCCGGGAACAAATCATGGAAATGTAGGAGATTTTATTATATTTTACAAGAGGTTTTCTTTTGATTTTTGGAGAGTCATATATAGATATAAAACCTCCAGACTAAAGGCTGTTGACATCCCTTCTCAGGAAAGATAATAGAAGGGGGTGAAATCGTATCTTTCACACTAGCTAACATGATTACAGACCAATATTTCAAAGAGTCACAAAATTGAAACCAAGAGAATAATAAAATCAGATAGCTTTTTTGATACACTCATTACTTAAATTTTTTTGATGGAAAGTGAAGTAATCCACAAATTTACACTAATTTCACACGTTTAAAAAAAAAAAAACAGACAAAAATTTGAAAAAATCCACCTTCGCTTTGTTTTCTTGATTGACAAATTCGAGAGCGCTTTCTCTGTCTCATCAACAAGATCGAAAGTCGGATCCACATCCGAATCATCCTCGACGGTTTCGTCTTCAGAAACTAGAACAAAATCAACATCCATTGACGCCATTTCCTTTTACTTGCTGCTTCTTTGGTAAAAGCTATTAAAAATCGAACGTTGGGTTTGTATTTCAAATCGGTATGTTTGGATGGATCCGTATCCTCTGCATTAACTCAAACTCAAAAGGGAGGCAGGTACGGCACCTGTACTCATCGTACTGCTCTGTGTTTTCTGTGCTTCCTTTAGAGTGCGTATCCTCTGAGATATCTCAACTTTTGCGTGACCAACGTGTCCGGTGCCTATTTGGGATAGCGCAGGGGGCCAGTATTATTTATACTTCGAGATTCGTGCAGAACTTATTTGAATGGTTGAGATTTTCCATAAAGTCACGCAAAGTTTGAGATATCTCAGAGGATGCGAATTTCTTCCTTTAGCCGTTAGCAATCCCTTGAAATTGAGATCGGATTTGGCCCAGCCCAACAATAGGCTCGGATTATATCACCGCACAACCAACCCAATAGTTTACAAATTGGATCTAGGGACGCATATCCAAATTAAACACTATTAAAATGGGCCTTTGCTAACCCATTATCGTTACCAGTTAGAAATTCGGTCTTTTAATGGGCCATTTAAACCCCATTCATCCAATTATTGTTTGATAATTGATGTAGTTACCTTTTAGACTGTGCATAACGCATTAGGCATGCGTAACAGATGGAGTAAATTTTACACGTAAAGCAGTTAAATGTGGAGTAATATAGAAGTAAGAGATGAACTAATTTGAAATAAGTTACTCGTCTGACAAAATAATTTACTTCATACTTACTCTGCTTGTAGGATCTATTTGAGAATGTAAAAAAATCACATTATGATGACACAACGCGACACAATATGTTTGGCATGGAATGACTGAATTATGTTGAGTTCAACCTTTTTATTGGTTATATTCCATCAAAAGATCAATATCTAATATAACTTGTAGATTTCGTGCTTTAGAAAGAAAAATGTAAGTTAATTTCATAAATAACATTACTTGAGGATGGTTCAAATACTTCTTTTTCTTGTGCTTTCATCATGCCTCCATTTTTAATTTCTAGTAACAAAAAATTCTAAAATTTATTTGTCAAAATAAAATCGTTAGATGTAATCTATATTATTTGCAATTTTGATTTTATTAAATCAATAAGTTAAAAAGTCAATGTCCAGAATGATGTGATCTTTTACATGTGTATGGAGAAAATGATATATATAATATCTAATGGTTTTTGATATTTAAGTTTAAAATTTTATATTATTATGGTTTTAAAAATAGAGGCATGATAGAAACAAAAAAAAATAAAGATATTTGAACTCTACTCATAATACTGTCTGTTTTAAATATTCACAAGTAATTCTTTAATCAGACTTCGAATTTCCAATCTCTCACATAGTCTTAGTTATCAAACTAAATGAGTTGGTTCTTGCTTGTTTTGAAATGTTAGAAAGGAATCTGACTCTTGATATATGTAATTTGCATTTTCCTTCAATTTGATGGTTCTGAGATTTATTGTTTTATTTTCATTTTAGATTTTAAAGCACTTTTGGTGTCTCTTACGAATGAATTAATTTTGAGGCTCCGATCTTCATTTTTTTTAACAAAAAATATTACTTTGGACAAAAATTGAAAGTTAGAGACCGATGAAACATGATAATTTTACAAGTTTGACTTGATGGCCGACCCGTGCTGTGGGTTAGACCAATCTGACTAGAGTGGGAAAAATGGCACGCCGGAGCCGGCTCCGTCACGGAACGGCACGGCACGCGTGTCGGTCACGTGCCGTGACTCGTGTGTCCCGTGCCGTGACCAATTGTTGACAAAGAAGACATGGCACGGCACGGAAATTGTCTTGGTCACGGCACGGTACGGCACGGAACACGAAAACAGCACGGCACGGGACACGCGAGTCACGGAACGGAAGACACGCCAGTTACGGCCGTAGCGAAGCAATACACTAACATACCTTCCTAAGGTATAATTTTATTTTAATTAAAATATTTACATTTAAATTTCAATTAAAACATTTGAATTTTAAAGAATCGTTTCATATTTTTTTTTTAACGTTAAATGCGATCAAACTTGACTAACGCGCGTTTGGTCACAGCACGTTTGATCACGGCACGACTTAGTCACGGCACGCGAGTCACGGCGTGACTCGCGTGCCGTGACCACCCCTCGTAATTTTTGTCACGGCACGGCACGGCACGTGAAAAATTTACTTGATCACGGCACGTGACCAAAGTCACGGCGTGTTAGTCACGGCACGTCACGTTTTTCCCTCTCTAAATCTGACCGTTAGTTAATGTGTAATATATAAAAGAGAAAATTAACAATAGGTCAGTTGAATACAGCCAATGCTACAGTTCTAATTTACATTTTACCGGGTTTGATAAAAAGAACAGGTCTGACCCAAATCCAAATGTAGACAACCATAAAATTATAAAATTTGAAAAAAATTTAGTAATATTTAAATTTTCATAATCGGAGTATATATGATGCATATATAATTCGAATTTTTTTTATGATGCATATAAACATATTAAAATTCTGAAGTTTTAAAGAAGAAATAAATTTGCGAATAAAAAACATGATGTAATTTAGAAATTTTTTTGAAAAATTTGCAAATTTTTTGTAAATAATACGGAATATTCGGAACCTTTTAAAAATATGTTTGATTCATCAATTTAAATAGAAAAATGCATTGAAAACAAATTATTTGTAAATCTTATATATGATTATAGTAGTGAAAATGAGTGGAATCCTAAATGCTCGTTTGTCATGGAATTACATGGGATAAAATTTGACGGGGACAAAAATTCACGTTTGAAAAAGTAGGAACCCATAGGTATGGATACGCACGAAATTAATTATGAGAATGTGTTGAAATGGGTGTTCGGTTGTACTGTGGAATTAATTATGAGAATGCATGATTTATTTTAAAAAATGTATTTCTATTTAGAAAAAAATTACACAAAATAATTAGACTTAGTATTACTTTTTTTTTTTTTTCCATAACCAGCAGTGTTTCCTTTCCCTTGGCTTGCTTCTCTTAACCTTCTTCACGCCTTCACTCTGCAACGCAATGTTATGCTGTAAAATAATTGTTGTAATTTGTAAAAAATATAAAAATATAAAAAAATATTGATGTCCGGTTCATTCAGGATGGTTAGTCCCACATCAATTATTTAAATATTTTTGAACTACTTATATATACAAACTATCTCTATAACCTGTTTTGTTTAAAGTAGGAGAGGAGAGAGATTACAAAATAGTTTTGCGTGGTCCACTTGGCAGCCTTCCACAAAAAAAAAAGGCAGCGAGAGTAGAGAGATTAGGAAATAATAAACTCAGTCCGAGTCCTAAACACCAATTGGGATTATAATCCAAATTCATCAAAATATTCCCATCCGATTCCTATACCGCCGAACAATTTGGTTCGGCCAGATAGTGTATTGAATTTCTAATAATTTTTACTAGTCTAGGTACTTGAGGAGTTTTGAAATAGGTTTTTAAAATAATTTAAGGTAGGGTTCAATACCCTTAAAGTTTATGCGGTAACACTAATTGTGCTAATGTTAGAATTAAACAGTAAAATAGAGATTATCTTATTATAGAGCTTTTACATGAGTAGAACTAGGGTGTTCCTAAGCTCACCAAGCCTCTCGTGAGCTCAACTCTAAAATCTATTGAATTGACTTTAAACGACATTTCCAAACCGTTAGATGTTCAATTTATATTAAAATGTGCTTGGAGACCAAATTTTTCATTTTTTGAAATTTGTTTACTATTTATTAAGCCGGTTTGAAAACCGCTGTTTTTATTAAAATTCTGCACCATTAGAAAACAACGGTTTTCAAACTGGCTTAATAAATAGTAAAAAAATTTCAAAAAATGTAAAATTTGGTCTCCAAGCACATTTTAATACAGATTGAACATCTAACGGTTTAGAAATGTCGTTTGAAGTCAATTCGATAGATTTTAGAGTTGAGCTCACGAGAGGCTTTGGTGAGCTTAGGAACACCCTAGTTCTACTCCTTTTACATTGTCGTAGTACCAAAGCAAAAATCCATACTACATTATCGTTAGTTTGAGGCCACAACAACTATGAAATTATAAGAACCAACCTTTAATATAGTGACAACACAATGTCTTATGTGTGAGAGATCGCATGTTCGAAATCTGAATAAAAACTCTCTAGTGGATAGTAAAATAGTAAATTTATATCCTCTACATTAAAGTTAGAATTTAAATAAATAATTTGGGTCATCCGATTAGGATCTAGGTCAATCCGGCTTGAGGTGAAATGGATGAGGTTTTTTTTATATTCGTGCCAACACAGATCAAACGGTCCAGATTCATTCCGAATCATAATGCAGACGATGTGAATTCTAAAAAAAAAAAAAAAAAACAACTTCGAAATTATAGCTATAGAGACGGACTTGTCGAGCAGTCAATAGTGGTACCCAATTCTCATCATATAACAGTCGTACTTCATATATAAACACATCAGACTGGACTGTGAAGAGGGAAACATACCGTGCTTCGATTAGACTAGCGCTTAACATGCTTCAAATGTCATTAATTAAGATTCAACCAAGTACCGACATTTGATATGTTGCTTGGACACTTTGACGTTCTGTTTGTACTGGGTAGAAAAGTCAAATCCACAGCTAATTATCGCCACAGAGGCTATGATTAAATTCCCTTTAATGCAGACAAATTTAATATTTTTTGTTGCTGGGGCACTTGTCTGAGTGGCCATTTGTAAAGCCTGACATTGCAAGTGTTCAAGCTGACATTGTTCGGGAAAGGTTCGGCGAGGTCAAAAATTTGTGATTCGGAAATAATTCGGGTATAATTCAGGAATGATTCGGAATAATACGGATTAGAAATTTCAGTCTTACAAGGAAGTAAAAAAAAAAAAACCAAAAAAAAAAATTTGGGAAAAATTCGTGAAAAATTCGCGAATAATTCGTAAAATTCGGAAAAAGTTCGTAAAAATTCGCGAATTATTTGGGTATAATTCGGTCAACCGAATAATTCGGCATTCGGTTTGGCATCACCAAAAAAACGAATTATTCGGGTATAATTTGAATATTATACGCGAACCTTGTCACTATGGCATCTGTTGAGCTGTTAAAATTGCACCAATGAAATATAAAAATTTATCTCAACAAACTCTACTTGTCAAATTAATTGAAAATAATCAAAAGAGTTGACGTTGTATAATAAAATTGATTTGATTTTGTTGCTTAATTAACTATAAGGAGATTTATAACCCAATTGAAGTAGTTGTTGGATGATTTGTTATCTTTTAAGAAATGATATATAGGTGATAGGTCTTAAAAAAATACAATTTTTTTTAATAATTTTCAAAATTTTCCTTATTGATGATATTCATATCTATTGAGCTTCTTTTATTAAAAAGAAAAAAGAAAAAAAGAAAAGAAAAATATCAATATGTTAATTTATTGGGAGGCTGACGGAAATGAAAATCATGAATTCAGAAATACATTTACGCAAAAAATTTCCTGAGACATTTATTCAGAAATACATACATTTTAATGAAATATTTAAATAAGATGAATATGAGTTTAACTGCGAAAAAATCACTTTGTTTCTTTTGTACATTGTTTTTTATCTTTTAATTTTGAAGTAAATAACACAAGTGATTTATGATATCTTTTAAGTTATTATGTACTATTTTTAGCTATATGTGTAGATTGTATATATGTATTCTGTATTTAAGGTCATGTCCGATTGTGGAGTAAGTGGTGGAGTAAGTTCACACTTAATCCATCAAACAAGGAGTAAAAAAAAGAAGTAATTGGAGTAAATTTTAAATTAATCCAGAGTAATAAGTTACTCCACATCTTTAGATGGATTAACTTACTCTACATTGTAGGATCCACTGTTATAGACTGCATTAAACTTTTTACATTCTATCTCTTCATTAGTGAGAATAAGTTACTTCATAACTTGAGTAATACGTTTCAACCAAACAAGAATAAGTTACTCCACTTTAACTTAAAATAAGCAATTTAATCCTTTTTAATTTTAATCCACAACAAAACATGACCTAAATAAGAAATATCGTTATTTCAATTAATTAGAACAAGGAAAAAAATGTTGTTTTCTCAATTTATATTCGGGGAGAAAAAATTGCTTTTCATTGCTGAAATTGAGAAAGGATTGTTCGTGTGAATGAAAAATATCATTTTGAGGAAAATATATTTTTATGCTGAAAATAAAAATATATTAAAGTGAGATGCTTTATATATAATCCATTTTAACATTAATTAGATTATAATCTTTCTGAGCCTTGAAAATATACAATAATAAGAGTAGAACTTAGGTGCTCTTAAGCTCACCAAGCCCTCCGTGAGCTTAACTCAAAAACCTATCAATCCGACTTCAAACGACATTTCCAAACCGTTAGATGTTCAATCTATATTAAAATGTGCTTGGAGACCAAATTTTACATTTTTTGAAATTTTTACTATTTATTAAGCCGGTTTGAAAACCGCTGTTTTTATTAAAATTCTGCACCATTAGAAAACAACGGTTTTCAAACCGGCTCAATAAATAGTAAAAAATTCCAAAAAATGTAAATTTTGGTCTCCAAGCACATTTTAATATAGATTGAACATCTAACCGTTTGAAAATGTCGTTTGAAGTCGGATTGATAAGTTTTTGAGTTAAGCTCACAAAGAGCTTGGTGAGCTTAAGAGCACCTTAGTTCTACTCCAATAATAATCTTCTACAGTGTCTTAACATCGGAAATGAGGACAAGTGCTTCGCTGCCCTTCTCCGTTTCCTATTTGCACCAACAAATGAAAAGTTCGTCCACGTGTTACAATCTGAAACATGTAAAGATTCTTCAATCATTCCATACAATTGAAGAGGAACCGAATCCACTTGACTACTTAGCACCATAGTAACAAATGAATAATTCGGGTTCGGTTCGGTAGGATTAAAAATTCGTGATTCAGGAATAATTCGGGTATAATTTGGAAATGATTCGGAGTTACAGTACGAGAACCTCAGTGCATATTTAATTCATTACTGATGATTTATTATACGAGATACTGCTTGTATTTACCATAGAAGATCGGCTGTGGTAAAATATTTAAAAAATAAACTAAATGGGGAACTGTGCTGTTTTTTTCATTTCACATGGGTGACTACTTTTTGAACAAAAGGCTTTGCACACTGGGAAATGTGCCTTTTGCACACTGTGCGCGCGCGAGAAAGAAAATCCCAGCAGAATGAGTATTGTGTCGTGAAATTCAAATTTTTTTTCTGAGAAAAATGCGTATTATTCGTAAAATTCGTTAAATTCGCATTTTATTCGGTCAAAGGTTCGATCAACAAATAATACGCCATTCGGTTCGAAAACACTCTAAAAACGTTTTATTCGCGAATTAAACGCGAATAAAATGCGAATATTGTCACTATGCTTATCAGGGGCGGAGGTACATGAACACAATGGGGGTCAATTGACCCCCATTTTTTTTTTCAAAAACTAGTACTTATATATGTTTTTCACATATATTTTATTCTAAAATGCTATGAAAATCTCAAAATGACCCCCATATTTTATGTGAAAAGTTTATATTGTTGACCCCCATTCTTATTTTCAAAGAAAAATTAGTTATTGTATACCGTGTATAATTTGGAGAACTCTAGCATTTCATATTACTAAGAATTACCCCGAAAATTGACCCCCATTAATCAATTTTCTGCCTCCGCCCCTGATGCTTATCACACAACGCAATAGGGTTTTGATCAATGCATGCATGCCATGTCGTAATTAGCTCCGATACGTATCGTGTCATGTCATGATTAAATTTGAAAAGATAGTCACGTTGTGACGGGTTACGTTTGGTCATGCATGTTTAACTATTTTTAAATAATTTAAGTTAGTTTATTCAGAATTCACTGTTCGATTAAGATTTAACGGTCTTAATTACACGTGACTCGTGTAACCACATGCCGTGACCAAATCTTTTGCTTGACGTGACGTGCTTTATCAAACAAAAGATGATCACATTATGCAAATGACCACGGCACGTGACTGGTACACGTGCCGTGCCGTAACGGAACCGATCGGTTCCGTTAGGCCGTGATTTCTAAAAATATATTCCTAAGCGCAATAAAAGGTTTCTCAGTTGATTGTGGTCAATGGATTGGATGGTTTGACCCGTTTTTTAATTCGCTCAATTGTTTTGACAAAAATGGAGAAATCAATTTCATAAGTCAATTTACCCAAGAATATTTACGTTGCTTTGACAAAGGTGGAGTCATATTTGGGACTTGAATTTAATTTCAGAGTCAATCTACCAACTTACATATTTAAGTGTTTCTCTATTCTTATGTTTGAAATTCCGTTGATTTGAATTAACTATTGAAGGCGAAATTTCGGATATAACAGAAACAAGTTTAAACTTAATTATTTATGGCTGATTTGATTTGCCTAACTAGTATGGAAAACTAGTTTGACATAATTAATAATTGCTAATGAAGTTTACAGATTTCTTCTAAGTAATTTCTTATGAACGCGTGACCATTTGAATTCGAACTTTGACTTTATTATTTATTCAAGTCCCGAAAATAGAATTTTTCATCATTGGTTATTTGCATTTTTTATAATTTTTTAAAATAAAATTTGGGTGTAATTTAAAAAAATACTATAAAAAATAGTAATAGAGTCTTGATATATCTACTCAAAATTAGATTAGTTTTGCTTGTAAAGACATGCATGATAAACATTTTGAAAGACTTATATTAATTTACAATTTGAAAAATATATATACATCTAAGAAATTAAAAATAATGCCTACTGAGATTTTTTGCAATTACTAATTATTTTTTTAGGGGTCATTACTAAATTTTATAGGGATCCATTTATAAAAGTGTTGAAAATTAATGAGTTATCCTATCTAGTTTGCATGATTCAATGATTTACATCTATTTATTTGATTAAAAATATTGATTTTGATAATAATGAGAATTCAAATCACCTCATGATGGTGGGATAACTTCATACACACCTCGGGAACAAATCTCTTCCTCATAATTAGGTCCATCTGTCCATCTATTCATTTTATGTCTGCTATGATCTGAATAGTTATAATTAAAGTATAGAGAATATTTGAATTTTAAGAAAATACAACTCATACTTCAATTATGTCTGTTCAGATCGGAGCAGACGTAAAATAGATATACGAAACACCTTGTGGACAGGATTTTCTCTCTACAGAGAAACGATGCAAGTTCAATTATCGAAAATAACACCCAAATGATGCTGGAGTGTACCAGAACCCTTTAATAAAAAATATATTAGACTAAAATAAAGATAAATTTTAAACTTTCCATTATATCATGTGCAGTTTTTGATGCAAATTAAACAAAAGTCATCGGAATAACACGTTTCTCTTATTCCAATTATTTCTTTAAATTACAAAAGGAAAGAAAAATATACTTTTTCGTCACTCTTTTCACTATTGTGATTCTCATTTTCCATATAGGGAAGATGCTTGTGAATTCCTTCCTATTCGCATATATAACAAACTATTTTTGTTTTGGAAGAAACATGAATGCAATTTCCAAGCAGAATATATTGTGACCAATATTGTTCGGTACAATAAAATTAAATGACAATTACGTACCACCAGAAATAATATAGGTATTTAACGCTTACACGTATATTAATATATCGATACATCCACGGAAAATACATTATTTTAATTTTGCTTGAACAATTGTGTTTACTCCAAATCGGATGCAGATTATTGATCAATAAATAAGCGTAAGAAATAAATTAATATCAAGGAAATTAGCCAGGAATAGAGAGCGGTACGATGAATGGGAGCGGTACGATGAGCATATTGAATCAAATTTGATATGTTGCTTGGTCGAAGTTTTTGACCTGTCTCAAATTTGCACAAATAGCTTTGGGATGTGTGCGGATCAAATGCTTATGAATCTTGATGTTGATCGAACGACTCTGACTAGGGGTGTTCATCGGGTCCAGTTTAATCGGTTTAAACTGAATCGGGAGAGTTCAATTTAAACGGATCGGTTTTTTTGGTTAAATGAATCCGTTTGGTTCATTTAAAAAAAAGGTTAATAGTTCCGTTTGGTTCAGTTTAGTAATTTTAAAACCAGTTAAATCGATATGACCGAAATTTTTAAGCCCGTTCCTCGTCCAAGCCAAACATTTAGAAGTTCAAAAATGACGAGATACTGTATATTGCTTGGTTCGAATTAAAACCGGTTAGACTGAACCAAACAAATTTATTAAATCCATATTTTAAAAAAATTCAAAATATTAACCAAAAAATTTATTTTTATGATTAATCTTCTCATTTCGATTCAACCGAACAAATCGGAATTTAGTTTGATTTGTTCGGTTCAGTTTTAATTCGGTTGATAAATTTATTTCAGTCAGTTCAGTTGTATTTTTGAAAACTGATATAATATTTTGATTTGTCTATTTTATTTCAGTTTTAACCGGACCGAACCGATGAAAACTCCTGACTCTAACCGAACATTGAACTGCCTCCCAACTCAATTAGCTATGCATTATATCTACTCAAATAGTCGAGTTGGTCAGGTTCGTCTGTATCGGTCTCTAATTCAGTTCATATTGATCATATTACAATGAGGAGGGTTCCAATGCACCCAAATTTCTATGCTCCCAATGCATTCACTCTTTTATCTGCATTTTCAAAGTCCGAACAGTCGATCCGAACCGCTCAACATGATCTTCATAATAAAATATGCTTGGAGACCAAATTTTATATTTTTTAGAATTTTTTTACTATTTTTTAAGACAGGTACAAAATCATTGTTTTAAGGAGATTCTGGACCAGTTCATATTGATCATATTACAATATATTTAGTTATGACAATATTTTCATCCATAATTAAGTAATTAAAATATAAAAAAATCTATCCAATCCATATTCATTTGAGGTGCTGTTACATTGGATAATATAATTTATGATTTGATGATATAATTAGTTTAGCTTAATAATTAATTAGTTTTACTCACTTGAAGCATATATTAACTAAATCAGTTGAAACAATTAAATCACATGAAATTTTGCAGTGTACTTAACTTTTGAGGAAAAAAATAAAACATATATGTACGAAGTGAATCAAGTCTTATGAATTTATTTTCATTTCTCTTCAAAAATTTCAAACTTAGAGGGGCGGAAATAAAGATGAGAAAATATAAAATTTAAATCGGATTAATAAAAATAATTACATGTGTACAAGTAATTATTTGTAAGATTAATCAAAATACAATATGTAACTAACTATATACAGTTTCTAAATCCACAATTATTTCAAATTGTATTCGGAATTTCGGATGAATGATCATGTTAATGGGTTGATCGATGTGCGCTTATCGACTCTTCAAAAGAAAGAAAGTCTTCTTGGTTAATAAATTAGATTTTGCAATTTAATTAGAATTCCCCATTCGTACGGTCCGTATTCTTTCTTTGGAAATTAATTCTGTCTTTCAATTCAATTTTCTTACTAGATTTTCTACCTTGCGTTCATTTCTTTGAAAGTTGAAAAATAAATTGGAAATTCTGACCTAGCCTGGTCAGCTAAACAGGTTCTAGAATACTTTAGTCCATAAAAAATGATATGGTTTGTGTGCCACCTTATGGAGCAGTTGACAGGGGAATTAAAATATATAATTATATCTTGTACTTATAAATTAAACATATAAACAAATTGATTTATATATAACTTAATTTGTTTCCCATATCAAGTCAGTTTCGTGTCACACAATTTTCTTTCAGTAATTCCATGGAACATTCTACATGCATACGAGCTAATTACTTCCCAGCAGATATCATATATGCATGTATTGCTAACATTTTTCGTACACATGGCAGGAATCTCCCACATGGTATAGTTCTATAGAAATTTCTTTGCAATTTGGTGTTGGATTATTTCCAACAATCACTAGTGGAAAAACTGGAATCAGGATCGGCCTAATAGTATCGGTTATATGAAACAACCGATTCTAATATCTATCTGGATTGGTTTTTTTTAAGAAAACCGATCCTAAAAACTATTCGGATCGGATTTTATGGTTAACCGATTCTAATTTATGAACAATTAGAATCGGTTTTTTATTAGAACCGATCCTGATACTATCAGGCTCGGTTTTTACAAACAACCGATCCTAATGGAACACATATTAGGATCGTTTGTTTGTTAGAACCGATCTTGATTCTTTTTTTTTTCAGACCCAACATTAAAAAAAAAAAAGTATCAGGATCGGTTTTTTTGAAAAAACCGATCCTGATTCTTTTTTTTTTAGACCCAACATTAAAAAAAAAAAAGTATCAGGATCGGTTTTTTCAAAACAACCGATCCTGATTTTTTTTTTTTCAGAACCAACATTAAAAAAAAAAAGTTATCAGGATCGGTTTTTTCAAAAAAACCGATCCTGATTTTTTTTTCAGAACCAACATTAAAAAAAAAAAAAAATTTATCAGGATCAGTTTTTTCAAAAAAACCGATCCTGATGTTTTTTTTTTTTCAGAACCAACATTAAAAAAAAAAAGTTATCAGGATCGGTTTTTTCAAAAAAACCGATCCTGATTTTTTTTTTTCAGAACCAACGTTAAAAAAAAAAAAAAATTATCAGGATCGGTTTTTTCAAAAAAACCGATCCTGATTTTTTTTTTTCATAACCAACATTAAAAAAAAAAAGTTATCAGGATCGGTTTTTTCAAAACAACCGATCCTGATTTTTTTTTTTCAGAACCAACAATAAAAAAAAAAGTTATCAGGATCGGTTTTTTTCAAAACAACCGATCCTGATTTTTTTTTTTCAGAACCAACATAAAAAAAAAAGGTATCAGGATCGGTTGTTTTGAAATAACCGATCCTAATGCTAATTTGACGCTAGGGTTTAATTCTGTTTCGCGCCTTTGTACTTACAAAAATTTTAGGACTCAATACTAATAGGATCGGTTCAATAAATAACCGATCCTGATAACTCCTGCTTAGTTCTTATTTTCATTTCGCGCCTCTCATTTTCAACTTAGCGTCTTTCTCTCTCTCTGTGTCTCCGTCTCTCCCTCTCAAATCCTCAGACCTCCGTGTCTCTCCTCTCTCCCTCTCCTCCGCTCTCCCTCTCCTCCGTGTCTCTCTCTCCCTGTCTCCGTCTCTCCCTCTCAAAGCCGAGCCTCTCGAACCTCCGGCTCAATTGTGTCAATTTTTAATTTTTTTATTGTTTCAAAAATTAATTAATGGTGTTTGTATATTGTTTTTCAGTCTTGAGGACATCTCGCTCAAGTTACTTAATCATCCGCCCGATCAACTATCACGGTATTAGCTTTATCTAATTTTCTCATTATTATACTTTTAAAACACATTTTTTTTTGTATTTTCAATTTATTTATTTATCTTTTTTCATTTGAGCGAGGCTTTTTGAAACTATCTTTTTATTTCTCTTAATCATCCGGCCGATCAACTATCTTTTTTCATTTGTATTTTCAATTTTATTTTGCTATTGCACCAAATTTCTTCAACTATTGTACTTCTTTTTGTGTTTCATGAATTTTATTTTGTGTTCTTAATTGGTTTTGAGCTCCAATAAATCAATGGTAAATAAAAAAAAAAATTTATGCTGGCCAGCAAATATATATGGAAGCTGGCCAAATAAAAAAAAATATTTTTTTTAGATCCAATATAACATCAGGATCGGTTGTTTCAAAAAAATTGATCCTGATTTTTTTTTTTTTCAGAACCAACATTAAAAAAAAAGTATCAGGATCGGTTATTTCAAAACAACCGATCCTGATTTTTTTTTTCAGAACCAACATTAAAAAAAAAAGGTATTAGGATCGGTTTTTTCAAAACAACCGATCCTGATAGTAACTATCAGGGTCGGTTGTTTCAAACAAACTGATCCTGATCAGTTGTTTCAAACAACCGACCCTGATAGTTACTATCAGGATCAGTTGTTTCAAACAACCGATCCTGATAGTATAACATCAGGATCGGTTGTTTGAAACAACCGATCCAGATTATTGTAAGTATCAGTATCGCCTTCATCAAGATCGGTTGTATTCCGATACTAATATGCATATATAACCGATTCTGATTCCATATTTTCCACTAGTGAATACATCTACCCACAGGAATTGTTTTTTTTGAGAGAAACATAGAGTTCAAACCTCTAAATTCCATTAATGGAGACATTAGAAGTGTTAGTTTTACATAAAAGGAAATGTGAAAAAGAAATGTAAAAGCAGAATAGAAACAATAAAAATCAATGAAAATCAAAATAGAAAAAATCGGGAAGCAACCCCACTTCTTCCCTTTAGTTTATTGAATTCTAGTGGACCTGGAACCAAGTTATATATTCCATTGCTACTTCTTCAGCTAAAATGCGAGGTGTCTTGTGCTTCTCTGTGAATGTTCTAAGGCATCTTTCTCTCCAGGTTACAAAAAGTAGTACCAGTTGTAGCCTGCTTAATTCCATTGGTTGTTGGTTCAGTATCACCCGTCTATACTTTCCCTGTTTGAATTGGTCGGAGTAGGTAATTTGAGGCATGCATGTCTGCAACTGTCTTCGAACATGCGCTGTGTATTGGCATTCCTGAAAAAGGTGCTTAACTGTCTCCAGTGTTTTCTTGCATAGACAACACCTGTTGACCATTGTCCATCCTTTAAGCATTAGATTATCCACTATCAGGATTCTGTTTTGCAACATGAGCCATAGGAAGATCATGACCCTGGGTGGCCCTTTTATTTTCCAGATCGGGTTAAGTGGAGATCCAATGTAAGGTCCTTCCTGTATTGCTCTGTAGCATGTTTTAACTGTGAACTTTCCTTCTTTGTTCCACTTCCATGTTGCCCTATCTTGTTCTGTTTGTGGCATTTGTATATTGTAGGTATGTAAGAAGGTGTTGGTGCTCAGTGATTGCCTCTTGTGTCATTATTGTGGAGACCTGCACATCCCACCAGCCTTGTTGAAGTGCCCTTTGGACCGCATGTTCTTCTGCAAGGCAAAAGAATAAAGTGTCGGGTACTGGTATTGAAGAGTTTGCTGCATCCACAGATCCAGCCAGAATTTGATGTGTGTGCCTGTCCCAACTGAAATGATATTGATACTTTAAAGAATTGTGTGAAGTTCTTCAAAACAGACCATAATGCTATGGTGTTGGTTAATTCCCATGGTCTGATTGTTGGACTGCTTAGATTAATGAGTTCCATCTATCTAGGTTTGTGTATCTGTATCCAATACCACATGACCTTCATTAGTAAGGCTTGATTGAAAGTTTCCAGATTTTTAACTCCTAGCCCTCCTAATTTTTTTTGGTTTGATCACCATGTCCTATGAGATGAGACTCATGTACATACTGTTGTTCCCTTTATGGCCATGCCACAAAAATCTTCTTCTGACTTGATCAATTTTCTTAATCACCCATTTTGGCAACAAGAACGTCTGCATCATGTAAATTGGCATAGCTGTGAGAGTTGCATTCACTAGGGTCAGTCATCCTCCCATAGATAGCAATGCTGCCTTCCACATTGACAACTTTTTTGTGATCTTCTAGATGAGTGGTGAGTAGTGGGTTCTCTGCAATTTTTTGTTATACAGTGGCAGCCCCAGGTAATTGAAGGGGAACTGTGATGTCTTGCATTGTAACTGGTGTGCCAGTTTTTCTGTTTCTTGCACTAATGGCACTGTTATCAGAAATTATGACTTTTGGAGGTTGACCCTTAGTCCTGACAGGTCATGAAAGATATGCAGATCTTTAAGAATTGTAACTGCTGCTTTGTGGGTTGGAGAAGGAATAGGGTGTCATATGCAAATAGCAGACATGTTCTGCAGCCTCTGAATGGGGGATGTAGTAGGTTAAGTGTTGTCGATTTTCCAGTCTATAGTGTGAGAAGTCTATTACTATAATGAAGAGATATGGAGATAGTGGGTCTCCCTGCCTTAGCCCCATTTTGGCTTGCTTGTTCTCACCATAGGTCTTCTTCATGATCAGCCTGGGGCTCCTCCTGACCAACGCCTGTTCTTTTGTTGCGTAACACGTCACTGGAAACCCCGGTGGTGAGGCATCTCTTCTTCTTGAAAGAGAGACTGGAGGTCAAAGTTATAGCTTTCTCGCAATGTGGAGTTAACTTCTTGCTTGGGCTCAACGCCATTTGTTAACCCGAGCCTGTCTAGTTCATATTCCTCAACACTAATAGGCTGTGTCTCCTGGGCTTCTCCTCTAACTGTTAGGTGCGACAGTTGCTCTATTGTCTCTTGTGGGCCTTCTTGGCCCATGAGTTGCCGATCTTCCTTGTTGTCCAGCATCATCTGTAAAGGTTGGCTACCCTGAAGCCCGTTACTTTTGGCCTTCTGACTTGCCCTCTCCTTGGTCTCACTCAATATTCATCCACTTCCAGATTTTGTGCCCCACGTCCACTAGATCCTCACATATGTGTTGTACTTTTGCCTCGATCTCCCCCTTTACAAGGACAGAGCATTTAAGGTTTGCAGTAGCTTGATTAATGGCTCTTTCAGAGAATGTCAGGGCACGTGCACTAATAGATCGCTTGTTTGACAATAAAAAATTTGAGTGCTACTTGCATTGTGTAGCCCTTTCCTATCTTGCCAGCTGTCTTAATAGGCATGTTCTTCGCGATCCCTTGTGCCCTTCCTTTTGTTGCCTTCTGTGCGTCACCCACAGTCTTCTTCTTTATCTGCACCTTTTTGACTTTTGGCTTAACTTTCCAAGTTTTCACTCTCCTAGCCTGTACCGGTTGTTCTTGCCCCATTATCACATTACTATCATTACTATTGTCGCTGTCAGTGTTTTCCGGTTGCGGTGGAGGTATTGAAGCCGGGTTTCCCCATGGATTTTGCACCGGTGGTATTTGTTGTTGTTGTATTGGGTAATTGGTATCCTGTTATTCACGCCAGTGTAGCAGGACCACTCTTATCTTGGTACCTCTTGGTCCCTGATGATACTTGAAGAACCTTGGGAACTGTGCAGGGTCTTCGCAACTGACCCTTACAGTGACATGCCTAAAGTGCCTTGCCTTACTTTCAAATTGCAGCACTGTTATGACCCTTCCTAACTCAATAGTCACTTTTCTTATACCCCTGAGGTTCCAGGCATGTAGAGTACCCATGCTTGGAAAGGTGATGGGTCAAAAACCGTGTTCCAATCCATATCCCATGGTATTACCCTTACCTATGTTCCCCTGCGCAACGTGTAAGGGCTATTCCAGACAATTTGTTGCAGCATAACTTTGGACTGACATATGAGGACAAAGGGTGCATCGTCCTCAGCATTCCTAGTATAGACCTCATACTGAAAATGTTGGCCCCCAAACTGTTTGGCTAACCTTCTTGCAAACAGCCCTGCCAAGTCTGGTTGCGCATGGTCCATTGTCATTACCACCATACCTGTATGCCTGAGGTGCCAGTTTTTTGGGAGAAGCTCTTGAACGTTTGGCACATAAACGTGCGATTCTTCAGGGCACTTATGCAAAAAGTCATCCATGCTTACTCCCGTGCTAACTGTTTTTGTGTTGGTTGATTTATCTTCTAGGCCAGGGTTGGCCTTCGCTTCTGTTTTCTTCTCTTCTAGTATCTGAGAATTGTTTGTTTAGTGCTTGACTATTTGGATAAAGGATATATCTGGCTTCACTATTCTTGTCGGTTGGCTGGGTTTTATAGGCTCAACCCCTTTGTCTGTTGACATCTCCCATATTTATGACCTATCTCTTTGCATTTAAAGCATCTAAATGTCTCTCTACATTGTATCTTCTTATGGTCTCAAGACAGGCATTTGAAACATCTACCTTCTTTAAATGCCTTCTCATACGCCTATTGAACTTCCCTGGTAAGGAACCTTCTCTTATCCGGTCCCCTGGCTTCCCCTTTTGGCTCACCCTGCCTGGTTTTTTTGAACATATCTTGCTTTATGTCATTTATCACTCTTTTCTTCCTGTACAAGATTGTTTGCCATCCCTCTTCATTAATGGCTATAGTCTCTCTTCTTGCTTGCGATTGGTGCACAGCCTGTTGATGGTTTCGAGTTTGGGGATTGCGCCGCTCTGGTACATTCTCATTAACGCGGTGGTTGTGCTGCTGTTTCCTCCATTTACGCCACCCTGCAAACCAATCGCCTGGCGTGCCTTCAGAGCGCCCTTCAATTCGCTCTTCAATTCGCCCTTCAAATCGCCTTGTGTTGTTCCCGATGCGTCGCTCCATTTCTCACAAGTCTTTACCCCACAGGAATTATTATATTTGTTAGGGCTAATTATTGATAATTTTTTGTTATTTATTTATATTTCTAATTTCTGAGTTAATTCTTAGTTAGTACAGTTGAATTTATATTAGAGTTCAGGCCAGAATATATATGGTTAATTTTGATTAAATATTAATACCAGACCTGAAATGCAAAGGAAACATATTATTTCTCTATAATCACAGGAAATGTCCGGAAATTAAGAGCGTATATATCATGTTAATTACCCCCATATTGTATTTAGCTAGTTAGAGAGCAGATTAGTTTGGGTCCCAAGAATTTGTTGTTTTTTTACGGTGGGGAGGGGAGTTTGTAAAAACAGTCACTGCTCCACAAACTTATACCGAAGTAAGTAATTTGTTGTTTTTTAACGGTGGTGGTGTTACAAACTAAAGTGCAGTGCAGCCAGGTGATGCATTTGCATTTAAAATATTTTTTATTCCAAATTGTTATTTATTAGCAAATCAGCGGAGACAAGTTCTTGTAAAGATGAGAGGACCGGAATAGTAAACAAGGTGCCACCAATCATTTTTATTTAACAAACAATTAAAGACTTGGTTATGTTTCCATTGATTAAAATAACTGAATCAACTCCAACTTAATTTTGTAGTACTATAATACTATATATATCAAGTCATTTGTTTGTACTATAATACTATAGGTTTGTACTATAATACTATATATATCAACTCCAATTTTATTATTGCTTGATGCTTTATCAAGAACAGTTGATTTCAAACCATTGAAATTTCAAGTCATGATCATTTGATATGTTGTGAAACATACATAAAATTAATTATTTTTGTATAAAAATTATATGTGGACAATATATAGATCATGTATATAATATTACATTTTACTTTAAACTTAATTTTTATAAAATAAAAAAATTGTCAATTGATCCCTCAATAAAAAATAGAGGTCATATATTAGAGTGCACATAGCAAAGGAAAAAAAAAAATACAGTATTAGATAAGTTGAGTATGTCTGTTCTCATAGCGGTCAACTCCACGGGGTTTTTGTTGTTTGTTGCCTCTTTCAAACATATGTCGCCTCTGTTCATTTGTTTATATGGCATTTTATTATTTTATTATTTTCATTTTCCCCTCGTACAAATTCTTGTGTGGCTCTTCTATTACTCTATAAGACACAATATAAGCCCACAGATACACTGAGCTAATCTAATTAATTATTTGAATTGACCCAGTAAATCCAAAATGGGTCAAATATTGAGCCGTAGCACGGGCCAATCCGTGCTATGCATAGTACTGCAGCCTCACTCTATATATATATGTGTGTGTGTGTATATATATAGAGTAGGGCTATTATACTTCGCGAAATAAAATGAAGTTTTACTTCACGCTCATATTTTCATTTTGAAAATTCAAAACGTCAATCCGAACCATTCAAGTTGATCTCCATATTGAAATGTGCTTGGAGACCAAATTTTACATTTTTTTGAAATTTTTTTACTATTTATTAAGCCACTTTGAAAATCGCTGATCCATTGTGACCAGTAAAAAATTCTGGACCAATGGATCAGCGATTTTCAAAGTAGCTTAATAAATAGTAAAAAAATTCCAAAAAATGTAAAATTTGGTCTCCAAGCACATTTCAATATGGAGATCAACTTGAACGGTTCGGATCGATGTTTTGGATTTTCAAAATGGAAATATATATGAGCGTGAAGTAAAACTTCGTTTTACTTCGCGGAGTACAATAGCCCTACTCATATATATATATATATATATGTGTGTGTGTGTGTGTGTGTATAGGTTGGTTAAAATCAAAGTGGTATGACCAAGGTTCTAGTGATACCAATTCATTTTTGTGATTTTCAAATTCAAATAGTTGATCTGAAGTGCTCAATGTGTTCTCCATATTAAAATGTGCTTGGAGACCAAATTTTATATTTTTTTAGAATTTTTTTACTATTTTTTTATGAATTTTTGAAAATCACTGTTTTTCAGATTTTATTTATTTATTTATGTATATATATGTATGTATGTATGTATGTATGTATTATTACTTCTAGCTAGGAGCTAGCTTCGTTCCTGATGCTAAAAAAATTACCATCTAAAACTACATCATATAAAAAGTTGAGAATGCACGCAACCTATGGGTCAACTTCTTAATGAAGTTCAACATATAGAATTAAATGTTCAATTTTCTAACTATCGTGTAAACTGGATGTATTGGTGATCTTTGATTACTGTTGAATTCAAAGTATTTCTCTTTGATTACTTTATATTTATTTGATTCTTATGTTTTTCTCTCTTTTTTTTCATTGGAAAGAGATATTTCTGTGAACTCCTGCCCCCATGAACTGGCCACAGAAAATCCCAATTGCTAATTAAATTTATGGGCTTGAGACCAGCCAGGCTGGCGTTGGTTCGAGGGCTAGGTCAAGATCTCATAACAGGATCGTTTGCTTCATAATTAACTTAATTTTATAGATTCATAATATAACTGATTACATAATCAACAATGCATATAATGTTTATTGTAGACTAACTAACATTTTCTTGGAAACAGATTGGAAAATTTTGTTCTAAGAGAGACTAAGCTCAGGTTCAAAGTCTGATTAAACCAGTCTCACATGCGAGCACGTTGGTTTTGAGAACTTGCTTGGTGTTTAGATTTGTTTTTCAAGTTTGACGCTCTCTCATGTAAATTTCGGAATCCGTCCCTGAGTTCCCTTGCCTTTAGAAAAGGCGCCTCCATTTGTATATATAAATACCCCATTGATCCGTCATTTCTTCTTCATTGCACTTCCAACTTCCATTCAGAAAGTGTCAGCTTTATACAACAAGAAAGAGCTAGCATTTTAGTGATACGCCAAGTGAGAAAGATAATAGGTTTTATTAGATTTCAAGTGAGAGAACGACAAAAATGGTGGTTTTTAGCAGAAAGTCGAGGGTGGCAATAATAGGCGGAGGGATAAGTGGGCTGGCTGCTGCTAAACAGCTGGCATGGCTCAACCCAACAGTGTTTGAAGCTACATCATCAATAGGTGGTGTGTGGCGGCACTGCTCGTACCGCTCCACACGCCTCCAGACCCCACGGCCAGACTACGAGTTCTCGGACTTTCCCTGGCCTGACCGCACTGACCCAACCTTCCCCACCTACAAGGAAATATTAGATTACCTTGAATCATACGCTACCCATTTTGACCTATGGAGGTTTGTTAAGTTGGATAGTAAGGTGGTGGAGATAAAATACTTAGGAGACGAGAAAAAAGCGGGTTTTAACGAGTTGTGGAGTGGCGATGGGCAGGCTCTAAACGGTCGGCCTATGTGGGAGGTTGGCATTGTTACCGGTCAATCAGAGACCGTTGAGGTGAGATGCTTTTACTTGTGCTTTAAAATGACTACAAGGAAGAGAGATATATTTTTGTGGTATGCAAAATAACTTTTAGGGTTTTGGTCTTTTTGATGAATCTTTTAATCAAGGTTTCTAAACTTCTTTCATTCTCTTCTCCTTTTTATCTGTGGTTCCATTTTTTCTTCACTTGAAGGCCTTTTGACACTTATTTCCCTATATATTTCAGATTTTGACAATAGTGATTAATGGTATTCTAAGTCGAGAGCATGCATCTAGTATAAACTTCTGCTGTTCTGCACCTTTCATATATTTCAATATATGATTTCTAACTTACATCTATATATTTATTTCTCTAACAGTGGTACGAGTTCGAGTTCGTGGTGATGTGTCTCGGAAAGTACGGAGATGTACCAAAAATGCCGAGTTTCCCTTGGGGTCGAGGCCCAGAGGTATTCGAAGGAAAAGTATTGCATACTTTAGATTACTGCAAGCTGAAAGAAGAAGAAACGAAGGAGTTAATGAAGGGGAAGAAGGTCGTGGTTATAGGTTACAAGAAATCTGCAATTGATCTAGCTCTTGAATGTGCGGAGGCAAATCAAGGTATGTGATATTCTATTTCTGTATATATTAAATATTTAATATGTTCATTTACATCTTTGTATCTAAAAACAAAAAGATAACTGACATGTTTATAATTGCTTGACATAATTGAGCATTAATAATCTTCATGTGTTTTTGGAATTGTAATATGAACTTTTATTTCCTTTAGTATAGTAGCAAGTCTAGCTATGTGTGTGGGTCTGTGAATTAATTAGCGTCTTGTGTTAAAAAAAATTATGCTGATAATAAAAAAATATTTTCAATAATTGTTTTAATTAAAAATTGGTTGGTTTTAATCAATATTAAAATCTTAATTAAGTCCCTGGGACATGTATTTAAACTCGATCCGTACTTGTATAGCTAGCTTTATCCCAAGAGAGTTACTCTTATATATATAGTGCTGGGCTTAGCTAAGCCATGGTGTAAAACGACTTGGTGCTCCACACCTCATTATTTCCATTTTGAAAATCCAAACGACCTATCCGAACCGCTAAAGTTGTTCTCCATATTGATATGTGCTTGGAGACCAAATTTTACATTTTTTGGAATTTTTTTACTATTTATTAAGCCACTTTGAAAATCACTGATCCGGCGGTCCAGAAATTTTTACTGTTTTTTACTATTCATAAGGATTTTCAGATTTTCAAAGTGGCTTAATAAATAGTAAAAAAATTTCAAAAAATGTAAAATTTGGTCTCCAAGCACATGTCAATATGGAGAACATGTTGGAAGGTTCGAATCGACTATTTGAACTTTGAAAATGAAGATATGGCGTGGAGTACCAAGTCGTTTTACTCCATGGAGTAGCCTAGTCGGACTCTATATATATATATATATTTAGAGGTTGGCAAAGATTAAAATAGTAGTTTCTAATCTTTGATGCTACTAATTCTTTTTTGTGGTTGTCAAAGTTCAAATAGTTCGATTTGAAATGTTTGTACTTTGTTGTAATGCATGCCCCAGTTGATGTTTCTAATTAATGTGGAATCCTCCGTATAGAGCCAAATTAGTGTTTCAGCGCGTATTTCAATTAAATTTCTTTCTTTAGTTCTCTATCTTTTGAGAATCTTGGAAAATGTCAACACCCCTGCTACAATTTCAGCTGAAGTCATGAGATTTGAATTTGACTTTCTTGACCTCATTCGAACCACATCTATCTCTTTCATAAATTCTATGAATACTAATATAATAAGACCACATGCCATTTCATTTCTCATTTTTGGTCAACGGCATATTATATATATGTTTCAGGCTGTTCATACTTCAATTCATCCAATATGTCATGTAAATTACTGTGTAGTTAATGTAACAGAGTAAAGAATTATATAAATGATGATTATTATTTTTATTATTATAGTAGTTGACAACATATGGAAATATTCTACCAGGGATAGATTTTTGTACGGAAGCTAAATTAGTAGACTTGACCTAGTTCAATGCTTTAAACTTATAGTACAATATATAAAAAAAAATTAATAACTCAGCTTATTAATTTGATGTTCGCAAATATTTGAATTTTGCTAGATGTATGTATATCTCTTAATTTTGTTCATGTTTGCTTTTAATTTCAGGATTAGATGGACAACCATGTACAATGGTAATAAGAACTTTGCATTGGGTGGTCCCCTCTTACTCCATTTGGGGCCTACCTTTCTCTCTCTTCTACTCAACTAGGTCATCTCAGTTCCTACATGAAAGGCCAAACCAGGGGCTCCTTAGATCTCTCCTTTCCCACCTCTTGACCCCCTTGGTATGTGTACATGTATTTTTCTATTTAATCATTCATACCAAACTTAATATTCTATTTATCTAAATTGATTAACTTGTTGACCACATGGGATAGTGATACTTCAACTTGTTTATGTATAAGCTAATGTGTGTGAACTTAAATTAAGGACTTCGAACTCAATTATTAGAGTGAGACTCAGAGCAGGTCTTGCAGTTTGACGAACTTTCTTCTGTTGCACGTGTGGAATAATAAAAAATTAAATTAAAAAAAAAAACATAACTTTCAGCACTAGGACATAACAGAAAATGACTCCAGAAAGAAACCTAAATTTGTTAATTGATTGCGTACTTTCAGTTTCAAAAGTTAGATTGCTCAAATCTGAAGCTCATTTTTTTTTTGCTTGATACAGACGACAGGTGTCTCAAAGTTCATCGAGTCGTATCTATCTTACAAGTTACCATTAGAGAAGTATGGCCTGAAGCCTGAGCACCCGTTCCATGAGGATTATGCCTCGTGTCAGATGGCCATCCTGCCTGAGAACTTCTTCTCTGAGGCAGATGCCGGGCGGATCCGGTTCGAGAAGTCAGACAAATGGTGGTTCTGGGAAAAGGGTGTGGTTTTAGAGGATGGCACCAAGCTCGAAGCAGACATTGTGTTTTGTGCAACTGGATATGAGGGTAAGAAGAAGCTGAGATCAGTCTTGCCGAAGCCTTACAATGGCTTGATCGAGAACAATTCTGGCATGATGCCACTCTATAGGTAGGCTTAGTTGCAGTACATACATAAATATATATGCATGCATACGTATTTTACATATGTAGTATAACATAACTATATAACACACACTACATGCATAAATGCTACAGTCAATCAGCCACTCAGGCATGCAATGGTGCTGATTCCTGATATATTTTTTTGCAAAAATATAGGGGCACAATCCACCCATTTATCCCGAACATGGCATTTGTCGGGTACATCGAGAGCGTTTCCAACCTTCACACGTCAGAGCTGAGGTGTCGATGGCTGTCGAGCCTGCTGGAGGGGAGAGTCAAGCTCCCAGGAGCGGCGGACATGCTGAAGGAGGTCAATACTGAGACAGAAGTGATGAAGCGCACGACACGATTCTACAAGCGCCATTGCATCTCGACTTACAGCATCCAACACAGTGACGACATGTGCCGTGAAATGGGGTGGGAGAAGTGGAGGAAAGGGAACTGGTTCTCTGAGGCTTTCAGTCCTTACAACAACCAAGACTACAAAGAAGAGAAGAGCGACTAATTAATTAATTTCTAATTAGACAATATGATAATGTCCCATACACAATTAATTATTATTTTTGTGAGAAAAAATAATTTTGCATATTTGCATGTTTAGGAAAAAAAATGGTTAATTAAATCCTGGAAAGAGTTATAATATATCTAAACCATATAGATATATATATATATATATCAAATATGTACCTTTCTATTGATTATATATGATGAGTTTGTTACGTAATTGATGGTCTAGAATATTTTCTTCTCTTGTGCCGCGTCTTAGTTGTATGTAGGTACAATTTTCTTCTTTAATTTATAAGGTTTGATGTAACGGACTTGGGAAAGTTACAAAAAAGTTGGTATGTAGGATTGAGAAAATAATTCAAGATCTATGTTAAAGTTTGAACTAATAGAATTCAATGAAATGCTAAGATTTATTATATATACATGTTGTAAAATAAGATAAGATTTTTATTTAAAATAAATAAAATTTTCCATCAAATTATTGTACATTATCTCGTCAATTCAGTTGGATTGAATAACTACTAACTAACCAACTTTTTTATTTATTTAGACTCGTATATAGCGGATTATGACCCCTTCACGTGTTGACTAAGCTAGACTTAATAAGATATTGCTATTACTAATTCTAAACTTTTTGTTTATAGAAACAATCCGAGTTAGTTATGCTCCTTATTGTTAAATCAGTTGACCTAAGTCAGGGTCAGCTCAGATTGATTAATTATTGGGTTTTTAATACAAATGGAGGGGGCTTCAATTAGCTGTTTGATCAGTACATTTATCAGAAACATTCTCCGTATCCGACGGCTCATATAGGTTTATCTCTAGCAACATTTAGATTCAGATTCCAGCAACTTCTTCCAGAATGTTTTATAAGTCAACACAATAAAACAAATTATTTATAAAAGATTAAAGTTTGTAATTCAGATGTCAGTTATGTTAATTACTTACACAAAAATTTGTGAGCATATGCGAGCATACAAATAATTAATATAGTGTTAGTATTTTCATGGACACTCTCGTCGATAATAATGATCTATGTCGACTTATTCTCTACAATAGTCATTTTTTTTTTCTCGCAATACTTTGTTGACTACTCCTAAAAAAACGAAGCCTCACAACAGATCTTTCATTGTCAGTGAGGAATGATTCAATTGGCATCGGATCAATTTCGATCTAATATTCAGTCGAAGTCATTCAATTTGTCAATGATGCGTGAGGTAGAGAACTAAATTGTTTGAAATTAGTTAAAAGTAAAATATTAACTTGTTAAAAAATTTAATAATAACGGTGGTAAAAATAATGATATAGTTATTACAACTCCAAATAAAAAAAATAGTAGACATCCTAACCAAGGTTCTAAATAGCGTTTATAGCGTCGTAGCGGGAAGGCTAAAAAAAAAGCTATAGCGAATAGCGTCGCTATAGCGGAAGCTATACCAAATAGCGTTTTTTTTTTACATTTCGTATATTCAATATTTGTACTAAATATCAACATTATCTAAAGTCTCATAGAACAATAAATAACACCAAAGTAATTAAGAAATTATAATATTCATATTGAACCTGTACAAAGTCCAAATTGCGGTTCAAAATATCCATAGTAATATCATAAACTATTGATTTCCTATTAAAAATATCTTAAGCATCATGATTCATGACATAATCTATTTTTTTTTCTATTCAAATTTTAATTTCGGTTTGGACTTTTTTTCTATTCAAATTTCAATTTCTATTCCCAATTTCAAATTGATTTATCTATAGCAAGTAGCAACAAATTCAATTTCGGTTTGACCTTTTTTTATCTTTATTTAAAATCCATATAAATTGCTTAAAAATTAAAAATTAAAAAAAAACCCATATTGTATAGCGCAAATAGCACAAATAGCGGACCGCTATAGCGCTGTAGCGGCCATTTTGATGTCATAGCGTAGCGTTTGGGGTCCAAAAACACTATAGCGCGCTATTTAGAACACTGATCCTAACTAATCAACATAAAATGGCCTGAGTTAACTCTATAAAAGAGTACGACTCATTCCAATGTCAAAAATGAAAAATCGCTCCTAATTATAATAACTGGAAAACCTTCAAAACTAAAACAAAACACTAGTATAGAAAACATGACTATACGAAAACTAACGACACACGGCTATACGAGTGTCCGCGAGAGTCGTGTATGAATAGGAGGGTACATGGTACATTGTTACCGAACTGTATCTATATAGTACTAACATATATGGTTAATAGACTTCAACCGTGTCAGATCTTCAAAAAAAAAAGACACTGAAAGATGGCCATTTCTACACAATCAAAGTAACCGTGTACAATAACAAGGGTTATACACACGGTTTCTACGAGACATCCATGTATGATTTTTGGAAACCATACAAAATTTGTTATTTAGAACCGTGTAGGATTATTATTATTTTTTAAAATTCAATTTTTAATTGGCTAACATCCACATTTGTTAGCCATTAAACATACAATTAATATTACACATCCATAATTCAATGAATATTCAACATCACAACATACAAAAATCAATCATATTCATTCAACATTTAACAGTGTTCTAAATAGCGCGCTATAGCGCCGCTATAGCGTTTTTGGACCCCAAACGCTACGCTATGACATCAAAATGCGCTATTTGCGCTACGGCCGCTATAGCGGTCCGCTATTTGCGCTATACAATATGAGTTTTTTTATTTTTTATTTTTAAGCAATTTATATGGGTTTTAAATAAAGATAAAAAAAATCTCAAACCGAAATTGAATTTGTTGCTACTTGCTACAGATAAATCAATTTGAAATTGGGAATAGAAATTGAAATTTGAATAGAAAAAAAGTCCAAACCGAAATTAAAATTTGAATAGAAAAAAAATAGATTATGTCATGAATCATGATGCTTAAGATATTTTTAATAGGAAAAATCGATAGTTTATGATATTACTATGGATATTTTGAACTGCATTTTTGGACTTTGTACGGGTTCAATATGAATTATAATTTCTTAATTACTTTGGTGTTATTTATTGTTCTATGAGACTTTAGATAATGTTGATATTTAGTACAAATATTGAATATACGAAATGTAAAAAAAAAACGCTATTTGGAATAGCTTCCGCTATAGCGACGCTATTCGCTATAGCTTTTTTTTTAGCCTTCCCGCTACGACGCTATAAACGCTATTTAGAACCTTGACATTTAACATTCAACAAACAGAAAATAATATTTCAAAATTCAATAGACATATACAATTATATATCCAATTCAACCAATATTCAACGTAATCAAGTCATAATATAAAGAAGGTTTTATGTAACAACTAACATTTTATAAAAAAATAAATAATAATAACTAGCAAAACACATGTATTTAAATTTAGTATAAATGTATAATGCAAGGTCCTAAAAGAGAACTACTGTATTGAAAGAATACGATTCCACAACTCTCCATCCAACTCCCTATAACTGGACATGTCGAGTTTTTGCGTGTGCTCTATAACCCAATTATAACAATTGAACAATTGTACTCTATTGTTCCTAAAATTTCGCACTTCACCTATACTGAGCATCAGTTTTTGTACCAACATCTTTATCAAGGGATCAAATTGTCAGTACTTGATCTCAACCGTCTTGAGATTTTTTCTTAGAGATGTTACAACCAGCGGGATTTGTTGTCTTGGAAAATCACACGGGATATCTTAATGCACCTAACATTGCTGCAACCACTAAACAATGAATAACTAATGAGATCTTCACTTGACCATGCATGCAATTAAAAATACCAGGGGTGAGAAAATTAGTACTTTTTGGAAAAAAAAAATAACTTACACAGTTGTCATGTTGAAGTATTGTAAGCTTCTTCAATTTTAGCGAACTCTTTAGGATCCAAGTTCCCATTTGAAAAAATGAGTACGAACAAATATAAACAGTAATTAACATCCGTCAAGTAATAAAATATTGGGTGTTCTAGAGGCAAAATTGCTATTGGCAGCTCCTAAATTTAGAATAATATAAACATGATGTCAGAATAAAGCAAACAATAATTTCAAATTAGCATAATTTGCAAAATCAAAAGAATATGAGGTACTTACCATATGTAGATTGCACTTGAAATGTAACTCCATAGTTTAATATTTGTAATCTTCTGGAGTAAAGTTGTCATCCCCTTCAAGGAAGCTTCAGTTTCAAAATCTCTCAAATTGATGTTGAGGAAGGGTAAAGAGGTCCACAGGTACTCCCACCTGTTTGATAGCACGCACGTCTGCACCGCCTCCATGGTCACGGGCAACCCTAAGATGATGAGAAGTATTGGATCAGACAAATTGTTGATGAAGTCACATTTTCTCTCCATTGTTTGGGACTGTGGGTGAAAGAAACTCTTTGTTTTTAGAACTTATCAGTGAAGAGTTTAGTGAAACTAAATATTGGATTGGAAACCCTAAGAGAGAGAGTGAAGGAGGAGGAGAGAAATAAAGAGGGAGAAGAGATCAAGAAATTAAGAGGTATATGATTAGATGTGGAGGTGCTGAGAATTAAAGACGGTAATATTCAAAGAGGCGTGAAAAACTAAAATCCCTAAATCCTACTCATACACAGTTTCACTACAAAAACCGTGTAGAATGAAGATTAATCAAACATGATTCATACAAACAATTGTGTATATTATACAAAATAGGCGCAAATTGATGAAAACCCTAATTCACAATATTTATTCACGGTTCAGTCGAAATAACCGTGTACGATATGTATTTTTTTTTTCATGATTGCCAGCCATTAATTAAAGAATATTAAAAGAATCAAATGTACATATACAGATTTTACACATGTAGAGATTTACATGGAACATAATGAATCAAACAACATATATGTGTTTTACCCCAAAAATGTGACACATAAAATATAGCATGCAAGGCACACTAAAATAAATTCAGGATACCATAAAATATCCAGGGTGGACCTAACTTAGCATTAAGGGGCCCATGGCCAGTGGCGGAACCAGAAATGATCGGTAGGGGGGGGCCTAAGGGCTCAGGAACCAGGAATAATCGGTAAGGGGGGGGGCCAGGAATCAGAAATCAATCGTAATCTCCAACCAATTTTTTTTTTTTTTATTAAAGGGACGTTATATGTTTTCTGGGGCCAAGGGGGGGCCAGGGCCTAGGCTGGCCCCTGCCTTGGTTCCGCCCCTGCCCATGGCAGTCCAACATAATCCAAAATGTGCATCTTTGCGATTTGGACTGCCCCGACACTTGTCACTGTTTTGACCATAAATAAATCATATCGGGTCCAATTCCAAAAAAAGTAAAATTCTGAGAAAAGAAGACAAAGATACTTTCAATTCTTATGCTGAAAGTTTTCTCAGAATCATGATGCAAAACATGGTAAATAAATGAACAAGGCAATGATGCAAAAAATAATTTTTTTCGACAATCCTTGTAGGACATCCTTGGCAGCAACCAGTGTTTAGGCCATAAGTTTGCCACATTATGCCAAATTGAGATGAAATAAATTATCTTAGAAAGTTCATAAAAATATGCACAACATTTCTGTTTCGGGCCTGGGCAGAAACTTAATGTCTCATGGTGGAATGATTAAATAAAATTTAGTATCCCAAGATTAACATGAGCTGGACAACCTCGACAGCTGTTAGTATTTCGACCATATATCGGTCATCCTAACTCCGATTTGGGTGATCTAAATTTATATGAAACCTAGACAAAGGCACCTACAACATTCATGAAGGAAAGAAACCAAAAATCTGGACGGATCATGATCATAAGGTTCGCACAATGAAGTACGAATATTGCCGTTACAGCTTGCTCTGGAAATCTGGACTGCCTAGAGTAAATTGGTCATAGGTCGGTCATATCAACTCCGATTTGGGCAAATGAACATGCGTTGGAAAGGTGAGACCAAGACCTACAACTATTATGTTGTACAAAAGTGCAGAAAACGAAATTATAACGTCCAAAAGATCTGATGAATGACTGATTCTCAATTAATGTGCTGCTTTTAAGTGCTGAAATTAATATGGCGTGATTCATGGCTAAGATCCCTCGACGCCATTACTCTTGGACAGCTAGGCCACATCAAGGCACTCCTTGACAGCCAAGGCACCTTCTCCATCTATAAGAAAAAGCCCCTAAAGCCTAAAAAACAACAACATTCCCTCCCCAAAAACTATACCAAAATTCTGCCCACACAGCAACTCGTACGTGCCCCTCACTAAAACCCTTCTACAGAAATACACATCCATAATCTGGACAAATGTTCTACATAAAAGTTGTAGTTATCTGAGTCATGAAACCACAGCCACCAAAATCACTCAAATCGGAGTTTAGAGCGCCAAGATCTGGCCAAAACCGTGACTGCTGTTCGTGCTTAAAACTGAAACCGAGCTGAACCGATCATCTCACTACCACAGAAAACTGACAATCGTACATCCAAAATCTGAGAAAATGTTCTACATGAAAGTTGTAGTTCCCTGAGTCATGAATCCATAGACATCAAAATTCCCCAAATCCAAATTACCATCAGCGAAATATAGCCAAAACAGTGACTGTTGCGCATACCTTCGAAAACTGCAAACTCCACAAACAATCCAAGGCCAAAACAACGTTACAACCTTCCACCACAAAATACCGAAAATCCTAAACCCCAAATACTAAAACAATAAAAACAACACTCTTTAAACAAACCTCAAAATCTAATCACACACGCTACAATATTCTAAACAATTCACTACCACTTTCGGACTCGAAGCACTCGGTGCGCGTAGGGTGCCGGTTGGGCAAAACTACACAAACATTCGCTACTATCGGACTCGAAGCACTTGGTGCGTGTAGGGTGCCGGTAGGGCGATTCAATGGGCTCGAAACACTCGGTGGAGTATAGCGCCAACAAAAAAAAAAGGATCCGAAGCACTCGGTGCGTGTAGGATGCCACAATCATGTTAATGATGAGGTGAATGAGGCAGAAATGCTGTCAAAATTCCCTCTTGATTTAACATGAAAATAAAATTTAAAAAAAATACAAAATTGAGACAAAATGCTGCTGAAATTATCTCTTGAACAAAGCAAAAGGAAATAAATTATTAAATGGAATAATGACAAAAACATTAAAGACAAATAAAGTTGTACACAAGAGGAACAAATAAGAAAGTTTCAGAAACTGAAACATGAATTGAAGATAAGGTTCGGGTAACTTGCTCACCGAACTTTATAAAATGCAAGACATGAAAGTTGTAGAGACCTCGGTTACATAACCGTGAGCGCTAATTTCACATCGATCGCACATCCAAACAGCGAAATACGCCCAAAACAGTGCACAAAGGTCGGCTGTCTTAAAAAGCAGAAAACAGCAAGGCTGTCCCGACTTCAAAAATCTACCAAAAATCACCTATTCATAATCTGACAAAACATTCCACATGAAAGTTGTAGCTCTCTTAGTCATGAAGACGTTAGCGCTGGTTTTACCTCAATCGGACTCTCCAACAGAGAGATATAGTCAAAAGAGTACCCGAAGGTCCGCTGATTCCAGAGAGCAGGCATACCCTGACTTCTAAAATTCACTATAAATTATATATTCCGAACTGGACAAAACATGTGACACGAGAGTCATCGACACCGCCGTCGTGAACCTTTGAGAACCAATTTCATGCCAATCGGACCTTCCACTAGAGAAATATACTCTAAACATCAACCTAAGGTCATGCACCAAACCTCGCTCTAAAGATATAAATACTCCCAATCCAAGTCCAAAAAAAAGATTATAATCCATAGACCCAGATTTTCGGTCTCTCAATGGTCGAACTAACCAAATAAACTCGAAGAGTCCCCACTCTAAATATTATCTCTAGCCATAGCAACCAAACAGTCCCGCCTCGGTGGCATCCACATGCATATACACACACAAATACAAGTCACCTCTCAATAAGAGATGATAAAACCCGAACATGAATCTGAGAAAACATCAACTCAACAACATCTATATCCCATGTCGAAGATTCCCAGACTTTGGAGAAAGACACACAATACCTACCCAAAAACTATACCGGAAACCTTATGCAGTTTCATGCCAACCAAACTCAAGAGCTTCCATGTCACTTTAAACCAAAGGCTTCTACGCCACTTAAATCAAATCCAAGACCAATCTAAACCTACACTAAATTCAAATAAACCCAAACAAATTCTATACCAAATAAACCAAACATATCCAAATAAACCCAAATCGCAATCAAGCCCAAGCAAACTCAAACCTAAATGTATCCAAATAAAACCAAGACCAAATCAAATCAAATCCAAGCAAAATCAAGTTTAATTCTGAAGGCTTCCATGCCAACCTAAATAAAGGCTTTCATGCCAACTCAAATAAAGGCCTCCATACCATCCAAACCAAAGGCTTTCACGCCAATCCAAATAAAGGCTTCCACGCCACGTTAATGCAAAGGCTCCCACGCCAACCCAAGTCAAAGGCTCCCACGCCACCCAAGTCAAAGGCTCCCACGCCACCCAAGTCAAAGGCTCCCATGCCACCCAAGTCAAAGGCTCCCACGCCAACCCAAGTCAAAGGCTCCCACGCCAACCAAAACCAAAGGCTCCCACGCCACCTCAAACCAAAGGCTCCCACGCCACCCCAACAAATACACAAGTTCAGCTAAAGCCCTTGCATGTAATAGGCACCTCAAGGGAAGGAAAACCCTACGGACACTACGGGCATATGATATGCCCTTGTCTAAATCCTCTGCGCCAGTTCGACCCGTAGGCTGTCGAAGTGTTCCAGACGCCCACTCACGTAGTCCGGCGTCACCCATAACATATATGTCCAGCTAAAGCCCTTGCATGAAACATGCACCCCAAACAAAAGCCCTAGAAAACCCTAGGCACCCTCAAACCAGCTAAAGCCCTTGCATGTAATAGGCAACCTCAAATTAAACAAAAGCCCTAGTAAATACTAGGCATACACTATTAGTATGCCCCTCGAGGGTTGAATCAGTACTACCCCTCTGATTCAGTATCGCCATCTCTTCTTGATTGCACTTCATTTATCCTACCCTAATCATGTCATTTCGTCTAGCCCCTTAATCGGAGGTTCCTGGGTACTATCCAGGGTAATTAACGACAGGGGCTTGCGCATGTCGGAAGGAAAAGAATCCCCACAATCAAACAATAAGCTTCTTCCCCTTTACCTATTTGAGGGAGGGAGTGTATCTGCAGAGACGTTCGCGTTGGTCTACACCAAAATAACAGGCTGACAAAAATGCCTCAACAATATGCATGCTGATTTAACAAACAATAAACATAATTTTGCATGATTAATTTGTCATAAAAGATATTTGCTAGTTATTGAATTGATAGGCAAAAATGAAGATGAGGACAATCATTCGCCAATTTAAGCAGCTAAATGTTGATCTAAACCTTTTTTGTAGATGGCCTTTGTGGCCTTTTGGCTTCTTTAATTTGGAAATGGGCTAAAGAACCACAAATGCTGAATACGAAAAGGGCATAGCTCAATTATTTAAGTGCTTTTACGGAATGACATGTCATCCACTTCCTTCATGCTAATTAATTCATTAGTGTAAAATAATCAAACAAATTAAACACAAATATCGTCGAGATTAATCTTTCTATGACTTTGGGCACCATTGATATCAGATGTGTTACTTAAATCTTGGTGGTACCCAGAGTCAAAGGGAGATAAATCTCCCTACCATGGTTAGAGTGTTTAATGAGATATGAGAAGGAAGAACTAGCTTTTGGTCTAGTGGCTCCATGTGAGAGGTCATGGGTTCGGAACCCGGATGAGAGAAATTCTTTGTTGTAATAATAAGGGTATTAAATAGTTGGGTGTTTTGACCTCCAATCTTTACTAAAAAAAATGAGACATGAGAAGGATAAGAGAGAAAATGAAGATATACATGAACTTAATACTGAGAAAATGAAGAGCGAGAGCATGACTTAAATTGATTGAAACCGGGAAGGTGAAGAGGTGTGCGCGCACAGCGAGGGGGCGTCTCTTCATGAAATTAATTTTATACAAGGATTTGGTTTGAGAAAGTGTCACTACAGCAGGACAACCCATCTGCGACCGGCCAAATCGGTTGCAGAAGGGAATGGCGCCGGTCGCAGAAGGGTTGTCCCGGTCGTAGAAGGCCAAAATCGGTCGCAGAAGGGTCGGTCACAGTTGCTCTATCGCTGATGCCCTCTCTGCTGACGTCACCGGTCGCAGAAGGGTAAGGCGCCGGTCGCAGATGCCTCTTTAGTTACCAATGAGATCGGTCGTTAATGCCATATGCTGACGTGGCTGAAACCCATCAGAGACCGATTGGGTGGTCGCTGATGGGCCCAAACTCGGTCGCAGAAAGGTAATTTTTTTTTGGTATTTTTTGTTATTTTTCACCTTGTTCGGATATTTCTCATTTGCGTAAAATCCCAAATCAACAATTCAATCGAGTCGAGAAAAATCAACAATCTCGCACTCGACACAAGTAATTCACTTTCTACGATTTCCTACGGTATCACATTAATTTCCGAGGCACCAATCAAAATAATGAGAAAGGGGTAATTACCGAAATCGCTTGTCCCTCTTAATTTGGCCGGTACCAAGGCGTCTCAAGCCGCCTCGCTTCACGGCTGTCCAAAATTCAACAAGCCCACCAGAAATAAGCACCACCCAGCACTAGGTCGACGGCAAGAAAGGCACCAGCACCACGAAGTTCACAAGCACAAGACAACCGAACCCTAGGGTTTTGGTTCTACAATCAACAGTGGAAAACAAAAAAAAATAGAGAGCGAGAGAGCGATTTCTCAGCACATGAGCGAAGGGGAAAGAGTCGGCTCCAAAATCAGAGAAAGAGAGATTAAATACCCCAGGTCAGAACAATATCACGCAAGAGAGAAGCGGGTCAAGGGCTCTGACAGTTATACGACCAAAGTCCTCGCGCACGAAGGGCCCAATCCTGCCTTACTGTTCAGTGTGTTTTTTAAAAGGAAAGAGATTTTGAATTTTCAGAACCAGAGAGAAGAAAGACTATGGCGCGTTTATTTTTAGGGGGCACCCTTCTGCGACTGGCCAAATCGGTCACAGAAGGGTAAGGCGCCAGTCGCAGAAGGGTTCATCGTCGAAACTTCTAAAAAAAAAAAATTTGGGGTTTTTTTGGGTCTTCAGCGACCGGCGATAGAACCGGTCGCTGATGCCGGTTGCTGAAAACCGGTTTTGTTGTAGTGTGTGAATGATACATACACAATTAATAACAAAATACTGTGTTTGAATATGTGACATAATTGTGCACGGTTTATTCCTTATATGAGGCTTTTTTGCAAAAGCGTCTTCTCACATTACACACTGTTGATGTGGAATTTTTTTGCATATGTGTAATATGCTGTGTATAATCACGTTTTCTGTACTAGTAAAAGTTAATTATGGGTGGTACTTAAGCTATTGATATTGTTTTAATTGAAACGTACATTAGACCAACCATTGAACTATAATTAAGTCTATATAATAGATGGTAGACTAGCAGTCAATTAAAAGTGGAACCACTATAAACTCGTTTTTTTGCATATGTGTAATATGCTGTGTATAATCACGTTTTCTGTACTAGTGAAAGTTAATTATGAGTGGTACTTAAGCTATTAATACTGTTTTAACTGAAACGTACCTTAGACCAACCATTGAACTATAAGTCTATATAATTGATGGCAGACTAGCAGTCAATTAAAAGTGGTAACACCGTAACACTATAACGAGTTTATATATATAAACGCACTAGACTGGACAGTAAAGAGGGAAACATGGCGTGCTCTGATTGGGCTAGAGCTTAACAAACTTCAAATATCATTAATTACGAATCAATCAAGTACCAACATGTGTATATGTTGCTTGGACACTTTGACGTATACGAAAAGAAATGGTTGATTTTTTTGTTCGAGAAATAAATTGAACCGCGCACTGATGATCGATTGATCGATGCAGTTCCACAAATTCCAATTAGAGGCTGGTTCGGACACACCGAGCAGTCAAAAGTGGTACCCACTTCTCATCATATAACGATCGTTCGTATATAAACACACCAGACTGGACTGGGAAGAGGCCAACATACCGTGCTCCGATTGGGCTAGAGCTTTAACATGCTTCACATATCATTAATTAAGATTCAACCAAGTACCAACATTTGTGCAAGTTGCTTGGACACTTTGACGTTCTGTTTGTACTGGGTAGAAAAGTCAAATCCACAATTAATTATCGCGAATTGTTTTTATAAACCGTAATTAAAATAATTGATTTTTAGGAAACCAACATGATTATTTTTCTTTTTACAAAAACCATAAGAACCGAAATGTCATTTCGGTCCCGAATTTTTTTTTTTTTGAGACCGAAATGACATTTCGTTCGGGTCCCATTTTTGAATTTTCTGTAGCACTTTTTTACAAGTTTTCATATGAGCTGCAGCAGAAAATTCATAAAAGGAACCGGATCGAAATGGCATTTCGGTCGGGAAAAAAAAATGCGGACCGAAATACCATTTCGGTTCTTATGGTTTTTGTAAAAAAAAAAAATAATCATGTTAGTTTCGTAAAAATATTTTTTTTAATTATGGTTTATAAAAAAATTCAATTATCGCCGCAGAGGCTCTGATTAAATTCCCTTTTATGCAGCGAAATTAAGATTTTATGTTGTTACTGTGGCATTTGTCTGAGTGGCCATTGTGTTCAAGCATCTGTTGAGCTGTTAAAATTGCACCAGTGAAATATAAATTTATCTCAACAAACTCTACGATGTATAATTAAATTGATTTGATTTTGTGGCTTTAACTATATCAAGATTTATGAGTTTATAACTCTATATGGAAGTTGTTGTTAGATGATTTGTTTAAAAAAAAATACAGATTTATTTTTAATAGTTTTCAAAATTTTCCTTATATATTGATGTTATTCATCTCTATTGAGCTTCTTTTATTAAAAATAAAATAAAAATATGAATATGTTAATTTATTGGGGGGCTGACGGAAATGAAAATCATGATTCAGAAATACGGGTCCGACTCTGCTAGCTTTTCTAGCAGAAAAGGAGGACCCTCCTCTTCCAAATCCAACGATTCAAAATTTCCATTCACGTATCTCGATAAAAAAACTTTTTCATGCACAAATCTCAACGAATTTTGAATCGTTGGATTCGGAAGAGGAGGGTCCTCCTTTTCTTCTAGAAAAGCAGCGGAGTCCATTCCCAGAAATACATATTGGCAGCAAAACACTTCCTGAGACATTTATTCAGAAATACATTCATTTTAATGAAATATTTAAATATGATGAATATGACTTTAACTGCAAAAAATTCTCTTTGTTTCTTTTGTACCTTGGTTTTTTACAAGGTTCTAAATAGCATTTATAGCGTCATAGCGTGAAGGCTAAAAAAAAAAAGCTATAGCGAATAGCTTCACTATAGCGGAAGCTATGCCACATAGCGTTTTTTTTTTTTTACATGCAGTATATTCAATATTTGTACTAAATATCAACATTATCTAAAGTCTCATAGAACAATAAATAACACCAAAGTAATTAAGAAATTATAATATTCATATTAAACCAGTACAAAGTCCAAATTGCGATTCAAAATATCCATATTAATATCATAAACAATCGATTTTCCTATTAAAAATATCTTAAGCATCATGATTCATGACATAATCTATTTTGTTTCTATTCAAATTTTAATTTTTATTCCCAATTTCAAATTGATTTATCTGTAGCAAGTAGCAACAAATTCAATTTCGGTTTGAGCTTTTTTGGATCTCTATTTAAAACCCATATTGTTTTTTTTTTGAAAAATTTGGCAGTGGCTGCCAAATAGGTTTTATTAAAAAATATATATATATATTGTATAGCGGCCGTAGCACAAATAGCAGACCACTATAGCGCTATAGCGTCCGTAGCGCAAATAGCGCATTTTGATGTCATAGCTTAGCGTTTGGGGTCCAAAAACACTATAGCGGTGCTATATCACCTCTATAGCGCGCTATTTAGAACACTGGTTTTTTATCTTTTATGAAGGAAATAGTACACAGTTGATTTATGATATCTTTTAATATATACTTTTATGATCCCATTAATTTCAGTATAAGAATAGAACAGTATATGCGAGGGTAAAACGTGACTATCCGCAAAGGTATACCGACATAAAGATGTTTTTTCTATTAACGACAGAAGTATCCACGAGGGTATACCGACAGTATCTCTCGTGGATACTGTCCCATTTTTGTAGTGTTTATACTATTTTTAGCTATGTGCAGATAAGAGTTTATCCGTACTTCTTTAGTTAAGAAATATTGCAATTTTAATTTAGAACAAGGGAAAAAATGTTGATTTATCTTCGGGAGAAAAAAATTGCTTTTCATTGTTTCATTGAGAAAGGATTGTTAATTGTGAATGAAAAATATAATTTTAACAAAATATATTTTTAATGCTGAAAATATAAATATACTAAATTGTGACGCTTTAATAATCTTTCTGAGAATCTTTCTGAGCCTTGAAAATATACAATAATCTTCTATAGTGTTTTAACATCGGAAATGAGGACAAGTGCTGGCCTTCTCCGTTTCCTATCTAAACCATCGGATGAAAAGTTCGTCCACGTGTCACAATCTGAAAGTTGTAAAGATTCTTCAATCATTCCATACAATTGGAGAGGAACCGAATCCACTTGACTACTTGAGCACACAGCGCAATAAGGTCCTTTCAAATTTGATTACGGTAGTACGGTACCTATACTATACCTATAAATGTGACTTAGTCACGAAATTTTTTTATTGGTAGAAATTATTGAGAAAGAAGAGAGAAATAGAGTAATATTGATAGAAATATTGATAAAATTCTTGCCGATTAAAAAAATCAAAAAGTTTGGACCAATTCTACTGATCCGAACTTAGTTTTTTTTTAAAATCTGATGTATAGATGGAGGAAAATCTTATATTAGATTTTTAGTAAAATATGAAAAGTTATTCAAAAAATAGATAGAATGTTTCTATTATATCTAAATTTTAAGATACTCTATCTATTTTTATAAAAAATTACATTTTACTAGAAAAAATGAAAGGAAAAAAACAAACTGGTTTTTAGACTGGTAAGAATTTTACTGATCTTTCTACCAGTATTAGAACTCATGTACTCTTTTTATTTCTCTCTCTTATTTTCTATGAATTTCTACCAATTAAAAAATTTCCTTAGTCACGCTATAATTATTTGTAACTAATCACGTTTGTCATGATTCACCATTCAATAAAAATTTAACGGTTTAATTACATTTGGCTTGCATGATTACGTGCTGTGCTAAATAAAAGATGATCACATTATACGAATAATTACAACAAATAATACACGAATTATAATCTGTGCTAAATAAAAGATGATCACATTATACGAATAATTACAACACATAATACACGAATTATAATACGTAACTGGTACACATGCCGTATCATGACGATACCGGTCCCGCCGTAATTTTTTTAGATTCCTAAGCGGAATAAAAAGGGTTCTCAATTGGTTGTGGTAATTGGATTGGATGGTTTGACCCGTTTTTCAATTCGCTCAATTGTTTTGACAGAAATAGAGTTTCATAAGTCAATTTACCCAAGAATCTTTACGTTGCTTTGACAAGGTGGAGTCATATTAATTTGGGATTTGAATTGATTTCAGAGTCAATCTACCTACTTACATATTTATTTGTTTCTCTTTGTAATTCATCTTCTTATGTTTGAAATTCCGTTGATTTGAATTAACTACTGAAGGTGAAATTTCGGATATAACGTACAGAAACAAGTTTAAACTTAATTATTTATGGCTGATTTGATATACCTAACTAGTACGGAAAACTAGTTTGACATAATTAATAATTGCTAATGAAGTTTGTACATTTCTTCTATGTAATTTCTTATGAACGCATGACCATTTGAATTCGAACTTTGACTTAATATTTGACTTTATTATTTATTCAAGTCCCGAAAATTTTAAAATTGGCACTGCCCAAAAAAAAAAAATGAAAAATCAGAAAACCACTAAACTATGAGAATTCAAAAATTAATACGTTTGCCATCTGAGGTAGCGGACGCTCATCTCACATTACGAACACTAAAGGAGTGTCCGCAACCTCATATGGTAGACACATATTGCTGTCCGCCACCTGAAATTACGGACATCCCTTTAGCATGTCCGCCATCTAAGGTTGCAGACATGCCTTTTTTTTTTAAAAACAGATTGTTTTTTTTTTTTAAACAAATCGTATAATTGTATAATTGAATTGTTATTTTGTTTTAAATATTTTTTATTGGATATGTCGTTTATTTTTAAAATGTCGTTTGTTTGAAATGTCGTTTGTATACGATGAAATAATGATATACAAACTAAATAAATAAATAACTAAAGTCTGTCAAGATAAAATAAACATCTAATGTCTGATAAACATCTACTGTCCGATAAAAAGAAACAATTCATAGTACAAAACACCTAAGAAACAATCGATCAAACAGTCAGATGTCTGGACTCCAGGACCAAAAGCCTGAGTCTGTCCAGACTGAGGCTGACTGAATAACCACGCTTGCATCGTAATTGGGTCATCGAGCGAAGGGTACGCGCTAGGATATGTGCTCTACTGTGTGCAGCCTCCGGAAAAATCCGAAATGGGCTATGTCTATACATAGTCTGGCTAATAGGCCGGAGGTACCGTCCGAGACAGACTGTACCCCTCTAACTTGGAAATTAGTTTATTGTAAATTTTAAGTAAAATTCAAAAGTGTCTGCCATTTGAGGCATTTAAATAAAATTCACAAGTAGGCATTTAAATATACCTCGACATCATCGCCTCGCTGGACCGGCTATGTACCTTGGTCGAATGCCTGAAAGACGGTAGCAACAATATGGACACTCTGAAATACAAACTCGTTGGCAGTGTAGGGTACATAGATATCAGGCTCGTCAGGTATCTCATCAATCTGATCCGAAGACAGGCAACCAAACGCATCTGAGCAAAGCGTCGAGGCGCGACTTGTACCCACAGGCGCACACTGCAGGTACATTGTGTTTCAAGATATCTTTCCCCAACCTCTTCAAACTTGCCGTCGTTGCCATTTTTGCCGCTATGATGCAACTCTTCACTAGATATAAGGCCTGCAAAAAAAATTATATAAATGTTGTATAAATATAATATTGTCAGTTTTTAATTAGTAATATAAACATACAATGGATGTCATTGGTGCGCCTGTGGGAATAAGTCCATGGATTCGTCCTCTCTGATCTCTCAGCATCGGTACCCATTCATGAGGGTTGTCGGCGATACACCCCTCCAGAGTCATAGTCATCTCGGCATGGGGGAGATGAAACATGTGAGTCTCAGAATGTCATCGCTCAATCAAACTTGCGCATAGGCTCTGGTCATGCTCCTCATTCTTCATAACTACTTGCTGGTATAGACCCATCTACCACAATGTCCCTTTGAACACCGAGTTGTACAGTATCGACATGCAGTTGTGATGAACCGTAGTCGTATTCCCGCTCAGCATTTAATTTTAAGAAAAAGTCAATTCATTAAATATTCATAGAAAAAATGATGTTATTAAACATTTAAAAAAATATTGCTAATTTAAAACTTACTTGTAATGCTGCATCTAGTATGCAATGCTCGTTGTTTGGGTACCACATAAAGTCGTTGATCCTATCCATACAACTTTAGATATCAGAAACATCGATCAAGGCTGTGTCAACGAACTAGGAGAGATCATAGGGAGTGGGTATACCAGTTGGTGGCTGAGTACTGGAAGATGGTACATCTCTACTAGAATATGCCATTGGTGCCAATTGTAGTCAAATATGATAAGAATTACTAGTTTAATATTGTATTTGTTTCATACTATTTTTTGGTACATTTGGACAGTTACGGTTAAATTTGAGATTTATTTGATCAAAATCTAATTAAACCATATACCGTAATTTAATTTAAATTGGGTCAAATGTGGTTTTTATTTGATACAATTTTTTCACTACTATTCTTATTATTTTTATCATACACTTGTAATTCTCATTTTCCATATAGGGAAGATGCTTGTGAATTCCTATTCGTTCAAACATGTTAACAGTCAGATTTTGCCTGTTAACATGTTTATATATGCGAATAGGAATTACTTGTTTATATATGCGAATAGGAATTCACAAGCATCTTCCCTATATGGAAAATGAGAATTACAAGTGTATGATAAAAATAATAAGAATAGTAGTGATAAAATTGTATGAAATAAAGACCACATTTGACCCAATTTCTCATTCGCATATATAGGGAAGATGCTTGTGAATTCCTATTCGCATATAAAAGCATCAGGCAAAATCTGACTGTTAACATGTTTCAAACCCGTATAGAAGGGCGGAAATAAAGATGAGAAGATATAAAATTTAAATCGTTCAAACATGTTAACAGTCAGATTTTGCCTGATGTTTTTATACAATCTGTACAAGTAATTATTTGTCAGATAAACAAAATACAATATGTAACTAACTATATAAAATTTCTAAATCCACAATTAATTAATTCAAATTGAATTCGGATGCTCATATGAATGGGTTGATCGATTGCGATTACAGACTCTTTAAAAGAAAGTTAGTCTTCTTGGTTAATTAATTAGGTTTTGGAATTTAATTAGAATTTCCCAATCGTACGGTGCGTATTCCTTCTTTGGAAATTCTGTCTTTCAATTCAAATATCTTACTATAGATCTTCTACTAGCATTCATTTCTTTGAAAGTTGAAAAAAAAAAAAGCTGGAAATTCTGACCTAGCCAGCCAGCTAATATTAAACAGGTTCTAGAAGCAGCAAAAATGATATGGTTTGTGTCATTGTGTGCCACCTTAGGGAGCAGTGCCTTGGTTGACAGGGAATTACAATATATAATTGTATCTTGTACTAAACTAAAAATATAAACAAATTGGTTTATATAACTTATTTTATTTCCCATATCAAGTCAGTTTCGTGTCACACAATTTTCTTTGAGTAATTCCGTGGAAACATTCTACATGTAGCATATATGTATTGCTAACATTTTTCATACATATGGCAGGAATCTCCCACATGGTATAGTTCTATAGAAATTTCTTTGCAATTTGGTCTTGGATTATTTCCAACAATACATCTACAGACAGGACTTAAATCGCTATTTTGATCAAGCAGCTCGTTGATAGATTTTATTTATTTATTTGTAATTTCTGAGTTAATTCTTAGTAAGTACAGTTCAATTATTTATATTAGGGTTCAGGTCAGAATATTGTTAATTTTGATTAATACTTAATACCAGATTTGAAACCGATTTTTTTTAGTTACCATTTAAAAAATAAATAAATACAGAGTTGTCATATCTTTTTAGAAGAAATCCATTCTTATCCGGTACGCAATATATTGTTTGCGCACTGTCAAGAGGTGGCACGCAACTATTACCTGCGCATACTAAATAGCAAGGTTCTAAATAGCATTTATAGAGTCATAACGGGAAGGCTACAAAAAAAGCTATAGCGAATAGCGTTCGCTATAGCGGAAGCTATACCACATAGCGTTTTTTTTTTACATTCCGTATATTCAATATTTGTACTAAATATCAACATCATCTAAAGTCTCATAGAACAATAAATAACACCAAAGTAATTAAGAAATTATAATATTCATATTGAACCAAGTACAAAGTCCAAATTGCAGTTCAAAATATCCATAGTAATATCATAAACTATCGATTTTTCTTATTAAAAATATCTTAAGCATCATGATTCATGACATAATCTTTTTTTTTCTATTCAAATTTCTATTTCTATTCTCAATTTCAAATTGATTTATCTATAGCAAGCAGCAACAAATTTAATTTTGGTTTGAGCTTTTTTTTGTCTTTATTTAAAGCCCCTATAAATTGCTTAAAAAAACCCATATTGTATTTTTTTTGAAAAATTTGGCAGTAGCTGCCAAATAGGTTTTATTTAAAAAAAAAATCCATATTGTATAGCGGCCGTAGCGCAAATAGCAGACCACTATAGCGCTATAGCGGACCGCTATCACCGCTATAGCGGCCGTAGCGCAAATAGTGCATTTTGATGTCGTAGCTTAGCGTTTGGGGTCCAAAAACGCTATAGCGCGCTATTTAGAACACTGCTAAATAGTATGACAAATTGCACCAAGTTTTACCATTTGGTTGCTCAGATAATACATGTGTGCCACCTCTGCCGGGGTGCGCAGATAATACATGTGTGTCACTTTTGCGGGGTGTGCAGATAATACTAGTGTATCGATAAACATGAAAATTTCAAAAAAATAAAAAAGCATGGCAATTCTGTATTTTTTTTTTTTTCAAATGGTAACTCAAAAAAAATTCGGGACTTCAAACGCAAAGGAACATACTATTTCTCTATAATCACAAGAAATATTCAAAAATTAAGAGCGTATATATCATGTTAATTATAAGTAACGAGGGAAAATATGGCATAATTAAGATTGCAATTACAAAATTTACTTGCAATTATTCTATATGTCCACAGAACAAGTGCTTGACAACCAAATAAGAAAATTAGATAATTTCAATGGAATGTGCACCTTGGTATATATTTTAGTTATATTATTTCGACACTAAAAATTAAAGAAAACAATTCTTTATACGTAACTAAAAGTAATTTATCAAGAAGTTACATTGAAAAAGTGGTAGTGTTATACAAACTGACTTAAAATTAAGTGCAGTGCAGCCAGGTGATGCATTTACATTTAAATATTTTTTATTCCAAATTGTTAAATTAATCAGCGGAGAGCAGTTCTTGTAAAGATGAGAAAAATAATAAACAAGGTGCCACCAATCATTTTTATTTAACAAACAATCAAAGACTTGGTTATGTTTCCATTAATTAAATTAACTGAATCAACTCCAACTTAATTAAATTTGTAGTACTATAATACTATATATATCAAAAGCGTTATACTTCAGAGCTCCCAAACAACATCAACAGGGTAAGCAATCGCACACTTATTAAGAAACAAGTATAAAGCTAGTTATTTTATTTTCATTGGAGAAATGATCGACCTCTCTACAATCATGAGAATATTTTACAATTAATTAATGCAAATATTCCATGGGATGCTCAATCATGATCTCATGACACACTATTAGAATCTGAGTTTCTTACATGGATAGCAGTTATTTGCAAGGTAAGACGGTCCATGTAAAAGAAATCGTGTTTTTGAATTCATAAAATGATTTCCATGGGTAGTCCCATGAAACTAGCAAAGCATGTAAATACGTGATATGCAACCATATAAATGTCTCTTATCTGCTCATGTAAATAAATTTTGAAGTCCAACCACCAGCCAAACATGTGAGATATTATATTTTATTAAAGGTCCATACAATTACTTGACCCCATGTGCATGCGAATAAGTCTAAAGTTAGGAGACATTATTTCCATGAGCTTATCCCGTAACTGTATTTATGATTATGTTTATATTATTTTATAGACTAAAGTTTGTTTAATAGTCGTATAAAATACATAGAATATAAATTTTTCTTTTTTCTCATCAGCATAGAATATTATTCTAAATATATCACCCATACATAGGCAACATAAATATTCAAGAGCACAAAATAACATATATATTTATAATAGTTAGTTTAATACCACAAAATATTACAACCATCTCACCTCACAAAAATTTTAAACAAATATCATACATATTCAATGAGAATTTGTTCTTCATAACATATATGACTAGTTTATAACAAAATCTTCATTATTCCTATTCTACTTCCTCTGCTTCTTCCTTTCCTCTCTCATCTTCCCTCTTCTTTTTGCTTTGTTTCCTTCCAATGCATAAAATTTATCTTGTAATCTATCCATAACATTCATCGAAACAGTCATGTGTTCTTCATTTAATTTTGATGGGTACAAAAGAAAATACCTCATTGTTCAAGCATCAATTATCCTTGCCCAAGTTTAGGATATTGTATGATTACCAAATTAAGCCTGAAATTTCAAAATTGATATACAAGTGCGCAATATATATAAAATGATTGGTGAATTTCAACATGACAAAGATATTTACTTAAAAAATTATGGAAGAAAGTGTTAAAAATTGTTGGATTTAGACCTTTTGGAAAAAAAAAAATTGTGCATGAGCACAGTCTAAACCATATTTTTATAATATTAAAATAATAGGCTAACTTATTTTGTTCACCTCTATTCCATAAAGTCTAAAATTATTGCAATTACAAGTTTATATATCATTTACAATAATTGATTGTGTATATCGTACCATAATTAAAAAGAAGAGGGATCACTTGACAATAATTATTATTTTGACAATTTTAACTATGAATTTAAAAATAAATAAAATTTAAATAAAAAGTACATTTATAGCTATTTAATTGGTCATTTAACAAACTTAATAATAAAATTTCATACAATTTAAGTATTGCTTGATGCTGCATCAAGAACTGTTGATTTCGAACCATTGAAATTTCAAGTATTTTGATATGATGTGCAACATACATAAAAATATATTTTTTTTAAAACTATACTGTTGATAATATATAGATAATGTCTATAATATTACATTTTACTTTAAACTTAATTTTTCGTAAATAAAAAATTTGTCAATTGATCCCCTCAATAAAAAAATAGAGGTCATATTAGGGTACTGATAGCAAAGAAAGAAAAATTATACGGTATCTGTTCTCACAGCGGTCAACTCCCCGGGGTTTTGTTATTTGTTGCCTCTTTCAAACCTATGTCCCCTCTGTGCATTTGTTTATATCGCATTTTATTATTTTATTTCTTCATTTTCCACTCATACAAATTAAATGCTTGTCTGGCTCTTCTATTACTCTAGAAGACACCAATATAAGCCCACAGATACACTGAGCTAATTTAATTAATTGTTTGGATTGACCCAGTAAATCCAAAATGGGTCCACATATGACATATGCTTCTAGGCTTCTAGCTATAGTAAATTAGTAATCTGATAAGTTATATAAATTATATATATTATCAACTCGATCTTACTGGAATACAAAATATCTCAAATATACAATCCAATGTTAATTTAACGATTACACCCTATCCAAAATACATATATTGAATCTGGCTAATATGCTACGCGTAGCATAGAGGGTCTCCGTGCTACGACTCAATATTTGAGTTTTCAAAATCCTAACGGTCGATCCGAACCGTTCAACATGATCTCTATATGAATATGTACTTGCAAACCAAAATTTACATTTTTTACAATTTTTTTTACTATTTTTTTAGATAGGTAGAAAATCACTTAATCTGAAAATTATGTACCATTCAGATGATCAAGTGATTTTCTACCAATCTAAAAAAATAGTAAAAAAAAATTCTAAAAAATGTAAAATTCGGTTTGCAAGTACATATTCATATGGAGATCATGTTGAACGGTTAGGATCGACCGTTAAAATTTAAAAAATTCAAATATTGAGCCGTAGCACGGAGGCCCTCTATGCTACGCGTAGCACCGTAACCAACTCCTACTTATATTTGGCTTGAAGTGTTGATTGTAATTCTGTTCAAGGATTTAGCCGTGACCTATGAGCGAATTAATATATGCAGATGGATCACTTGTACAATATCACCTCATTAGACTAGATTTTAGTAGCTGGGCAGGAGAGAACATTTAGCAAAATGCATATTTGGTAATAATGGAGATATTGGGACATTAATTTAAAAGAGAATAAAAAAGTAATAATTAAAGAACAAAATAACGTCCAATTATATTTAATTTAAGCTCCTAAACTTTGGCAAGAAATAAAAATTTCAGTATGATATCCAATATTAACATTGACTAATTAATTTGATAGTATTAATTAACTTGTCCACCAATGAGAGCATATTTCACTACCGGGCAATCGATTAATAAGAGCACGCCACGTGTTTGCACATTGCTCCGATATGTATGCTCCGACAAGTACATATATAATTGGTGAGCAATGTGATGTGTATGCTCCGATATGCAGTACGTCTACACAGGCAAAATTTATTTTGGCGATTGTTAGCTGACCTCTTAATTTAATATATTTTAAATAATGGAAATTGTAATGAAAATTTTGTACGTAGCATTCAAAGTAGATAGTGAATTGATAAATATATCACTTAATTTACAATGTCTATGTAAATATAGGAACTAAGTCATGTTCACAACAAGTTCATTTCACAATATATATATATATATATAGAGAGAGAGAAGAGAGATGAGCTAACTTGAGCTAACTTGCTTTGAGAATTAAAGAGGGTGTTTTACTTTGCGCTCATATTTTCATTTTCAAAGTTCAAATAGTCGATTCAAACCTTCCAACATGTTCTTCATATTAAAATGTACTTGGAGACCAAATTTTACAATTTTTGAAAATTTTTTGCTATTTTTTCAGAATTTTTGAAAGTCAGCATTTTGCTGAAATTTTTATTATTTTTTTATTTATTGAAAAGTTGTGATTTTAAAAAATTCTGAAAAAATAGTAAAAAAATTTCAAAAAATGTAAAATTTGGTCTCCAAGCACATTTTAATATGAAGATCATGTTGGAAGGTTCGAATCAACTATTTGAGCTTTGAAAATGAAGATATGAGCGCAAAGTAAAACACTATCTTTAATTCCCAAAGCAAGTTAGCCCAACTCTCTCTCTCTCTCTATATATATATATATATATAATTTAGATAGATTGTTTATCAAAATTAATAAAGTTTAAAAATCAGTTAATTATCCATTACCGATTTAAGAAAATAAGAATAAATGTACCGAAACATATATAATAGATAGCTAACTTCTTTCCAAAATTGCATCAGTTAATTATTTTTTATTTCTTGAGGGTACTTAAAAAAAATCGGTTAAAATTGCATCATATAAAAAGTTGAGAATGAACGCAACCTATGGGTCAAATTCGTAATGAAGTTCAATTTTCTAACTATCGTGTAAACTGAATGTATTGGTGATCTTTGATTACTGTTGAATTCAAAGTATTTCTCTTAATTATATATCATAAATTAATTTTAAATAATTTAATTTCTTATTTTTATATTATTTGATTCTTATGTTTTTCTCTTTTTTGTTTTTCATTGGAAAGAGATATTTCTGGGAACTCCTGCCCCATGAACTGGCTACAGAAAATCCCAGTTGCTAATTAAATTTATGGGCTTGAGAACAGCCAGACTGGCGTTGGTTCGAGGGCTAGGTCAAGATCTCATATATAGCAGGATCGTTTGCTTCATAATTAACTTAATTATATAGATTCATAATATAACTGATAACATAATTAATTAACAATGTAGAGTAATGACTATGCTTATTGTAGACTAATTAATCAGAACTAATTAACATTTTCTTGGAAATTAAACAGATTGGAATTTTGTTCTAAGAGAGACCTAAGTATACAGGTTCAAAGTCTGATATTAAACCAGTCTCACATGCGAGCACGTTGGTTTTGAGAACTTGCTTGGCGTTTAGATTTGTTTTTCAAGTTTGACGCTCTCTCTTGTAAATTTCGGAATCCGTCCCTAAGTTCCCTTGAATTAAGAAAATGCGCCCCCATTTGTGTATATAAATACCCGACCCATTGATCCGTCATTTCTTCATTACACTTCCAACTTCCATTCCAAAAGTGCCAGCTTTATACAACAAAAAGAGCACTTTAGTGATACTCCAAGTGAGGAAGATATAATTGGGTTTAGATTTCAAGTGAGAGAACGAGAGAATGGTGGTTTTGCGCAAAGAATCGAGGGTGGCAATAATAGGCGGAGGGATAAGTGGGCTTGCCGCAGCAAAACAGCTGGCATGGCTCAACCCAACAGTGTTTGAAGCTACATCATCAATAGGTGGTGTGTGGCGGCACTGCTCATACCGCTCCACACGCCTCCAGACCCCACGGCCAGACTATGAGTTCTCGGACTTTCCCTGGCCTGATCGCACTGACCCGACCTTCCCCACCTACAAGGAAATATTAGATTACCTTGAATCATACGCTACCCATTTTGACCTGTGGAGGTTTATTAAGTTGGAGAGTAAGGTGGTGGAGATAAAATACTTAGGAGACGAGAAAAAAGCGGGTTTTAGCGAGTTGTGGAGTGGTGACGGGCATGCTCTAAACGGTCTGCCTATGTGGGAGGTTGGCATTGTTACCGGTCAGTCAGAGACCGTTGAGGTGAGATGCTTTTACTTGTGCTTTAAAATGACTTCAAGAAAGAGAAATATTTTTGTGGTATGCAAAAAAAAACTTAAGGGTTTTGGTCTTCTGGTGAATCTTTTAATTTTCTTCACTTGAAGGCCTTTTGACACTTATTTCCCTATATATTTCAGATTTTGACAATAGTGATTAATGGTATTCTAAGTCGAGAGCATGCATCTAGTATAAACCTGTGCTGTTCTGCACCTTTCATATATTTCAATATATGATTTCTAACTTACATCCATATATTGATTTCTCTTACAGTGGTACGAGTTTGAGTTCGTGGTGATGTGTCTCGGAAAGTACGGAGATGTACCAAAAATGCCGAGTTTCCCTTGGGGTCGAGGCCCAGAGGTATTCGAAGGAAAAGTATTGCATACTTTAGATTACTGCAAGCTGAAAGAAGAAGAAACCAAGGATCTAATGAAGGGGAAGAAGGTCGTGGTTATAGGTTACAAGAAATCTGCAATTGATCTAGCTCTTGAATGTGCTGAGGCAAATCATGGTATTTGATTTTCTATTTCTGTATATATTAAATATTTAATATGTTTATTTACATCTTTGTATCTAAAAATAAGATAATTGACATGACTATATATAATTGCTTGACATAATTGAACATAAATAATTTCTTTTAGTATATAGTAGCAACTCTAGCTATATATATGTGTGTGGATCGGTGAATTAATTAGCGTCTTGTATTAAAAAAAGAAAGATTATGCTGATAATAAAAAAAATTCAATAATTGTTTTAATTAAAATTTGGTTGGTTTTAATCAATATTAAAATCTTAATCAAGTTGCTGGGACATGTATTTAAACTCCGTACTTGTATAGCTTTATCATACCAAGATCAGTTACTCTTCTTTTTTTAAGAGTAAAAATCAGGGTCTATCCCTAATTTTATTAAAGATCAGCTACTCTTAGATATAATATATATGGGGATGTGTTACTTAATGCATACAAATATATATCATGGATATATGTTTGTACATTGTTGTAATGCATGCCTCAGTTGATGCTTCTAATTAATGTGGGATGTACCGTATAGAGCCAAATCAGTGTTTAATTAAGCGCGTATTTCAAATTTCTTTCTTTAGTTCTCTATCTTTTAAGAATCTTGGAAAATGTCAACTCCCCTGCAACATTTTCCGCTCAAGTCATGAGATTTGAATTTGATTTTCTTGACCTCGTTCGACCCACATCTCTCTCTCTCTTTCATATTTTCTATGAATAATACTAATATAAGACCACAGGCGATTTCATTTCTCATTTTTTGTCAGCGGCATATTATATATATGTTTCAGGCTGTTCATGCTTCAATTCATCCAATCTGTCATGCAGGTAAATTACTGTGTAGTAAATTTACGTGGCATGTAAGAGGGTAAAGAATATAAATGATTAATATATATTATTATTTTAGTAGTTGACCACATATGGAAATTTTCTGTCAGGGATAGATTTTTGTACGGAAGCTTAGTAGACTTGACCTGGTCCAGTGCTTTAAACTTATAATTATTTGTTGTTTCACAAATATTTGAATTTTGCTAGATGTATGTATATATCTCTTAATTTTCTTCATGTTTGCTTAAATATTTCAGGATTAGATGGACAACCATGTACAATGGTTATAAGAACTTTGCATTGGGTGGTCCCCTCTTACTCCATTTGGGGCCTACCTTTCTCTCTCTTCTACTCAACTAGGTCATCTCAGTTCCTACATGAAAGGCCAAACCAGGGGCTCCTTAGATCTCTCTTTTCCCACCTCTTGACCCCTTTGGTATGTGTACATGTATTTTTCTATCTAATCATTCATACCAAACTTGATATTCTATTTTTCTAAATTGATTAATTTGTTGACCACATGGGATAGTGATACTTCAACTTGTTTATATGTATAAGCTAATGTGTGAACTTAAATTAAGGACTTTGAACTCAAATATCAGAGTGAGACTCAGAGCAGGTATTGCAGTTTGACGAACTTTCCTCTATTGCACGTGTGGAATAAAAAAAAAACATAACATTCAGCACTAGGACTTAACAGAAAATGATACCAGAAAGAAACCTACATTTGTAAATTGATTGCGTACTTCCAGTTTCAAAAGTTAGATTGCTCAAGTCTGAAGTTCATTTCTTTGCTTGATACAGACCACAGGTGTCTCGAAGTTCATCGAGTCGTATCTATCTTACAAGTTACCATTAGAAAAGTACGGTCTAAAGCCCGAGCACCCGTTCCACGAGGATTATGCCTCGTGTCAGATGGCCATCCTGCCTGAGAACTTCTTCTCTGAGGCAGATGCCGGGCGGATCCAGTTCGAGAAGTCAGACAAATGGTGGTTCTGGGAAAAGGGTGTGGTTTTAGAGGGTGGCACCAAGCTAGAAGCAGACATTGTGTTTTGTGCAACTGGATATGAGGGTAAGAAGAAGTTGAGATCAGTCTTGCCGAAGCCTTACAATGGCTTGATCGAGAACAATTCTGGCATGATGCCACTCTATAGGTAGGCTTAGTTGCAGTACATACATATATATATGCATGCATACGTATTTTACATATGTAGTATAACATAACTATATAACACAGACACACACACACACACTACATGCATAAATGCATGTGTGCGCTCTTGCACATACATTTTAGTTACAAACATAAAAAAGATATATACCAAAACATGTTACAGTCAATCAGCCACTCAGGCATGCAATGGTGCTGACTACTGATATATTTTTTTGCAAAAATATAGGGGCACAATCCACCCATTTATACCGAACATGGCATTTGTCGGGTACATCGAGAGCGTTTCCAACCTTCACACGTCAGAGCTGAGGTGTCGGTGGCTGTCGAGCCTGCTGAAGGGGAGAGTCAAGCTCCCAGGAGCGGCGGACATGCTGAAGGAGGTCAATACTGAGACAGAAGTGATGAAGCGCACGACACGATTCTACAAGCGCCATTGCATCTCGACTTACAGCATCCAACACAGTGACGACATGTGCCGCGAAATGGGGTGGGAGAAGTGGAGGAAAGGGAACTGGTTCTCTGAGGCTTTCAGTCCTTACAACAACCAAGACTACAAAGAAGAGAAGAGCGACTAATTAATTAATTTCTAATTAGACAATATGATAATGTCCCATACACAATTAATTATTATTTTTGTGAGAAAAAATAATTTTGCATATTTGCATGTCTAGGAAAAAACTGTTAAGGCCGGGCAAGAGTTATAATATATCTAAACCATCTATATGTCAAATACCTTTGTATTGATTATATATGATGAGTTCTAGAATATTTTCTTCTCTTGTGCCGCGTCTTAATTGTATAGGTACATTTTTTTCTTTAATTTATACGGTTTGATGTAACGGACTTAGGAATGTGAAAGTTACAAAAAAGTTGGTATGTAAGATTGAGAAAATAATTCAAGAGCTATGTCAAAGTTTGAATAGAATGAAATGCTAAGATTTATAATATATACATGTTGTAAAATAAGGCAAAATTTTATTGAAAATAAATATAATTTTCCATCTTAATTATTCTACCTTATCTCATCAAGTTGGATTGACTAACTACTCACTAGCCAACTTTTTATTTATTTAGACTCTCATAGCGGATTATGACCCCTTCACGTGTTGACTAAGCTAGACTTAAAATATATTGCTAGCTATTACTAATTCTAAACCTTTTGTTTATAGCAACAATCCGAGTTAATCATGCTCGCTTATTGTTAAATCAGTTGACCTAAGTCATGGTCAGATTGATTCTTGGGTTTTTAGTGCAGTTGGAGGGGGTTTAATTAATTAGCTATTTGATGAGTACATTTAGCAGAAACATTCTCCGTATCTGAATTTTTGAGGAAGTGGTCTTGTGAAAGTGGACAATGTCAACACATCAAGTTGGAGGTAAATAAAGCAAAGAAAAGGGATGGTTCAACTTCCGATCCGACGGCTCATATAGGTTCATCTCTAACAACGTGCATTTAGATTCAGAATTTCAGAATCCAGCAACTTCTTCTAGAATGTTTTCTAAGTCAACGATCGAATAAAACAAATTATTTTTAAAAGATCGAAAAGTTAGTAATTCAGATGTCAGTTACGTCATTTGCAAAATATGAACTCATAGATTTCTATGGACTTCGTTGATTCGAAGGTCTCCTGTTATTCGAAATCCAACCTTGACATTTGCATAGTCGGTGAGGGGTGGTCAATTGGCTTCCGATCAATTTCAGTCAGAATCATTCAATATGTGTGAATATGTGTGTTAGGATCAAGGTTCTAAATAGCGTTTATAGCGTCATAGCGGGAAGGCTAAAACAAAGCTATAGCGAATAGCGTCGCTATAGCGGAAGCTATTCTAAATAGTATTTTTTTTTTTTACATTCCGTATATTCAATATTTGTACTAAATATCAACATTATCTAAAGTCTCATAGAACAATAAATAACACAAAGTAATTAAGAAATATAATATTCATATTGAACCCGTACAAAGTCCAAATTGCGGTTCAAAATATCCATAGTAATATCATAAACTATCGATTTTTCCTATTAAAAATATCTTAAGCATCATGATTCATGACATAATTTTTTTTTTTTTCTATTCAAATTTTAATTTCGGTTTGGACTTTTTTTCTATTCAAATTTCAATTTTTATTCCCAATTTCAAATTGATTTATCTGTAGCAAGTAGCAACAAATTCAATTTCGGTTTGAACTTTTTTTATCTTTATTTAAAACCCATACAAATTGCTTAAAAATAAAAATAAAAATAAAAAACCCATATTGTATAGCGCAAATAGCGGACCGCTATAGCGCTATAGCGGCCGTAGCGCAAATAGCGCATTTTGATGTCATAGCGCAGCGTTTGGGGTCCAAAAACGCTATAGCGCGCTATTTAGAACACTGGTATGATTGGTGTATTTGATCCGCACAAATTTTAATGGGATCCAATGACATAGTGGTAAAACCATATTTGTATCCGTTTTTTATTTTTCGGATACAGATATATATCGAATATTAGACGAATATGAATACAAATCGGATCGGTATAATGATGAATAATATAATTTTTCATAATATATATTACACTATAGGATATATATCTACTATTTAAATACGAATAATTAAATTTAAAATTATATATCCATATTTAGTATCCTACCAACGGGAGATCGGACCGACGCTCATTTCTTCCGTGTTGTCATATAGCTTCCGGTGTAAAAGTAGTTTACCGAGTCTCAATTGATTCATCCAATCTAGTTGATATTTTACCGGATTTTGTGGTAATTGGCCCGGGTTGGAGTTTAGATTTCGACTAATCCGGTATAAATTTTTTATTTATCTTCAGAGACTTGTTTAAATCTAAAATATTCGTTACTATTTAATATCATGCTGTCATTTTAATTGTTACAGATACTTTATATTGTTAATTTTACAGTCAAAATAATCGCACTCTATATATAGACAGACTCGTAATCAACCTTCTGAAAAGGAAATATTATTCACTAGATTTTCTTATCTTATACCGTTGGCTAATATTATAATTTTGTTCTTCATAAATTAATAAATGCTTACTAATTGTCGTGTTACCTGTCCATTTAATAAATGCTTACTAACATATCAAGATAAGAACAAAATAACAGAATATGTGTATCCTATATTTCAACCACCCTATCCGTATAACCCTCAAATACTCCCGTAAAAATTGGAATGAATTATTTGGATTTATGAATTAGATCAACTTGAAAAAAAAAAAAAAAAAAAATCAATCCGCATAATTGGGCCGGATCCAAATTTTGATAAAATCCGTCTGACCCAACTATTGTACATACCTGTCATTAAACAATCGTTATACAAAGGCGCGCCGCTGGTCTGAAATTCTTATTCCAAGAATTCGATCCAATCATCCAAGTTAACACCAGGTCAAAGAATTACAAATAAAAATCCCAAATGGAACTTCGAATGGACCGAACTCTTCTGAAATAAGCCCGAAATAGTCGCATCATATATTATACTATTATAAGGCCCAATATATCAGGCCTGTTAAACAATCGTTATATATGGCTAACAGCCAGGTCTAGCCCAGGAATCAGGCCTGTTTCATCCCTTGTTTAAGCTCCCCCATTTACTGCTGAACAAAGACCGATCCAGTGGTGATGATCTATAAGAGGAAACTAATGCACTTTTAATCCCAAAATTATGTTAATTAGTTTATATAATGCTCAGTTGAGAAATAAAGTTTGAAGCCAAACCAATTAACCTAAAATAGCTTCCAGCTTCATGCAAATGACCTCACCTACTCTCAGACCTCTTTTTTACCCAGGAAATTTGCAAAAGGGAAATGAAGCCAAAAAAAAGTGATGTACATTATTTAAACTCGTTCTCCAGGAAGTATTGAACATATGGAGTAAAAACCAATTAATTTATTCAACTTATAGCAATATTTGTTTATGTATACATTAAGTTTTTATCACTCATCTATAATTATTTACTATACGAATTATTCAGTAGAAAGTACATTCTTATGTAGTTTCAGGATAAGAAGGCAAATGAGTGTCATAACCGTTCCATGGTTTGCAAATTTTTATCCGGTTAAAGTACATCCTTATGTGGGGGTATTTATAGCAAATTTATATAGGTTTCCTTGCTTTATCCTCTCTCTTTTATACATTTCGGTGAAATTGTGGTACTTCTAATGAATGGCTCAAAAAAATGTCTATTAGGAATTTAATCAACTGGAAAGTTGTCTTTATGAATAAAAGTTCCAGGTAGCAGAACTTATTACATAGAATAATCCGTGTGATGTAATTCCTCTCATATGGATATACTGGTATGGTAGATTCTGATACACATCAATATCATTCTACTTTTGACTAATCAAACAGTCAACTGAAAACAAGGGAAATATAACACATAGTATACAATTACAAAGTTTCTTTGAAAGGAAAACGTAATTTACAAAGATAAATGAAACAACAAAAGAATAAATTATATTCCTTTTTTTCTCTTAACCTTCTATTTTCCTTCACAAAAAGCACAATAAAACCCCTTTTAAATTTATCTAATACATTATACAACAAAGGACAAAAAACACTAACAAGCATTAAATAATACACATCTGTCTTAACCATTTCGGCTTTCAAGTGCTGAAGCCGCTGATTCGACAGTACCAAGCAAGCAAGTGTACAACTTTTGTTTCAACTGATCAATTTTGTCAGCGAAACCTTCAGCTGTGGGACCTGTGTCGTTCGTCAGTTGATCCAACCAATCATTAATTTCCTTTAGTTGAGACAATGTGACAGCAATTAATCCTTCTGCATCTTTTCCTGATTTATCCTTTCCCACCTTTTTACTGTTAACCCTATTTGTCTCCAACTTGAATCCAGACTCCAGTGCATCCTCAAGAAAATTAAGGAACCAAACTTGGCTCTCTCTACGCAGTGTGGCCCATGTTTCTTGCATCTCCTTCATATTGTCACCGCGGGCCCACTCCATTTTTTCGTTTACTGGCTCGTCTGAGGTTTTGGGTGTACTGTTAATTGAGTTTTTGTTTTGAGACTGCAATGACTTTTTGGTTGGTTTTTCTTTTTCCCCTGGGATTTGTTTTTGGGTGACTTTCCATACTATGATGCTTGGTTGGTTTATGAGACGATAAAAATAAAAGAATTTGGTGAGAGCAGTATGTGTGTTTTGTTCTGCAGCTGACTTGCGTAACTCAGCAAACAAGCTGTCAAAAAAAAGGGAAAAAATAAGAATGAAGGTAAAAATCCAAAGCAGTAGAAAAAAATTATGACCATTTAAGTTGAAAATATAAGACAAGAAACTAACTTCAGGCCTTTAACAATAGAGGTGGCTGATGTAGCTTCTCTTTGGGCCTCCGCGGCAACTAAAAGTGCCATGTTTTTCCTTCTCAAAAGCCCCTTATTTCCCAAAAAAAAAGCAAGAACAAATGTATAAGAAAATTAGGTATAAACTTTATTGAGAATGATGCCTTATTTAATTAGAAATTAAAAAAAAAAAATGCAACTACCTTGCCATGTTTCAATAGGCTAGAAGGTAGAGAGTCCCAAGGAACAGGATCTGTACTTCTTTTCTTACTACCAGTAAGAGCTGTACCATTTGTAACAGTCAAGCCACTCAGTACTGGCTGAGAAAAACTCTCTACTGCTGCTTGTTTCCCGTTTGAACTTGACTTTGTTGAACCCTTTAGCGGTGTTATAGACTCTCTCCTTCCATTCTCCTTGGTGCTAGACATATTAGACATAGAAGTACGGTTTGTCGAGGGGGAATCATATCGAGTTCTATCTTTCAACCTATCATACCTCGACATAGCAACAGAATTGACTGAAGAGGTTGTGTTTGACTTAAGCATATCCTTTGAACTGGAGAAATCTTGAGACAAATTGAGAGATGTATTTGGAGAAATGATGTTAAACCGTTTGAATTTTGAGATATCTTGTTGTCTGATTTGGGATAAGTTGGTCTGAAATGGTGAGGGAGAGGTCGTGCCAGGGCGATCCTGCAATGCTACACCAAATGTCATTATATATAGATACAACAGATTTTGCTTCCATAGCAGTACGAAATGGGTCTGTGCCATTCTCGAAAAAAACAACAAGTTTTGGGAATGGTTTATACTGGCATGTACCATATTATTTTGGGTACATTTATAGACTCGTGCATAAGGTACTGGTAAAAGACATGATCAAGTGTAATTCTAAACCAAAGAGGAAACATACCTGTGATTTAGCCTCTGGTTTAACCCTTGAAGGCGTAGCACGTCTGTTATTAACCTCATTAGGACCACTAGAGCCGCCACTACTGGGCCTCTGATCCTCACCATTTCCCGCCTCCACATTACCACCACTATTTTTCCCGTTATTTCCAGAAATGCCATTCAAGTATCTAGAAGTCACGGCCCCTTTCTGCTCTCTCATAACCACCTTCTTTTGTGGGTTCTCTTTCTCTCTCTCTGGTGAACTTCTCTCTTCTTGCTTTCCTTTATTAAACGAAGCCCGCTCTTTGTTACCATTCACTGCCCCATCACCTACCTTCTCGTCATCTCCATTAGTCTCTGAAATAACAGCACTGTTCTTGGTAATTCCATTCATATAGCGGGATGCCACAATCTGTTTTTGTTCTTTTATGATTACTCTCCTGGCTGGGTTCTCTTTCTGGGTTTCAGTATTTAATTCATTTGATTTAAACATCTCTGGTAACCCAGTTGCAGTAGACATGTGCATTAAATCCTTCGGATTTCCCACGCATGCGTTTCTACCTGGTACCGGTCTGACCCCAACTAGTACAGGTACTGGTATTCTTGCTTCAACTTTGTCGACATAAATGAATTGGCCCAGTTGAAGTTTGTTTGATAAGATTAGTTCATTGTCTTCTTTAGAGAGAGAAACATAAGTACAGTGAGAAGAGTCGGATACTTTTATGAAGAAGCCATGATCCGGGAATAATTCAGACCCGGTAAGAGCAGGTACAATGCTTATGACTTGGAGAAGAATGGAGCGGTACTCACCACATATTTTAGTGTCAGAGTTTATGTTTTTTAGAAGTTTAATTAGAACTCCTGGGGTTAGAGATGCCATTGCCTTGATGCTCCTGATAAGAGAAAAAAGGAAAATGAAAATCACCAAAACTGAATGTGGTTTGATTGGGTTGATTTTTTTTTTTTTTCCTTTTCAAAACTGACTAAATTTTAGAAGGGATGAAAAGAACTAATTACCACATGCATATCATAGGCGGGTAGATTGAAAGTTCTATTTTGAGATAGGTAATAAGCCCAAGTTCTATACTATACCTCGTCAAATATATATATGTTTAAATTTTTGCTATTATTCATCTCTGCTGGGTTCACCTAACGTAATATAGACTCCATTAACTCAATCATTGCTTAACAGAAGTATACATATTTTTTTAAATTAATCGGATCTCGGTAGAAGTTTAACTGAAACATCACAACTTGTAGAAATATTATGTAATTGGCTTTTGTCAATGCAAGGTAAGCTACATAAATTTTTATTTGTATGATAATGCAATCAAAACCAAATACAGAGAAAAAGGTATGAAAAAGAGTATTACTTTTTTATGTTCCTCAAGTTGTGAATTATTCAAATGCTATAATTAAGCCGGTTTTACCTGGTAAAAATATTTCAGATAAATAAATCCAACAAGGAAAAAGGGTTGTTACAACTGGCTTCATGGATAGCTACCCCTGTTTTCTAAACTATGATGTTGCTGTAGGGAACACGCATTCTTCAGATAAATTTTAAAAAGTATCATAATGATAAATAAAGTAAATTAAATTAAAGCGATACATGCATGTACGGACCCTTTATAAAAAGCACCACAATTTAGTTGTTAAAAGGACTTTATGCAAAGATTTGGAATTGTAACAAAATAAAACTTTTTGTGGTTGCCTTGAATTTTAACATATTAAATTTAGAGAGGAATAACTTAACATAAACAAAGGAAAGGTCAATGTCGCCATATCGCCACTAAGAAATTAATAATCACCTTAAAAATTAGATGACCTACTTGCTTAACAAACCTCTTCTATTACTTTGAATGAAACCTTCCAACATATCCAAATTCTTAACCCATTTCTCTTGGACCCCCAAATTGACTCTAATATTTCAACCACTCCTAATCCAAAAGGTATGTGTAGATGTGGCAAAATCTGACCTGATCAGAATGACCCGCCCTACCCGACCTGTTCCAAATTAGATTCAACTTGGTATTTTTAAAAATCAAACTGCCCAATCAAACATAAGACGACCCGAGACCCGAACACGGTACAAAGTTGGACGACCCGAAATTAGGCTCAATGCAAAATATCCCAAGTCAAATGGAGCTGATCAAACCCAACCCGACTCAACCGGAAATAATCCGCTTTGTTTTGGCATCAACAACAACAACAACCAAGCCTTTAGTCTCAAACAAGTTGGAGTAACTTAGAAATGAAACCCAACCGAAGTCAAACCCAACCTGACTCAAACCCGTCCAAAATCCGGACATGATCCAAAACCAGACAATTCTCGGAAGTCAAACTACTCCAATCGAACAAACTCGAACCGAAACCCAACCCGTCTGATTGCCACCTCTAGGTATGTCCACTGTTGTACAAATCCCAAGTAGAATTTCACAACAAATGTTACCTAAAACAGTAAAACTTACACGGTAAGGAAGAAACATTGAACAGCAACCCTGGGAGTAATTTAATGTTCTAATAGTAATTTTTTATGTGTTCAATACTATAAAAAAAAATGAAAAAGGACAAGGTCTGTTCAAACATAACAATTGCTTACCTAATGTAGAGGGTTATTGTGATATTGTTTGTGGACTAATCAACATTAGAGAAAAACAATGTAGGTGTTAGATACATACTTACATATGAGAGCAAATGCAGTAATTCTACAAAAGACCATGAACAAAGGAAATAGAGCAACAAAAATAGACCACCAAAATTAAATCCAGTATTTATAAAGGTTTAATTACGGACCAGATAATTAAGAGCATATTCTAAAAAGAGACATCTTCTACAATGTAATATTGGATCAATTTCTCCACTAAGCGGAGAAATCAATGAGGTATATTGAACGACATTGATGGACAAAAAACAGGTCAAATTTCATACAAAACTAAAAAGAGGAAACAGAGCAATAATGTACTGAAAGTAGGAGTTATAACAAAAATATGAGGTATGAAAGTACACAATTTTCAGTAATATTCATGTTAAAATAATTACAAAAGAATCTATAAAACATGGCCATCGTTGAAGCAGTCCCACAGAAGAGAACTTTTCTCTAATGAACTCGTTACAGAAATAGAGAGGTAGAGAGATAGAGAGAAGGAATATTGGAGGCGTACCAGCTTAGTGCAGTTGACAGAGAAGAAACCAGAGACCAAAAAGCAAGAAAGCGTAAGAGAGAGTTGGTGGAAAGAAGAAAGAGGAATTCCTTTTGCACGGTTAGTGCAAAGCGCAAACTAAAAGGAGTTCTCTCCCTCTCTTTCTCTCCCTCTATAGTCTATTTGTTTTCATCTCTTTCTCTCTCTAAAGTGGGCCGGCGCGGAACGTGAAGCGCACCGGTATCTCTTGCCTTTGAAGTTATTTTTTCATTTTGGCCCCTCTTATTAGTATCTTTTCGCACCTTTTGTTGCATTTGTTAGATTACACTTTTGCCCTTATCTACTCCATGGACTTTTTTTTCGTTTCTTTTTCTTTTTCTTTTTTCCTTACTTTGTGCAAGCGCGCGCCAATACTATCAGAGTTGTTATTTGTTAAAACTTGAGAGGTTATGTTTGGTTGGATTGAGAATAGATTATTTTTGGGATAGGTTATTCAGAATATAGCTTATTCGGTGTTTGGTTAGATTAGAATAGCTGGAATAGTAAATTCAAATTTTTTGTCTTATTAGAATAGACTATTTCTAACAGTTTTGAGATTTGACTATTCTAATAAAATAAACAATAGATATTTTTAATACAACTATTCTGGCTATTCTTATTTTATAATCAAACATACCTTAACAGCATTGAGAGAACCCAACATTGACCTGGCATAGAGTTCGTTTCCGTGCGATTTGCATGAAATGAAAATTTATGAAGATCTTACATTGCGATTTGCGAGATGTTATGGATATGAAAATAAGAAAATTTGAAAATGAACCATTTTAATATATGAAAAAATTAATATAAATATGCTTGAATTTGACAATTTATCTATTAAGTGGCTATTATTTGGCAATTAAACGCCACGCCAAAATGTGGGAATTCATGATTGAAAAGAAAACTACGAGGATATATTATTGGAAACTATTGTTTTTATTTTTTTTATGTAATTTTGTTATACATAAAAAATCAAATGATGCCTAATTAGAGAAATGTAAATCTAAGCTGAATTAATGATAGGGCCAGTCTATCTAATTATTTTTTGTAATAGACCTAATTTTGTAAAAATACTGTAAAAAAGAACCATGAAAGTGAATGTGTTTGTTTAGACTACAAAGATTTGTATAACAAATTCAAAAGGTTAAGACTAATTGTCACTTTTACAACCTTCCCAGCAGATTGGGATAAAAAAAATTGGTAGGACCAAACTTTTCTTTAAGATTAAAATCTTAAATTTAGGCACACAAAAAAAAAAAAGCAGCCAAACCGACATTACAAAAGTCAACATAATTTCCACGAAATCCATCCGTCCCCATCTTAAGAAATTCACATCCTCTTAGATATCTCAAACTTTGCGTGATTTTATGGAAAATCGCAACCATTCAAATAAGTTCTACACGAATCTCGAAGCACAAATATATTGGCCCCGCGCTATCCCCAAATAGGCACCGGACACGTAGGTCACGCAAAAGTTGAGATATCTCAGAGGATACGGACTCCATCTTAAGTCGGTCGAGATAGGAGTAGGTCCGATGGGCATCGGACCTACATTTAGGTTCAATTAGCTCTAGGACCGTACGATTAGCATCAAGATATGTGCACGGAAATTAATACAGATTTGCACGGATTTTGATACAGAGCACACGAATCTTGATGTAGATCGAATGGTCATCACATCCATTGAACCAAGGTAGGTACTACTCTGATTCCAAGTCGGTCAAATGAACAGGGCATAAAATAGCTGCATAATTCGGTATGGTGGACATGATCTCATAAATTTGGTAAAAAAGAAATTATATTTTGTAAATACAAAAATATAAATAGTTGTAAGTTGAATAGATGAGTTGCCTTTAAATTGGAGGGTGAATCACCCAATTTCTGGTTTTCACGGGTTGTTAGAATGCATGTAGCGAGTTGTCAATTCTAGCATTGTAACAAGATTTGTGAATACTTCACAAACTATTATTAAATTATTCATTTTTAGCACATTCCCGAGCCGTGATTTTTATTAATATCCGAAGTTAATTACAATTAATAAATATACCCACTAATGTTGGGAATTTATAAAACTATTCATACCGGCTATTTTCTGACCGGTTTTAATTTTTTCGGTATTGGCCTGAAAGTGGCTGGTACTAAATTTTCTTTTTTTTTAAAGACACTATGAATAGCAAAAATGCAGAAATCTAATACTAAAAATTCGAATTTATTTTTTAAATATTTATTAGATTACTTTTTTATATATAATTAGCATATTTATACTAAAATACGCTAAATTACTTGAAATTATGTTAAATTACGCTGAATTACACTAAATTACGCTAAATTAGCTAAAATACGGTAAATTACGCTAAATTACATATGAATACGGATGATATATTCACTGAGAAGGCGAAAAATGACGACGAAACTTCAAACGGCCATAAAACGGCGTTCGAGTGTCCAATTTCAGCAAATGACCACTTTTCGAAAAACTTGCGAAAATACGCATGCGTTAGTGTCCACTTGTTGAATTTCAAAATTCAGAATTGCCAAAAAATAAAGAGAAAAGCCTCAAAACTTGAGTTGAAGCTTCCGATTAAGATTTTCATTTATATTATTCAATCTACATAGCTCAGTAAATAAGTTATATAATGAACTTGTCGAATACCAATTTTTATTATTTTTGAAATTTTTTTACTATTTTTTATGATTTATGAAAGATGGCACAAAATCGGCCTAATTTAGCGTAATTTACCGTATTTTAGCATAATTTAACATAATTATTGTAATTTAGCGTAATTTTGTATAATTCAGCGTAATTTAACATAATTTTAATATTTAGCGTATTTTAGTATAAATATGCTAATTATATATAAAAAAAGTAATATAACAAATATTTAAAAAGATATTTGAATTTTTAGTGTTAGATTTCAGTATCTTGCTATTGATTCATAGTGTCTCTAAAAAAAAAAAATTAGTACCGGTCATTTTCTAACCAGTACCCAAAAAAATTAAAACTGACCAGAAAATAGCCGGTATGGATATTTTTATAAATTTCCAACAACTTTGGGTATATTTATTAATTTGTAATTAACTTGGGATATTAATAAAAATAACGGTTCCCGAGCGAATAGTTGAATTAAACGAATTTTTGAATTATTCCCAAAATATTTGCTAAATATTGAATTTTACAATAATTCACGAGCTATTACATAATTATTTGTAAAAAAAATAGTAAAAAAATTCACCGACTTTTATTAAAATCACACATACTGCATGAAGATACCTAATAAAGATACCTACAAACAACACAGTACATACCAGTTTCACGTAAAACATAGCTACAATCATACCACTACCAATACACTTATCAACTAACTAATACAAGCAAATAAACACATTAAGCTTACCCATCTGCAACAGTTCAAAAACACAAAATAACCATAACATAAGCACATAGCACAAAAGCTGTAGTAATACTCAACATCAGCATTTTTAGCTCAAAAAAAATATATAATTTTGTTTTCTTTCTATAAACTTCAGAATTATTAATTTCGAACTATATCCCTATAATTCTTGAATTATTAATTTTGTTCGCCGAAATTTTTTCATATTTAAAGTTGTTATTATGATCTATGTTCTAAATAACGCGCTATAGCGACGCAAAAACGTTTTTGGACCTTAAACGCTAAGCTATGGAAAAAGATTGTTTATGCCATGATCCTTAGGTTATTTTGAATAGAAAAAAAAAAAGATAGATAGTTTATGTTATGATGCTTAGGTTATTTTGAATAGAAAAAAAATATATTGTTTTTATATTATTAGAGATGTTTTGAATAGCAATTTGGACTTTATACTAGTTCAATATGAATATTATAATTCCTTAATCAATTTGATGTTCCTTATTTCTTTATAAGACTTTAGATAATGTTGATAATAAGTAGAAATATAAAATATAATTTTTGAAAAAAAAAAACTATATAAGATAGCTTTCGCTATATGATAAGCCGTAATAATATCTATTGAAACCGGGGATTTGTTATGAAAATTAAGCTAAGTTTTGTTTAGATTAGGTTTAATTAGGTTAGAAATGTCCGAAAGTTCAAGTTACTGCCCTAGTTATGTTTGTTTTACAGGTAATCAAGTGTTTGGAGCTTAACGGAGCAAAACGGGCGATTTGTGGCAAGTCAGCATGAAGCCAGGTGAATCTGTCACACTCATTGCGGACCGCAAGACAATCATTGCGGGCCGCAACATTATTAAACAGAGAGCAACTCAGACAGCACTGAATTTCCCAGACCTCTTGCGGCCCGCAAAGGATTCCATTGCGGCCCGCAGAGAAGTATCCAGAGAGTCAGATTCTGCGCGAGAAGTAACCGCCTCCACTCATTGCGGCCCGCAAGAGAGTTATTGCGGCCCGCAATAAGGCGGTTTCAGAGCCCGAATTTGCTATTTTTAGAGATTTAGTTTTAGATTTTGCGAGAGGTATAAATAGGAAACTTGTAGAACAGAATAGGGACGTTTTTTAGACAGAATTTCTGGTTTTAACAAGAGAGACAAAGGAAGAGAAAAGAAGAGAGAAGAAGGGAGAAAGAAACATTGCGGATCAACCGGTTTTATTATTTTCTCTCTTTGGAACTCTTTTAATCTTTTTAATTTGATTTGTGCTTTAGCCATGATTGGCTAAAGAATTTTCTAGGGTTAATTAGGGCTGTACTTGAAACTTTTGTTATGATTTAGTTGGTTTAATTTGTATCTTCTTGTTCTTTGATATGATCTATTCTTTATTTTAATTGATTGTGAAGACTTAATCGAAATCACATGAAATCTTAGGATTTGGTATTTGCAATTGAGAAATTGAATGTTAAGTCCTGACCATAAAGAATAGGGTATTTGATAGGCTAAGTACCGAGAGGTGACGCTTGTCTTATACGGGCTTTACCTAATAGTTTAGACAAATTGTACCAAGTACCGAGAGGTGAATTACGGTTTTCTAGATTAATTAGGACAGTAAGAACTTAATGACTTTAGATTAGCATAGCCAAGTACCGAGAGGTGACGTTTATTCTAATTTGAAGATGGTATTAATATAGAAATATCCCTTTGTACCTACAACCTTCAACTGTGCCTTCATAATCGAAAGAACAAATTTAATAAACCAATTAGACATAACATTAGTGGATAGGAACCCTAAGAAACCCTAATCTCTCATCTTTGTTAAAAATCAGATTTGCCTTAAGACTTTAGTTTAATTTAGTTTAATCAAAACCAAATCAATCACTTGAACAAACAAAAACCTTTTTATTTTCTTTACTAAATTAAATTGCTAGGTTAGAAAAGATATTCCAACTTGTCCCTGTGGAGACGATCCCTAAGTACTACTTGACTAGGTTGTACACTTGCAACCGAATTGAGTATAAATTAGAATTTATTACTTGTACTGCAGAAATCACATCACTATAGCTACGCTATTCAAGATTTATTTTCTTAACCTTTCCACGATGACGCAATAATCATTATTTAGAACCTTAATTATGACCATTAGTTATCTTTATAGTCATCCCAAATTCTAATAACCATAAAAGCATAGAAGGTAAAAGTATTGTTAGAGTGGGATACAATAATAAGAAAAATAGTTTGAGGAAAGTTCATTTGTTTGTTATTTGTATTTCAGTATTATTATTCAGAATGTAAAAAAATAAGATATGGTAGAGACATTAAAATGGATGTATTTGAATATAATTATAAGGGACAAGGGCTAGGCGAACATCTCCCCCTTTAAAGAAGCATATTTTTATATTTATACGAAAAAAAACATATGATAAAAGAAACATATTTTTCAATTATTTGTTTTACTAGGATTAGGTATACAAATCTTTGAAATCACATGATCCTGTTATTTCAAATCTATCTATTCATTTATTTGGAGATTCATGCATAAAAAATAATTGTTAAAATTTGTGCATTCCAAAAAATAAAGAGATAGATTTGGAATCACAGGTCCTGCGATTCTTTTAAAATCACAACAGATTTATTTCCAATGCCTTTCTCTCTCTACACGAGAAAAGGCCCAAATTTACTCTCTACACAAGATGGATTTTTTTTCAAGCATAAAACAACATTCACACTATTTTCTTGGTTTCAATTGAAAAGTGAAAGGGAAGACAAGTATATTAATTCCGCACTTTTAGTTTGAGAATTGAGGGTAAGGAAAAAAAAATATAAAATTGAAAGGAGAAACTTTTCCCGGGATTTATGTACCGAAAAAATTGAGCAATGTGCACTCAACAACTAATCTTCTATGAATTTCCTGATTAAATGGGAATACAGTTACAGTGTTAGTGTTGCACACGTTTATCACAGAAAAGACTTCTAAAACGGAAATGAAATTGAACTCGTTCTGGTCTGGCTCACGGGGGCATAGAGGTCAAAAGGGACGGGGGAATGAGAAGTCGTTTTCATATGGGATATAGACCGGTCAGATGTTATTTCTTCCCAATCAGATGAAATGACGGAAACGCCCCTGATTCTGAATCTGGTGCCGAGTCGTGGTCGGCTGGATGGTGGGATGGAATTGGGAAGGCCGAGGGCGTGATCGTATGGTTCAACTCGAACCCGAATTGAGACGGATCCGGTCTGATTCGGTGCAGGTCGGCTGTTTAGGTCAGAAAACGATGTTGGGTCTCTCTCTTGGATTTGGATTTTGTTCCTCCAAAAGTAAATGTTAAAGCACCACAAAGTGTCCCAGTTAATTATAACGTTGCTCTTATGTCACATCCCTGTGGACGCTAATAATATTATTATTGATATATACGAAGAAAAAATCGTACATCAGTTTATAAAATACTAAAGAAATAGTAACTAAAGTTCCAACTTTTTATATCTAATTATATTGCAAATAAGCATCAATAAGGTTTTTTTTTTCTATTTTTGAACATAATTCTAGCAGTTACGCAACATTTTTATTTTAAATATTGATACTTTTGACATTTGACATTTTAGATCTACATTTTATTAAGTAAGAAAAGTGAAGTGTATAGAGACTAAGTAGGAGGGTGCTTATACAATTTTTTTCTTATTTCTCTATACAGGAATTCTTGAATGAAAATTAAACGGCATGTTTACAATAGAGAAAAGAGAAAGATACAACCACAGCCACTCGGCCCGAGCACACGCTATGCCATCAACATGATCGAAAATCTGAAGAAGCGCACGTAAACTTGGAGAATTACATGGAAAGGATGAACAAAGCACACGAAAATTTCTACGAATACTGCATTTCAAAGGGAATTCCATACATCGCACTAATTTCATTCGCACCACCACTCTCCATCCCGATGAGTAATATGTGAGAATGTTCTTATCTTTACCTCTTTTTGATTAATTTGAAGCATTGAGGACAATGCTAAATTTAAGCATGGGGGTAGGGATAAGAAAACCTAGTTTAGGACTACATTGTATCGAGAATCATGACATGTATGACCTTTCTTTTTTATTTTTCCGCTAGCAGTTTCACTTAGCTTTGACATTTCTTAAGGCTTAACCTTGAGTAATGGGAGGATTGGCTAAGGTTTTTATCTAGCATGCATGTAGAATTGCATCTTGCATTTTAGGAGCATATAATTTAATTTAGAAGTAGCGTGCATGTAGGTAATCAAATAGGAATTGCTTAAATTAATTAGGACTAAGGTTTAGACAATTGAGTATGGTACCAAAAATTCAGAATTTTGAAAGTAATCAGTGGCCTCAAAGTGAACAATTAATTGCTAATCATGAAAGTTGATCAAAAGGGCTACCTTAGGTAATTGTTTTGGGCAATTTATTCAAAGTCTTCTATGTTTGAGAGTGTTTTAAAATAACCATTTATTATGGATAGACCCCTAGCGAAACTATACAATAATTTCCTTTATGAATGAATAATTGAATTGTGTGTAATCATGGTACTTGTGACACAAAAATATTTACTTTACAAAATTTTAAATTTTCAGAAAAATACAAAATACAAAAAAAATCAGAAATCATGAAAATACAAAAAAAAATTGGAAAAATCAGAAAAAAAAAAAATAAATAAAAGACGAAGGATAAAAAAATGAATACGGATGCTTATGCAAGACTGGTTACTAATAGACTTGATAATCCTCCCAAATTTTAATTTTTGTACATATTTTATTTTTAAAAAAAACTGTCACAAGTACCAACACACTTAGTTGTCATACTTTGCTCCAATCAATTGGGAAGAAAAATCAATAAATTAAATCATTAGAATTCCTATTGATTGGAAGGGATCAATTTATAATCAAAGGATAAATTAGCACTCTCGGGTTTAGGGACATTTGTGGGATGAATTGTTCGAGATAATTATTCTAAGGAATGCATAATTAGGTCAATCATGGGGTGAATAAATTGTTCATGTGAGATGTCATGAATATTTTGAAGTTCTAAATTTTTGAAAGCCATATCAATTGTACCAAGTCCAAGTTTTAATTTAATTCATGGCAAGTCCTTGAGATTGTATGGTTTGACTTAAACCTGACCTTAGACTAGCTAAGATGCCTTGCTTGAGGACAAGCAACAATTCAAGTTGGGAGGCATGATCAAGGTCAAAACGACCATAAATTACGTAGGGTTTTGACTTAGGTTTTGTCTTATTTTCTTGCATTTATATTTAATTATTACGTGAAAAATAGATTATTGTTGCCCTACTTTGTATCTTAATGCAAGAACCATATTTTGGGATCATTTTACATCATATGGAGCAATAATTGGGTCGTCGGAATTGCACAGTGATGGGTGTAATCGTAATCAAGCTAATAAAATTTATAACCCGGTTTCCTATCAAGTTAGATTACAAGCACATAATCCTATCGAGTGTCGATCCACATGGAATAGGTTTAAGGTCTTGAATGATCAGATCTCAACCTTTCGAAAAGCTAGACAAAATATGGAATTTGAGAGTTGTTGTTTTGATCTTTAGAATTATTGAAAATACTTAAAGCAAAGTAATTAGAAATAAGATGGTAGAGTGAATTTCTAGGGTTTTGGCTTACTATTGCTACTCAATACATTTCAATAAGGTCTCATTCGGTATTTGGTTTTCAGATGTTATTGAATGTTTCTAATCCAATTTAGTGACTACCGTTCTCGCATTAACATAGTCACCTTACCTATCAAGAGATCTGGCTAAGGCTTGTCTTAATGGGTGCAATGAGTTCTGTGATTAGCCCAAATATCTCATACTTCACTTAACTAGGTTCTTCATCTGGTTTTATTGGGTGTCCTCATGGTGAGGCACGACAATGCGACATTCGTCTGCGAATGTTGAGACTCTCATGTATACTTTTCTTGGTCCAACTAATGGTATCTCCGACTAAGGTCTCCACCACTAATCTAGTATTTTTATTCTCCTTATCCTAACTCGGTTAGCCTAATTGTGCATATCTTTTCAAGTGTTGTCAATACCATGTTGGACTAAGTCTAACAAACGAAATCAAGTAAGAAAGAACATAAAACGCAAAAGCAATCAAGCGAACAAAAACAATTTCAAATACCAAGTAAAATTATATTAAAATTTTATGAGTAACAAAGTTTATTGCCTAGCCCTAGGCTACTAGTACATATTTTGTCTACGGCGCCATAAGCAATTTAGTCATATGCAAAAAGAGGAAGCTGAAAAAAATAGGGAAAAATTGAAAAGAATAAGAAGAATACAAGAAGGGGGTCAATTGAGCAGCCCCAAAACACCTAGTTGTCAGCTGCCAGTACCAGTACGTTTCTTTGGATGATATTATAAAACAGTGTGCAATCCAATCAATTGGATACAATTTTAAATTTTAAATACAAAATTCGGCCATAATGCCTCTCTTCCAAATTGTAAATACAAAATTCTATAACATGCATCATCTAACTAGTTCTAGATTTCTTATAAAGCCTTGATCTCTTGAAGTTACTCCGAGAGAGGAGACAGAGAGCGAAGGAGAGATGGCGGAGTAGAGATAGACGGCGGAGAGCGCCGAGTGGAGACAGAAGAGCGCCGTATCACGTCGAGAGAGACCGAGCGAAGGTTTTTTTTATTGTTTTGGCTGCGCATCCAGCAATGGAGAAAACCTAAAAATTTGAAATGTATCCCGTCCGTATCCCTATTGTATCATGCCTTTATAAGCCGTATCATCTACTGTATCGGAGGGGAAGGGATACACCACGTACTTTGATACGCCAGCTGGCGTATCAGAGAAGTATCGGGTCGAGTGTGTATCTGTATCTGTATCCGTATCCGATACACACCCGATATGGGTACGGGGCCCTAAGTGAAGTATGGGGGTAACATTGGGTGGAATGAAAGAGAGGAAAGCAAAAGTTGAAAGATGCGTATTCATTGCGTCGGGAAATGAAAAAGGTGGAAAAGTGAGAAATGCGTGGGAAAGAAAGAAAAAAGGGATACAATTTTCATGTGGTTTAGCATGTGGCGAGTTAGTTTATAGTTAATTTCAAACTTATACACTAATGGATACATAAAATGTATGTATAATATCTCATATTCAACACAATGGTTTTAGAATGGTTAGATTTACTGGATGGAAGGTTGAGATCGTCTCTGGACAGATACACCATTCAGTCTCTTTTATTTCAACGTGCTATTATAGGAGTTCTGATTTTATTTGATCATTGTTTAGTCTTTTGTTGTTCGATTGCTTTTGCGTTTTATGTTCATTCTTACATGATTTCGTTTGTTAGTCTAGATCGTCATATGATGGCCACACATGGGGATATAATCACCTTTAGGCTAACCGAGTTAGGATAAGGAGAAGACATTAGCCGGAGATACCATTAGTTGGAACAACAAGAGTACACATGGGAGTCTCGACATTCGTAGACGAATGTTGCATTGTCATGACTTACCATGGGGACACCCAATAGAACCGAGATAGTAAGGCAATGTACCCAGTAAGTGAAGTCTGAATTTTTTTGGCTAATCACAGAACTCCTGGCACCAATTTAGACGAACCTTAGCCGAGTCTCTTGATAGGTATGATGACTGTGTCGATGCGAAAGCGACAGACACTAAATTGGATTAGAAACTCTCATACAACATATGAAAACCAATATCAAATATAATTGAAACCAAAACTGATTGAAGTAACAGTGGTAAGCCAAAATTCTAGGAATTCACATCACTATCTTATTTATCTTATTTACTTTTAATTTTCGCAAAACACAAGATCAAAACCCAACAACTCTCGACTTTTAGATTTTGTCTAGCATTTCGAAAAGTTGTGATTTAATTATTCAAGACCTTAAATCTTATTCCCTGCGCATCGACATTCGATATACTACTTGATAGGATTATGCGCTTGTAATATGACGTGATAGGAAACTGAATTATAAATTTATTAGCCTAATCACAATTTCTCTCATCATGCGCTCCAGGAGTTGATGCGTATTTCTTCTTGCTTGGTCCGTACTGGCTGGTACGGACCGTACTAGAGACTTAATTTCAATGCTCCGCTATTTCAATTGACCCAATTCTTGCTCCAATTAATGTAAAATAGCTCCAAAACATGATTGCTGCAATTTTGTGTATTAATCATGGTATTGTCTTATTGAATTGCAATTGTGTCGTAGTATCCTATAATTTGAAGGTGCTCATGAGACATCAAACACAAATGCAAACTGGATTAACCTAATGTTTGTGATTGAGATCAGAGAAGAAAAAGTTCATTTTTAACGCGATATTAAAACCTTTCAAATCACGTCTTGGGATCCTACCATAAATTAATACATAAGAAAAAACAGAAATTTAAGTTCAAATCTCTCCGGGCATACTTGATTAACTGGTGGAATGAGAGCCTTTGTCAAATGCGCAAGAAATCAGTTGATAATGACGAACTCTCCCCACCTTCTCCTCTCATCACCAACAAGTGTGGTAGTTGATTGAAGTGCTCAAGGCATTGAGGCGGAAGTCCGATAATGTAACTCCCATCTCGCTCAGTTCCAGGTTTAAATGGCAATACGTGTAAACTGAGTGAAATTTTTTGAAAATTTTGCAATAATGTAATTGTCTCATCTTGTTTTTCATTACAATCATGAACAATTTTCGCTAAATCATTTCTGTTAAAATATTTGTCTACTAAAATAAGCTGAATAATACATTTTTTTTGTTTCAATCGGAGTTAAATCATCAGAAAGACAAATAAAGAGGTAAAAGTTGGAGTGTGATAAAAAAAAAAAAATGGATTTTGAGTTGATGGAGCGTCTGCTGCTTGGGCGTGAGACCATTTCAGCTCTTTAGCTGGTCCAGCTTTTGATTTGATATCGTAGTATAATAAATTTAAATAATCGAGCACTTATATGTATAATTATTGAATTATATTTTCGTGGAAAGCATGATCAATAATTTAGTGTTTGACATTTTTTTACTGGTCCAAGTTCACAAGCATTGTGCAGAAAGAGTATTGACAACTTGCAACTTTGCAAGGCCATTAAAATATGTTACGGGAACTTTTATTTTCAGAAATTCCAACAACAGCTCTTAGTTGGAATATAGTGGACCCTCAACCTATCGCTCCAAAAAGAATGAAAATCCTTATCAAAGGAATATTCTTTTAAGATTATGTCAATTGGAGATTTTAAGTTTTGGATTTATCCCGCCATCTCTTCGAAATATAATCTTATGAATTAAGGATGGCAAAAATATTTTGGACCGTAAGTATATCAATGGACGGCCCGATATGCTCAGGACTTTCCAAAATAATCCTGACAATTGGAGAGGTATCCAAGAGTCGTTCATAATTTCCATATGGGCCGGTCTAAATCTCAGCCCAAATTTCATTTTTTTTTCTTTTAATTCCTAAACATGGAGGAATTCAACTAATGATGACCTACAAAAAGCCTAGGGGAATTCAATACAGAAGTAAAAGAAGGTACACTAAAAGAATGTAGAGAAGATAAAACGATGCAAGTCAGTGCATGCTCTGATTGCCGTTGCAATTATTCATCTGGGATCCAGCAATGAATTGTTGGAGTTTATTATTCCTTGCATGGAATAGCCCTATAGAAACAAATAGAAAGGACAGTCAGGACACAACAATTCGTGAAGCATGCCGGCTTACATAATTTTAATGTTTCATATAGATATACAAAAGAATTTTGCAAGAGGTCTTTTCGCATGTATACCTGACCAATTAGCTGAGGGGTTCCATAAAACGACTGATGATGCAAGTTTGAAGCTGTAGGATCCTGCATTTTGCAAGTATTTTGTTAAATTTATTGGGTTTTTCACAGGTATTCTTGATACACCAGACCTGTTCAAGTTGCTGCTAAGCGCCAGAGGAATACACTAGATATGGTAGAGCATGCGGGCCCTTAAAAGAAACCTTTATCATTAAACGACAGTTCTAAAAGTATATAACAACCAAAATATTATTTTGAAAAAATTGCATCTGATTTGCAAGGGCATGTACATCTAAATTGAATAGTATCATACTTTTCTGAGAACCCATACCACAAGATCACTTTTTTTTTCAGATTTAAACAATAGGAAAAGAAGGAAACATACCTGGCTAATCTGATCCAACAGATGGTTTGCATGGCTCAACTCATGATTCACATTTACCGGTACTGACATGCTTATTGGTGCACTTGTGCCGACCACCTCCTCATCCCCATAGGATTTGACATCCTTTCGCCACCTTCTCAAGAAATACCTCTTAGGTAACTCCTTTATATTCCTAAAATCAAGAACCTTTAGCACATGGCAACACTGTACCCCCATAAACTCAAACTTCTTGCAGCTACATGCCACCGACATATCACTGGAGTCGAACCTGACAAAGTGCTCACCCGGTCGGTCCATGACTCCAACCTTGAAGTACTCTCCAGGTTGCTCCATGACCCCAACCCGGAACCCGGTAGCTGCCCCACCGCAGCTATACAAAACAGAATCGACAAACATCTCAAACTCCCTTCGAAAAATCTCAAAAACAACCGGCGTGTAAATTCCAGCCGCCTGGCGTAGTAACCTGGATTGTGGGATTCTGGGAAAACTCTGACTTGCATTAAAGTCAGCTTGCAACTCAGCATATCTGTGCTCGTCTAAGGCTCTCTCATAATGCTTGAAAAAAGACAAGAGGTCCAATTGAGGGTTTAAATACCTCTTTAGCATGCCTGTCAAGGATTCGCACTGTAATGAGGTGTTTATGTCAGCAGTAAACACGTGGCGGCCATAAGGTGGAGCCCATCTCTCTTTCACCTCGAATAATTTGCACAGCCATTCATTATTCCTCAAATCGTATTTTTCAAGCAGAGCACGCCACCCAAGTATGAACTCCTCTTCTGACTCATAATCATAAATGCACTTCAAAAACTCTTTCGAAAAAGTTTTGGAGCCCTGAAAAATGTGGTTTAGGTACTTGGCTGCATTTTGATGCACATGCCATGCACAGAGCCGGTGGTGGGCCCCATGCCATGTCATACTAATGGCATTCTCTACAGCTAACAAATGGTCAGTTAACACTGTTTCAGGATGCTTCCCCTGCATGGCAATTGTAAAAGTATCAAACAACCATTTGAAAGAATCGACCGATTCATCATAAATCAAAGCTGCACCCAATAAAATAGTTTGTTTGTGGTGGTTCACGCCTGTAAAAAGAGCCAATGGTCGGCCATATGAATTTATTTTATAACTCGTGTCAAAACAAAGCACATCGCCAAAATAACTGTAATCTTCTCTTGACTTCGAGTCAGCCCAAAAGAAGTTGGTTAACTTGTCGTCTTCATCTACTTGGATAGCATAGAAAAAGTTAGGGTTTTGCATTTGCATACTCTGGAGGTACTTCAGTGTGGACCCTGCATCACCAGTATGCATGGGTTTCATTCGCTTTGACCTGAGTGTGTTGTTGTAGTCAGTCGGGAGGAAATTTATGTTTCTTAGACCAGCAGTACTGGTTGATTTAGCTGGGGGGGCTGCATCGTCAGAATTGTCTACATCAGAAGTCTGAAGCTCAGTAAGAATTCTCTGAGACCTCAGCATGTGAGTGGTTGAAGGTGGAGCTGGTTGGTGGTTGTGGTCGGGGAGGAACTCAGTAACACGGTAGGTGCCACTAGGTGTGATCTTAATGGTCATGCGTGCCGGGCAGCCGATTCGGGTCTCAGGTCGGGGCTTCTTGACTTCCTTTCCCTTTTTCTCCTTTCGGAAACCTTCTCTTGAGCAAACAAAGGTTCTTGATCTGGTAATATTTTCTGATGATTTGTCTGATGAGCTTTTGCGGACACTGAAACCAACCTGACCTGCATACCTGCAACATATCTAGGACAGTACAAATTAAATGTGGAATTGATAGCTGTAAACATACATCAACAATACCTTGAACAAGTTTCAGAAAAACTTAAACAGAAAAGAAGTTTACCTATTGTAATATTCGTATGCCTTTTCTTCAGATTCAAATTCCATGCCGACTTCAGGTACCATCTGAGCTACAGCTGCTTCGTCTAATGGGGCATCAGCGTCTATTACTTTTCTCATTTTTCCCTGACAAAATAAAACAAACATAGTTAATATGTTTTCCACATAAGAGGTAGAAATACAGTACTAGCCCTTGCACACAAATATTTATTGGTGTAGCCTTTGAACACTGAATTCACATTGTACACAAATAAAGTACTAGCCATTGGATTAACAGAGAAGAAAATCAGCAATGACTAGCTGATATACAAAATTGACCCTATAAAAAAAAGGACTGATATCTTATGCCCAATTCCGTCTTTTAGTGTCTTTTTGAGTTAGGAAAACTAGAACAAAAAATTTTCTTCGAAACCTATTCTTTTGTACTACAGACATAACCAGGCTTTAATCGCAAATATTTAAGCCCAAATATCTTTCTGTTGATGTGAATAGGTAAACTAAGACATTCTAAAGGTGCCAGTCTTAACAATTATAGATTTAGCAACCATCACTCTACTCATGTAGTTATGAATTTAAGTAGATAAAACAATATAAGGAGAAGAAACATAGATAGCACGAAACAACATCAGAATGACTCAGATATCATAAACAATCTTCAAAATAAAATACGGTAAAATTGTCATACAACAAACTTTAAAAGGGGTAAGATATATGGATTACCTTAGCACATAACAATGCAACTGCTGTAAAATACAGGGAGAAAGAAGAAGTAAATTAATAATACATGAACCAAATGCCCATTCTAAACATAAATGCATTTTTATGCATTATTCATAAAAAGAACACAAATAAAGGAAGAGAAGTATGTATTTTACCTTTGCCCATGCAATTCCGCAAGCATTGCACAAGGTTCTAGGCCCCTCTGGGCCCCGCCGCATGTGAGGTGTCGCATTTGCACTGATGCCACACCGTAGGCATCTACATAGACAATGATATGTCACTTGTTAAACAATGATCATTCTTATTCAATATAGGAAGTAATTTACAGGATCCCTCCATGAGATGGTGTAACCAAAACATAGGTTATTCTGGCAGCTTAGCAAATGCCACTTTCAGAGGTGAACATCATTTATTTTAATAACTAAGCTCAAATAATTTATGCATCTAGAGCATGCGGAAGTTTTTGTTTACAAGTACCCAAACTTTGGTTTAGCCAAAATGAGCATATCCTAATAATTTCATAACAGTATAGAAAAACTCCAACTGCATTTTAATATTATATTACTATGTCTATGTGCTGGAAGAATTTCTTTGTACCTGGGAGGTTCCTCAAATACGCCATTTCCATCGTTATGCTGTATCTCAAGTTCCTGTTGTTGCTCGAATTGCATCTCAATGTTCTAGAGAAATCTGGAATTAAGTGGTAAACATATTTTCAATCAAGAAATTTGGCTGACAACGGGGGCCAAGCGACTCAATCCCCTTATTGTATTGTATTGTTTGTGAAGTACCTTACTGAAAATTATGACCTTCTATCATAGGAAGCAATAACTCAATGTTGTCAGGCGATTATTCCAAATCGACTAGGCGAAAGCGTTTTGTAATTTACCGATGCTTAAAAGGCGGGTGTGACTGATTGATGACCGGAAGAAATATTTAGCGGCAGCGAGTATGTTTTCGCTAAACCTTGAGGAGAATCAAATTGGTCGTTTCGGTGATGAATGAATTGAAGAAAACCCTAAAGATTAAGAAATAGGGTTTTGGTCTTTTGGAAATGGAACTGAGCTCAACAGTGTTGCTGGTTGCGGGAATAGAGGATCAGCTGAGAACCTGGACAGCGAATCGCACAAAATCGGATCTTTCCATTTCTGTGAAACTGGAGATATCTTTCATCTCTGGACTCGGTTTGGGCCCACATTCTTAACCAGATAAATTCGCAACCCCTGAGATATCTCATATTTTGCGTGACTTGTTGAAAAATCTCTAACTGTTCAAATACATTCTGCACGAATCTCAAAACTCAAATAATACTGGTCCCTGCGCTATCCCCGAATAGACACCAGACACATCGATCACGCAAAATATGAGATATCACATAGGATATGCACTCTAACCAGATTGGGAGAGCGAGGGAGGGGATCCGTATCCTCTGCATTAACTCAAAAGGGAATCTTTTGAGTAAATAAATTTCAACCGTCGGATTTTAAACGGAGTCAATCCAGCTCGTGTCTATAACATAAGGGGTTCTTTAATATTAGTGAAGATCTAATTTGCACGAATCTTAAAACAGATTGGACAGTCGAGATTCATTAACTCAAAAGATTCTTTCTGAGTTAACGCAGAGGATATGAATTCTGAGAGAGGGGGTGGTTTCAGATTTTAACATAGTTTTAGCTTTATTCAGCGCACGAACTATATAATCAAAAGGAAGCTGATATGAGTACCCACGCTACAGTACCTGCATTGTACCTACACCTAAACTGCCGTAACTGCTTGTGGGGACCGCAACGATTCCAAAATTGTAATTTTGTTTTACAAATTTTTATAATAATACTGTGAAGTATATAGCTCAAATAAAGTAAGTATTTATACCTATACAATGAACTACACCTGATATATGAATTTTTCTAAAATAACTGTACCCGCACCTTTTTTCAAAAATTATCGTGTTGTACCCGCATTAGGGGACCACTCAAACGGCATGTGGGGACCACAACTGTTCCAAAACTGTAATTTTGTTTTTTTTAATAGTAATACTGTGAAGTATATAGCTCAAATAGAGCAAGTATTTATACCTATACAATGAACTACACCTGATATATGAATTTTCCTAAAATAACTATACCTGCAACTTTTTTTCAAAAATTCTCGTGTTGTACCTGCATTAGGGGACCACTCAAACGGCATGTGGGGACCGCAACTGTTCCAAAACTGTAATTTTTTTTTTTAGATTTTAATAGTAATACTGTAAAGTATATAGCTCAAACATGGCAAGTAATTATCCCAATACAATGAACTACATCTGATATATGAATTTTCCTAAAATAACTGTACCCGCACCTTTTTTTCAAAATTTCTCATGTTGTACCCGCATTAGGGGACCACTCAAACGGCATGTGGGGACCGCAACTGTTTCAAAACTGTAAATTTTTTTAAATTTTAATAGTAATAATGTGAAGTATATAGCTCAAACAGGGCAAGTATTTATACCTATACAATGAACTATATATGATATATGAATTTTCCTAAAATAACAGTGCGGGTACTGTAGCGCTTACAGTGCGGATACTGAAATAATTATTCTAATCAAAATAGCGTTACATATGATTCCTGCGCTTAATAAAGTAATATTGCTATTGATACGTCCTATATTGGCTTATCAGAACGCAATGGTTAATTGTTATTGCTTAAGCTGAAACCCCTTGTTCTTACTTATTAATTCTTAATTCTCCTCTTTCTTCGTAGGGTCAGATCTGGATTTTCTAGATACATTTTCTCTAGCTTTTCGTACCCGTGTTCTCCCTTTTTCGCGGTCCCTTTTTTCAAAGACTTCCTTGTGTATTTATAGGGCTCTTCTGTCGGTTACCTGATTCCGGGATATTTCTTAGTCCCGGACAGCAGGCTGGGCTTCCTATTTTCAGCTTTTTGTGAATCAAGTTGGTAGGCCGGATGTACCGTTTTTTGGGCTTTTTACTTAAGTGGGTTTCTGGGAAGGGCTTTATGAGGCCTTTATTTATGGCCTTATCAGCTATGTTAAAATGTTTACCCGATTGATAGGTAATGTGTAAAATGGTAAAATTTAGATATATAGTAGAATATTAATGATGAACGGTTTACCAGAAAAAATCTTATAAATTATTCTACCTTCTAAAATTTTTAAACAAAATGTCCCTCTTTTAAAATTACGAGAGTCTGAAGCCTTTATTTCCCTCGCCCTACTCTTATTTATTTTTCTCTTAAGTCTAAGCCTATTGCTTCGTATAAAGCTCACATAACTATTTTTTTTTTAGATTTGTAGTAATTATGATTAAATTGCTTTTGAGCTAATGCAAAAAAAAGGAAAACAAAGTACAAGGATAAGCCTAAAGAGTAGTAATATTTGAATAACAATTTCTTCACACCCAATTGTTTGGTAAGATGTTGTTGTGGTTGTTAAATTTTGAGAATTTCTATTGTTTCAAATTGACACGTGCTCTAATTTTAATCTTATTGATCATGGAATTTTGTTACCTGATTATTCTTTCACCAAAAAGTTAGAATTGAATGCTTTTATGTAGATTTCTTACTAATTAAATATTGAAGTTGAACCAATAGAAGCGATGATGAATGTAGGTTTAAGATTTTAATCAGAATTTGACATGTAAACAAATTATTGCATCTTGGACAAACATAACAATTTTTAATTGCAAACAACACATTTACACAAAATTTGATTTCATACAAAAAAAATTGTTTGAGAAGTCTCTAAAAGATATACGCATCTACATTATTTATTAATAATTCAAATAATGTAAATTACATAATTTAAAACTGAATATTATTAGCTCAAAACTAATCAGACTTAATAAGAATTTATAAAACATTTTATAAAAAAAAGTTCTTGAAAATTATAGCACTAGTAAACAGGAGATGGGGGGGATGGAGAGGTAGAGGAAAATTAGGATCCCACAAAAATATTTTTGTTAATAATTTCAGATGAGAGACATTTTATTTGAAAATTTTAAAGGGTAGAATAATTTATAAAATTAAAAGGTTGATGTGTTGAAAAAGATATGATGAATCCGATAAGACAATAATTGTTGTCTGATTACGAACAATTTGAAAATGCTGGATTTTTAATAACACTCAAGAAAAATACTCAATTCATACTCGCTAGTTTAGAGATTAATTGTGGTCTAAAACGTATTTTAATTATTGCCTCCACATGTTTCAATTATTGTTTGAGTTTACTTACTATGATATCTTTTATAACAAGTACGCCACGAGAGAACTAGTTTTTAATTTAGTGATAAAAGCAATGTTTATCATGTGGAAGGTCGTAAGTTTGAAAACCTAAAGAAGTAATTATTTGTGAATATTAAATAGTTGAGTGGCTTAATCTCCAATCTTTACTAAAAAAAAATATGTCATGATATTCCCAAAAGTCTTAACCTTATTTAAAGTTTTTTTCATCACAACCGTTGATAGAATAAAAAGGATAAATTTGTCAAATTTCAACTGAATTAATTACAATTTTCTTCAATTTCCTCTTTAGCTCATAGCATTTAACATTCCAAACTTTTAAAATGAAAGATGCATAAAAAGGAAATGTCCAGGAGAAAAAGATTTCATACATAGTACCGCAGTTCTTTACCAACCATCCATTGGCAAACTAAAAAATGAAAAAAACAAACAAAAAAAAAAAACTCTAGATCTTAGACTTCATCATTTACTTGAACAATGTGTAGGAAAGAGTATGATAAATGACAAGAAAATTGAAAAATTAGAATGAAAAAAAACTTAATCGGAAACTTCAACTCAAGTTTTGATGATTTTCTCTTTGTTTTTTCGTAGTTCCAAGTTCTCAGATTCCGATAATCGCTATGCAGACAAAATAGATATCTCCTTCTCGCAAGTTTTTCGAAAAATGATCATTTGCTGAAATCGGACACTCGAGCTCCGAGATAAGCCTGTTTAAAGTTTCTTCGTTATTTTTCTCCTTCTTAGTAAATATATCATCCCTCTTGGCTTATTCATTGCCCTAGTTTCGCATATTTACGAGAGATTTCTCAGATAAATACATGTACAACCTACAGATGCTTTAGAAATGAGATAAATGACTTACAAAAAATAGATAGAGATGCATTATAATAGGAAGGCACGGATCAATGACGTGGAAAGGTTTGTATTTCTTTTATCACACACGGATTATACAGTAAAACCATGTACAATTATTAGTGCATTCATATACACTCATCTAAAAGAAGGATGGTCCTCATTTTTTTTTTAATTGAACTAATACAGTGTTTTGTTTTGTTATGTCATTTAGTCAGGATTTTATATTATTCATTTAAAACAAACAAATTTGATGAACAATTTTACACCTCAATTACTCTTCAGTTACTCCTTAATTTTCCGGAAAAAAATCCCAGGATCGTCAAAATTCCAGGCGGTTCTGAAAAAATGAACAACTAGGAATTCTGACAGTTTGGATATTTTTATAAATATAAAATAACCAAGGATATTTTTGTATTTTTTATTTAATTACGGATATTAATAAAAAATTCGAGAGAATTGATATATAAAAAGAAATATGTAAAAGGTAAATATGTTCTTCGCACTTAATCATTTACCAGTATACTTAATGACTGCTTTCCATCTACCTGACTGGGTAATCAAGGAACTTGACAAGATAAGAAGGCGGTTCTTGTGGCATGGAGCTAGGGTATTTTCAGTCAAAGCGGTCTATCTCGGTCTCAAAAACACACCTTTCATTTCAAATACAGCACACAAGATTTGGAAGCTAAAAGCCCCTCCCAAAATGCTGGTATTCTCGTGGTTAGTACAGCTCAATCGAATTCTGACACTTGATAATCTTGCAAAGAGGGGCTTTCATCTCACCAACAGGTGCATACTCTGTAAAAGAGCTTTGGAATCAGTCAGGCACTTATACAATGAATGCCCGATGGTCTGTCACCTTTACCAACAGGTACAAACTCTAACTGGTATGTAGGTTACACAGATGTCACTCACAAAGACAGTGGACCCTACATGTAGCAACAAGGAGAAATTAATATGTGCTATAACACAGTTCATAGCTTGAAGGGAGAGATGCAACAGAACCTTCAAAGACACAGATAAAGAGGAACAAGAACTGGTACAAGAGGTGATTGAACAATGAAAATACAACTTGAAGAGTCACACTACAAGAGGATCACCCATCAACAATTAAGAATATAGTACCAGTAAACAAGTTGCTGACAAACTGGGCTTAGCTTCAATCACAACCTTTTCTTTTCTTTCTTGTGTTTTTTCTATCTTACTTCATTTTCTTTCTATTTAGGCTTTTGTATCTTTATTTTTGTTTTCATTTTAGGCTAAAAATGTTGAGCCGCATTGTAATTTCCCTTCTGTTACATAACTCTTTGAAACTTTTAATACAACAAACTGAGACTAGACCTCAATTTTTCCTCATGATTTTCATAATAAAATATACTTGGAGACCAAATTTTATATATTTTTTGAATTTTTTCTTACTGTTTTTTAGATAGATACAAAATCACTTTATAATACTGCTGAATATGAAACTATGGACCATAAGTCCATAATTTTGTCATCTTGATTCTTGAACAGGGGCGAATAATACATCTATAATGATTTTTCTTTGAGTTGTTTGATGGTATAAATTTTAATTGCACTTGTTAACCCTCAACAATAAAAGCTTAACAACAAACGATAGTAATGATAGTAACATTGACAAAATAATATTGAATCTCCAAAAGCTAGACAGCATTTGACACACATATCACATAATATATAGAAGCAATATAACAGTCTCCAGAATTCCGTACCCCATTGTAAGTTTCAACCTTCATTTGTGGAACTTGTTTCTACTACCACGCTAGATTTACGACAATAAAATAATAACAACAACAAAAAATAAAATAAAATAGAAGCTGCTAAAGATCACAACAACATGCACCCAGAACACTCTTTCCTCTCCATCTCAATTCCCAACGGGATAGCGGTCGATAGAGCCTAGCCACGGGCTCCTGGTGGGCTTCCTGACACGCCTTACAGCACGCCAAACCGCACTGTTACACTTGAATCCAGATCCAAAAGCCAGTTGCCAAACCCGATCACCTGCACGAACCTTACCCTTGGACTCCAGGTATGCCAGCTCATACCAAATGCTCGAACTCGAAGTATTACCGAAGCGGTGAAGCACTGCATGGGAAGCCTCAAGATTTGCATCGGTCAAGTCAAGATTTTGCTGCAGATGGTCTAGGACCTCACGGCTCGCAGCGTGCATGCAGAAGTGCTCAAATGCGCGCTTGTAATCAGGGATGTAGGGGGCATTGGTAGAGGCTGAGGGAGTCGCTGCCGATTGCTTGGTGGGGAAGAGGTGGCGGTAGAGCAGAGCGGCGAAGAAGAGGATTTGCTCGGAGAAGGGGAGAACAAGTGGGCCTAGAGTGGTGATGTTTGCTTTTAGCGCATGACCGCCAACTTCTAGGAGGTCCCGGCTGATTGAGAGGCCCTTGATCCTTTCTTCGTCCTCCTCTTGGTACACAGACCTATGTACAGATATTTGATTATTGGTTCAAGATTGAGATTGTTCTCTGTAAAACTAATTTGATAATTTGAAGTGCTCAATATGGCAGGTGCTTAATTAAGAAAATTAATTACCCCAATAAACAATTAATGGCCTTATTCTATTAGGTTGGTCCGTATGATCATTCTACAAGCTAGTGCGTACAAGATTAATAGAAATAATTTTAATTACATTAATATGCCACTCCATCAAAATTATTTGACCGCTAAACTTAAATATGCTGTTGTTACTGTTAATACTATTAACATTTTATCTTCAAATACTTAAAGTTTGTTTTCTCAAATAACATGAACTAAGCATACCTAAAGCTCCTCTCATCAGCCCCCTTGTGGGTCCGCACAATATGCTCCAAGCTATACTTGGCTCTCCTAAAATCAGTACGGCGATTCGACAACAGAACAGCGGAGCACCCCGACCTGAAGAAGCAATTGGGTATGAGCATGGACCGTCTCTTCCCAGTATACCATGTGAAGGAAACGGCCTCGGTGCTCACCACCACTGCATAGCCTCCAGGGTTAGCTTGCAACATATCCCTCGCCAAATCAATAGCTATGATGCCGGCACTGCATCCCATTCCCCCCAAATTGTAACTCAAAATATTGCCCCTCATTTTGTAGTGATTCACAATCATGGCAGATAGGGATGGGGTTGGGTTGAAGAGGCTGCAGTTTACCACTAGCACTGAAACATCTTTAGGACGAACACGGCATTTCTCGAAGAGTTCGTCTAGTGCCGCAAACATAGCAGCAGAGGTCTCTGCACGGCCTTCCTTCATGGTAGCACAGTTGACACCTGGAGCGAAGACTGATGGAGGCATGTAGGTCTCATCGCCTACGCCTGACGACTGGAGAATGCGAGATTGGAATGCCAGGCTGGCTTCATCAAACTTGCCAGATTTTCGTGCAAGTGTGATAAATTCCTCTTTGGAAACCTATGTATTTAAGTGAAGAAATTTGAATTAAAATGTCCTGTTAGGAAGTTTATTTCTTTTTTCAAGTAAAGATAGTATAGTAAATAAAAAAAATATCAAATTATACTAATGAAAATTATTCTTGAGTACAGTTTATTCATAAATGCTGTACCACTACACCAATTCCATGAGCATGTTTGTATTTTTCTTGGCAGAGGAAATTAATTATTAGACAATAAACCCGACCGGTCAAAAATTCGGAACCACAGCAATCAATAAAGACTTGTCACCGACAGAACAACTGTACCGGTAATAATACAATTTAAATCATATATATATATACCAGACATTTTTCTGAAGAGAAAAAAGAATAAAAAAAGATAATCTTAGAGGTGCAATTAATGTTGCATTGCCACCCACTAGTGGGAGACAACCATATATTGCTAAGAGGCAGTAACTAACAACGCCCAACAAATTAAAACTGCTATGTTTGGGTGCATATTGAAATGTCCTTTTCAGGATTTATGAGTACGTATAGTAGTTGGTTCATTAATAGCACTCATTGAAGTACCACAACTACCACAGCAACATGTTATTTATGAAGGATCAGATTGAAACGATGCTGAAATCTTTAAATAAAATCATTATGTATTTGCGGATTAATTAATATTATATTGATATAGTATCCGACTGAAAAATATAGCACTTCAGTACAATTGTAATAGGTCATTTATATATGTTTCTGATGTTAATTTATTATGTTTAATCAAGGTAAAGGAAAGATTAAGAAATTAAACAAGAGATCAAAGGAATATTTGAGTAATATCACCGGGCAACCCATAATATTTGAGTAATATTAACCCTAACCCGGGCTAACCAGCAAAATATATTTTCCTTTTGTCTTTTGGCTTAGGCCAATAGTTTCTTCAAATTTGGTACATAGCTGTTTCTTGCATACCATGCACTGATTAACCACTTGGTACATAACATCATGTGAATATATATAGAACTTTAATTTTATATATACGTTCATTTTCTGATTCATTTATTATGGTTCGCACATTATGTTGAACTCATTAAAAAATAAGATAAATCTTGTTTGCACTTAGCAGATGACTTGTTCACACATAATTGAAAAATGATGAAGTCTATTGACTAAATAAATCAATAAATAGGAATTTTGGAAGTGAAAACAAAATATTTTACGCACCAATTAAAGAGATCATTAATTATTAATTATCAAATTGCTGTTGTTTAGTTAAAAATCTACGCGCAAGTATAACAAAAATTCTGTTATCTATTGAGATTAATCGGACGATTCAGACTCAATAATATGATATGTCTGTGCCGTTTAAATATAAACATATTTTGACCTATTTAATTTCAATATATCAGACAGAATTTTTTTAGCTTTGGCACAAAACTGCAAAATTCACCGACCTAATAATAAACCCAGTTTAATTGTTTTGAAGTATCATTGTATTTCATAAGTTTCACATGATCAATTCAATACCCTTTACAGAGTTTGCACAGACATAAATACTCATGGAAACCAATATTTCGAACCTTCACGAGTTATAGATCTTTTTTCATACCATTAGCATGACTAGAATTTATTGTCCTCTATTTTCTCAACCATATTGCACAATACTGTACGACATATTCAGTCATGATCAAAACAAGATAATATATAAGATACTACCAAAGGACTTTTTTCTTTGTCCTAGATTAATTCGAAGAACAAAGAAGGAATTAATGTTAAATCCCGAGTAAATAGAAGTATAGAAAACATTACACTAAAACAGAAGTTGGCTTTGCTAGAAATATAAAATTTGACATGCATCTAGTTCATGAATGAGATCTCAATGCAAACTTTGTCAGTAAAAAAGTGTAATACATACCTTATTCTCCTCTGGAGGAAGATAACATGCAAAATCGATTAGATACACTGGCCGTGGCCGTGACGTGATATACAACGAGATTGTAAATACTAAAACTGCAAAGAAAGCCAAAACCGTTGCTAAATCATAGCTTGCTTCTTCCCACACTTTTTGCCACAATTGCTCCTTACTCAAACTCCCGATTTCAGCACCGAATATCACAATAAGTACTGGAAGAGTCATGAGGTATATCCCATGGCTTATCATGTAGTGGTAACCTAGTTTTACATACTTAAGGTTTACTGATTGCAGGAAATCAGGGAGGCGGCGGCGGACCCGAACAGAGAAGGTCGGTGATCCGGCATCGGGACCAGAGGACTCGACACCCCGGTTTACTATTTCGGTTGATAAGAGAGCATGTTCTTTTGCCATTGCTCTAAAAGAAAAGAATGGTGGGTGTGGGTATTTGAGATTGTGTGTAGGTTTTGGTTAAAGGAGATATGAGGGTTATATAGAAAGTATTCGTTCAAGGAGATTGAATGTTGGTTGCACAAAGTTCAGAATTTATTATGTGAGCTTACATATAAGTAATAAACCTTTCTCAGTACACTTCTTAGATGTTCACACCAAGTATTCAAAAATATAGTGCACCATGAAATCTATCATGGTTCTTTGAGCAAGTGGGCCCATAATCTCATAAATTGTATTTCATTGCTGAGCTGACAGACATTAAATCATATCTTTAGTCTACCAAATAATCTGGGATGGCTAATGTGGTGGCATTTAATAGTAGCACCCAACTAGAAGGTTGTGTAGTTGGGAGAGGGTTAGAAGGCCAAATAATTTAATATTTAGAGCGTCGTTCCTATAGCCATTAATATTTGGTCACAGTAATTGATTTAGACTGAAGGTAAAGAGGCTCTCACTATTTTATTTTTTATTTTTTTTTAGGGTAAGGTGGCAACCAGCTATCTCACTAATTCTCTACTGGAACTTTTAATTAATTTTTCCTATTTATGAACCAGTCAGGATTCGCATGCTATACATGTGTGTTTGGTTTTTTCCTTGTGAAATGGAAGAGGGAGAAAAGCTTGATTTGGTTTAGTTAGAATTTGAGTTGAGGGAATTCATAAATTTATCTCAAACGGTGAGTTTGAATCCGGTCCGTTCGTTATATATTGGCACGAATATTGAAGCATTATGTGCATTATATGTTTTTATCTAATTGGTCTGATCAGACGTTCACAACTAGACAAAAATGAACTGCGGACTGAAGTATACAGAGATTACATAGCATTACAAAAATAAAAAGTTAAAATTCTTAACATTATTTTTGCAAAATAATTAAAACTAAAAAGGCTGTAATTATTCATTGCGACTTGTGAAACACAATGAATTCTAACGGCTGATCACAAGTAATAAGCTTAGTTGGTCAGTAGCTAGGAACTCCGTTGACCAAGCTCTTGAACCGCAACGATTCATTATGGTCTTGTTAATTTTGAATATTTTACAAAAAATATGCTATATAAATTTTAATTTTTTTAATGATATGAATGAAAATTTTGAATATTTTACAATATATACAAGCACCATCTAATGAAACTGGAAAATAAATAAATAAAATATAAAGAGGAAAAAAAGGGGCAGCTCCGAGCTTGACCCGCCACACCATCAAAGAGAGCAGAATTTGCCATAAAGAATCTCAACGACCCATTATATAACAACCAAATAACTAATGTGTCGCATACAACCATAGTTACAAGATTCGCAAATAATTTGTTTTTTTTTTGTGATGGTGAACCGAACGCTGAATTATTCGGTTGACCAAATTATTCACGAATAATTCGTGAATTTTATGAAACTTTTCCGGAATAATCCGCGAGTTTTTCATTTTCTGGATAATTGTTATAGATAACTGATATAAACTACTTTTAACGATTGTTGGTGTTGGGTAATAAAGACAACAAAAAAAAGAGGTACCTGGTAGCTTGGTACGGGTCTGGTACCTAGGACAGGTTTTATTTTGGTACCAATCACACCATGCTAGTGGGTTATCGAGTTCTCAAATACTTGTGTGATTGCTTTCTCTTTATTCTCATTTACTAAGACTTCAGAGTTTCATCGATCCGTATCCTCCCAGATAGGGGTGTGAATGGTACTTTTTTAGTCGTTTACCCGACATGTATCATATTCAATAAGGCGGGTATAGGTAAGTTTTTTTTCGTTAGGTTATTGAGTATGGGTATGGATAATAAATTTTTTTTGTTAATTAAATGGGTAAGGGTGTGGGTAATGATTATTTTGTATCCGTTACCCTATAGGTAATTATAAAATCTAAATATATATTCAATTCAATTTCCAACCCACCTAAATATGTATTCATATTTTTGTATTTTCTTTCTTTATAAAAAACAATTTAGTTGGAATTGATTGCACATTCATTTTTATTTTTTATTAGAAATGTTATTATATATGTGTGAAATGAGTGAGTTTTTTATATTTAAATTGTAAAATATTATATAACTAATTATTATATTACTATTATCCATTATTCGTCCGCTACCGTTTCGTTACCTGATAATATTAACGGGCAAGGGTAAGGTAGGGTAAGATCAATTTTTAATGGGTATGGATAGGATATGAGTAAGTCAATTTTAATAAGTATGGATATAAAAATGTCTCCACCCGACCCGTACCGTACCCATTGACACCCCTACTCCCTGGTACCTGACTAGTGACTATAATGAGCTCTAATGAGCTCCCAGCTGAGTGATTGGAATTCGATACTATGTAGGTCTGAATTCAGTTTTTCATTCAGTGGTTCTTTGTATGATTAATTTGGACTTCAAATTAAGTCTAAGAAATTATTGCAACGGCGTAATGGACTGTTTCAAATGGATAGCAATTAGCAAATGACCGGAATAGGATTTCTAGAAAGTCATGGGCTCAAAACTAAGTACTAAATTAGGAATGGAATGTGGCCTTCTCCATTTTTCAGAAAAAATGTTTTGTTAAATAGTAGGGACCCAATTTTAAAAAAAGGTTAACATCATAAGAAGCTCTCAAGCTTGTGGATGACTCTCATAATATATGACTCAAATTTTTAATTTGAGAATCATTCCTCTTTCTAAATCATACAATCCGTGATAATGACTCTCCTATGAATGACCATAATACTCCCAATATTCATAAATAATATTTATAAGATTTATGGATTTTTAAATTAAAGGAAAATAGTAAGATTTTCTTTTTTTAAATATAGTCACTTGAATTTTGGATTCATACACGAAGTGTTTGTTATTTTTTTGTTTTTACTTTTCGTTTTGTATGCTTTAATTTATTTTTTATAGGAAAGATATAGTTGTGTAAATAATTGATAAAAAAACAATTATTTGTACATACATAATAAGAAACAATATGAAGTAAGAAAGTATTATTAATTTACAGTAGATATTGAGAACTATAGTATTCAAATTTATAAAAGTATTTAAATAAAGATAACTTTATCAAGGATATATACCATAGTTTTTTCACTTCAAATTAATGTAATTATGTTAGATTAGCAGCCGGGAGGTTAATTGTTACGGCATTTGAAGTTTAGGGATGTTTGTCTCAAATAAATATTCTGAGGGTCTACCTATCATAAATAAAAGGGTGAATTTCATATATACCACTCAAAACTATGAAATTACGTATTTACCATCAAAATTTCTATAATTACATATTTACCATCTAAAAATCTAATAGCTCACATATTTTCCCAAAATAATTTTAGTATATAACAAATGAGGAGGGTTCCAATGCCTCATCTCCTCATACCTCATCCATACCTCATGTTATATATCTCTATTGTCAAAGTCTAAACTATCGATCCGACCGTTCAACATGATATTCATACTAAAATATGCTTGGGGATGAAATTTTATAATTTTTGCAATTTTTTTACTATTTTTTAAGATAGGTACAAAATCACTGTTTTTTGAATGGTCCAGATACAGTGATTTTGTACCTATCTTAAAAAATAGTAAAAAAATTGCAAAAATTATAAAATTTCATCCCCAAGCATATTTTAGTATGAATATCATGTTGAACGGTCGGATCGATAGTTTAGACTTTAAAAATGGAGATATATAACATGAGGTATGGATAGGTATGAGGAGATGAGGCATTGGAACCCTACTCATAACAAATATACCCAAAACTGAACTTAATCATGTTTAATATTTAAAAACTTTAACTAATCAAAGATTAACTTAATATCTTCTCTCCTTGGACCCGTTCTCTTTTTTTTCTGAATCTTGGCAGAAGTTGCCACGGTAAGAGACAGAGCTTTAACATAATATTCTGTCATCCCTTGTTAATTACAGTAGACCCGTTCCCATGTAACCCTTGAAGCAAGCTGTTCAAATCTAATTTTGGATTTTAATAGTTTATGCACCTGCTTGAATCAGATAATACATTAATAAAAAGATTCCTGAACATATTCGCACCATACTGGTACAGATCATGTACCAATCTCCTGTACATTCAATTTTTGTTAATTAATTAGCAATTCAATTTTTTTTCTTGAGAAAACATACAATCCCAATTCATAAAATAAAATCAAGCCTAAAACAACCCCAACTTACTTAGAAAACTACAATACCTGAATTTTCTACCTTGGTACATTACTGGTCCTGAAAAATTACAAGTACATCTCTAAACTTTTGAATAATCATAAAAACAGTAAAATAACAGTAAAAACTGGAGTCCCTTGTCCCTTGTCTCCAGTTTAAAAAAAACAACGAAATAATGAATTTCATGTACAAAAGATGTCAGTCCATTTGATGCCAGCATCATTTGAAAATATAATTTCAATCACAACCACCAAAAATAAAATCTCGTAGGCCTATTTAATAAATTTTGTATGCCTATGTCAATCACATAATTTCAATCCATTTGATGTTAGTTCGTTTGTTGAACAAAAGATGCCAGTAAATGCCAAATCAAGAAAAATGTTACTGCAAGAAACAATACAACTCAAAATCAGATCAACTCTACTCATTACTCATTTTATTTTATGGAGAGAGCGATGCTCGCGAATTTTCAGAGAAATAGACAAGTCGACTCAAGAACTGACAATGGAGGTGCAGACACAGCTAGCGCTGATCTCCTTCTGAGAAGGGATGCGGATTGTACCAGTACTGGTACCAAGCACCTCTACAAATACTCACCAGCTTCACCTTATTTTATTTTACTTTGTTTTGTATTTCTATTTCATATTTAAACAAGCTCAAATGTTTTGAGCTTTAATTTTCTTTTTGTTTTCAAGAAGCCGTCGGCTCGCCGAACAGCCATTCACCAAGCACTATTCCCCAAAAAAGCCTACTGACCCAGATGGCCAAAGAGGTAAACGCAAGGCCGCAATGGCATCTGAACAGGAACAGATTAAGGGGATTGTAGAGGCACTCCAGGATGAGCAGCTAAGATCAGCGCCGCTTGAGCAGGATACAGTCCAGGAGGTGAACAATTACTGTGGCACACACCTGGGGAGCCGTCTTATTCCTCTGGAAGGAGCAAGTGCTGACCTGGCAGTGATAGCGGCCTTAGAGGCGGGATATGACATGGATGAATCCATCTTACAATCATTGGAGTACGACCCTGAGGAAGATGTGTTTACCAACGAGGAGGAAGAGCCAATGGAACAGCTAGAAGAGGAGGAGGAGCCAATGGAAGAGCTGGAAGAGGACCCAACGGTGGAGCCAGATGAGGAACAAATGGACGACCACGAGGATGAAGAGCCGGAGGAGGAACTGGCAGGCGAGTCCGATGGCTGAATAGCGGTAGTGAACAGCATAGCCACCTATCAGAGAGCGATAATTTAGTTTTTTATGTTACCAATCTATGTGCATCTTGTGTTTTTTTACTACCAGAATTTATCACCTTTTGTGCTTGTGCATCACTCTGCTGATAACTTTTGTAATGTGCTATGCGAGACCTATTTATGAATTTTAATTTCAATCTAAATCTGTTGTGTTGGAATGTTAGAGGATTAGGGGATCCGCATAAATGTGCGGTTATCAAGAATGTGGTTATTGATTCACATTGTGATATTTTGTGTTTCCAAGAGACAAAGTGGAGTGAAAACTCCATCACGCGAATTAGACAAATATGTCCTGCTAGATTGCGTAACTTTGCGGCATTAGATGCGGTGGGAAGTAAGGGAGGAGTATTACTCGTGTGGAGTAATGCGTATCAAACTCTGCTCACTTCCACCAATTCTTATAGCCTTACGGTAGTGCTCCAAAGAGACAATTTTAAAATGATGATTACGGGAGTCTATGGGCCACAATTGATAAGTGACAAAATTAACTTCCTAAATGAGCTTAGAACAATCAGGGGGTTAAATGACTTGCCCTGGTTGGTAGTTGGTGATTTTAATATTTTGAGATCCATAGAGGACACAACCGGAAGCAACCTAGACTTCACTCCCACTCTTGAATTTAACAGACTAATCTCAAATTTAAATCTATTTGACATACCGCTGCAGGGCCGTTCGTACACATGGTCAAATGGGCGCCCCAATCCGACTTTATCCAGGTTGGACAGAACCTTCATATCCCACACATGGAACTCTATGGGAATCAGCCACTCACTCATTGATCTACCGCAACCGGCGTCTGATCATGTACCCCTCCTACTCACCATAAAATCGCACTCACACCGAAAGAAGAGACAATTCAAATTTGAAGCTTACTGGCTGCGCCACAGAGACATCTATCAGGTGGTACAGACGGCTTGGGAACAGTCACCGACTCGACAAACCCGGTCAGGAACTTTCGGGTGAAGCTCAGAAATGTACAACAACATCTGATCAGATGGTCGTATACCGTATTTGGGAAAAAAGATACATTTCTCTCGAGATCTAAATGGGTTCTTCAGCAGCTCGATAGAGTCGAGGAGAGACGAAGCCTAAATGGCTTAGAAAAAACCCTGCGTATAAACCTCCGGGAGCATATATTCCGTCTAGCACTTGTTATGGAAACAAAATGGCGACAAAGATCAGGATGTAAATGGTTACAGCTTGGAGACAAAAACACAGTATTTTCATGCCGCCGCCAACGCGAGAAAAAATAAAAATACAATAAGTGCGCTCAAAAGAGATGATGGCTCGGAAATACCCTCTCACAGCTTGCAACAGGAGATCTTAGCTCATTTCAAAAACCTGATCGGTACAAAAATTCAATCCTTGCATCCGTTCGACTTGACGGGCAGGGTGGGTCCGAATCTTCAGTCCCAACTATTGAGCCTAGACGAGGATATTTCTTCCGACGAAGTTCATGGTGCGATTATGCAACTCCCGAAAAATAAAGCGAGCGGACCGGATGGCTTTCCGGTTGAGTTCTACCAGCAGTTCTGGCAAATAATTGCAGTAGATTTTATGAAAATAGTCGGGTCGGTACACACCGGTTCTCTGAATCTCTCGGGAATTAATAAGGCGGCCATTTCACTTATTCAGAAAAAACATAATCCGATTACCATTGGTGACTTTAGACCGATCAGTGTGATCAACACATCGGTTAAGATCTTAACAAAAGTGATGGCAAATAGACTGCAGCGGTACCTACCAATTCTGGTCTCCGGTAGACAGACGGCATTTGTCAAGGGTAGATCCATAATGGAATCCTTTCTGGTGGCGAGGGAATTTCTATCTTCATGTACTAAACGAAAGATCCCATCCATCCTGTACAAGGTTGACTTCGAAAAAGCATTCGACACGGTCAGCTGGTGCTTTCTCACGAACTTGTTGATTGAAAGGGGTTTTCTGCCAAAGTGGATCTCTTCCATGATATGTATCCTCAAATCGGCAAACTCGACGATAAGAATAAATGATACTCTCACTGACTACTTCAAGCATGAGAGGGGCCTGCGCCAAGGAGATCCACTTTCACCCATGCTATTCATAATCGTCGCCGATTCGCTCAATTGGCTAATCAAAAATTCTTCTCCGCTCATGCACCCACCGGTTCGCATACCGGCGCAGCCAATTCAATACGCAGATGACACCATAATAATTGCAGAGGTGCACCCACGTACTCTAAAGATTCTAGCTCTCATTCTCACCATATATGAAAGCTTAACGGGCCTTAAGATCAATAGAGCTAAGAGTGCATTCATACCAATAGCAATTCGAGATGAAATGGTAGTAAGTATACAGAGAATCCTGGGTAGTCCGTCAGCGGTGCTCCCCATCAAATACCTGGGATTACCGCTATCGGATAAGAAACCAAGACAAGCTGACTACCTGCCGCTGATAGCGGCGGTACAAAATAGAGTGGCAAGCTGGAAATCAGCTCTATTATCATTTGGTGGACGGCTCGTACTGATAAAATCAGTTCTGTCAGCAATACCGATACACTTCATGCAGGCCTTCAGGATCCCGAAATGGGTATTCCAGCAAATTGACAGAATCAGAAGGAATTTTCTCTGGAAAGGTCAAGATACCTGTAAGCCGATAAACTGCCTGGTTAATTGGGAAAAAACTTGTGCACTTAAGATCAATGGTGGACTCGGGATTATAGATCTTAGAATCCAAAATGAAGCACTTCTAACGAAATGGATCTGGACGTTGCAAAAACATTCAGAGAGTAACTGGTCGACGGTTCTTAGATTGTTGTACGAAATTGATGAGGTCAGCCTATTAGGGAATTCGGAAGACCAATCTTTCTTTGCTAAAGATTTGAGAGGGTTCAAGGGGTTCTATGAACTGTCGGTAGAGGCAAATCCACAGCAAGCGGGGGTGGTGTGGAAATGGGAAGCATGTGGAACATTCTCAACTTCCTCTGCTTATAAAGTTCTACACAACAGTGGAGTGCTTTGCCCTAACCAGAGCCGCCTATGGAAGATCAAAGCGCCGGCAAAGGTTAAGGTTTTTTTATGGACCCTACTACAAAATAGATTACTAACTAGGGATCATCTTATGCGTAGAGGTTGTAACGTAACGGAGGGATGTGTGATGTGTGGGAATGCTAATGTGCGGGAAACGGCACTACATTTGTTCTGGTCCTGCGGGTTTACAAAGGAGTTTTGGAGCGCCTACCTCCTTAGATTGAATGTGGGTTTCACCACTGTGGGTTCCGGATCACACATCAGGCTCTGGAAGCGGCACCTAAGGGCAATGGATGCCGCCAAAAGAAGAACGTGGGAGATTGCATGGTCGGCGGGCCTTTGGGCAATATGGCGAGAGAGGAACAACAGAGTCTTCAGCGATAGACCAAAACCGGTACTCAACATCATTAATGAGACGATCATAGAGGTCAAACAGTGGGAGCTGCGCTGTTAGGAGACTCTTTAGGATAATATCAGTTGTTAATAGTGGATAGCTAAACATTAGTTATGTATAGGTGATGTAACTTACGGCGCAGAGATGCCCATTTGGGCTACTGTAATTAACTTTTCTTATTAATCAAAATGTAGGATGGCAAGTTGCCACCTACCCTCAAAAAAATTTTCTTTTTGTTTTCAATTGGGGTTACTCTCCTCTGTATCTGAACAATCAATTAATGGAATATGGGCATCGACCCATGTTTTTCCTCAAAAAAATAGTGGCAACGACATTGTCGCAGGTGTAATTGTGTGGGAAAATATGAAAAATTAAAGACTTTACTCGATTGGAGGTGATTCTACTCCGAGTTCCCATCTAGGTCTATCTATCTCCTCCGGCGCGAGTGTTTCTTCCTCTTCGTATTCCATCTTCTCTAACTGTTCTTTCTAGGTTTTAAGTTTGCTTGATGGGGAGAAAGTTTTAGCGTAGCAGGACTACAGGAGAGGAGGAGGCGGGAGAGACGCTAGGTTTTAGCACCAAAAAGAGAGGAATTCTGATCGTAGATGGGGAAAAGACTAATTCAATTATTAATTATATTGTTTATAATGTTAAACTTAATTAATATTTAATTAATCTCAGGTTTTAATTAATTGGGTAAATATATGAGTTATTATATTTTTAGATGGTAAATATGTAATTACAGAAATTTGGATAGTAAATACGTAATTTCATAATTTTTGAGTGGTATATATGAAATTCTCCCTAAATAAAAATTACTCTCATAATATGACTCCAAGAAAAAAAAAATGATGGAATACAACTTCACTGCCCACAAAGTATAGAATTCCGATTCAGTGCAACAAGTGTAGAATGAGATCCGAATTGTTTCTTTCAATCAGGCATGAATTTTAAAGACCCTTCGTAAATTTCGAATAGGTCCGAATAATAAATGCTCGGCTGGAATTAACTTGAACTAGGGGTGGCAAAAAAGCTCGTGGCTCGCACCTGACTCGCTCGCTAACAACTCGTTCGTTACTGGACCGAGCTATTAACGAGCAAGTTCGCCACTAGCTCGGTCCAGAATTAACGAGTTCAAGCTGGGACCTAGCTTGCTCGCCAGCTTGCGAGTTAGCTCGGCTAGGCATCAATTTGTATGAATTTGTGTGCATTTTATACTGTCTAGCTCGGTCTAGCTCGATTCAGCTCGATCAAAAAAGTTTGTAGAATTTATTTTCTTCTTAAAACAAGATCCAGCCAGACCCAGCGAGCCAGCTCGTCAGCTCGCGAGCTAGCTCGGGCTGACTCATCACAATTTCATGCTGAGATTTTAGCTCGGATGCCCTAGGTCCAGCTTGCTTAGTAAGAGCTCGGTTCAGAATTAACAAATTGAGCTAGGACCCAACTCGACCCGAGCCAGCTCGTTGACAGCCCTAACTTGAACCCCTGGAGTACTGCCAGGAACACTCCATAGGACAGGCAATGTAGGACAGGGGCATGGGCGCCTTTTATTCAATTTCAACTATATGAGACCATTCACATGGGCTTCGCCTATTTTCAAACTTAAGGCCGAGCGTCTAGATATGGACATGCATACTTTAGATGTGATTAATTCTTAACTACTTTACTACTAACTACTAACTTCTCAAAATTAATCAAAATATTTTACAAATATATAAATCCTTTTCAAATCATTCATTTTTCTTAACCGTCTGCATATATTTTTCGTCTTATTTATTTTAAATCTAATGGTTCATATAGTTCCACATTCAACACTACTTCAGACTCAGGAAGAACATTATGTTAACATTACCTTGTCAAGTTTATAATTACCTGTTATGATAGACATGAAATCAAAATTTGGTGCTTAGTAATTGTTAAATACTTAGAATGTAGATGCTTGTGGTTTAAATAGAATTTGATACCATGTGGATGTTGCTACTTGGATAAAATACTCACTTCAGAAAGTAAAGTTAGCAAAAATTGCCTTGAGTCATATACATATGTCTAAGAACTTGGAACAGTTTTATCCCGGCCAAGTCCTATATATACTAGGCACGGGTAAATAACCAAATTTGGTCATGACGGATTCTCATAAATTAAATCCTTTGACAATTTCAGCACAAAACATTCGGAGGCCAACCGTTGGCCAAACGTTGAACGGCTGAAGTGAAGCACTAGTTATATATACAGTTCAAAATTCAGCCGAGTTGCTCCAACCGTTGTAACGGTTATCAACTGTTATAACGGTTGAGGACAAAATTCTGAATTTGTTTCCTTTTGTATAAATATAAGATTTGATTGGTTCCCTTTTATCCATTCTAGCCGCCACATAATTCAAAAGTGTGTTTTTCTACTAGATCTAAAATCCTCTATGCTTGTACCTCAAACTTCAATATTTATTCAGTAACCTCAAATCCATTCCACCAATATTAATCTAGATTGAGATTAGAGTGATTTTAGTGATTCTCTTGAGTGTTTGAACTTAGTGCCTTCGTGTTCGATCTTCTAGGACCGTGTGACTTTCCCGAGAATTTGTAAGGACTCACTTGTTTCATCTTGTACACTTTTCTCATTGGGTAATAAAAAAGCACGCCGAGAAGCAGCCTCGACACCCCGGAGACATAGGCCTTGTTTTGTCAAACTCCATTAACATCTCTTATGTCACTTTTTTTAAACTCTTCTATTTATTTTATTGATACTTGAGATTGAGATTGTTAGTATTTGAATAAATTGAATAATTGTACCAAAAAGGTTTAAAATTTTAAAATGTCTCATATTCACACCCTCCCTCTAGGTGCCGTTAGGGACATCAGTAGGGGCTATTTATAGATGAAATTTGAAGCCTCTTGGTGCTAAAAAAATGCTTAACCAACTGCTTATTGGTCTACCCCATATCTGAATCTGTTTTGAACAAAACTAAACACATTTGATTGATTTTAGACAAAAGCTGTAAAAAGGGACTGAATTATAATTATTCTAAGGCAAAAACATAATCCAAACTATGCCTATAGGTTGTTTAGTAGATTTTAGTTGATATATTTTACTAATTTGAAATGGTATGACCATGTTTACTATCCATAACAAGTGGAGAGACAGTAGCAGAAATCTTGTTGCCTATTTCTTATTCCAATTCAGATTTTTGCAGCTCACTTCATTCAATTATATGAGAAAAAAATGTTGAATTTTTACATCAAGGATGTGACTAGATTAACCATTTTTAATATGCCTAAATGTGCTAATTAAATTACTCTTAATCTAATTTTTTTTCCGTGCTGAATTTCTTGCTGGAAAAAAAAATGTGTTGCTGGAATTTTTTTTTTTACTGAGTTTCCTAGCTGTTGGAATTTTTTTATATATGAAATAAAAAAAATGTTCTTAATATATATAAATATAGGCAAATAATTTAAGGTTTCATATTTGAGATCCCAAGTGATGAGTTTTTATATATGTTAGGTTTCATGATTTGAAATACAAAGTTTGTTTTTACTTCATTTATAATTTGATAAGAACATTTGTCCACCGGTTTTTCTTCCTTGAAATATATTTTTTGAACTAATGAATGAGATGTTTTATGCTAATAAAAGTTAATAAATATATTTTTTATTGATAAATTTATTCAAATAATTTTTTCTAAGAGCATGAACATGTGAAAAAGCAAGAATCATGCTGAAATTTCATATACAAGTTGATTTTCTAATTTGAAATGAGATGAAGTGCAAGAATCTAGCTAAAAAGTAGTTTGCAAGTGGTTCTCTGGCTGGTCCTACCACTTGCAAATATGAAATTGAATATATATTTAATGTCGTTGCTAAATTCGTTCATCAAACTTTTCTGAAATTTTATGTTTTGGCTTCAAAACATGGTGTAATCATGCAAGAACCTCATGTAATATAAATTTCTGAATTTTTGTTACATAAAAAAAAAAATATTAAGTTTAGACCGCTGAGAAAAAAAAAATGACGTGTACCAAAAATATTATTCCATACATATTGCATATTTAAATGTTTCAATTTGGAGAGGGAAATAATATAAGCTTGATCTAAATACTAATTTGTTGCCAAGTAAAGCATGAACTCCAAGTGTTTGCTAATTTTAAAAATTATTTTAATGGTTCGTAATTTTTCTGAAAATAATTTTGATAGGATCAAATTATGCAATCATAATTATATTACATATTACCCCAACGTTGTGAACCAACATTTTTCACTTTTTGTTTTTCTTTTATGCTATTTCGGATATTTGCTTTATATCTATGTGGGCTACTGTTCGAACCTGTATGGTTCATGGGCTTCCCAAATGATTGGGCCCCAATGTAATCATTTATCGTACAAGACACAGCTCCAAGAAAAGAATGGCGAACTAATTTTTTTTTATTAATTTCTGGGAGAGGCATTAAATTTCCCAAATTTTGTGATTTTCACTTTTGACATGAAGCCAATCATGTTATTAATGTATAGCCCCAAACAGTTTGCTATACAAGCAAAGTTCGACCTTGCAACATGCTCGAGGGACCAAATTGAAGAAGGGTTTAGGTTAATGGCAATTAAATCTATGAAGAATTTGGTTTGGGGCAATTGAAGGCGACAGGAGCATTGTGACAAACACCTTATGTGCAAAAAGAACAAAGAAAATCGGATGGATAGAAAGAGTAGGAATAAAGAACGAAATCAATATGGTGGGTTAAATAGTGTACTAAACTGATATTGTTAGAACACATTGAGATGGAATTGGATCCATTATAAAATATCAGGAACATGTGATGTGCACTTATAGCTAATGCGGTAGTGCTTGGTATTCTTAGATGCAGGGGCGGACCCAGGAATTTGATCAGGGGTAGGCACAATGAATTAATCGAAGCAACAGACTTGGCCAATGAATAAATTAGAGCAACAAATCTATTATTCTGAGCCAGGGGTAGGCATAGTATTGGACCAGGAGTAGGCACAAGAATAAAAATACACTGGGTCTCAAAAAAAATTTAAATCCAGGGGTAGGCACTTGCCTACCCGTGGGCCTTCATAGGTCCGCCCCTGCTTAGATGTTGTGAAATTATAATTATACAAATTTATGTTTGTGGTTCGTGTTACATTGGTTTGCTACTTTTTTGCGGCTTTTTATTTCTGTATCAGTTGTTGCTAAGATCCTATGAAACTGGAAACTGGATTATTGGGCAGAAGCAAACTTTTCTCGTTAGACAACCGCAATGGTTGTTAAATGGGCAAAGGCCCAATAAGATTACTCAATCCGACTAAAATATGTCCATGAAAAACATTAGAAATATATTAAAACAAGAAGCACATGTCACGTGTGAGTTGCTGCCGGTAGTAGGGGTGTTCAAACGGTCAGTTCGGTTGAAACCGAACTAAAATAATCAAATCAAATTTTTTTTCGGTTTTCAAAAATAGAACCGAACCGAACCGATTAAACTTATAAACCGATTAAGAACCTAACCGAACAAACCGAAGTAAATTTCGGTTTGTTCGGTTCAAACCGAAGTAAACCTATTGGTGCCATTATTAACAAAAATTATACATGTTCATACACAAGTTGTTCAATTTCATACAAAATATGTAGATGTTCTAAAATATTTAAACTAAAATGAAAGAAAGGAAGCATTGATTGAATCAAACAAAATATAAATAGTAGAACAGGAGGTTCAACTATGGAAAAAATATTGCTGACAGAGCAAGCAACAAGGAAGGAAAAAGGTTTTTTGAATTCATAGATTATCTTCATGTTCTGATATTTTTTTTTGCTTTTGATTGATTAAAAGATAGTTGTTTAATTTGTGGTATCTAGATAGGAAAATAGCCACTGGTAAATTTGAATCAGTGCTTCGGAATAGTAGAGATGCACACTGGCATGATGTATAATTTTTTTTTCTGGTTAATCCAAATTTGGCAACTGCCTAACTTCTCAAAAAAAATAAAAAACTAGTCATCATCCATCATAAACCATTAACCTTCATCGTCAAAAAAATTTAAATTAAATTTATTACACATTCTATTTACAAAATAAAGAATTCATCTGTAATTTTAGTTTTGTAATTTAAACAATATTTTAAACATTTTTTTTATATAAATTTCAGCTTAGGACCTCCCTTACACAGTATACTGTCTGAGTCATTGATATATTATGAATAATAGATTAATACATGTCATAATCATTACTTTATTCTCTCCGATTGCACTGAATTTGCTATAATTTGTTGAATAAAAGAAATTAAGCTTGTTGCACACTAGTTTTGACTCAATGGACAAGTATCCTCCCAGGTACTGTAAAAGATTCCTCTCACTTTACAGCTTGAGATTTACTCCCAACCGTTTTGAGATTCAGGCTAGCACGTGGCAGTATTATTGGGCTTTGAGTTTCGTGCCAAGTTAAAATGAACGTTCCAGATCCATTAATGGTAAAAGATTCCCTATTACAGTACCGGAGAGGATCTGAATTCCGACTCAATGCGCTGAAACTGGTGAGCTCAAAGAAATTTAGCTCGTAGCTGACTGCTAGCATAGTAACAAATGAATAATTCGGATTCAGTTCGGCAGGATCAAAAATTCGTGATTCAAAAATAATTCGGGTATAATTCGGAAGTACAATACGAGACCTCAGTGCATATTTAATTAATTACCGATGATTTACTATACGAGATACTGCTTGTATTTGCCATAGAAGATCAGCTGTGGTAATATAGTCAAAAAATAGACTAGAATGGGGAACTGTGACATTTTGTTTAGGTTTCACGTGGGTGACTGGGTGCAGAAAGGACACTGTGCGTGAGAAGGGCAAAATTTTTTTCCAAACAAAACGTGAGAAAAACGCGAATAATTCGTAAAATTCATTAAATTCGCGTTTTATTTGATCAAAAGTTCAGTCAATGAATAATACACCATTCGGTTCAAAAATGCTCCAAAAACAAATTATTCATAAATTAAACGCGAATAAAACGTGAATATTGTCACTGGGACTGCTAGCGGTATAGACTCCTTGTAAAATCTTCTTTGAGCTCTCTTTCTCTCTGAAATTTCTCAGAAATTGTTCGATTTTTCAGGGAGGATTTTCTATAACGACATCTTTGCTGACAACAGTACGGAAGTGAAGGAGAGAGTATCAGTCGGGTAGAATATCTTCCATGATGCATGCACTCGCCATGGACGATCTCTATCTAGCTTTAGCTGAAAGATAATACGCGTGGCAGCCATAGGCATCCGCGCGGTTGCGGTGTCTCAATCAGCGTACAACACGTAGGATCTTCTAACGCGTTTTAACGTTTGATCAGATGTGAACTTTACCATGAAGCACTTCGTATCTCCATTCCATTATTAAGCACGTTGGGTGTCCGATCCGCCAACGGCTACGATTGAAGGATTAATTTTTGGATTTAATCTCAGCTCTCCAATCACATAATCTATCTTTTTTTGATTAAATGCATATGTTTTATGTGTAGAAGTTTAAATTTAGCTACAAGCATACTCGCCACACGATGTGTTACAATTAAAATTAAACAGACTCTAAAATATAGTGATATAATTCTCCGTTTCCTTATTTATTTGTTTCCTTATTTTTCCCTCTCCAATTGAAATTTTTTATACGGCGGATCACAATGCAAATAAATTTTTTGTTCACTTCCTTAGTTATCTACTTCCTTATTTCTATACATATTACTGTGATAAATCTAGAATATATTTCTAATTTTGTTTTTTTATGAAAATTTGTCATTTGTATGAGAATTTATTTTTGTTATCTTATCATATATTCCGTTGCAGCGCACGGTCACGATACTAGTTAAAATAGTAAATAGGTTATAACATCATAACATGTCCGCACTCCGCATCACAAGGTTTTTTTGTTGTTGTGGCTTAAAGTGAGAAATAAAAATAAAAAGTTTATTTCTCATTTTAAGGATGAATAGAAAATGACTTAGGAGTAGTGTTTTGCAAACGGGCACGGCAAAATCCGGAGCAGGTAACGGGCAACACATATCACGGGCGACACGGGACGGGTTAGCACGGGTTTTTTTTTCAAAAACCATACTCGGCCCCTCTCAAACCCCCCGGGCAACACGGGTCACGGGCGACATGGGTCACGGACAACACGGGTCCAGGTTTTTTTTTTCTGTTTTTGTTCTGTTTTTGGAGGTGAAATTTGAATTTTTACGGGTACAGGCATCACGGGCACGAGTACGGGCACGAGCAATCCGGGTCCATGGGACGGTACGGGCGGGTACGGGTATCACGGGTAAAATTTAAAAAAATCGTGCCCGGCCCTTCTCAACCCTTACCCGTTTAACCCGTGAACCCATACAAAATCCGTGCACGGGCACGGGTCCCGGGCGGACTGGGCCGGGTCTGACCCGGCGGGTAAAATCAAACCACTACTTAGGAGTAAGTTGATTCTTTTTCAGAAGATGAATTAAAATTATACATTATTATATTTGCTAGTATCGTCATCGTTGTCGTCATCATTTTTATTATTTAAATTTGAAGTTGTCTAGTGTTACTTATATGGATTTTTTTTAAAAACCATAATTAAAAAAATTAAAATTAGGGAACCAACATGATTACCCGCAGATTTCGAAAAACCATAAGAACCGAACAGCCTATTCGGTCCCCAAAATTTTTTTCCCCTGGGACCGAATAGGCATTTCGGTCCCCCCCCATTTCACAATTTTTTCAAAAAAAACTGTGCAGCCTTCCGTGTAACACCCTAGAACCGAGATCCCAATTCGGTCCAGGGTATTTTCAGTGGGGACCGAATTGGCATTTCGGTCCCCAATTTTTTTTTTTTTTTTAGATACAAAAAATCGAATTTTTTTTTAAAGACAAAATGATAAAATATAACACTAAAAAAATCGAATTTTTTTTAAAGACAAAATAATAAAATATAACACTAAAAAAATCGAATTTTTTTCCATCTGTCAAATTACTTTTTTTATATCATATTTATATGAAAATACGCTAAATTACTTGAAATTATGTTAATTTATGCTGATTTACACTAAATTACTTGAAATTATGTTAATTTATTTTTAAGAGATAAATAGGTAAAATGCTGATTAACAGAGCCGATTTTGTGCTAAAATACGGTAAATTACAATAATTATGCTAAAATACGGTAAATTTACTAAAATGCTGAAATTACAATAATTATGTAGAATTATGCTAAAATACGGTAAATTACGCTAAATTACGTATGAATTGGGCCGATTTTCTGGCATCTTTCATAAATTTACTAAAAGGAGCGTAACTTTTGATCCGTCCGTCGGATCGGGCTGAAATTTTGACAGGAACTCCACAACCCAAAACCCGATCCGAAACCCATCTACGATCCGTTTCGCCCATTTGTGGGCTCAGATTTGCGATCCGAGTCTTCCTTCATGGACTTTTGAACATTTCTTTATAATTTTAGAGTTTTTAGGGTCTTTGATGTATCTTTTATATATATTTTCTGTTTTAGGGTTTGTATTTTCTGTTTTAGGGTTTGTATTTAAACAGACGTCATGTCTTTTGGCATAATTATTGTAATTTACCGTATTTTAGCACAAAATCGGCTCTGTTCGTAGCGTATTTTCTAACAAATATTTTAAAAAACAATTCGATTTTTTTGTGTTATATTTCATTTCAGCATTTTAGCTATTTTTCTCTTAAAAAAAAAAAAAGAGTTTCAAACCGTAAGAAAAATTTACGGTTTGGGTATAAATTTAAATTTTTCAAAAACTAAAAATCTCGGGCTATTTGTCTCTAAAAAAAAAAAAAAAAAAAAAAAAATGGGGACCGAAATCCCATTTCGGGTCCCCATCCCATTTCGATTTTCTGTGGCGGCTCTGCCAAAAAAATGTGAAATGGGGGGGGGACCGAAATGCCTATTCGGTCCCAGGGGAAAAAAATTTTGGGGACCGAATAGGCTGTTCGGTTCTTATGGTTTTTCGAAATCTGCGGGTAATCATGTTGGTTCCCTAATTTTAATTTTTTTAATTATGGTTTTTAAAAAAAATCCAAGAATAGATGCGTATAGAACCTAGACATTGCAACTTTACGGCATAAAGGGATTTTTTTTTAAAACCATAATTAAAAAAATTAAAATTAGGGAACCAACATGATTACCCGCAGATTTCGAAAAACCATAAGAACTGAACAGCCTATTCGGTCCCCAAAATTTTTTTCCCCTGGGACCGAATAGGCATTTCGGTCCCCCCCCCATTTCACATTTTTTTGGCAGAGCCGCCACAGAAAATCGAAATGGGATGGGGACCCAAAATGGGATTTCGGTCCCCATTTTTTTTTTTTTTTTTTTTTTTTTTTTTTTTTTTTTTAGAGACAAATAGCCCGAGATTTTTAGTTTTTGAAAAATTTAAATTTATACCCAAACCGTCAATTGTTCTTACGGTTTGAAACTCTTTTTTTTTTTTTTAAGAGAAAAATAGCTAAAATGCTGAAATGAAATATAACACAAAAAAATCGAATTGTTTTTTAAAATATTTGTTAGAAAATACGCTACGAACAGAGCCGATTTTGTGCAAAAATACGGTAAATTACAATAATTATGCCAAAAGACATGACGTCTGTTTAAATACAAATCCTAAAACAGAAAATACAAATCCTAAGACAGAAAATATATATAAAAGATACATCAAAGACCCTAAAAACTCTAAAATTATAAAGAAATGTTCAAAAGTCCATGAAGGAAGACTCGGATCGCAAATCTGAGCCCGCAAATGGGCGAAACGGATCATAGATGGGTTTCGGATCGGGTTTTGGGTTGTGGAGTTTCTGTCAAAATTTCAGCCCGATCCGACGGACGGATCAAAAGTTACGCTCCTTTTAGTAAATTTATGAAAGATGCCAGAAAATCGGCCCAATTCATACGTAATTTAGCGTAATTTACCGTATTTTAGCATAATTCTACATAATTATTGTAATTTCAGCATTTTAGTAAATTTACCGTATTTTAGCATAATTATTGTAATTTACCGTATTTTAGCACAAAATCGGCTCTGTTAATCAGCATTTTACCTATTTATCTCTTAAAAATAAATTAACATAATTTCAAGTAATTTAGTGTAAATCAGCATAAATTAACATAATTTCAAGTAATTTAGCGTATTTTCATATAAATATGATATAAAAAAAGTAATTTGACAAATGGAAAAAAATTCGATTTTTTTAGTGTTATATTTTATTATTTTGTCTTTAAAAAAAAATTCGATTTTTTTAGTGTTATATTTTATCATTTTGTCTTTAAAAAAAAAATTCGATTTTTTGTATCTAAAAAAAAAAAAAAAAATTGGGGACCGAAATGCCAATTCGGTCCCCACTGAAAATACCCTGGACCGAATTGGGATCTCGGTTCTAGGGTGTTACACGGAAGGCTGCACAGTTTTTTTCGAAAAAACTGTGAAATGGGGGGGGGACCGAAATGCCTATTCGGTCCCAGGGAAAAAAAATTTTGGGGACCGAATAGGCTGTTCGGTTCTTATGGTTTTTCGAAATCTGCGGGTAATCATGTTGGTTCCCTAATTTTAATTTTTTTAATTATGGTTTTTAAAAAAAATCCGGCATAAAGTCAATCATCCATTGAAAAGAGCCCAAACTATTCACCCCTTTGCAACCACTTGAAAGATATAGGCAACAGATTAACAGAAATAAAGTCGTTCAATGTTGTTGAAGTGTTTAAATTATATGAAAATATATAAAGATACAACAGGTTCATTTTGGTGCAGTCTGACGCTGAGAGCAAAATAAAGTGGAAGAAGTGCAAAAGTTCTTAAAACAGTTTTTTTTTTTAAGGTTAAGGTTCTTAAACAGTTATGGAACAAGACTTCAAAATGAAGTAGAAGAAGTGCAAAAGTTCCTAAAACATCTGATTTTGCTGAACTATCATATCGAATAGGTACATATGTTTCCAGAGGATTGTAAACTGGTAAGTGTAGAATATTTATATTTATTGTCCCCAGTCAGCTGGAATGTTGACTGAGCTGAGACTGAGGTAGACACAAAGAATCCTACTGGTAAGGGCAATATGGTCATGTCCAGTTCTGTCGTCTGATCCTCTTACTTTCCTAATAAGACTACTACATGATTAGGCAGAGTTCTCAAGTAAAGCATTAAAATTGAAAGTTTCCATCAAGGAGCCTGTTTGTACCCTTATTAAATTTTCATTGGTCTGACTGCTGGCACCACGAGTTTGGCAGTTAAGCCGCTGTACTTTTATATGAAAATCTGATATCCCGAAAATTGATGATGATTTTGTTTGAGCATTTTAGGATATGTTAATAGGGAAGATATAGTGATTTTTCTGGACAAGAGGACAAGTCTTTTGAGAGATCAGTGTTGGTAAATCAGGTTTTGGGAGTGCTTTTGAGAGAGGTATTCTGGCAACCAGGTCATAGAAGAAAGAATGGCGAAACTAAATGGATTCATAAAATGGCAGTGGCATATGTGATGGTTATGATAATGTTTTGTTGATTGCATGATGCCTATAAGAGATTGAATTTGCTTGTGATCATAGTTTGTTTTTTCCTCTTTTACTTTTACTGTACATTGTTCCTTTTGTTTTCGATTGTATTTCAATTATACAATGATAACATATGGTTGGTATTAGTGACAAGATTCGTGAATTATACTCAAATAATTCGTTTTTTTGGTGATGCTGAACCGAACGCCAAATTATTTGGTTGACCGAACTTTGACCGAATTATCTCAAATAATTTGCGAATTTTACGAACTTTTTCCGAATTTTTCCTAGAACATTTTTTTTGGTTTTTTTTTTCTGCTTCCTTGTAGGACTGAGATCTCTGATCCGAATTATTCCGAATTATGCCCAAATTATTTCCGAATCACGAATTTTTGACATCCCCGAACCAAACCCGAATAATTCATTTGTCACTATGGTTGGTATTAGATCTTCCATTCTGTAGACAACCAGTCAATTCAAAAATACTGCGGATCAAATGAATTGATTAGTTGAATTGTTTCCTTTGGCTCTTTCCCCCAACCACACGTTCCCTTTTCTAAACAACTTTGTACTAAACTTCTAAAAAAGAAAAACTTTATTGTACCGTTGTACCATTACTTTCAACGCAATTTCCACGAAACCTCGAATACTATACATGCTTATAGATTTTGGTACCTTTAATTTATGTCCCATATGTTCAATTTCCTGATTTATGCAGGAAGCTTCACACCGGTTGCAAGTGTTGCCGTTTATTAATTAGATCTAAAACTTTTAAATAATTGGTTTGAAGAACAAGCCTTTGATCTAGTGGCAAAAACACATGGTGTCTGATATGAGAGATCATGAATTCGAAATTCAGACATGAAAAAATTATTTATTATAATAATAGAGATATTAAATAGTTAAGTGTCTTGACCTCTGACCTTTATAAAAAATAATTGGTTTGTTTATATATATTACCAGGGAATTATATATGTTTTCAAAAACAAGTTTCCTTGCCATGACATTTGAGGAAGTTTCTAGGAAATGAGGAGAGAACTCATTTAAAATATTTCCATGCTTTTTGGAAACTTCACACCAATTGCAAGAGCATGTTTATTGTTGGGGGATTATTAAATTGGATGGTACTTATGCAACATACCACAAAAAAGGCATTAACAAAAACCGGCCCCCTTCCCACCTACACATCACATGCACTTCCACGAAAGAAATGTGAAAGGGTTGCAGTTGTGTCATTTTCCCCTGTTTCCTAACCCCTCGATTTTTCTTGTGTTCATATCATGTTTCAAAATAAATAAAAAAGACATAAAAAAAAATGTTCCTGTAGTAATTTATATTTGCTAATGTTTCCTTTTTTTCAATGCATATTTGTATATTTACAGTACGCGTTCCTTCTTTTCCAGTCATTGACACGTACTCTTTATTCAAAACAGAGACTTTTTTTTGTTAAAGAAAAACAGAGAGTTTGAATATCGAGTATTCTAATTCACAAGGTCTTTACTCAAACATAATTTATGGATGACATGGTTCACAATTATGGATCCATGATTGTGTAACTAAAGCAATGCTTCTTAGTGTAATAATTTTAAGCAAGATTTTAGGCAAGAGTTGGGCTGTTGCAAACACGCGTGTACCTCAATAAATAAATCCATTAGTCCTGAATTTTTCTAAGAAATTTCTAAGAAAAAGAGGAAATTAATCGAAAAAAAATATTACCCTCCAACAACCATTGTTGCCACTTGCCATGCCCCCCCTATTTTAAGAAAGATGCCTAACTCTTGACTTGATGAGTTGATGGATGACACGTGACAAACTTGACAAGTTCCTCACGCGGCTAAGTAAAGAAATATTATGCATGGGGGTCCCCTCATTCAAAACATGCATATGTATATCATACTCTTCCAACCATAATCCAACAAAGTCATTTTAAAAAGATATTCAAAATTGACACAATCATTCTATGTCTTGCTAGATTTACAAACTCATTTTAGTTTCACATTAAGGCTACATCAAAAAGGTTTTACCTTAAGGCATAATGGAAATGTTTTTTTCTTTGCCTAAAAGTCCCCATACACACCACTGACACAAATAAACTTTTTGCAGATTTTATTTTTGGTTTATTTGACTGAGTATTTTTTTAAAAATTATATTAATGCATTCTTTACAGATTTAATCGTCTATTTATTCCGTGACATGCGTTTAATACAGGGAAAATTGGTTATTTGCCACTCCAAAACCTTCTAATTCTAAAAATATCATCCCAAAATTTGAAATTGTAAAAGTGCCACTCTAAACTTCATTAATTCCTAATTTTGCCATTTATATTGTATTCTTATGCTATTTTTATTAAAAATTAACTAAAAAATACTGTTTTGGTATACGTATTTCTGTATTTCCGATTATACCCTTCATACAATTTCAAGGTTATTTGCCAAAACAGTATTTTTCAGTTAATTTTTAATAAAAATAGCATAAAAATATAGTATAATTGGCAAAATTAGGAATTAATGAAGTTTAGAGTGGCATTTTTACAATTTCAAATTTCGGAATGGCATTTTTAGAATTAGAAGGTTTTGGAGTGATAAATAATCAATTTTCCCTTTAATATATTATTTGGGGTCAAACAAGGGCAAGCTTTCTAAGCGTAATTATTTTTCATTAAAGACTGCCATCTTGAATCCAACAATCTTGGCGTGCTGAGGTAATATAATTTTGCTGAGTGAGACTCTACAAATTTATATTTTTATTTTCAAAATACAAACAGTTGATTCAAACAGTTCAATATGATCTCTATATGAAAATATAATTGAAGAACAAATTTTATATTTTTTTTCTTTATTATTTTCTAGATGGGTAGAAAATCGCTACTTTCATATGATCCAGAAATTTAGACATGTGATTTTCTACCTATTTAAAAAATATAAAATTTGATCTCTAAATATATTTGTATATGAAAATCATATTAAGCAGTTCTGATCATCTATTTATATTTTAATAACGAAGATATGAATCCATCATATGGACCTATCTGCGCTATGTATATGTAGTACCTAGTTTCGCTCTTATTTTGCTCAACTTCCTTGATATGTATATACTAGTATCGTGTTTGTGCATTGTAATGAAGACATATTATAAGTGAACAAAAAAAATCTCATAGAAAATTACATATTTCTATAAAAAAAAAATTGACCAATGAAAGAAATAATTATTCAACAAATACATGATTGATATTAAAATATGAGGGAGCAAATATGTTCAAAATTCAATATTTCATAAAAAAATAAGATGGAGAACTTTTAATTCACACATACATTGATTTTGTGTGGGATTTTCTATTATAGTAAAATACTGCAATTTGTTATTTTACTATTTTATCAATATATTATAGTATCGTTGCATGAAAATTTGTATAGTTTTTGCTAATAATGTAAATTTGTAATCCTTATTACTATTATGTGTGGCTATGTATCTTTATTGCTATTAATGAGGATCTGTAATCCTTAATTATTGTTATTATGTGTGGATTTGTATCTTATTATTATTAATGTGGATCTGGAATTCTTATTGCTATTACGTGTGGAAATGTATCCTTAAATGACATACAACGAAATCAATAATTGCAGTGATTATTGTGGATTTGTATCCTTAAATGACATTTTAAAATGAAAAAACATTCAAACATCTACATGTGGCAAGTATGTGTCTATATAAATTTAGACTTCTATACGTAGAAAAATATAAAAAAAAAAATGCATAGAATCGAAAAAAGGCATACTGTTTGATTGGAAGGCTGATATTCAATATAAAATTTCATCATTAATCACTGTTGTTGACAGATCATGACATCTACATGCTTAATATAAGAATGGATACGTGCATACATGCATTATAATTTATATCGATTTATATTTAAAGGAAATCATATGTTTTCTTTTGCGCTTTAACGTTGAGCCGACAACGATTTCCTTGAGAATTAGAAATAGTACAACTTAAGCAAATTAAGTCGTTTGATTAATTGATTTATTCACGGATTAATGTTTTTTAGTTTTAAATTTATTTGTATGGGTTTCATCTTTCCATTATGTTATCTTATAATGGAAGAAATCATCCCCCTTATAGGTAAAGAAGATATGGCAAGATTGTTATTCACGCCAAGTTTGACTCATCAAACCAACATAAAAGATTTTTCTACTTTTTCTTCAACCATTTTAACACGTTTCTATTTCTTTTTGACTAGCTAATTAATTGAGGACTGCAACCAAATGTATCGTTTTAAGAATTTTGTTATAACTTTCAATTGCTTCGGAGATCTTTTATTAGAATTATTTTTATTGAAAATGTAATTTATGCAAAAAAAAAAAAAAGATTCAAATTAAAGCAAAATCAGCACCTAAAATTGGATCAAATATTTTAGCAAACATGAATCCATTAAATTGAGTAGTATGTACAAAAATAAACCGTCATCTTATCTATCCTCAACAATTAACAATCTTAATACTAACTTTCTTTTTGAGGAAATACCTTAAAACTAGCTTAGATTATCACAAAATATAATTACCACGTGCAGCAAAAAAATAATAATAGAATCTTATAATCTATGGCCTTCATATTAAGCTGCTGAGTTAGGCAAATTAACCAGTTTCCCAAATTGATACTATAATTACTTAGACATTTGTCACTTTTGTGCCTAATCCAAGCCACGATTTAGTGTCCTCTTTCTTAATAGAAGCAGTCATTGGTGAGTTCGATACTTGGTATGGCGCCTTTGCTGTGATCCTGAAATTCAATATAAATATAATTAATATAATTTATGATTATACAATACAATATACAAAAATTTCAAACTATTCAAACTACTTGTTATCACCAACAAAAAGCAGTAAAGAAACTACCTACCGATCCTTTCTTTTCTCTAGGAATCGTTGAAGTGATGCCTTCCTCATAATAGGTAGATCTGAAAAAAGTAATATAAGATGTCAATAAGAAACAAACCTATAAATTTTTTGTTATACAAGATAACAATAGCTAATAAATTGAACATAAAACATAAGTGTTAGTTACCAGAAAGGATTGGTTGTGATGATCTTTGAGCTTGAATTTGAGCACCGACAATTGGGTTAGCAGTGGATGGAGAGACTTTAGATTGCTCTATGGATGGAGTTGGTGTAGGAGATGAAGAAACAGGGATGTAGGTGGAGTTGCATGAAGTGGGGTTCCCTTTGATGGCATAGTTCATCAAATCTTGTGCCTTCTCTGCTGGGAAATTATCAAAAACCAACACTTTGCCCCCGTAAAATATTGTTAACTGTGACTTCTCTTGCTCCCTGAAAATAAAATAAACACCAAATGTTAAAATAAATATACACAACTCTGGACAGAAAAAAACAATTATTAGAAATTTATTGGTCATATATACGAAATTGAGGTAGCAAACAAATTAAACGCACCTTGCCCCAGTAATGGTACTTTTGCCACCTTCCAAGCCAACAGTGGGGAGGAAAAGCTCCATTTCAGGATTTTCAATTTTGTTTGAAAAGGGAACAAAATTTATTTTGTTTCCACTTGCCTCAAAGGATTCTGATTCAGTTTCGATCTCTCCTGACGAAACATCTGCCCCCGGTAATAAGCTCATCGTAGTAGTCGGCCTCCGGTAAACCTCATTGTTACCTACAAAATAAAACTTCAATTTTAAAAAATTGAACCTAGCTAAATTCATATTAGGCGAAATAACAACAAAAATAAAGAAGTGCTTACCAAGGTTGAAGTTTACAATACTGCCCTTCTCTTTGACAAGCTGGCTTAGAAGCCCACATGCAACTGTGAAGTTTGTTTTCTCTCCTGATTTAGCTGCCATAGCTATAGCTTCCGTCTATGTAATTCGTTTTCCAGCAATTGTTTCTGCTTGGTGTTTTGAGTTGTATGGAACCTCGGGTTTCTTCTTTGGTTTGGTTTGGTTTGGTATAATATAGTTGGCGTATACCTATGTCTTTTCTTCTTCCTCCAAACTTTATATCTAGGTCTAAGAGAAGTGGTCGACCAGAAATTAATACTCTTTGCATGGTTTATGACACGTGATTCTCGAGGATAATAATAAAGAAGGGTCGCAATATTTAAATAGCAATTTGCTTTCAATTTTGGTTGGTTAAAGGTCATGCTTCGTGGCTCCTAACTTGCATGTCTAATTATAAACACATAGGAATAGGAATTCATATCCTCTGCATTAACTCAAAAGAAAATATTTTGAGTTAATAAATTTCGACTGTCCGATTTATTTTAAAATTCGTGCGAACTAAATATACATTAATATTAAAGGGCTCCCTGTGTTATAGACACAAGCCGAATTAGTTCCGTTTAAAATTAGACAGTTGAAATTCATTAACTCAAAAGATTTTCTTTTGAGTTAATGCAAAGGATACGGATCCATAGGATAGGAGAGTATTTCTATCAATTTATATCACGTATAGGTTTATACTTATCCGTCTAATTTCTCTATTTTTATCATACTTCTATACTTGCGTATTTCTCTTCTATTTAAATAAATGTATTTTATACACGTGCCACCTTTTGGCTAAAAAAAATAAAAATATATACTTCTATTAATATGTTTTTTCAGAAACAAATAATATAAATATAGAGATAGGAGTAGGTCCGATGGGCATCAGACCTATATTTAGGTTCAATTAGCTCTAGCACCGTACGATTAGCATCAAGATCTATGCGCATGGAAATTGATACAGATATGCACGGATTTTGATGCATATCACACAAATCTTGATGCAGATCGGATGGTCATCACACCCATTGAACCAAAGTAGGTCCGATGGACATCAGACCTACTCTGAATTCATAAATATATGCTTTGTGGTTGAAAATATTGTTTTAGTTAAGTCCCATTCAAATTTGTGCCTCATTCTATTATGATTCCTAACTCCGCCTCTGAAGTTTTAAAATAATATAATTTTTGTATTTCGCTATAGAATTTTGTGCCCAATACTTGTGTTATTTTTCATTGTACAAATTAGGATTCATTCCAATTTTTGGTTTATTTTTATTTACTATAAATGGTATGATTAAGTTTGAGGAGGTTCATAAATTATGATTTGTGTTCACTTATATATTAGCCTCATAAATTATGTTATTATAGAAATATTTGATGTATTTTATATTTAGATAATGTAGAGAGCCATATCTAGTCCATTAGCTAAGATGTTTTATTATGTGAAAAAATGTAGATTAGAAATCTAATGCTCGCACTAGATCGGTGTAGGGTTTTAACCCCCCTTATTCCAGGCTAAAAGAAATTAAGAAGAAAAATAGACATTTGGATCAGGTAAGCATGTGATACACAGCATTGGATTAGGCCTCCATTTAGAATTATTTTTTGATAAAAATAAAAATGACAAATAAGAGGTATATATATGAAGGGAAACATTCTGACCACCCGAGCCATCATACTCGAGTGCGCTTCCCAACTAGTTTAATAGAAAAAACCTTTCAATTTTGTCCAACTTTTATTTTCAGTGCTCATATCCAAGTTTTTAAAGTTTTGTTTATAACATTTTTACAATACCACTCGCTAGTATTTAAATCTCTATCTCCAAGCAATTAAATCATAAATCTGTGTAGTTTTAACTCCTAACTGTTTTTGTCTTCAAGCCAAAAAAAAATATTCTTTTCACCCATTTTTTTAATCTTTTCTCTGATCATTCTCGTCCATTTTTCCGACGATCCATGATGAATTTTACGAATCTAAAAATACGTAAGTGTTCTACTCGATTTTCTTTTTCAAATGAGATCCATGAAGAAATACTTTTGAGTTATTTTGAAGTCTTTTTTTTAAAGTAAAGGCCATGAGTACTTTAAATTTTCAAGATTTTAAATCTCAGTCTACAACCATTTAAACCTCTGATGTCACCATTTAAGCTACTACGTTCAAGCATTTAAACCTCTTATGTCGATCATATAGTATCACACGTTTAAGCCTCTGTCTATAACCGTTTAAAGTAGTTGTGATAAATATTTAAAGTAGTTGTGACAAACATTTAAAGTAGTTGTGTCAAACATTTAAATAATTTCCATGCCAGATTTAAAAGGTTGTAGAGTGAGGTTTAAAAGCTTGAGAATTTAAGTGCTCATAGACTTTACTTTCAAAAAAAATAAAAACAACGACTTGAAAAAAATCAAAAGTATTTCTTCATAGAACTCATTTGAAATATAAAATCAAGTAGAAAACGTTTGTATTTTTATATTCAAAAAATTCATCATGGATCGTCGGAAAAATGAACGAGAATGATCCGGAAAAAAAATAGAGTTGGTGAAAGGAATCTTTCCTTTTTTGGTTTGAAGATAAAAGTAGTTAAAAGTTAAAAACTACTCATATTTAGAATTTAAATGTTTGTAGATAGAGATTTAAATGTTCGTGAGTAGCATTGTAAAATGTCATAAACATAGTTTTAAATGCTTGGATATGGCGCTGAAAATGAAAGTTAGACATTAAATACTTGGGTAGCGCGCTGGGAGATTTATTTGGGGGGGGGGGCAATTATCAAGCTTCATATATGAATTCTCCTAATTTAGCGGGAATTTTATATATACCACTCAAAAACTATAAAATTACGTATTTGCCACTCCAACATTTATAAATATGTATTTACCATCCTAAAGTCTAAAAACTCACATATTTGTCAAATATATATTAAATATACTCAAAATTCAAATTAATAATGTTTAAAATTTTAGAAAATATAATTAATTAATGAGTAATAATAACTAGCTAGCTAGACTTATTCTCTCTATACCGGCTCTAATAATAGATAACAACATTAAATCGTGCTTCTCCAACCACCCTGAAGTGTCCCCTGCATCAAGGGTGAAGCCAAACTTTCGAACTACGGGGGGCAAAAACATATGGAAGGTCAATCACATAAAAAAATTCTGCAGAGAACGGAGGTCACTTTGATAGTACCAGGACATTTTACTCTAAATTATATAGAAAATTATATGTAAATACAAAAAAGTTTAAAAAGAATGGGGTCAATTGACCCCATACTTTGTTATTCAATCTGCCACTGCCTTCCACCATCTCATTCAAGCCCAATTACACCAGCAGTATTGGCCACTCCTTCTCCTACCACCCCGCACAAGCAGTCACCGTAACAGCTAACACTCCTGTTGTCATTAGCTGGTTGTGATAATGGGGTACCGAGTCATGCGAGAGACAACGAAAGAGGTTATAATTAAACAGCGTGCAATGGGCGCATCAAGAGCTGGAGAAGACAAAAGTCCAATTCGAATGTGGAAAATGGGTCCAGTTTAAACTAATTCTTAATTAATTGTAGCTTTTAGTACATTAAACATAATTAATTTGAATTTTGGGTATATTTTATATATATTTTAATTATATTGAGTAAATATGTGAATTATTAAAATTTAGAATGCTAAATACGTAATTTCATAATTTTCGAGTGGTATATATGAAATTCCTCCAACTTTAAATATAAAAAAAAAAAAAAAAAAACTAGTTTTCCAAACATGGTAACTTCCTTGTAACTTCCTTAGACAAAAACTTTAATCGCTAGAAAAATATCGGTTCTTCTCCATTTAGAATTTTAGGTTTGATAACCAAGCAAGCCATATATGATATATATAGGTAATAAATAAATAAAAAATTGAAACTTTTAATGACTTTACCCTTCTACCATTCATGATCACTGCATGGACACTAATTTAATAGATTATAATCGAAGATATATTGCTTTAGTTTAATAGTTCAGGATCGAAGATTGCTTTAATTAATAGTTTAGAATCGAGATTGCTTTAAATTAGTATATTTTAGAATCGGTGATTAACTTCGCTTGTGTAGTTTCTACACAAAGCAATAATAATGAACAGTTCATGTTCTTTGAGTGGTCGACAGTTCTTTCAATAGATAGAAATAATATATAGTATCAGGTGAACTAGTTTGTTGAGATATTTACTAATTATAGAATAAATTACATAGCAATCTTTTAAAGTATCAATCATTTTCCAATTTGATTAAAGTTTTAAAAGTATTATCTTTATCCTTAAAAGTTTTTAATGCGTAACAAATTATTCTTATCATTCTCATCGGTTAAAAACAAGGTTCTAAATAGCGTTTATAGCGTCATAGCGGGAAGGCTACAAAAAAAGCTATAGCGAATAGCGTCGCTATAGCGGAAGCTATTTCAAATAGCATTTTTTTTTTACATTCCGTATATTCAATATTTGTACTAAATATCAACATTATCTAAAGTCTCATAGAATAATAAATAACACCAAAGTAATTAATAAATTATAATATTCATATTGAACCCGTACAAAGTCCAAATTGCGGTTCAAAATATCTATAGTAATATCATAAACTATTGATAAAAATATCTTAAACATCATGATTCATGACATAATCTATTTTTTTTATTCAAATTTTAATTTCGGTTTGGACTTTTTTTCTATTCAAATTTCAATTTTTATTCCCAATTTCAAATTGATTTATCTGTAGCAAGTAGCAACAAATTCAATTTCGGTTTGAGATTTTTTGGGTCTTTATTTAAAACCCATATAAATTGCTTAAAAAAATCCATATTGTATAGCGCAAATAGCGGACCATTATAACGCTATAGCAGCCGTAGCGCAAATAGTGCATTTTGATGTCATAGCGTAGCGTTTGGGGTCCAAAAACGCTATAGCGTGCTATTTAGAACCAAATCTAGATGAATTGAGCTCCACCTTTGCATCCATATTATGATGATAGTTGTGGTAAAAAATATGCTTATAAAATTCTCAGTTAATTAATAATGACATAAAAATTATTTAACATTGTATGTTATTAATTATATTAGTTTCCATGTTATTTGTATTGTTTGACAATTACACCACAATTTTAATTTTTAAATGCTAACAAAATAATGCTGCGACAGTTCAAAATATTCTTGTTTTTAATGGATTCTAAATGTAGGACCAATTTTATGCAAGTTGCAAACTTTAAGGAAAAAAATGATACTTTTAAAAATTTGATAAACAATTGATGCCTCTACTTTAAGAACAATTATGTAATTTACTCATTATTATTATAGATATCAGTTTCATGATACATAAAATTTTAATACTTTTAATTTACGTAAACACTATTATTTTGGAAGAAAGTCTAATAATCCTTTTTGCATATGATTAAGACGGTTTGACTTTGTATTTTTAACTGTATAGTAGCACAATAATATTGTATGACTTCAAATTAGTGTCATCTTAATGCGTTCATTCAATTTACTTTTTTAAATCGTTGTAGTTTGAAAGGGATCGATGAGCAGGTGGGGAAGATTCAAAGGAGCAAGTTGGGTTGAGGCAACAAATTCCTTTTAGTCACGAGTTTGTGTTGGCTTTGACGGAGTCTAAGATGAGCCCATCGCTATCAAAAAACGAATACTTCCATATTTTAATAAAGGAAAAAAAAACAAAAGAGGGGTTGAACGGAAATTTCCAAATCCAAGAAAAAGCAAAAAAAAAAGGTAGAAGACGATAATTTATTGATCGGGAGGGTGACATTTGGGAATGGTTGGGGTTTCGTCCAACGGGCATTGGACGAAGTCTCGTTCAAATCTGAGCCTAAACCGTGCGATCTGTATGAATGTTCGTTCGGACGGCTTAGATTCAAACCAGATCGGACAGTGTATGTCGAATACCATTTGGACGAAATCTATTTCGTTTGGATGGGAATTGGGAAGGAAAACAAGTGCAAGTTGGTTCTGTGCGCATTCAGACAGGAGAGCTAATCTGTTCTCCTTCCCCGAATAAAACACGTGCCTGTTTAGAAGCAACTTGGTAATTTGGGTTTATCAGGTGGATATCCATTATCAGATTATTCAACCCGAATCAGCCCCAGAAGAAAACACGTGTCTGTTCAGAAGAAACTTGGGAATTTTAGGTTTATCGGGTGGATATCCGTTATCAGATAATTCAACCCGAATCTGTTAACAAATGGATGTAAAAGAATCATATTGGATATCTTCCTGAATTCAGCTCACAGACTTCTGATTTAATTTAAAATCTAAGACTTTTTTAAAATTATTCTAATAATTTATAACTTCTACTATTGTAAAATGTAGAATTCGGATTTTTACTACAATTAATTAATTAATATTTTTGCCAACTCCAGTACATCACTTTGAACCATTATTGAATCACTAATTCCATTTTATAATTAAATACCTGAATTGTATTTTTCTTTGTTGTATGGTATTATTGAAACTTTAACTTGAAAAACTTCAAATTTTAATATCAATATTTGTTCAAAACTTCATTTGTAATATCTACAAATTAACTTGATTAAATTGAAAATATCCAATTTGTTAAGTATCTAATTCAATTATCTTTCTGAATGCTTATCTATTAGAATTTAATTAAAAAAAAATTAGTCCAAAGAACGCTTGTCTGATACCATTTAATCCTTGATTATTCATTAATATCTTTTGAACAATAGCATATTTAAATTACCGCATGTTTCTTATGCATTCCCTTTTTTATTTTCAATTCCTATTTAATCCGGATTCTGACCCAAACAATTAATTGGAATCTCTCTCTTATGACTACGGAAATACAACTCTATCATTGACCTTTTCCCTGACTGCAATCAAAATAATTAATCCATTGATTAATCCTTTCTAATACTTCATTATTTGACTTTGATGTGATTCTTGTCGTATCTTTGACCGAATATCTCAAAACTCTACACAAATGATCAAATAATTCTACTCTCTACGATCTACAATTGGTGCTGAATATTACAGAGTTATTGTCAATCACTTTTATGATCGCGTCTTAAGGAGCAATAACTTTAAATTAGTTCTATGACAATTTCAAATCTCATACAATAGAGATGAAATACGCTTAAAACAATATTTCATACACAAAGCGGATAATATTTCAACTTTTAATGTATTGTGATTAATTTTTTTAACTATGCTTATTCCTGGAAATTTAATCCCAATAATGCTACCCCAACAATGCTATGTCCTTTTTTTTACTGCATGCATCCATGTTTAATTATCTCAGAACATTTTTTTTCTGATAATTTCCATGAAATGGATTGTGATAGTCGCCAAGAATAATCTCTAAATTTCTCCAGCATCTTCTTCATGCGCAGTCCCCGGACAATAGAAAATATATAGATTTCTAAGAGCTGCCTGGTAGTGTTCGGCTCACTTCTCTTTAGAGTTCTTTAAGAGACTAAAGAGTCTGAAACATGTCAAACACTTGTTTTTTTTGCAAAGTTTAAATCACTTTCTTAAGTCTCTTTTTGAACACTTATTTAAACTTACTCTAATTTTTAAATCATCATTCCATGTGACTAAAGCAATTGAGTTTTTGTAAGAAAAATAAAGATTCATTTTCTTAAATTTCACTTACCGAACACATCTTTCTTAGTTGAACTAAAAATTTAAACCAACCCAACTTGTCAAACACCCACTGACTAATATTGGTTACATATGCATTAATTAGGCTTGCCTGTGACCGTAAGTTTAAGGTGCACAGTAGTGGTTGCCAGTACTACACACTACGGCTATATTTGGATGACACAAGAACAGAGATTATTCTAGAATAAAAAACTATTCGGAATAGCAATATGCATCCAAACAACATTTTTGTTATTTGAAATAGCTAGAATAGCTGCTATTCTCTATTCCTTGTAAATGTTGGAATAGCTACTATTTGGAAATGTGAAATGAGAGAGAAAAAATGCTTCATTTTTAGATTTTCGCCAACGGTCCCGAAATGACAAATTTGATATTACTTTTCGCTATCTCCATGTCGTGACAATTCATTTGAGATCCCACTTGCCTATCTTTCCTCTTAATTAGCACCTTGTTAACGCTATTTTTATTGGTTACAGCTATTCACTATTTCACATATATAATCTAAACAACTTTTTTACTAATCCGAATAACATCATTTTCACACTAATCTGAAAATCACTATTTTTTCTCTATATTCTCATTTACTATTCTAAAATTTTACTATTCTAACTATTATAACTCTCAATCAAACGTACCCTACTGGGTTCAAGGGAACTGATATCAATCAAGGTATCTCATTGTTTGAGTTCGAATATGATCCGTTTGTTATTTTCATATACTGATACGAATGTTAAAGAGACGCCGTGTATTAAAGGTGTGGACCGGATTGGCTTAAATTTGATCGGACGGTCCGAATTAAAAAAAAACAGTAAGGTAATGCTGAGGATCCGGAATTCTGGACTCCGTCAGAATTCAATCAAACGCTAGCTGAAGTAATCATTGTGCAGTACATTTTTCTCTGCTCTTAATTTCACTTCTTTTTTCTTTTTTTGATTCAAGCCAATTTCACTTCTTGGATACATTGCTAGCACATCATATTGGTATAAAAGTTCGAATCTTCTATGCTAACATAAAATTTGAATTTGAAATTCAGATCAGGATCCGAGTAACTTTGGATCAATTTGAAAATTTGCAATACTGCTTTAAAACTTGGGTCAATTTATAATAAACGGTCTGAATTCAAAATTTTAAATTACTTCTAGTCTGAATTCATAGGTCTAGGCTTAGTTTTAGCGTGTTGGTTTTTCATTACGGTTTTTTGGTGGCACCTTAAACGACGAACTTTTGTGTTTTGCTCTGCGTTAGGGTTTTCATTTTTTACGTTTGCTCTGCTTTACAATTTTCTTTCAGCTGTAAATTAACTTGATTTTATGCTAATCAAATGAATCTTGGTGCCTTTCATAAAAAAAAAAAAAAAAAAAAAGAGGACATAACACTGTCCTTGTATCACCTTCCAATAACAAATGGAAAATATTCCGATTTCCGAGGTATCACATGTTAGGGTGAACAGAAAAGTCCTCCTCTATGAAAGAAATATGATTATCTTTATATTAGGTCCCATCTTGAGTCTTGACTAAATAAAACAATCGATCACATGCACCTATGAACATGTGGGGTTTATGCAATAAAATTAAGTCAAGCTTTGGTATTTTCAAGAAAAATCAGCGATCTTCAAGCACAAGGCACAGAATTTTTTTTATAAATCATAATTAAAACCGTTGAAATTCATCTAATTATGAGTAAATTTTATAAATCATAATTAAAACCGTTGAAATTCATCTAATTATGAGTGATGAGTGATGCATGTACATAATTTTTTTTGAAAGTTTAGAATTTATTTAGTACAAGATCAAGTGGTCAAAAAAATAAATTTTTTATAAGTTATTTTATAATTTGTTTTATGTCTTTATGTTTCATCATTTTTTTTACCGCTTGACCTTGTAGGAAATGAATTCAAAACTTTACAAAGTTTGCATCTATATGCATCACTCATGAAGTATATAAATTTCAACAATTTAGATTCGCCGTTTATAGTCAATCCAATAGACTTTTGAAGTTGTGCTCACCAAACTCTTTTGGTGAGCACATCACAGCCTAGCTTTGCTCTCACTGCTCTAAATAGCTAGAGCTGCACTACAGCTTTTTCATACCATAAAAGTTACATTATGAGACAAAAGTTCGTTAATTCAACTACAATCACTTGTAAAATTATTATTTTTCATTTTAATTGAAAGTTAATTTCAATTATTGTAATCTGTAAAATAATCAGATAGGTACTGACTTCGTTTCACTTATAAAATTAATTGATATTTGTCTATTATAATTTGTAATACGAGGTATGAACTATTAAAGTATGTTACCTTGTACATTTTTCTTCTTCTTATTTGTATGATTGAAAAAAGTATAGACTTAAATTAGTTGTCATTTGGTTGGTACGCAAATAGTCATATTACGTGAATCACAACGTGATAGGGTCATGTTTCCAAGGCCCTTAATTTATAACTCTGGACCAATTAAAGCTCGGGATTCGGACCCAACTTCTAGGAAGCAGCCCGGAGCCAAGAAAAAACGGTCCAAAGTCCGAGATCCTTGACTAAGGATCTGGAAATAAAAATGCCTGACCAAAGGCCCCAAAAAGATTAAGCCTGGTCCGAAATAGGCTTTCACCGCTTTAATGCGGGATAACCACCGAATGTGGTCATAATAACCGTTTCACCTCTCATAACCGCGCGAGATAACGGTTATTAGGTAGCCTATATAAGGCAAAAGGCCCCATTGAACGGGGGTCGCAATTTTACATTCAGAGATATATCGCATAGGTCAGAGTCAGAATCTCTCTACAACAACCCAAGTTCCCAACTCTCTTGCACCTTGGCCTGCCATCCCGCAGTAGGACAAGTCCACCCCGATTTCTCATCTTATACGGCCTACTCTCCCCGGGAGATAGGACGTATCACAACGTGATCAAGTTGAGTCGTAACAAAATGTGCTGTGACTAGTCACGTTTGATTATATTTAAATATTTTTTTTGTAATTTAAATTTGTTTATTGAAAAAAAATGTGGAACAATTTTTAAAAAATTAAAATGAAGAACTAAAATAAAAAATTGTCTTTTTCTACTTTACTAATGTTGGAAAAAAAAAGTGTAATGCGTGTCATTTCGTGTTTTATTCCATACCGTGCCGTATATATTCCTTTTTTTTGCCAAGAACTAGTCAAGACATGCGTTAATTGACACGAGTGTCATACCGTTTCGTACTGGAGTATCATTTTTCCCACTCTTAACTCCACTACACAATCCTAATATGCGAGTTGTAAATTTAGATTAAAGCATCACAAAATATCAATTAATTAATTTCAAGAATTTATGGGTATCCTAATAAAATAAAATATTTGCATAATGTTTTGAATTTGTTATTTCTCATCAACACAACTGCGTGTCTTAATTTTGCAGTATCACCGACATGCTTTCTACATAATTACTGAATAATCACACCAGACAAAAAAACACAAATTGCAGATCCTCTTCAAAGAATAACAGATATATCATATATCATTTAAAAACTAATTAACATTGACAGAATCAAATCTGTTGTCAGAAATTTACAAGGTTTATCCCAACCATAGATCCAAAAATTTGTTGCAACCAGTATTGCAACCTGCTTGTCCAGTAACCTTTTAGAACCCAAAAGTGTAGCTTGTAGCTGTAATTTCAGTAATTTTTCGGAATTTAAAAGAATCAGTTAATCCGAAAATTACTAATAATAAGGTATGCTCTAGGTTGTTTTCAAACTTGTGGGCCCAAACCAAGCCATGATACTTCAATATCTTTCTTCTTGTTTGAAGCAGCAATTTCCTTCTTATTAGGAGATACTTGCTGGTATGGAGCCTTTGCATTCAGCCTGAAAATAAAACAAACAAATGTTTACACAATTAGTCCCTGGAATACAAAATAAACAATACCAGGTGTGTTATTCTCGATTTAGGTAAATACTCACCGATCCTTTCTCTTCTCCATGAATTGTTTAAACGCTGCCCTTGGAATTTGAGCACGGGCTAATGGAATAGTTGTGGATGGAACAGTAGATTTGTCGGTGACCGAAATTTGTGAGGAAGAGGAAGTAGGGGGCATGTAAGTGGAGTTGCAGGAAGTGGAGCTCCCCGTGCTCGCGAAATTCTTCAATTCCTCAACCTTGTCGACCGGGTAATTATCAAAAACTAACACTCTACCCCCGTAAAATATAGTTAATTGCGATTTCTCAGCTTCCTTCCCTTGTTTGTTCTCTGAAGGATTGCTCGCCTCGAACCCTGCACTCTGTGGAAACAATTCTATTTCATTTTTACTTGAAACAGAAATAAAAGCGTTTCCAGTGTCCTCCATTTCTGTTTCTGTTTCCACCTCTGCTCCTGGCAAGAAACGCATTGTAGTCGGCCTTTGGTACGCCTCGCTCACTCCTGTTTGAAACAAATTCAAAAGATATTAGCATCTTTCAATAGAACAAAAAAAATTGGAACAACTTGAATAATTAGATGAAAAAAATTTGTTTCTATTTGATATAACTTCCTTACCTAGGTTTAGATTCAGGGTATTGCCTTTCTCCTTCATGTACTGGCTGAGAAGGCCGCATGCAAGAGCGAAGCTGGTTTTCTCTGCTGGTCTGGTTGCCATTGCTTGTAAGTCGTTTTACTGTAAGTCAGTTTGCTTGTGCTTTTCTCTCTCTTTGCTGTTTGGTATTTTGGTTATGAAGTTGTTCTTGCCTTGGGTTTATAAAGTCGAAGGAGAAGAATAGTTTAGAAGCAGACGCGGTTTTGGAGCACGTTTTTCTTGAGGGAGGGCGCTTTTCTATTAGAATTTTTTTATCCTTTTCTTTTTTTTGGAGGAGTGGTTGTGGTGCCGTGCTGGGGGTTATGATAGAGAATAGTCAAATAAAAAACTATTTATTATTTTTCTATTTTGTCATGGCATGTGACTCAACTTTCTTCTCTCTCGTTACAAACTTCAAAACAATGGCAAGTTGGCAAGTTGAACTAGTAATGATAATTTCACGTGCTATTTGCTTATTTTCAATGCAGTCTATTTTTAAATATTAATGTTATGCACTTAAGCTGCCATGCAGTACCAATTCAGTACCATGAAGTTTTGTTCAAGTATCCAGCCAATTGTTGATATAAGAAAAGTAGAAAAATATAATCAGCTCAAAGGAAACGTTTTTCATTTTTCTTTCCTGCTAGAGCCTGATAGTTTGGTGCCAGACTAGGGGTGTAAACGGAGCGGATTCGGAGCGGATAATGCCGATACCAAATCCGTATCCGTTTTTCAATGAGCGGATACGGATACGGATACGGATAGTAAACGGATATCAAAATTCAAAACCAAATCCGTCTTAAACGGATACGGATACGGAGCGGATAATCCACGGATAATTGTCGGATAATTGAGTCATATGAACTTTAAGTACAAATACTAAATTAAAAAATTAAAAACAATTAAGAAAAACAAAAGTAAATTAAAAAAAAAGTAAAGAAATGGAGAAGATATAGGAATGGAGAGGAGTTAGGGAATATTAACCGCTGAAAGTCAAGTTACAGCGAAGCGGAGAAGTTGAAATTTCGGATCCGGATAGTGCGGATATCCGCTCCGTTTATACTTTCAAAAAATTATCCGTATCCGTATCCGCATCAAATTTCCCTATGCAAAAATTATTCGTATCCGTTTAAATCCGGATACGGATAATAAGTGGATTCGGAGCGGATATCCGTCCGGATATCCATATCCGTTTACACCCCTATGCCAGACTGCCAGCTATGTAAGCCGATACTTTATATATGATTTCGTATCGTATTAGATACGTGGAGAAAAGAGAGAATGAGAGGTAGAGAGAAAAGGAGAAAAATAGAATCTATTATAAAATAGAAGAATAACAGTGGATTTGAATTTGAAATTATGTGCGAACTCACCTCGGAACATATTCAATTTAAATTTCTTATAAAAAATATGTGGCACTTCTAAACACCTAAAAGTTATTAACTTTAACATAGCGCTAGTTGCATTTATCATATAATAACGAAAAATAAGAACACATGAATGATATTTTTAAAAGTTTTGAGTGAGTTGCTATTTTTTTTTTTGAAGGTCAGTTAGCGATTCGCTTACTGACTATTCCATTAACAGAAAAAAAAAATCTGTACAAGAAATATTTACAACTCATTTTCCCTGGCAAATAAACTATTCTTGTAAACACTTCAGGTTACGTTTGGATTGACAGAGAATAGCGCTATTCTCATATTAGTGCACTATTCTCAGAACAGTGTGATCCAAACGACAAATAGGAATTAAGAATAGCGGAGGAATAGCTCTAATCCGCTATTCCATAGAAATGTTGGATTAGTGAAAACAATTGCTCTTGGGTTAGTGATATTAATATAATATTCGGACAATCCATTTTTTTATCCATTTTTTTATCAATTAGAGTTATTTAAATATTAAATTAGTATTAAATAAAATATTTGATTAGTATTAAATAAATATAATATTAGATTAGATTAGTGTTAAATAAAATATTAGTTTAAATATTAAATTAATATAATATTAATTAAAATATTAGATTACTATTAAATAAATATAATATCAAATTAAATTAATATAATATAAAATGTTAGATTAAATATAATAATACTAATTTAAAATTTTAATATAATATAATATTAGTTTAAATGTTAAGTGTTAAATGCAATATAATATTAATTTAAATATTACATTAGTAAATATAATATCAGATTTGATTAGATTAGTATTAAATAAAATATTATATTAAATATAATATAATATTAGTTTAAATATTAAATGTAATATAATATTAGTATTAAATAAACTATTAGATTAAATATAATATAATATAATATTAGTTTAAATATTAAATATAATATAATATTTATTATTAAATGTAATATAATATTAATTTAAATATTAAATGTAATATAATATTACTTTAAATATTAAATGTAATATAATATTAATTTAAATATTAAATGTAATAATATTACTTTAAATATTATATGTATTAAATAAAATATTAGTTAAATATAATATAATATTAGTTTAAATGTTAATGTAATATAATATTTTGGTTTAAATATTATATTAGTATTAAATAAAACATTAGATTAGTATTACATAAATATAATATTAGAATAGTTAGTATTAAATAAAATATTAGATTAGTTTAATCAATATTTTATTCATTCCCTCCATCGCTATTCCAAATATACAATCCAAACAACATTTCTACTGACTCGGAATAGTTGACTCGGAATAGTTGACTCGGAATAGTCCAAAATAGTACTATTATCAAACCACTTGGGTTAGCACTATTCTCAACCACTAACCCAAAAATCGCTATTCTTGCACTAATCCTTGCACGATCCAAACGTAACCTTTAGTTATTTTTAACATTTTTTTAGTTCTTTTTAACACATAAGGATAGTTCTTAGAAAAGTCTAGTGATGTATTGGGATTTTTTTTTAAAACCATAATTAAAAAAATTAAAATTAGGGAACCAACATGATTGCCTGTTTATTTCGAAAACCCATAAGAACCGAACAGCCTATTCGGTCCCCACAATTTTTTTTCCCTGGGACCGAATAGGCTATTCGGTCCCCCACCAATTTCACATTTTTTCCGAACCCGCTGTGTAACCATCCGTGTAATGCCATGGGACCGAGATCCCTATTCGGTCTAGGAAAAAAAAAGGGGGGACCGAATAGGGGTTTCGGTTCCCACCCTGTTTTGTTTTTTTTTTTCAGAAAGTTTCTATATAATTCCTATCTGCGCCAGACATTAAGCAGTGAGCAAGGGCAAAGGGCAGAGAGAAGAGAGCAGAGGCCAGAGAGTAGAGAGCCGAGAGCAGAGGCATTTTTTTTTTCCAGCTGAAAACGTTCAGAGGTTTAGTGTATAAATTTTTTGTTATCTACAAATCGACTCCGGCATTGTATTTTTCGCCTTCGTCTGAAGAACTTAGTAAGTTTTTTTTTTCAAATTAAAAATTAAATACGATATCGAAGGTTGATTGTGTATTTTTTCATATTTTAGGTTGTAAAATTTAAAATAATATCGAAGGTTAATTGAGAAATTTTTTGTTCAGGGAATGTCGGGAATAATAATAAATGTGTGCCACAGACGAGCAATTTCAGACGCACCGACCTGCACATTTCCTGTTAATAACTCAACCAGTATTGATGAGCTAAGAAGACGTATATATGTTGGCATTCGTTTGCTCCCTGGCGAGTTCGATCTGACAATCAGGGTACGGTTGAACACGGCACCACCTGGCGAAGCAGAAAATCACCAGTTATTTAACATAGACGACGAAATGATATGGCATATGGTGCTTGGACATGCCACTCCGGTACTGAATTTTAAATTTCTTGAATTAGTGGTTGAGTCAGTACCAGTTGTTAGTCAGACCAATTATGACCCATACCCGGGAAGTGTACCTGGAAGTAGCAGAGGCATACCAGAGGATGATTTGTGTAATTATTTTGACCAGCTCAATAATGATACTGACTCAGACACAGACTCTGACCTTGGTGACTCGGTTGTCGGGGAAGATGATATGACCGAAATTGAGGATGAGATTAGGATGCAAGATGTAATGAAGGAGTGGCAAGAGTCTATCACCTTTATTAATCGGGGATTGCAGCATCCTTGTCAGGCATTTAATGACGATGTGCCGATGCCGTACAAGGATGAAGCATTTTTTGGTCATCCACCGAGAATCGACGGTCTATTTTCAGTGGGACAGTTGTTTCAATCCAAAGCAGAACTTAAAAAGAAGTTGGGTGGATTTGCCATGGAAAAAAATTTAGAATTACAACAAACCCAGAGTAATCGCAGTGCTTATGTGGTAATATGTAGAGCGGAGGGGTGTCCATGGCGGTTATACGTGAAAACCACCGAGACGGGCAATTGGATAATTGCAACAAACCCATACGAGCACAATTGTTACAGCATTGCTTGTACGGTAGACAGTCGTCAGATGACTGCCAGGATGATTGCAGATATAATCAAACCCGGTCTGCAGAAGGACCTGGAGATGTCAATAAAAGCATGTGCATTTGCAGTTAGAGGTGAGTACAAAACAGTAGAGCCTTCCTATAACAAGATTTGGAGGGGGAGGGAGCTCGCTATTGCTGATTTATTTGGTTTTTGGGAGAAAACTTATGAACTCCTACCATCTCTGCTCGGTGCAATCCAGAGGTTTAACCCAGGCACAAAATACAGAATTGAGCATGAACCATCGGACGAAATAGGCATTCATTATTTCACCCGTGTGGCATGGGCTTTCGGTCCATGCATTCAGGCTTGGCCATATCTCCGGCCAGTTATCAGCGTAGATGCCGGACACCTATCCGGTAGGTATAAAGGGAAATTATTCATGGCATGCGCCTACGATGCAGAACAACAATTACTGCCAATAGCATTCGGAATTGCAGAAGAGGAGACTTCATCCAATTGGGGCTGGTTTATGCAATTTGTACGGGAAGAGGTTGTCGGACCTGGCCGGGTATGTGTTATATCAGACCAGCATGCTGCAATCCGTTCAGTGTTTGATCGACCTGATTTAGGGTGGTGTGAGGAAAGGGGGGAAGCAGTTCATCGATTATGTTCTCAACATATTTCGGCAAATGTGTACAAGCTGTGCAAGGACCAAAGAATCCGAGCTCTCCTACATCTCCTCCCGGTGCTGGCACCGACTGGCTCAGAATTTCTTCGTTGTTTTGCCTTGGATATATGGTTGACATCCCATTTTGAAAGAACCAATCCATATACGCGGGATACCTGCAAATTATATTGTACATTAATCAACACTTTAGTAAATATATTAATTAATAGATCCAAATTATAAATTACCTATCCATATCGTAAGGTCTATGCTCATCAGCTGGAATCGATGCTGCCGTGATATAATCTGCAAAGTGCATGCTCCAGTCCGCAGAGTGTCCGTCATCCAATTGACTCAAACCACTCGCACGATTGTATCCGCGAAGGCCTTCAAGATATTGAAAAGATGGTGGAGCCGGCGGAGGAACCGTCTGGAATAATCCGAACTGCCGCATAACCCTCTCAGGAAAGACCATCTCTACCTCCCAGAAATAGATGCACCACAAGCGACACGTAAACACAGCCTGATCTCTTATCCCGCGCCAAGGTAGCTGCGGGTAGTAACTCGCATACGGCATCCAATTAACAACATTCACCTTCAAACGCTCAAATTGAGTACGATATTGATCCGTACCTAAGTTGTAAATATATGTCAGTTACATATTGAATCAACACAAAATTGTATTAAAAACATAATATTTACTAATAAGATTTACCTCTCACAGGGTTGCCATCGCATTCGTGCGGAATAGTCCATTTTGCTCCAAAAGGCAGTCTCTCCAGTATCTCTCCGCTGCCAAATGGTAAATCATTTTTTGGTCTGGGCCGGCCTATAGGAAAACGAGTCCAAGACCACATCTAGAGTAGTAGTAATGGACCATTAATCGAAGCTGTGTCTAGTCTGCAAGCCCGGGACAACTCACAATACAGACATGCAAGCACAGCACCTCCCCAATTGTAATCCTCTTCCGGAGGTGCCAAATTCTCTAAGAATTGTAAGTACATTATCGGGACAGAACTAGAATTTGCATCAGGAAACATTACGGACCCGAACAAGTCCATGCAATATGCCCGGGTGTATCGGTCGACTGTCTGCTCGTCAGTAAGGAGTGTCAATTCCATACCAAAATGCTCCTTCAACCATTTAAGACGCATATAGTATTTTGATTGTCTTTTTTTCTCGTTGGGTTCGCCTCTGTTTGACACCTTAGTATAAAAAAATTCATCAGCACTATCTTCGTCACCGTCGTATACTTCGTGTCCCAGGCATTCTTCGATCAGTAGTGACCAGTTATCATCAGTATGTCCCGAAATGACCCATCCTGTAAACATAGATGTTAGATAAATATATATTTGTATTAAATCTAAATTAATAACAAAAGTGTAAATTAATAACAAAAAATATTTTACTAGCAACGGGTAATCCCCATAGACAGCTGACATCTTCCAATGTCACTGTGCACTCGCCAACCGGAAGATGAAAAGTATTCGTCTCGGGCCTCCACCTCTCGACGAGAGCAGTGATCAATCCTTTGTCAATTTGACACCGAGTCACCTTTGTCATCTGGTACAAGCCTAAATTCACCAAACGTTGTTTAATCCGATGTTTGTAATTAACTCCCATTTGGCGAGGACCAGTACGCAATGCATAATTAGCGAATTCCTAAAATTGGCATGCAAAAAAAAATTTAACCCCAACAATTAAATCTAACTTACAAGTCCATTAGTAATTTTAGATCCAAACGGAAATTAAACAAATACCTGCGTATTCGCCTTTAATAATTTATGCTGTACTTCAGGCAACTGCAATAAGGTCTGGGAGGGTTGTGCATCATCCATTTTGCACTACAATATCAATAAAATTACAAATTAAAATAATTTCATACAAAAAAAATACATCTCAACAAATTGGCCGAATTGGATTAATGCATGCATAGACGAATTACATGATTTTTAACTTGGCATAAATAAATTGGCTGAAATGATCAATTTTTGTACTTGGCCGAATTTTACTAAAACCAAATTTACTTTACAAATAAAATAAATAAATTCTACAATTAGTTAAATTACACTAAAAAAACTAAATTGTTCTATATTTATTAAAATAAGTTTTATGAACTAAATTACTCTACATGCAAACTTACTAAAATTACTAAGACGAAATTAATCTACATGCATTAAATTACCATTCTACAATTACTAAAATTACAATAAAAAAATTTATGACCAAATTTACTTTACAAACAAAATAAATAAATTCTACAATTAGTTAAATTACACTAAAAAAAAACTAAATTACACTAAACAAAAACTAAATTGTTCACATTTATTAAAATAAATTTAGATAAACTAAATTACTCTACATGCAAACTTCCTAAAATTACTAAAACTAAATTACTCTATATTTATTAAATTATCATTCTACAATTTCTAAAATTAAACTACAATTCGGATTATTTATTCAACAATAACTAAAATTACACTACAATTACCATAATAACCAAAATTACACTACAATTGCCATAATAACTAAAAATCCGAATTATTTTTTCAACAATAACTAAAATTACACTACAATTACCATAATAACTAAAATTACACTACAATTGCCACGATAACTAAAAATCAGAATTTATTCAACAATTAACTAAAAATTTGGATTATTTACTCAAAATAATAAATTTAATTACATACCTTACGAAATTTGTAGATCTGAAGTTCTTCTTGATCACCTCTCAAAATTACACTAAAATATATGATTAGAATTAAAAAAAACGAAGTTTTGAGGGTTGAAAAAAAAAAAGAGTTAGTTCGGGTGGGAAGAAAGAAGGAGAAGGGAGGAAGGAGGGGAAGGAAAAGAGGGAAGTCAAAGAGGGGGGGAAGCCGGGGTTCTCGGAATAAAAAAAAAATGGTGGGGACCCGAATAGGCTACTCGGTCTCAGGTGGAATAAATCGTGGACCGAGATGAGATCTCGGGTCCCCATCAAAATTGGATTTTCTTTGGCATTGGCCCGGAAAAAATGTGAAATTGGGGGGGGGGGGCCGAATAGCCAATTCGGTCCCAGGGAAAAAAAATTGTGGGAACCGAATAGGCTGTTCGGTTCTTATGGTTTTTCGAAATAAGCAGGCAATCATGTTGGTTCCCTAATTTTAATTTTTTTAATTATGGTTTTAAAAAAAAATCCGATGTATTGAAGTTCCTCTGTCAATATTTTCAAAAAAAAAAAATGTATTGAAGTTACGTGAGTGACCATCATTGCATTTTCGTACCAAAGGCACATGGGTTTTGAAAATTGTAAATATACAAGTACCAAGCATAAAACATAACATTTAAAAAAAAATTGTTGTTATAGTAAACTAAATTAATATTAAAAATACACAATCACCCAGATCATTTTTATTATTATATGTTAAAAGTAACTAACAATATGTTAAAGACAACTAGTTACGTGTTTGCATGTGGACATATGTAGTAGCAGAAATTATGTACACACTAAAATGAATACTAAAACAAATACTTAAGATATGAACTCAACAGTGTTTTAATGAATAAAAATAAAACTTTCTCATGAACAAATTAAAATACTATCGCTTAAGAAAAATGAAAAGAATTCCGTTGCGTCATACTTCATAGTACCCTCCAGTCACCAGTGTCGGTCCATTTGCATTTAAAAATAGGGGGAATTTCACGTATACCCCTCAAAAACTTCAAAATTACATATTTACTCCCCTCTAAAGTTTGAAATTACATATTCCCCCTCTAAACTTCAAATACTCACAAATTTATCCATTTTATTGTCTTTTATATTAAAACTCATTCTAAATTTATAAAATACCCATTTTACCCTTTATGAAAAACATACAAAGCCCATCAGACTCAAATTTGAATATGAACGGTTCATCTACCGTCCGAATTGCTTTTAGATCTGTGAGCGCAAGATCGGCACAAATCTTGATGCGAACACACACGCATATTGAAGTGACATGCACAGATCTTAATGCGATGCGCACAGATCAGAATTACTTTAAGATCTGTGCGCGCTAGATCAGCACGAATATTGAAGAGATGCGCACAAATCTTAATGCGATGCCTGCGGATCGAACAATAGAGGAACCCTTCAGATTCAAATTTGAGTCTGATGGGCTTGTATATACTTTTAATAAAGGATAAAATAGGTATTTTAAAATTTTAGAATGAGTTTTAATATAAAAAACATTAAAATGGATAAAATAAGTTTTTGAAGTTTAGAATGGGAAATGCGTAATTTTAAAGTTTAGAGGGAAAATACGTAATTTTTTTGAAGTTTTTGAGGAGTATTCGTAAAATTCCCCCTTAAAATATTGGCGGAAGAATCAATTCTATTGTAGCAAAATTAGTTGGGATTTTAAAAAAAAATGTACAATTAAGTAAGGTTTCGTAAAGGAGGGAGATGAATTGAATTTGGGGGGGGAGGAATTCAAGTTGTTTTTGTGTCACGGTCGAGTGGGGGGCACCGAGGTCACCTTCTTTGAGTTTTTAATTAGTCGGCAAATTGGAAGAAATCACGTGTCTTGAATTAAGGCACCGGTTTTGTTTCAGATATTCTGTAATCATATTCGTATTTGAATTGGTGTAGTGACTCGTGAGTTGTTTATCTAGGACATAGTGAATTAGTGACAACTTAATTGTTCGGGAAAGGTTCGGCGAGGTCAAAAATTCGTAATTCGGGAATAATTCGGGTATAATTCGAGAATGATTCGGAATAATCCGGATCAGAGATCTCAATCCTACAAGGAACCAAAAAAAAAATGTTCTGGGAAAAATTCGGGAAAAATTCACGAATAATTCATAAAATTCGGGAAAAGTTCATAAAATTCGCGAATTATTCGGGTATTCGGTCAAAGTTCGGTCAACCGAATAGTTCGACGTTCGGTTCAGCATCACCAAAAAAACGAATTATTCTGGTATAATTCGGATATAATTCACGAATCTTGTCACTATGATCTAGGATTGTCAAAATAATTTTTTATTTTATTAAAGGGCTCTTATTACATCCCAACATCTTTTAAATGTTATTCTCCAGAATTGAATATGTATTCTCTTGAAAGAGAGACGAGAACTCATGTCATTGCACCAAGTCCGCAGTTCAATTGTCAAATGATTATAATACCGATTGGTTAGAGCTATTAAGAATGATCTTTATTTGTATTTGTATTTTTTTGGAAATCTTCACGCAAGCTGCAAAGTCATAAGAGGGTTCGAACTCTCGACTTTTGAGTAACCACAGTTCTAGTATTTTTTCTCCTAGCCAACTTTGCTACCATCCCATCTCCGATCCTTATTTGTATTTTATTCTTATTTATTAAATATTAGTCTCATTTATATTATATTATTATTGTTATTATTTATTATGATTAATTTATAATTCTTAAATGAAATGATAATTTACATAATATAACTCAAATAAATACGACTAATTATATTTTTGTTGGTCTCATTATTTTAGAAAATATATAAATTACTAGTTAAATAAAGCTACATTGAGATGTCGTATAAATTAATCTAACTATATTTATAAACAATAACATAACGGGTTGATCAGACCATCTTTGGCAAAGCTCTCGCTAGACGTGGCGCCAGCCAGAGGACCAGTATCCTCTGTAATATTGTACAGAACAGTAAATCATTTTATGGTCCGGATTTACTCTCAGCCGGTGCCTATTCGGGAGATTGGAGGGGGCAGTATTATTTGTGCTTTGAGATTCGTGCAAAGTTAAATCTGACGACTGAGACCTCATCGTACTCAGTCGAGTATTGTCGTGGATCTGAATTCCCAGCCAGATGCATGACCATTTGGATAAAATTGTTTACTCCAAAGAGCAGAACCTAATTTAATTGTTCTTCCTATATTATGGGCATTTTCTCTCAATTTTTTTGAAGTGTTCTATACGTATACAGCAGTTCGCATAAACATGAACACCGTTATTAGAAATTCCTTGTTTGGTACTTAAAAAAAAAAAATGAGATTTTAAAGAATTGAAATATGTGGAGATTTCTTGATGAAATTTGACTTGAGAATAAGTAATCCATGTCCAACTTTAAATAGATTTTAACCACCACTGAAGTAAATAAATACATGAAATAAATTTTACTGACAACCATTACAATAAACAAACATAAATATTAAAATAAAAAAAATAATCGCTTATATAGAATGTGTATTAAATATGATGCAATTAAAAATTATTAATTATTTACCGTACATATGATACTTAATTAATGACCAGTGAATTGTATTAATATATAAATTTTAACATCTGTTAGTCAAATATTTTACCATTCAGATTCAGCGGCAGAGCCACTACAAAGTAATGGAGTCAATTGAACCTCATTGTTTTTTCAATTTTTTTGTATTTGTATTTAAATTTTTTATATAATTTAGAGTAAAATATTATGAGTAGTATAAAATTGATTTTAATTTGCAGTAATTTTTTTATATAATTAATTTCATTCAGATCTCACCTTCATAATTTGAAAGGTTGCCTCTGAGAGTTCAGATTAGATGTCTTGTTGTTTATTGTCTAGGAATTAAGATAATTAATAATATTATCCCTATACAAATATACACCGTTATTCTTAAAATCAATCTCATATCTTGAGATTGGATTGATTTTATCATATTTCATCATATTTCGAGAATGTCCTAATGTTCTTGTTCGTTTTCGACTTTTCGTTGTCATATTCAGATTTCTGAAAAGTATAGAGAAATTAATATTCTAGTCAAAAGTCCTATTAAAAAAATAATATTTTGGTCATGTTAGATGATTAATGATTTAGAGTTTATCCGTCATTATTCACATTAGTGCATATGATAAACTTGAATATTAAGATTTGGTCATGTTAGACTGATAATGACTGAAGTGAATAATGACTGATAATTGATAAACTACAAATGTCATTTTACAAAGCTTTGCCCCCTTCTGCCCGGCAGAGGCATGGTATTCTGACTTGGTCTTAAATTAACGGCACAATGAGTCAATCTTTGCTAGCCGACCAAAATAAAAGTTTTAATCATGAAATAGTAACAAAAATCACACCGAACCTCTTCAATTTGTGCGACTTAAATTTTATTAAAGTTTGACGATTACTACGATCAGAGGCGGGCTTAGTTATTGGGTTGCTTACCCTGAATTGTGACTTGCCTACTCCAACCAGAGCCCAAAGCGTCATAATTCAGCTGAAGAAAAAAATGGTTTTCGCTAGATCGAGAGGCGGAGAGGCCAGAGCCAGAGCGACGCGAAGAAAAGAAAGGAGAAAAAGAAAGAACGACTCTCTGACTCCGCTCCGCCAGAGCAAGCTGCCGGAGGTCTACGCGATACGAGAAAAGCGGAGATGATGAACGAATTATGCAACAATTTCAAAATATTAAGAACCGTAGAATAATGTTTCCTCTATTGACTTGATTTTGTAGCATTAATATATATCTTGTTTTTTTATATGTAAAATAATATTTGTTATAAACTTTTGACTTAGTTAAAACCTTTGATATATTTCTTACATTAATATATTCTTACTATTTTTTTGAATTGTGTCTTGAATCTGAATCCGAACCCGAACCTGTTAATTTATTCAAACCCGAATCTTTGCCTAATCCAGCTCAAAATTCTAGTCTCGCCATTGACTACGATCCTTTGTTTATTTATTTTTTAACGTACTAGGCATTCCCGCCTTTCTAGTGTGGTAAAAGATGTAAAAAGTAAAAAAAAAAAACTGTTTTCACTATGACTTGCAATGAAGCTCTCCCTGATCTACACGGACGCATGAGTCGATACGATGATATACATGCAATAATTGGCACTAGCTAACACATGAGTCCCATTTAATGTAGTACAAAGCATCTCTATCTATGAAAATTATTAGCAATTTTAAATAGCTGTTAAAGAGTAAAAAAAAAATTAATTTCAAACTTAATTTCACAACTTCTACATTAATACAATTGCTTTTAATGCCACGACAGTAATTTGATTAGATGTGAGAGAAGTGAAAACGAAAACGAAAGCTTTCATTTTGTAAAATCTTTCAAAATTTGTAATTACTCTACATCCATGAAAGTGAAATTGAAAGTGTCAAGTAAGATATTCACAGTCCAAATATATATAGAGTTGAGCTACAGTCTTTCATGAAGTAAACTGAGTGTTTTACTTCACGTCGATATCTTCAATTTTGTACTTCAAAAAATCGATATGAACCGTTCAAAATGATCTCCATATTAAATAAGCTTGGTGATCAAATTTTACAATTTTTAGATTTTTTTTACTATTTTTAAATTTTTAGAATCATTGTATCAAATGATCTCTGTATCAAAATCACTGTTTTTAGAAAATTTCGGACCATAGAAAATCAGTGATTTAAAAAAATAAAAAATAGTAATAAATTTTCAAAAAATGTAAAATTTGGTCTTCAAGCACAATTTAATATGAAGATCAACTTGAACGGATCGGATCGACATTTTGAACTTTAAAATCACAAAATATGAGTGTGAAGTAAACCATTCGCTTTACTTCGTGAAGCACCATAGCCCAACTATATATATATATATATAGAGAGAGAGAGAGAGAGAGAGAGAGAGAGAGAGACAGAGAGAGAGAGAGAGTCCGGCTAATGTCATAACGTTTTATCAATCCAGCCTAAGTTATAACGTGTCAATTTTTGCGATTTCAAAGTCCAAACAGTCGATCCGAACCGCTCAACATGATCTCCATATTAAAATGTGATTGGGACTAAATTTTATATTTTTTGGAAATTTTTTTTACTATTTTTTAGATAGTTACAAAATCACTGTTTTCAGATAATTCTGGACCATCCAAAACAGTGATTTTATACCTATCTATAAAAATAGTAAAAATATTCCAAAAAAATATAAAATTTGATCCCCAAGGACATTTAAATATGGAGATCATTTTTGAGCGGTTCGGATTGACTGTTCGGACTTTGAAATCGCAAAAACTGAATCGTTATAACTTAGGCTGAAATTATAACGTTATGACATTAGCCAGACTATATAGATAGATAGAGAGATATATATATATAGATAGAGATATAGAGTGAGAGATAGAGAGAGAGGAGAGAGAGATATAGAGAGAGATAGATAGAGAGAGAGAGAGTCTGACTAATGCATTTTCTCTAGTATTCCATAAAAAAAATTATATTATGAAATTTATTCACTATCAAGTTAAGAAGAGTTATTTATGGAAACAAAGTTCTCATTAAGGTGATCGGTTTGAACGGTTTGAATTTATCGTTTGAAGTTGATTTGATTGATTTTGGAAGCCAAAAGCGTATTGTCAAAATACTAGAAGAAACGTGTTAGTCAAACTCTCTCTCTATATAATATTTTTGCCTCTATATTACCTAATAGTTAGATTATTTGGTATATATATTTTTTAGAATTACTTGGGGAGTCTAACAGGATATCTTAAAACAAATTTAAGGGAGATTTCTTAGCTCAATTGATGAGAATACATATTTTTCTTACCTGAGTTTGTAATTCACTGTAAATAACTCTTCTTGAGCATAGTAAGATGGATTAAGTCAGTTTAATTCAATAAAATTGTCAGAATATGTCAAGATTAAATAATTAAAAGAGCCTTGGTTACTCCAGAACAAACATTTTGAAAATGTCAAAATAACCGGCACCGGTCCATTTCGTTCTTGTATAACGTGCCAAACCAAAACCACACGAAAATCTACACTGTGAACGCCGCATGACATCAGAAATAGCAATGGTCTCCGCACCAAACAAAGGTGCTCGCTCAAGTTTCACGTTTTTGTTAGAAGGGATTATCATCTATGAAAACTATGATACTTATCCCGTGAAGTCGGTTCGCACTAAATTATTCACGTCATTCATCTCCACATTAAATGCTAGCTGTTAAGTACATGGTAGGCCTCGCCAATGCATCCGGCCTTACAATATCCAAATTAACATAATGGTGTAAATATAAAGTTTACGGCCGAAATAGGAACAATGGATATCTATTTATCTTACAAAAGTTAAAATAGCTGATATTTTCAGGATCATTTTGTAATTTCATCCGATTTACTTTGTAGTGTTATTTAAAAATGTAAGAAACATACATTGCATATTTAAAAGAAAGTGGATTAATTAGTGGAATTGATGCATACAAGTTGTATACAGTAAAAAACAATTTATAAGTGAAATAGGCTGTAAATTTGGCGCTATCAATTCAAATTGACCCATGAGATATTATCTACTATTAACATTATACCAAAAATGAAAATATGTATTGAAAAAAAAATAGTTTTGAAATTATGATAAATAATATATATAAAATAGAATGCAGCACCATATACATCGCTTATTGATGAATATTTATTTAAAATATTAAATAATTGTTTAAATTTGACAGTAATTAATCATTGATCCAACTATTAAAATAATTGATAATTTAGTACACGTTAAGGCCTGTTCGGCGGAGGAGTGGGATGGGGAATGGACACAGAAAAGCAAAAAATTTGAACTGATTTTTACTGCTCATGTGGAAAAAAAAAATCACTCAGAGTGAATTTTTTTTCCCCACGTGAACAGTAAATTCCGAACAGGCCCTAAAATTCTTGAAGCTCAACCATTTTTGTAAAGTATAATTGTTGTTTACGTCAAGTCGGTAAGAATATCCGTTAATATTAAATCAAAGTTACAAAAATAATATAAAATGAAGATAATTTTTTCAAAATCATAACCTAATCCTAATACAAATTAAAAATGTTACATCATGTCCATCAATCTCAAATGTAGATGTCAGAAGCATTCCTCCAAAATGTGGAAAACACAGGGCATTGAACTTTGTCAATGTATCCATGACAGAGAGCATGGGTGTACTTTTCTGGCGACGTGTCTGATTCTATTCCTCAAAACAAGCATTCTCGAAAGCAGGGTGCACTACAACTCGGCGTGTCTAACTCTTTTTCTTTTTTTTGGCGACGCGTGTGTCACCGTGTCGTGGAGATTTTTACCACCAGATTATTACCTACTTACAAACACAGTGACAAACGAATAGTTCGAGTTCGGTTCGGCGGGTCAAAAATTCGTGATTCGGAAATAATTCAACTATAATTCGGTATCACAAAAAAAAAATCCCAATTTTTTTTTTTTAAATTCGCATTTTTTTGGCACATAAAACATATTATTTGTTTTTTTTTGCGTTTATTCGGTGTTCGGTTCGGAAACGTTAAAAAAAACAAATAAAACACGAATAATTCGCATATTTAAACGTGAGTTGTGTTACTATGCTTACAAAATTAGTTGAAATCCCACAAAAGAAATAGTAGGGTCCTCTGTGCCTTGGGGTCCGGATCCCCTAAAGTAACTTAATTTTTGGATTTTGGATCGAGATCGTCCGATTCGAATTTGTTGGTCGAGATCGTTTCGGGATTCGAATTGGTCGTCGGAATGTGTGCGCTCACTTTGCGGATGGATTTTCTCGGATTTGAATCGGACGGTCCCGATCTAAAATCCAAAAATTGAGTTACTTCACTGGATCCGAACTCCTGTGCCTTGTGCTCATCTTCATGCTCGTTACTGTATTCCTGTTTTTGTTGACAGAGGTAGATGAGGCAGGGACGAAGGGATATTCAATGAATGAGGGTACTTTATTGTATTTGTGTTTTTGTTGACAGAGGTAGATGAAGCGGGAGTGGAGGAATAATTCTCATTTATTTTCAAATTTTTTATAATTTTACAAAATTTTCTATATAATTTAAAGTAAAATATTATATATATTATAAATGTGATCTCATTTGCAGTATGAAACTTTTATATAATTTTTTTTATTAAGAAAATTTTATATGATTGATCCACATTCACGTTTAACATCAATAATTTAAAAGTCTGACTCTACGTCTGAGATGAGGCATGGGAGGAATGGAGACCAGAGCGGATTTGTGACTTGTGAGGGAGGTAATGTGTCGTAACTCGTAACGAAGAAGAACATAAAAATAGAATAGAAATGCAAAAACAAACTATAAACGACGAGAAGAGGACTGAAAGCAGATTGAGGTGGCAAGGGAAATATTATTTAGCTATGTTACTCAGATACTTCAATATAGGCTCCGTATCCGTATCGGACACGTATCGGATACCGATACCCGCCTGATACTGCACCGATACGTATCCGATACGCTAGCTGGCGTATCCGTGACGTGGCGTATCCTAACTCGGCCGGTACGATTGCCGATACGCCGTTGAAACGGCTGGATACGACTGAAACGCTGAAATGACCGATACGCTCACCCATGAACCGCTCCCGCACCTGTGAACCGCGTCCGTGAACCACTCCCACGCCTGTGAACCAGCGAAAATGAAGTTTTTTTCTGCCCCGCGCGTGACTCGAGCTTGGGAAGCCCACATGAGTGTCAAAACCTTTATCCACTACACCAAAGCTTGGTTTGTGTTATATTCTATATACTATAGTATATAATATATTCTTATGTTAAGCCTTTAATTTTTTATACAAATTTGATTTAAGTTATGATTATCTAAATACAATATATAAAATAATAAAAAGTAATATATATAATCGACGTATCGTATCCTTGATTTTTGAAAATTGCCGTATCGCCGTATCCGTATCGTATCCGATACGATACCCGTACCCGTATCCATGCAACATAGTTATTTAGCAATAATTATGTGGACAATATTTTTAAAACAATAAGATCGAAAATTAAAAATTAAAATTTATAAGTATGTTACGGAGATATAAATAATCTAACAATCAAATTTAATAAAATTTTAGTATCGTTTTATGATGCATTAATTTTAAACTCCTAAAACATCAAGTTATTTAATATATGGTGAAATATTTGTTATTTTTTGTATACGTGATACGTGCATAATATATATCAATCCTTTGCTAGATTTCAAATTTAAACTTTAATTTAAAAAATTGTTGAGATAGTTAAAATAAATAATTATTACATAATCCCTCCTCTATCATCATAGTTCATGAAAGTTTTATACTCGAAGAAAGGTGCATTTATTTTTTTAAATGATAACAATCTGGTGGATTTTTATTTGTAATCTTATGAATAAAACGTTCGACAATTTCATTTTATAGTCGGAATCAGTTTTTCAAAATCTGAACTCAAAAACCTAACCACTTGGTGAAGGAAAATCAAACTAGGACTGGTGAGATTGTTATATGCTGCCATACCGAAGAAATTAGGGAAATAGTGTATTAAATTTTTTTTTGAAATTTTTTATAGAAATTGCGAAATTATGAGAAAGAATCAAACTCCCAATTTTTTGATATAACAGTTTTAGAACTTTTTTCTAGCTAACTGTACTACCTCCCCTTTCTCAACTTGTTTCCCAGGTCAGGAGCTAAGAAGGGATCCAAATCTGCTGAAATTTCAGATCCATGAACAGTACTCTGAAATCTCTGAAATTTCAAATCCAGCCGTCGAACTGTTTCAAGATGTGCACACAAAAAAATCAACTATTTCGAGATGCATGCACAGAAAAAGTTAAACGGCTGAATTCGGAATTTCAGAAATTTCAGGTGTACTGTTCGTAAATTTGGAATTTCAACTAATTTAAATCCGCTAAGAAGATTAGCTTGAGATATGTAGACTGTAGTTACTAATCAATTACGATTAGGAAAACCAGCTACTTGCCGCAAGGACAATTTTGTCTTTTATTATCTGTGATGTTTGACTTCCATTAACAAATCCTCCTTCACGGCTTCACATTTTCCACGCCTTGCACTGTTCACCTAAATGAACGATTAATCTCCTCTCCAGTTACAAAATTTAAAGGATAAATTTGAGTAGATCTCAGCCATGCATTGCAGATCCTACCACCTACGACAACTACAGAAATGTATGATAGAGCTTATTGAAGGGAATTTTTTATTGGTAGAAATTAATGAAAAAGAAGCGAGGGAAACAGAAAGAGTACATGAATTGTAACATTGGTAGAAAGATCGGTAAAATTCTTACCGGTCTAAAAGTTTTTTTTTCTTTCATTTTTTCTAGTAACATATAATTTGTTTTATAAAAATAGATAGATTATCTTAAAATTTAGATATAATAGAAACATTATATCTATTTTTGAATTTTTTTCATATTTTACTAAAAATATAATATAAGAATTCCCTCCATCTATACATCAGATTTAAAAAAAAAAGAAAACTAAGTTTGGATCGGTAGAATCCTACTGGTCCAAACTTTTTGATTTTTTAGACCGGTAAGAATTTTACCGATCTTTCTACCAATATTACAACTCATGTACTCTTTCTATTTCTCTCTTCTTTTTTTATTAATTTCTACCAATAAAAAAATTTCCAGGAGAATTGGAGAACTAAATGTACATGTTGTCAAGAATGCACATTTTTACCTCATTTTACATAATATTTACAATTTTGAACACATAATTATAATTTTTTTTTAAGCATGTGTGGAGTGTTTCCTTTTTAAATCTTCTTTTACTTTAAATGAGGCACAAACAAATTTAAAAGTCTGATTGACGAACATAATGCATTGTAAAAACAAATTTGAATATATTTGCAAATAATATGATATAATATGCAAATATAATATATTTATTGTTATAAAATAAAAAATTACAAATATTATATTTATTTTTGTAAAATAAAAAGTTCTGATATTTATTCTTCTGAAACTTCAAAAAATATGTTTTCCCTCCAAAATATTTTATAACACAAGAACTTCAGAATTACTCGTGTACTTTCTTTCCTTCTGTTTTCTTTCCTATTTTCAGTCATTTTTTCAAACCTCTTGTTCTTATCTTTTGACTTTTTAATTAGTCGAATGAAAATTTTGCTAGGCAATTTGCCGGATAATACTAAAAGAAAAACAAAATGACTGAAATAGAGCTTCAACATCCAACTTTTTCTCTTTTATTTGGTTTTTTTTTTTTTCAAAATTCGAAGTATATATATATATATTTAGGAAGAATAGGAGTCGTGAATCTTATTTTATATTAATCTCAATTGATTAAATTTGTGGATTTGAGTTGTAACCTACATATATTTATAAAAATAAAAGAAAATTTAAATGAAAAATGAAATAAAAAGGAAAGTACGATGACCTATGTACAGCAAGTACGACGATGTCGATTTCCGACCCAACCGAACAGTTCGATCCAACCAGACTCATTCCGACCCGAATTGATCCAATGACTAGCTGGGTCAGGTGCAGATCTTTAATATTTGATCCAGTTCGGATCGGATTCAGATAGAAATTTAGCTTTTATTAAGATTTGTTATATTAAATGAAATTAAATTGCATAAGTAAATAAATATTAAAATATTTAATGAAGTTACTCGGGTCGGGTCAGATCGACCACCCATAATCAATTTGGATTGGGCTTCGGTAAAAAAAATTTCAACTCTTGTTGGGTCGAATCAGATCAAATTCTTCTAACAAATATATTAAGCCCTGGAGCGGAGCTGAGCTTGACCCGTTGACACCCCTACCAGCAAGCCCAAACAATTTTTATTACCAATATCAGGAGTCAAAAATGTAATGAAGATCAATCATACAAAATTTAAACGCTGAAACTGGGTGTCAATTTTTGTAGTATTCATGATATTTTAATTAAAAAAAACATACATAAATACAAACAATTAGAAAAAAAAAGAGGTCAATAGACACCCAACTAAAGTGGAGCGCACGGATTTTGAGAAACAGGTTCGAATCCCGAAGCAATCTTGAGCTACGGATTCGATTCGGACGGTCCCGATTCAAATCCCAAAAATTGGGTTACTTTAGAGGAACCCGACCCTGTACATGTATCCATCCCTGTCTAAGGCCTAAGCCCACATAAATATATCCAAACCACCCATTAATGAGTCCAAATTCTCTGCATTACCTCACCATTTGTGTTTTAATCCGGACTGTTCGATCATGATTCGAGTAAATTCTGTAATGCACGACGTTTCGTTTCTTTAACATTTGTGCCAATAAAAGGGAAGCAGATTCAAACTCTAAGATTGCTCACGAACGATACGTTATTTTAGCTGGTAAAGTGCTTGCTATCTTAAAGAGATATGTGGTATTAATGCTATTAAGAAGAGATCTGTGGTACTAAGATTAAAGCTAATCATGTTTCTTTTTGTCATGTTGAATTTATTGGTCTACTAGCAAAATAAACACATGTTATTATCAATTAAGTTGGAATCCAGTGTTGTTATTTAGTGTTGTAAATAACGGTATGCGCTCGTCGGACGGACAGGATACCGCCAAATGATTAATCAAAAATAATCTGTCATAATTGGAAATAATCTACCGATTTGTCAAAAAAATTGTGACAGTTTGATTAATCGGTCTGCCGTTTTTTACATCACTGCCTCAACCTTCGCAAGTCTAATCATTGAGAGAAATAAGAATAATATGTTATCTCCTGTTAAGTTGTTTAATTTAAAATTTAATTTTGTAATGTGTGGTAAGTTACCAAGCAACAAAAAATGATAGCACAGTTGACAATTCATATAAGAATACACTTAACAATATATGAATTAATTAGCATGGTGGGGAAGGTGTGCAATCAAACAAATAAAAATGATTGTTAAGTAGGAAAGAAATGGGAAAAGGAATTTAATTACATCTAATTACACCAATTAAACTAATTTGTGGCCAGATCTCCACAGTCGACTTGATCTAACGGTTCAAAAGAGTCGGGAATCCCTATTTGTTTTTTAGTGTTGATATTTAACAGGACTAGATAGCCAATATTTTGGGAATAAATGCACAAATATGCAGCAGTGGCATTTAAAAACAGGAAATTTCATAGCAGGTGATATTTTAAATTATAATTGATTAGAAAAACTTAATATAAAATAATTTAGTCACTCCAATTTTTTTTTCTTTTTTTGAAGTTGTAATCATAAGCTCTAACATATATACTTATAAAAAAAGTTTTCCGCTCATTAAATAAATTAGTCAAACATGAAAACCTCATTTGACCCTTTCATTTTTCTCTGACTTTGAGCAAATAATTCCTTCACCACTGCAACTTCCTCTGCCTTTTGTTTTCCATGCTATGAATGTTAAGATTAATTACCAACATAATTAGAGTGGGAAATATAAAGAACAATAGCCTCACAAAATTTTCATATGTACATGCAGCCAGCCAAATGCATATAAATGAAGTAATAGACAATTTGTAATTAAAAGCATGTTCCTTTTTTCTTTATCCAAAATATAGAAATTAAAATTTGATGAAATGAACTGACTGTTGAGCATTAAACAACTAATCTTGAACTGACTGTGTTGAGCATTAAACAACTTATTCTTTTATTGATCCTGGTAAAGTCGATCTGTTGCAAATTTTGTTTACACGATTTGCAATTTTGGGTTTGATATTACTCTATCCTTTTTATATTTAAGACTGGCTTATAATACAAACCTTGGCTGATTGAAGCAAAGAGAAAAGTTAAAATAATAAAAAGAGGGTACAAAAGGCAAGCTTTTTAGTGTAAGTGGCTGTTTGTTGGGATGACTGAAATGACATGAGTTGATTCATTTGCTTTTGTTGCATGCAGTGTTGTAAATAACGGTATGCGGTTGTCGGACGGACATGGTACCACCAAGCGATTAATCGGGAATAATCGGCTATAATCAGAAATAATCGGCCGATTAGTCGGAAAAATCCATGACGGTTTGGTCACCGCCAACGACTAATCGGCCGATTAATCGGCCTAAACGGACGTTTTTTACAACACTGGTTGCATGGTTACTATTTGAGTTAGTCGTTCCAATAGGGTTGTTGTATTAGAGAATTCTAACTCTGATTGATATCCTGACATAGTGCCTGACTATGATTAAGGTTGGTGTTAAATTCTTGGTATTTCGAACAAGGTTAGGTAGGGTGTGCGCAACAGAGTGCAGCGGGTTACAGGAACAATTGCCGATCTTCAAACACAGAAGATGAACACTCCATGCTTTGATACCATGTTTCAAATAATGACAATCACAGAAATAAAGATTCAAACACAAGAATATAATGAGGTTCGGTACCAGTTTAGTACCTACGTTCTCCTCTCCAAACCCTCTGCTTTTTCTTTTTTATTTAATCTCAAAATAGTATTACATTTTTTCTTGTATATCTTAAGGAGACGCACGAGAGAGGTTTTTAATAGAAAACAGAAAGGAAATCTCGCACAAGATTACTTCCTAAATCTATTCATGGAAAAATGGAAATAACTTAAATAGTCCAGCTCATATCCTTGACACATACATGGTAATTCTATTCATGGTAATACTCCATCTCATATCCCATGGTAATTCTATTCATGGTAATACAAACATCATTGCTCCCCATCGAGTGTTCTTGTTTGAATCCCATGAGGCGTCCACTAGGATTGTGATAGTGTTCGCAGGGATGATTGTTGCCCGATTTATGTTTTGTACCCGTCTAGGTAGTGTTGAGGTGTGTCTATCTGTTGGGGGGGTCCAGTAGCCTAGCACGGGTTAGTATCGAGGCAGGCATCGGTTTCTTTGCCTGGAAAATCCATTCATTGCGTGCCTTCCACAAAGACCAAATCAAGTTACAAAACAATATAATGTGTTGCTCATCCATTGTATCTGTCAGTTGTAGAAGTGCCTCTGTAAAATCCATAGATATCGTATGCACACGTAGGGCAAAGCCTGAGGCAAACCAGATGGCTCGAGAGAGGTCACAGAAGAATAGCACATGATTTAGGAATTCGTTCTCCTGATCACATCAAGGGCATCTCGGATTGGTTCTTCTTATTCTTCTATTCAAGGCCGATAGAGTTGCGACCCCTCCATGGACCACTTTCCAAAGGAACATCTTAATTCTCGGGATTACCCCTTTCCAGGACCATATTCGCTTCCATGCTTCTAGTTTAGTCGCCTGATACGAATGATTCTTTTGCTTTGTTATGACTGCATACCCTTCTTTGGTTGAGTATGCTCCTTTTTTGCTGCAGATCCAGATTAGTTTGTCCTTGGATCAAAGGTTCCTCCCTCGGTCTTTGTGCTGCTGTTGTAATTGTGAGAGCCACCTGTGCTCCAAGTATTTCCGTGATCTTTTCCATGTTCCAGGACTGTGTTGTTTGATCGAACATGTCCACCACCCTAAGATCTCGCATCTCATTGGTCCTGATCCTCTGAATTGCCCACCCCTCATGCTATGGCTCATTGACAGCCCCAATATGTTTGCCATCTCCAATGTGCCACTTAATCTGTTCTCTGAAAAATCCTTGAGCCCTTGGATCGCTTTCCATAGCGGGCTTGAGTCCCTCGTGTTTTTTATGCCCCAAAACCCTCCTTTGGGAAAATACTTGGCGCGAAGAGCCCACACCCATAACCTATCTTCATCAGCGGCGATGTACTTTCTATGTTACATATCACTACTAGAATCAGCCGCAAGTGCTTTGGGAGTACATAGCAGTTGCAGTTGCGTGCGTATTCCGACACGCAAAATAGAAAAAATGTAATACTCAAGGGATTGGATTTTGTCCAAAGGGCTTTGGACAAAACCTCATCTAAAGTCAAGCTTAAATATTAGATTTGCATTGAGATTCATGCAAATATATTTAAAACTTAATAAATTTAAATAGTTCATTGAATCTAAATGTTTGTACGATTTTTGATGCAAATCAGACGGTTTAGATCCGGCTTTGAATGAGACTTTCCGTTTGGACACCCACCCAATACTCAAGCCAATAGAACCCCCACCCAATAGTACTCAAGCCATTGGACACCACCTTGTCATTTTAATTTTAAATTAAAAATAGAGATCCAATTTGGATAAGAAAATAAAAGGTTCGGTTAAGAAAATCCGAGGAATTAAAATTTAATAAATAAAATATAGATAGAGGGTAAAGTTGAGTGACATTTTATAAAGTCAAAATAAAATTAAAAGTGAAATAAATATTAATTATTTTGGTTTTAATGCATTGGTGTTTGATAGTGTAGTAAAATAAGACGTAATTATTAGAAAAAAAAATTAGGTTTTAGTCTAAACTTGTTTAACAAAAATTAAATTGGTCTTTGTTATGTGTATTAAATTTGATCTGTGATTTGTTTCTCAATAAAACCAAACTTGGTCTCTAGATATTTATTTGCATTAAAACAGTCCTTCAATTTTTTTAATTAAAAAAAACTACATTATTCTTCAACTTCTCTCAAATTAATTAAATTAATCGTTCTAAACCAGATAATGCATGTACAACTAAAAATATGAAAAAAAAATTCAAATAAAATAATTTTTCAATTTTTAATTTTTACAGTTTGTATGGCCAAAGTATATTTATAATTGTCAATTTGCTAGATATTTTGTCATCATTTGCTCCTTCAATATGTGTCAATATTTGTGGACAGTTCATTTTAACATGCGATAATCGATGGTGGATCTCCAATGAAATGATATCAAATTTGTTTTGAAATGATGTAGGAAAAACATTGAATATAACCAATATAAAATTTCGGTAGTTTGATTATGTTTGAGCTTTAATCAGCACGTGAAGTGTCTATAGCCCTTCGATAGTATGTTGTTATAGAACTAATTAATATGTATATTTAGTTTATGCATGTGGTTTAGACGTTTAGTGCTTCTTGTCTTATTAGCACTTTGGAAGTGTATTACTAGGCTGGCTTCATTGTCTAGGCGTTGCAGTTGGAATTTAGATGAGCATCTATATCCCTGAAACTATTAGAGTTTCTAAATAACTGTTAATTATTTTTTAGAAATTAAACTTCTCTTAATTTTTAAACCTCCACATCCCTGAAACTAAAATTTGAGTTTCCTAATTGCCACGTCACAGCTTATAAAATTTCTTATTAAGATATATCTGCAAGAGAAAGGAATTTCAGCGAATCGTTTCGCCACGTCACAGTTTATAAACGATTTCTTATTAAGAAATTATTGAGCAAAGTTGCTAAATAAGAAATTCATCTACATCTCTGAAATTGGTTTAGTAACTGCCACATCAGATTAGAAATCCTAAGAGTTTCAGGAATGTAGATGCTCTCGCAAGAGATTCTAGAGTGCCTGCTATTAAGAAGAGATCTGTGGCATTATTGGGCCATTAATCTTGGAATATCTGTATACTAAAATGGGCCTCATAAAGGTTGTAATTTCAGCCCGTTCTATCTAAAGATTTAAACTATGTTTCTTTTTGTCGTGTTGAAGTTACTAGGCTACTGGCAAAATATCAAAAAGAGAAAAAGAATTGCCTACGGGGCTTTCAAAAAAAAAAAAAAAATTTAAACACATGTTATTATCAATTGAGTTGGTTTGAGAATTTTTTACACTTTCAATTCCTTTTGCCTGATTTTGATCCTATTTTTAAAAGAAAAAACTTTTCGTTGTCCGAGCACTTTCACCCCCAACTTGTCAACTATATAGAAGTATTTATATGTCAATTATGACCTATAAAGTGCAAAATCAAGTGTAATTTTATACAATCAAGTATCAAGTGTGAATTCTTATAAATGTCAATTATAATATTTCAAGTGCAAAGTCATTCAAGTGTAATTCTATACAAACAAATATGATCAAGTGAGAGCTCTTATAAATTTAATATATTTATGAGGTTGATTTTTATGAACGAAAATACAAAACGATGTTGTTTGTTCTGATTTTAAATGGTCGGTTTAACGAAATTTGAATATAGCTAAAAAAAAAGAAATAAAGTCTCAATTTTTATTTTACATGTGTCATGCTTATGGCTTATGAACTTTACTGATTGAATTTATTCCAAAGTTTCTAGAAATAAGCCTATCTTGGTATGAAGGATGTACCGAGGATTAAAAGTACTGGTACAGGGAATATGGAAGCTCAACATCCCACCAAGAATAAAGGTGTTAGTGTGGTTGTTATTCTATGAGAAAATTTTGATGCCTGAAAATTTGGCGAAGAGGAGATGGAACCTGCCGAGCATGTGTGTATACTGTGTAGGCAGAAAATGAGAGCATCAGACCCCTTATCAAAGAAATTTTTGTCATCACGATGTTCGTTTGCTAGAGAGAGAGGTGTGCATGAATTTTCCGAGAAGAAAACAAGAATTGTCAGTGGAAATACCTGAATTGATTACCAGAAAAGATCAATGTGGAAGAGTTTTACTTTATTAATTTGTTTTTTTTCCTTTTTTTCAATCTTGACCTTTTCTTCAATTTTTCTTAGTTCTGATTCAACTGAGTTGGTTTTCATTTGAATGGAAAGTTGCTGGTTTTATTTTGGTCATCTGATGTAAGAGCGTGGAAACCATGTAATTTTTGCCTACGGGCGTTTAAACATTCAAAAAAAAAATTCAACTGAGTTGAATCTGATTTTGATTTAAAATGTAAAAGTCTCAGTTCTAGACTTAAACTGCCATAAAATAAAGACGGACTCGATCTCTATTTTTCCTCACAAAAAATAGTACACTAGAGAACCAGGTTAATATCAACTACTGACCTTGATTGCACTCTATTCGAGTGGTACAGGTGGGTTCAAGAGGTTGTTTTGCAGGTTGTAGATACTGAAAATTTAATTTTAGTTGTAGCACTATAGCAACATAAGACATATTTAGGAACTATTTTTCAATACGTGGATTACTAGTTTTTGTTTTTGTGTACTGCAAACTAATAATTTATTATTTGTTAAGCATTTCACTGTCCTATTCAGTCAGACTGCTCATTGAGTTATGTGCTGAGTGAGTGAAAATTAATTTCATAGTTTACCAGATTGATCGTGAATATGCTTCAATTTGAGAAAAGATAAATGATAAAGAAGAAAAGAGGAAAGGAAGTAATTGGGAAGGCCGAAATTTTTATAGTTACCATAGAAAAAAAATCAAATTAAAATGATTACCGCTCTCTTTTAGGAATTTCAATCCTACCACCCACGCCAACGGATCCGACTCTGCTGTTCTCCAAAGGGAGAACAAGACCCTGTTATTCCGATCCCAGCCATTCACCTTTATCGAGATTCGGATATGAAAAATTTTGAACGGTTCAGATCGGAATAACAGGGTCCTGTTCTCCAATTTGGAGAACAGCGGAGTTGTTTCCCACGCCAATTGGGTTCGCGCACCAAATTGGAGGGTGCGCGGACTAGGCAGGCGCACCGCTTGGTAGGTCACCTAAGACCCGCTTACCCAGTCCGCACACCCCCTTGGTTCACCTGCCCAGTTCGCGCACTAAGGTGCGCCTGCCCAGTCCGCGCACCCTCCAATTTGGTGCGCGAACTCAGTTGGCATTGGTAGTATGATTTGAAATACACCGAATTGGGTGGTAATTATTTAATTTGATTTTTTTTGTGGTGACTAAACAAAATTTCGGTAGGGAAGGAGAAGAAAATTGGGACTCATAAGAATATTTTGTTAATAATTTTAAAAGAAAAACATTTTGTTTGATGAATTTTAAAAGAATGGCATTTTATAAAATTTCCATGAATAAACCAACTGGAAAGATAAAGTTACCTTTAGTTAAATAAGTGGACATATTCTTTGCTTGCTTTATCAAAAGTGATATAAAATACCGGCTGTGGCTAATTTGCTGCTGGCAGCAGTTCGGCCGAGGTGCTGCCGGGACTATATTTAGCCGTGTGATGTCCAAACAACAAATTCAAACCGTTAGATGTTTAATCTATACTATAATCTACTTGGAGACCAAATTTTACATTTTTTGGAATTTTTTTACTATATATTAAGATGGTTTGAAAACCGCTGTTTTTAACGTTGCAGAAATTTACTAAAAACAGCGGTTTTCAAACCAGCTTAATATATAGTAAAAAAATTCCAAAAAATGTAAAATTTGGTCTCCAAGTAGATTATAGTATAGATTAAACATCTAACAGTTTGAATTTGTTGTTTGGACATCACACGGCTAAATATAGCCCCGGAAGCACTTGGCCGAACTGCTGCCGGCAGCAAATTAGACAGACCCTAAAATACATGTCGTCCTTAATTATTACTTGATTTGCTAACTTTAATATTTGTTGCAGCCGATGTAAGCACAAAATCGTCAAATATCGGAGCATGGAGTCTCACATCTCGATCGGAGTGTGGCGGTGAGCAGATTCAGAGCGCAGCGACGGTCGGACAAGCAGATCCGATCGGAAAAAGAGATAGGAATAAGATAACACAGTGATTAAAAGTGTTGATAAGTAGGAAAAGAAAAATATGACAATTTAGAGTAATTGATGAAAATTAAGAAGTAATCTAACAATGAGAATCATTTGACTCGTTGTAAATACATTATTTCTCAATAAAATTGTTAGTAGATATTTAAAATGATTAACCTTAAAAAAATTAAATATCATAACATAGAATTATTTTTATCATACTATCTCTTTGTAAAACTAGTATAGAATGCATACGTTTGTCCATCTAAAAAGCATTACAATTTTCACCGATTTTTTTATTTCACATCATTGCAAATATAAAAATAAAATCAATATATAGTATTATTTTTGCAAAATGTCCAAAATTAATAAAGCTGCATTGATTCGTTGCGGTCTAAGAAATAGAGTACAATTAATTGGGTTCATTGATTGTGAGTGTTATAATTCATTCTCTTGAACCATAATGAATTATTAAAACCTGGTTAGTTTGGATATTTTACAAAAATAGTTCTACAAATTTATTTTTTATTTTTAATGTTATGAATAAAAAAATGGGCAATTTTCAGGTATAGATAAGTGACACATGTAGGTGACTAGATTCTTACAAGACAAACTTTGACCAAGCTCTAATAATTTTCACAATAAAATTCATATAGAACTTGAGAGTCCAGTGCAACAAATTATCCAAATATTAAATTGATTGGGAATGATGCATAATCCATTACAAAATTTTAATCATGAATTCTCTCAAAACAATTTTAACCCTGAAGTTCCTTATTAATTTTCTAAATAACCATGTTACATTCTTTTATACTTTATTCCACTTTAGATTCTTAAGAGTACAATCTTATATATTGTCTAGCTACTAATAAAGAGCAAAAGAACCATAGTCGCTATCATCTAGGGTATGTTTGGTTGCACTAAGAATAGCACTATTCTTAGAATAGCATTGCTATTCGGAACAAGAACAATCCAAACGAGAAATAGAGCTATTCGGAATAGGGAGAATAGGGCTATTCTCTATTCTTACAAAAACATGGAATAGCATTTGTTAGTTTCAATATTAATACTAATCTAATATTTAAACTAATATTATATTACATTTAATATTTAAATTAATATTATATATTATATTATATTTAATCTACTATTTTATTTAATACTAATCTAATATTTAAAATAATATTGTATTACATTTAATATTTAAATTAATATTATATTATATTTAATCTAATATTATTTATATTATATTTAATCTAATATTATATTATATTATATTATATTTAATCTAATATTTTATTTAATACTAATCTAATATTTAAAATAATATTATATTACATTTAATAATTAAATTAATATTATATGGTATTATATATAAACTAATATTATATTACATTTAATCTAATATTTTATTTAATACTAATCTAATATTTAAAATAATATTATATTACATTTAATATTAAACTAATATTATATTACATTTAATCTAATATTTTATTTAATACTAATCTAATTTTTAAATAATATTATATTACATTTAATATTTAAACTAATATTATATTACATTTAATATTTAAATTAATATTATATTACATTTAATATTTAAAATAATATTATATTACATTTAATATTTAAACTAATATTATATTACATTTAATATTTAAACTAATATTATATTACATTTAATATTTAAACTAATATTATATTACATTTAATCTAATATTTTATTTAATACTAATCTAATATTTAAATTAATATTATATTACATTTAACATGTAACCTAATATTATATTATATTTAATATCTAAAATAATATTATATTATATTTAATATAATATTTTATTTAATACTAATTAATATTTAAAATAAGATTATATTACATTTAATATTTAAATTAATATCATATTGTATTATATTTAATCTAACACATAAATTATTACTTTATTCATTTCCTCCAAACTCTATTCCAAATATGCAATCCAAACAACTTTTTCACTATTCCGAATAGCTTGAGTTAGCACTGTTCTTAAACAGTAGCTATTCTTATTTACTATTCTAAACAGTAGCTATTCTAGCTATTCTAGAGTTCATCCAAATCCCTTATATTCTTATCCCTTGTCAAATCCCTCAGAAATTAAACTACTAGGACCGTCCAAATTAAAGAGTTCTTCCTATAAAAATGTGCAAAACATATTAAACAAACTTTAAAACTTCAGTTTGAATGTTTGATCATCTTCCTTTGTATTGGGTTTTGAGAACTAATTATTCTTTTTTTAAGTAGGTTGAAGGTCAACCTACCAACTATTTAATATTTAAAAGGGAGTTTTTCATCTGAGTTTTGACACATGATCAATCTTTGTCATTAGACCAAAGACTAGTTCTCGAGAACTAATTAAATTTTAGTCTACTGGCAAAAATAATATTATATGCATAAAAAGTCGCAGATTCAAAATTCAAATTCAAATTCATTGTAGATATTTAATAATTAGATGACTTGATCTTCAATTTTTACCAAAAAAAATAATTATTATTAGGCTTTATTAAGTAATTGAGAGTCAGCTATTCTTTAAGGTTGCTATTGGATTGGGTTAGAATAGCGCTAACCCGGGAATAGCTCGCTATTCTTAAAACGTTGTGATCCAAACGTAAAAGGTGGATTAGTGAATAGTGCAGGAACAGCGCTATTCTGCTATTCCTATGAAAAGGTGGATTAGTTAATTTCTCAAATTGTTGGGTTAGCGATATTAGTCCAAAATAGCACTATTCCAAATATACAATCCAAACAATATTTCTACTAACCCGGAATAGTCCAAAATAGTACTATTCTCGAACCACTTGGATTAGCACTATGCTCAACCACTAATCCAAAAATTGCTATTTTTGCATAAATCCTTGCACGATCCAAACTTACCCTAAATGGAAAGGTTAATTCTAGTAGGAGTGTAGGACTGAGTCTAGAGATTTTTTTTTTGTGATAACATGTAGACTATATTCACTTACACACTCACAGACTCTATTTCTGCACATACAAAATTCGAATCCTTGTCCTCTTGTAGTAGGACTTGTACCACCAAATTTTTTATTAATGTTAAAAAAAATATAAAATTTAACATTATGTACTCAAATTCAAGAAAATTTGAAATCAGCCCAATCCTGAGAATAATTCTCCAGATTCAGACCTTCTTCGTAGAAAACTATTCTCCGGATCTAGAGGCGCCTAGGTTAACGTGGATCCGGACAATTATTCTCTAGATTTGAGTTTTTTTAATTAAACAATAAATGTTATGATTTATTTATTTTTTGTATTGAAATATTTTATATATTTTTTTGAAAATATATGAAATACTATATAATTTGATTTATTAGAAATCCAACCACAAAAAACCCGCATCAACATTTTTTAGTTCGGATTTTTTGCGGCTGTAAGAAAAATTAAAATATTTCTTTGTGTGTTATTGAAAAAAAAATGTTTTGGATCTGAGTTATTGATCCCGGTTCAAAAGTCATTTCTGAGTAAATAAAGAAAATATTGTGGTCCTTCTAGTACATTTAAATTTTAAGATATTGTATCCATTTTAAAAAAAATTGATAAGAAAAAAAAAGTCAAAGAAAATTCTTATTTTTTCAAAAATAGAAGGACCACAATATATTTGTATTTACCTAGAAGTGACTTTTGAACTGGGATCAATAACTCAGATTCAAAATATTTTTATTTTTTTCAATAACACACAAAGAAATATTTTAATTTTTCTTACAGCCGTAACAAATTTGGCCTGAAAAAATGTTGATCCAGGTTATTTGTCGCAGTCTTTCTAATAAATAAAATTATGTAGTATTCCATCTATTTTCAAAGAAATATATAAAATATTTCTAATATTTTAATACAAAAAATAAATAAATCATAATATTTTCTGTTTAATTAAAAAACTCAAATCCGGAGATAATTAATCCGGAAACCCAAATTTGAATCCGGAGAATAATTTTCCGGAAAGTAAGCAATTATTCTCCGGATTGGACAGAATTGAAATTTTTTCAAATTTGGATGCATAATTTTAAATTTTCATTTTTTTAATATTAATAAAAATTTCGGCTTGTACCACTACCATTTTTGCTTTTGCTATCTCTAATTCTTACTTTTCCTTTAACTTACTAAAAAATATCTAAAGAAATAGCAAAATAGATCACAGCAACATCTAAGAACGTGACACAACCTAAATGTCAGAAATTTTCATGCCTCTTCCCAAACTCAAAAATAAAATATTAAACGCTTCTAGAAGCTAGAAGTGTTACTTGCCGAAAGTTTTATTAATACCCCTAACAAAAAAAAATTTGACAAATATGTTCTCTTATTAAATTTTTTTTTATAGATGACCTAACCGCTCCACTGAGGAGCAGTCAACTCTCAATACCAAAGTGCCCCTCAGTGGGGCGGTCAGCTTCAGACCAGACCACCTCTCAATACCAAACCGCCTCTTAATGAGGCGGTTAGGTTATTTATAAAAAAAAATTAATCAGATGACATATTTGCTATTTTTTTTTGTTAGAGTATTAATAAAAATTTGGGTGTTACTTGCAACGACAACGACCGGTCATTCCAAGAAATGATCCGCAAATTAAGTACACAGCTCCTCCTATTCCTTAATTATTCTCGCATAATTCCAGTTCTTTCTGTTTACTAAGGGCATATTCCTTTTTTATATTCGGTTCCTACTTCCACGCTCATAGTCATAATAACCTAACTATGACCTGTGTCAGGACTTCTTTTATTAGTTCTAGTTTTCAACCTAATTCAAACAAGAGATCACATCGTGGGCTGTATGTTGTATAGGAAGCATATCCCATCACGGTTCAAATTTTGAATTCATAACTTCTTATATAAAAAAATTTCCTGTTCAGATTTCGAATTCATAACCTCTTATATAGAAACTATGTGTCTTTGTCACTAAACTAAATGCTAATTTAAATAACTTAATTTTTGAGTTGATGGATTTATGGATTATATTTTAAATGGTGCATATTTAAATACACGGGAGTGTATTAATAGAAAATGGGTTGTTCTAAGATTCGTGTTGAGCAATTTAGATTTTTACACGTATCAACTCAAAAATTAAGCTATCTCAGGAGATGCAGATTCGTGTTGTGCCTAAGTTTGTTGGATGAAGAAAAATTAAAAAATGTTAATACAGAAAAGAATTAGATGGGAGAAATTAATACTATTTTTAGCATGGCTAAAGTACTAATTCGAGTACCGATATCTCATGTTTAATTTGAAGAGCAGTGCTAATGGTAAAAAGTTACAGATCGACATGTGTTATGAATATGTATCTCTATTTTTAAAATTCAAACAGTCGATCTAAACCATTAAACATGATCTTCATATGAAAAATTATATCTAGAAACCAAACTTGAATTTTTTTTTAAATATTTACTATATTTTAGATAGTTGGAAGATCACTTGATCAAAATATTATGAACCATTCAAAATTAATAATTTGTTATCTATCTAAAAAATTATTAAAAAGAATTCTAATAAAAAAATGTAAATTTACTAGTTGTTTATACTTGCACATTCTATCATAATTGAAATTTCTTTCATTGCTCAAACTCTAGGTGTTCAGAATTGAAGTTACAGGTACTAAAAATGGATGAATAAATTAAGTATTTAACAAGTTACTAGTATTGTGCCCGTGCGTTGCAACGGAATATATGATAAGATAACAAAAATAAATTCTCATACAAAATGACAAATTTTTATAAAAAAAAAAATTAGAAATATATTCTAGATTTATCACAGTAATATGTATAGAAATAAGAAAGTAGATAAATAAGTGAACAAAAAATTGATTTGCATTGTGATCCGCCGTATATAAAATTTCAATTGGAGAGGGAGAATAAGGAAACAAATAAATAAGGAAACAGAGGATTATATCGCTAAATTTTAGAGTCTCTTTAATTTTAATTATAACGCATCGTGTGGCGGTATGTGTGGCGAGTATGTTTGTAGCTAAATTTAAACTTCTACACAGATGCATTTAATCAAAAGAAGATAGATTATGTGATTGGAGAGCTGAGATTAAATCCAAAAATTAATCTTTCAATCGTAGCCGTTGGCGAATCGGACACCCAACGTGCTTAATAATGGAATGGAGATACTTACTGAACTTTGTTAATCATTTGTACTAAATTTGCTCTCAGGCCCTCAGTCTCCATAAACAGAGCCAATTAAACTCAAAACCAGGACTTGAGCATGTTTCATAGAAGAATTCAGAGTAGGTCCGATGCCCATCGGACCTACTTTGATTCGATGGGTGTGATGACCATCCGATCAGCATCAAGATTCGTGCACTCTGCATCAAAATCCGTGCGAGTCTGTATCAATTTCCGTGTGCACAGATTTAATGTTAATCGTACGGTGCTAGAGTTAATTGAACCTAAAAGTAGGTCCGATGCCCATCGGACCTACTCCTATCTCTTCATAGAAAAACAGAGAACACCAAGTGAAATCATAATCTGGAGCACTTACCACATGCAGTGTTGTAAAAGAGAAGATTCTTCGGAATCATACCTCACAGGACACAGGCTCACACTAAAATAAACATTCAAATCAAAGCAAAAGTCGTTTCATATCGAAGTCTTCTTTTGAACTGACCACAGAATATACCCTTTACTATTCTCTAAATATGTAATTTGATTGATCATTCTTTCTTCCTAACATTAATGCCTTCTAAACTCTCCATGAAGGGCACAAAATGGAGGCATCCCTTGGATGTTGTTGTTCAATCTGGTAGCTTATTTATGCTTCTTTTTTATTTATTTTGATTGAATGATTCATATTTTAACGGGTTTTATTTCTTATTTAAGGAAAAGTATTTGATGTCTCTATGTCAAAACACTTAAATAATTAACACAACTTTTTTGGTGTTCCTCAGCAAAAAAATTTATGTGTTTGATGGTGTTATTATTTATTATATATAATTTCATTGATATAAAAAATATATTATTTTTATTTAATATTTGTTAAATATAAAATTTTCGTATTTTAACAAAAAAAAAATTCAAATACATACCTCTCTTTCCGGAGTGAAATACAGAAACAACACTAATTGATCTAAACGAGACAATAAAATAAACAACCAACTAATTACGGTGGCATTTTTTTATTTTGAAAAGAAAGTCAAGGATGAAAACATAGACATGGCCTTAAATACACATAATTCAAAAAAGAGTACAATCTGACATGACCAATTAAGACACATAATTCAAACAATTTTTACAAAATTAAACTGCAACATGCAAACAATTAACCAACTAATTACGGAGGCATTTTTTCTTTTGAACAATTTTTTTTACTTGTTATACTATTTAAATGTCACTGTACCTTTTGGGAAGATGTTTGATTTTCCAATTGCCTTCATAAGCCTCCATTCTTTTAATATTTATATTAAGAATGCATATATACGTGGCATGATTTAACAAAGGAAATATTCCTTGTAACAGCATCTATACAAGTTCTAGATTCTTTTACAAAAATGGAGAGAATCTATCTCTTTATCTCTAATTTAAACCTCTTTCTAATCCCTGCTTTCCCCATTCTGGCGCGCTGCTCACGCTTGGCATATACTGTCAAATATGCTTTGCTCCCCCTCCTATTTACCCTTCTCATTAAATTTCTACAGCTCTCCCCTTTTCATATTAAGCACCTCTCACAAGTCACAAGACATGCATCTCATTCTCATGTACCTTTATATATCATTGCAGAAACTTGAAAAGTGACTAAAGGAGTAAACAATGAAGTTTGGAAAGAGGCTAAAGAAGCAAATAAAGGACACTATTCCTGAATGGAGAGAGAAATTTCTCTCTTACAAAGATCTCAAAAAGCTCGTTCGGTTAATCTCGGCCGCACATCCTTCCACCAAGGCAGAGGCTGAATTCGTGCAGCTTCTGAATTCTGAAATAGAGAAATTTAATTCGTTCTTCATTGAGCAAGAAGAGGAGTTCATCATACAGCAGCGGGTGGGCCAATTTTGTTCGTTTTTCTTTTGGAAAATTAAATTATGTTGTGATTAAATTTAATGGATTGACACCATATATTTTCTACTTCTAAATGGTTTAAAACTTCATTTTTTTTTTTCAATTAAAGCTACTTTAGAATAGTGTACATGGTTACGAACAGTATAATGCTTGTGCATTTGGTAATTAAATGGAATTTTACCATGTTGCAACTAAGAGTCTTTTGTCGCTCTAAAATGGCTATGCAGGAATTGCAAGATAGAATAGAGAAATTGAAGGAGAGATTTGAGCCATCGGATGCAGAATACATGGCTGAGATGGAACAGATTTGGAAGGACATTGTCAACTTCCACGGTGAAATGGTGCTACTTCTCAACTACAGCAGTGTCAACTACACAGGTTGTGCATTTTTTTGGTTCCCTTTTACCCTATCATTTTATTTGTTTATTCATTTTTTTATATATATATTTCGAATTTCTCCAATCTGAAGTGTTATTTATTTCATTTTTTAATTTGCTATATGTGTGCATGTATAGATATGGAATTAACAAATTCATGTTTGCGAGCCCCAAGAATATGGGCGGATCTACGTGTATGTCAGGGGTGCTAAGTCACTCCAATAATTAAATTTTTTTTAATTATGTACATTAAAATTTAATTTAATTTTTGTTTTTTAAGCTTTTATATAGTCTAGCTTTCTCATAAATAAATGAAAAATGTGTGCTTGTAGTCTAGTGGTAAGAGTTCTATTTGATGTTTGTAAGGTCACGAGTTCAATTTTCACTAACCACAATTTTGTTACCTTTTTCACATATTATGTATTTTATACATTAGCTCTCCTATTCAAATTTTCTAGTTCCACCCATAAGTATATACCGTAGGATGCACATATGAAGCTCAAAAATTTGAGAAATTCTTACATGGCTTTTACCTGTAAAGAATTTTTTCTCCAGACATTTAATTGTTTGGAAAAGTGAAAGACAATGTCGGAGTGGTCCCATTGGACTGCCTGTTACATTTTCAACATGTAATTTTTTTTTCCCCATTTCTTTATTGCTACACAAACTGAACAAAATTTTATTGTACTAATTGTGAGATGTTCAAAGTTTCTTAAATTTATTTTAAAAATTCGTCCAGAGGTCTTCCATATTATATATAATATTTATATCAACACCTTACACCTGACCAACTAAAGTAGAATATAGTTTACAAATGTTAATAGCAGATTTGGATATGCCAATACAATAGCATACAAATAAGTCTTTGTTGGAGGAATTGTATGTTATGCATGTCAGTGAAGTCAACCTGTTTGGAAAGGACATGGAAAAAAATTAGATGAATTTCTATATTTTTAAGTTACATTGTATTAGTGTTTTGAAAACGGGCCGGTCCGGTCCGGTCCAAACCCGCCCGGTCCACGGGTCCGGCGGGTTGGACGGGTTTGACGGTCCGGGTCTGGCGGGTTTATTTTTGGGAGGGCAAATCCAGCCCGTGCTTGGACCGTGGTTCCCACGGTCCACGGTCCAAGCACGGGTAGGACGGTCCGGTCCTGTTTTTTTTTTTTTTGCTGTTTTTTTTTTTTTGGCGGGTCTGGCGGGTCCTCAGGTGGGTCCAATGGGTCCAGCGGGTAGGACGGGTAAAGTAGCGTCTGGGGCGGGTCCAGCGGGTAAAGTCGACGGGTCCGACGGGTCTGGGGCGGGTCCAGCGGGTCCAGGGGGCGAGTCCAGTGGGTAAAGTAGGCGGGTCCGACGGGTCTGGGGCGGTCCGGTCCGGGACGGGTAGGCGGGTTAGGACGGTCCGGGTATAGGCGGGTCTGGTTTGAAAAAAAAAAACCGTCCCGTCTCCGGACCGGACCATGCCTAACCACGGTCCGGGATGGGTTTGGGGCACGGTCCGGGAAAAAACCACGGGTCCGGCAGTCCACGGGTTTTGTCAATCCACTACATTGTATAGATGAGTTGTGTTAATTTCCATGTGGCTAGGTGTACTAGGTGATCACTGTGTATTGAGTTAAATTGGGCTTTATGTTTTCCGTTGACCTCTTGGTCAAATCACGAGGAAAGAACTTTCAAACAAAGGGCCACATCCACCGTCTCCTTTTGAGAACATGAACGTCACAATTGATTTGAAATTTTGAGTGTTTCTGTAGTTGACATAAATGTCACATACTTTGACTGCCTGGCTGCTTAACTAAATGACATTTCAAAAGACATAAATGTTACCAACCAGTAAACAAGAATAGTATGTGCTTATTTTTAATAAAGCCACCTTAAAATTTCCGATTTTCTCCTGACATAAAAGAAATAAACTAAATAAAAATATCATAAAAAATCAGTTGAATTTTTGTTAAGATGAAATAAAAATGTCTCTGTGCTAATAAATTTTACTATTTATATCGATGAAATATGCGTTAATTTTTACTCCTGACAGGTCTTGCTAAGATACTGAAGAAGTATGACAAGCGCACAGGCCGCCTTCTCAGGCTACCATTCATAGAAAAAGTATTGAAGCAACCTTTCTTTACTACCGAGCTCATCTCAAAGCTTGTAAAAAGGTGTGAAACCATGATGGACTCTGTTTTCCCCTTAGCATCTGGCATGGAAGATCAAACCGAGATGAAGGAGAGAGAAGCCACTGCAATAAACGAGCCAAGCATTTTCAAAAACACAGTGGCTGCACTTGTTACCATGCAAGAGTTGAGAAATGGTAGCTCCACTTCTGGTCATTTCTCTCTACCGCCTTTGGACTTGCTGGAATTTGATTTCCTGCAGTCTTTGTCACTGCCATCCCCAATCCCTATACAATGAGCCAACCATGCCACCACACATTGAAGCGTTTGTTTTTTTTAGGATCTTGGTTTGTTATTACCACTTGTATTATTCGAGGGAAAGTTGTATGCTTGGCATAGCGCCAGAGGTATGTAGGAATTGAATTATTTGCATCACGGACTGGCTTATAGGATGGCTAAAATTACTGAGTGATGCTTTATGAGAGGAAACTGTTGAGCGAGACTTTTTTTGGTTTAAATATAATCCTGCTTATTATTGTTGTTAATTTTTGTAAGATTGTACCTAAATCTGTTTCTTACAATTGAACTTTTCTACAAAGATGTTGACAATAATAATGATTGAACAGTCTGATTGGTAAACTTCATGCTGCATTACTACAAAAAGTAGAGAAGGAAATATAATATTTTCGATTAAACACCAGCATTCCCTCAACAGTATGGGTCCTTGTGGCTTACTGTCAGCTGGCAAAGATGAGCTCACTATCAGTGCTTACTAGATGAGAATTTCAGAATTTGCATTTAATTTAAAAATAAGCGAACAATTACTGTGCTGCTGGTGAGGCCATTAATGCATCTCAGGACTTTTGGAAAGGGGAAATGTTAGCATAGATTTTGTTACTGGCAAAACCTTGTTTCAGCAATAAAACGGGCTATATAGCCTTTAAAAAAAATTAAGCATCAGCAGTTAGATACATTATGATAGCCAAGTTATATCTACTGCCTGTAGGTCAAATCTCCCAAGCAAACTCATTGATGCAATTTCATGTCCTTCTCAGGCAGGATATCAACTTTGAAATCAGACGGCAAGAAAAAATGAAAGAAATACGACTGAATGATTTAACTAATTAATTGCATATGAAAGTAGGAAAGATCAAAACTGGCACCAAGACAAGAAAAAAAAATGCCACAATAACCTCATCATATTCTGTAGATACAAGATAATAAAACACTTGTATAAAATGCTTCCATAGGCAAAAAAAAAACAAAATACAGTACTCCATCCACAAATACTATATCCAAGCAACAAACCATATCTAGTTTCATGATGTTGAATTCCTCTTGATTACCAAATCATCTGCTGAGTAATAATCTGCAATCAGCTTGTACATATGTGAAGCATTATGCCCTCCTCTACAGAAACAAACCCATAAAATTAAAAATGAAAGAAAACAATCAGTGTTCAAAGTAATATATGTAACAGTAACAGTATACTAGTAGTGCTCATATTTTACAAAAAGAAACCATTTTTGGTCTCTCATTATCTTTTTTGTTTTAACTTCCCTGGCATGCCTAATTTTTAATTCTGCATGAGGGCGACTGTGACTAATGGAACAGGATCCGACTCTCCTGCTTTTCCGATTCCAACTATTCAAAATTTTCCATTCGCGTATCTCGATAAAGAAACTTTTTCATGCACAAATCTCAACGAATTTGAATGATTGGGATCGGAAAAGCAGGACTCTGCTTTTCTCAGCAGAGTCCATTCCGAATAAAACTAGGGACAATTGGGTCAATCAAGTATAAATTGAGGTTTAATTGGGTTCGTGGTTGGGACATTATTGAACAATGAGAACCATTCCCCCATGCTCATTACACTGGCACATATATGAACTGTCCATACAAGTACCATATCCTGCATGAGCATCATTTTTGTGTTATATGAGGAATCAAATGGTAAGGCATGCTTACGTGTCCGTAATGAAGAGGCTGACGAGTTTAGGCGGCACATAGTCAAAGGTTGGGTTGACCACGTGCATAAGGGGGGCCCCTCCACGGGCCCCAAAATCCATGCAATCAGAGAACTCCCCAAAGTCAATCAAATCTGATGGTGATTTCAGCTCATTCAATAGTACTTCTGGATTGTGAGAGTACAGCGGACACAGCTGAAAGAAAAGTATTTCAACATTGTAAATAATTACCAAACGGTCCGTAAAGGAAAATGATATACACATACTAGACGTTTAATATTAATATACGTGTGTATTAATATGTCATATTTCTTAGTTTTTGGAGGGTATGTATTATGTGCTTATAAACTAAAATTCCCTTTAAATAATAAAAGGGTGATAAGAAACAAACCTTGTGAGACCCAGCGACGACCACGAAAGGAACAGCATGCCTCTGAGCAGCAAGTGCAAGCATGTTCATTCCAACTGGTGCAATAACTCCTCCATTTGCCATAATTGCATGGGCCCCAACTATCACCTTAACAGATATCTCAAGCTATGTAAGTTTACAGAAATTGCTAAACCATGATATAACAAAAAATTTCTTGCTTTCAATATTGCCTTCACAGCTCTCAAGTTAAGAGTTGACTCTTTGTGTAAAATGAAGAACAAAGCTAGGCATAAAACAAAAAACTCTTAGAAAAGAGGTGTAGTTTTATTACCATGTTAACTCGGGAAATCATGGCAAATATAGCTGAGTCAGTAATCACAGTAGTCTCTAAACCCTTTTGAATAAGCTCCTTAGCAAGAACATGCCCTTGATACCTGATAAGAGTGAACCTTTATTAATTACCACAACATTTTAAAGAGAAAAAAGAAGAAAAGGGATTTTTTTTGAAATAGATTTTGGAAAAGCATACGATCGTGTGCATTGGGATTTTTCATTTGAGATATTCAAATTGTGAGGTTTTAGTGGCAAATGGATTTCTTCGACCAAAAGTTCATTGTTGGGGGTAAGTTCTATGATATTCCGAATGGCTCTTTAACTAGACATTTTGAGTGTAAACGTGAGCTAAAACAAGGAGACCCCCTTTCTCCATTGTTGCTAGATTACAACAACAACAACCAAGCCTTTAGTCCCAAACTAAAGGCTAATTGTTTGAGTAAAATGCTGATCAAAGGAGCAAATCTTAGGGCAGGTATATGCAACTTGAATTTGAATTATGCAGACGATAAGCTGATTTTCTTGACAGCTGATAGGAAAGATCTGATTAGAACCAAGTACAGGGCATTGCTTGCAAAAATGGTATTCCGAGATTTAAATTATAGCGGTGTTTGCAAAGATCTGATTAATACAAATATAGAAATCAGAGTAGTAACTATTCTCCTTTTTGGGGAAATCTGATAGCTCAAGAAGATATAGTAGATATTGGATGCTCATTCAGATTGGTAGGGGAGATAATGACAGATTTTTGGCAAGATAGATGGCACACTGATGTTTCTATTGACAGACTTTTCCCTGATCGTTACGATGCATGTTATGAGCAGGATACTTGTGTTAGCTCAGTTTGGGATGGGTCTCACTTAAGTTAACATTTTAAAAAGCTGCAAAATGGGCAGCTTGCTGAGACTATACCTAATATGTTGATTATGTTACATCAACAGGGGACGATTTTTGTGAAAGAGTGGATACTCTATTATGGAGATGGGACCCTGGAGGGTAATTGTGAGTTGCGTCTCTGTATGATTGGCTAAGTTTTAGGGGAATAAATGACAAAATTTTGGGCAGAGTTTGGAATTATAAAACCCCTCTTAAAATTGGGGTCATATTCTGGTTTGGGGTTCATGGTAAAATTCTTCTAAAGACAACTCTTAAGAAGAGGTTGGAATGGTGGCTCTACTTGCTGCCTTGTGAATACTTGGAATCTATATATCATGCTTTTCTAAACTGTCCATATGCTAAACAATTTGGCAATAGCTGGAGTAATATAACAAGCATAATTTTTTGTTTCAGTTTATGATGTGTGGTATTTATAAGCCAAATGTAGGGTAAAAGCAAAATATTTTAATTTTGTAATTTTGTGCATTTATTTTGTCTTCTGGTTGGACAGGAACAAAGTGTCTTTTCAAATTCTTCTAAATGTGTGAGATCGCTAGCAGTTTCAGATTGATGCTTTAGGGGAGAATGGAAAAAATTAATCATTATGATTATACTAGGCAATTAAGATTTGTTACCAGATTCAGAGGGACTGGAGGAAATTGGTACCAGGTTGGCACGAACAGGAGGCTTTGGAAGTGTAATTGTTGTGGAAATGCACAGCTGAAGGACTTTTTGAGCGCTGCTTGGTTTTGTATTTGTTTAATGACGTGAAATAACCGCACTCACTTTGCTGGGGCCATGTAAAAACTTTCTTTATTTTATTGTGCTGGTTTTGGTTGTTGTAGGGGAGCTACTTTGAGATATATCTTGGCCTATGGTATACTACTTGCTGAGGTTATTTACAAGGTCATCTCAAACAGATGGTTTTGGGGGTTCTTTAGATTGTCTGAAGGTAGTAAGATGGTGGTTATACTCTGTAAAAGGATGAAGGGTCATAAAACTGCTTCGATAATTGGAAACAGGTGAGATTCGAGACCACCTTTTACAAAAACAAAAAAATGTAATGAACCAAAGATATCAACAAAGATGCATACTAAATTATAACGGACCTAGGAGCACCTTCAGCGACAAAAACACGAAAAGATCGGTTTTTCTGCTTCGCAGCATAAAGAAACTCCTTCACTGTTTTTGACCTTCCCAATGTTAATATCACCTCACTGTAATGCAATAACAAAAAAGATGATCATAAAGTTCTGTACTAGCAAAATCTTTTGTTGTTTGTACTTCAGATTAAAAGATGAGACGTGCTTATGGTGAATGTGTTCTACAGCTTGTTCAGAAATATCGTCATAGCAACTATTGATTTCTTCGATCAGCAAATTAATAGCCTCTATCACAGCATGCTTTAGTCTCCTGCTCCTTGCACTCTTATCAGCTGCAAGCATACTTATATGTTAATGATGCAATCAAGTAATCTTCATATCAGGATTAATGAACTGTACCAGATTATCGAACATTACATATCAGTTCATGGCAGTGCGCCAGCATATCCAGGGAAAAATAATAACAAGCATTCAGGTTAATTGAGCACGATACAGTAACAATAGCAGGTAATGTTGCCAACATTGTACAACAGTACCATCACATACATACAGGTACTTACAAGTACTTACCTAATAATTAGTTGGAAAGAGAATACCTACATTTGCTTTTTCCTTCAGAGTCGCCATTAGAGGAGGAGTTAGATGGGACAATTGGTGCTGGCCCATCTTCTAGAAGGGTCTGCAAGGAGCGGGGTCGCAAGGTGCTCCTGGATGCAGCAGCTACAGCAGCTGCTGACAGTAAGGAATCACCTTTCCGTTCCACATCTTCCTCATCATCGCTTTTTTCAGGATATTTGCAGACCCTCAAATGAGATGGCAGATGAATCTTCTTCTCTTATTATGTGCAGAACACGCCTTACAATGTTACCCACTGCCAGCTCTGCAGTTATTATCTCAACTCTTATTTTATTCTTTTGTTTTAGTTTTGGAGAAGGTAATTCTTTAATTAGGGAATTCATGCTCAAAATCTGATAATTATTAATTTTATTCTCAATTGTTAGTTTTTACTACAGAATATGGTAATGGGCTTACTGAAAAAACGCTCCACATATGATTTTCAGTTTGCGATTAGTATTTGCATGGTATAAAAGGAAGTGTGAACTGCTAAACTATAGTAAACTCCTCAACCAAGGATTAAAACATATGCAGACTTTAACGCTATAACTCACCAACTGGATTAGCAGCTATCAGCTGTTCACCAACAGCTCTGACAGCTTCAAGTAGTGAAGCGGTCTGATTCGTGTATGACATGCGGTGTTGTGAAACAACAGACCGCAGCAACTCTGCGGTCTGGCGTGCAGTTGCATGCGAACCTTCTATTCTCCTGCAATTTCACGCCCAATTAGCGAGAAAAACCAATATGAATTGACTTTGGAATAAATTGAGAGAAAGACGAAGAGAGCGCACCGCCTCTGTAGCTTGAGAATGAAATCAGAGACGTCGGGCATGGCGACCTATAGGGCGATTTTGGGAAGATTCCAAACAGGAATTAAAGAAAAAAAAATGAGGAGATTGGAGGAGAACAGAGAGAGCATGAACGGAGAGAAGAGTGAAGGGGTTAGGGTTTCCTTATTAGGCCTATTTCACTTACAGGCCTAATTTTTTTAAAACAAGAATCTTTTAGCAGCCCATAATTTGGAAAGAAAAGGCCGATATTCCTGGCCTGTCATTTCTATAACCACACATTGAACAACTTGTTTGCGCGCCGTAGAGAATCTCAATTTTCGCGTCCTCTTTCTTCTTCCTTAGCTGTCCGGAAAAACCAGAGCGATCTTACTTCGCTACATACTTCAAATTTCATTTCTCTTTGTGCTGATCACAGTGCGAGTACATCGACTAGAGAAGCGTCGATAATGGAGAAGAGAGCTAGGGCAGCAGTGGTGGTCCTAGGAGACATCGGTCGCAGCCCTCGTATGCAATACCACGCTCTCTCCCTCGCCAAACAGGCTCTCTCTCTTTCTCTCACTCTCTATCTATTTATCTAGATCCTCTTATCCCAGAAGTACTTAATTCACTCTCTGGTGACTATATATAAAGCATGTGACTTAACTTTTCATATTTGGTATTAGTGCCTTCATTAAATTTGGCATACTATCCAATCTGGAAGACAATTAACCCTAGAAGTTGGCATGTCTACAGTTTTAGCATTGTATTTCTGAAGATTGAAGTGAAATCATGTACCAATTTAGTATTTAATTCAGAATCAAAGCGATAAATGGATCTGCGCTCCAATTTGGGATGAAATTCTAGTATCTCCAGTGCATTTTCCCACTTCCTTCCAATACTTCTGTTAGTCTACCTACAAAAGGCTACCATAATTTCTATTTCAGAGTTTTGTTGATGATATGATTCATATCTTTCGATGTGCAGGCCAATTTAGAGGTGGACATAGTCGCCAATGGAGGTGCGATTGAAAACATTTATTCTAATTAAAAATAAATAAGGTCTCATACTGTTGGTTCCTAACAAATGATGCCACTCCTTTTATCGATATGGACAGGTAGCGAACCTCATTTGGCATTGAAAGAGCACCCATCTATTCATTTCTACCACATGGTATTAAGAGCTAGTTGATCTTTAATTTTTTTATTATAAATGTTGTATTTTGCATCACTGTTTCACTTGAAAATAAATTGAAACTTTCAGATGCCAGTACAGCTGCAAGCAATTTCAAAAATATCTGGTGCAGTGGCGCTTGTATTAAAAGCTGCTTTTCAATTTGTACTATTGGTTTGGTTTCTTTGCTTTAAGATCCCTCGCCCTGATGTATTTATAGTTCAGGTAAGATATTGATTTTCTATTATATTATCATGTTAATTTTATTGTTATAGACAACCATGACATATCATAGACCAAATTGACTCCATTTCATATTTAACTGATTTCGTTGAGGTTCCAACAGAGGCTTCAGCCATTGTCCCAGAGTAAACCTTTATGAAGTTATATTTGCAAGAAACCTCAGGATTTCTGAAGTTTGCAAAAAAAAAAAAAAGTCACATTACTGTTTTCTCCTATTTGATGAGGAGCAAAACTGAAAAAACAATGGTTTAATGCAAATTGCACCCGGGGGGGGGGGGGGGGGGGGGGTTGCTATATATGTTGAAGAGGAAAACATATATTCCTAAGACATGATCGATTGTCCATTGGTAGGTGTTCACATTAGAAAATATATATATATTCCTAAGACATGATCGATTGTCCATTGGTAGGTGTTCACATTAAAAAAAAAATCTCAGATTTTTCGGGAAATAAATGTAAATCTGATGCATATGAGGACCTAATAAGTCTTGTCTTTTTATATGTAATTTTGTATCAGAACCCTCCATCTGTTCCTACACTAGCTGCTGTCAAATTGGCCAGCTGGATAAGGCGTTCAAAATTCATCATAGATTGGCACAACTTTGGTTACACATTACTCGCTTTGTCCCTGTCAAGAAATCATATCATAGTTAGATGCTATTTTTGGTACTCTCTCTCTCTCTCTCTCTCTGTGTGCGTGTGTTTGTGCACCTTCCCTGATCCCATCCCCTGCTCTGTCCCTCTCGCTCTTCTTCTCTCCATGAGCATATTATTATCTTATTTCTAATGAGAGTTGTATTGTAGGTTTGAGAAGTATTTTGGCCAAATGTCGGATGGTTCACTGTGTGTCACAGAGGCAATGCAACATGAGCTTGCTCAAAATTGGGGAATCAAGTATGTTGACCGAACAAACTTTATCCTAGTTTCTGTGTGTGTACATGTGGTTGTGTGAATATGTATTCCTTTTCTATATTGTGAAACTTGAATATGTTGTAATTTTTTTTAGAGCTACGGTACTCTACGATCAACCTCCTGAATTTTTTCGTCCTGCTTCACTCCATGAAAAGCATGAGGTGAGCAATGACTTCATTACTATTATTTAATGCAAGGTGATCATACATTACTTGATAATTTATCAAACAATAACACCATATAGAAATGATAGTTGTTTTGTAGATTGTCAGATGAGATTTGCAACTCAAAGGGCATCAAAGACTGTATTTCTCTTGGTAATTTTTCTTCTAAATTTTAAGATTTATTTTGCATGACAGATGTTAATTATATGTTCTAAGATCTCTTGTGCGTGCAGAAAGCTCATCTCCTTTTACCTACAGCAATGGTGACAATATTTTATTAAAGCCAAATCGTCCTGCATTAATTGTGAGCAGCACAAGTTGGTATGCATTTGTATGGAGTTCTAAGGTTTACATTACTAATTGTATTGTTCATTGTGGGTAATGGGAGAGGGATCACGCATTTACATTTAATTTGAAACTTCCATAATTAATTAATTACACATATGCCAATTGGAAAATTTGCTCTTTCAAGAATGCACTAACATTGTTAAATATACAAAGCTCTTAATGAAGGTGACACCTTTTGGTTAAGATAAAAGTTAAGTATTGTTTAACTTTATTAGTTTTAATGACATGTCTGTAATGTAATATGTGACAAAATAACAAAGAAGTTTGTATTTTATATATACTGAGATCCTTGCATATTGTAGATAAAATCGACAAAAAAGAATATATCTTATAATTTTGAAATATACTTATACTAATGTTTGGAAATTGTCACATATGCGACAGTAATTTCAAACTTATAATTTTGAATATATCTTACGTAGCAAGGATTAACATGGTTTTCTTTTTTTACTGATTATCAGTTAATTGTTTTTTTTTTCTTTTTTCAGGACACCAGATGAAGATTTTGGCATCCTTCTAGAAGCTGCTGTTATGTATGATAGACGTGTTTCAGCCGCATTAAAGGAGGATGATTCTATAAATGACGAGAAACTATGGACAGATATGATAAGTGGGAAGCAATGCGTATATCCAAGGCTCCTATTTATTATTACTGGTACTTTATTCTTAACTATTTTTCAGAGAATGCTATCTAAGTGTAAGAAATTGGATGGAATAATTTTTCCAGCCTCTTACAGAGATTTTTTTATTATAATTGATAAAAGGTAAAGGGCCTGAGAGGAAAAACTATGAAGAACAAATAAAGAGGCTGAAACTTAGACGTGTTGCTTTTCGAACAATGTGGCTCTCAGCAGAGGATTACCCCTTGTTACTTGGTATCATTTCTTCCAAACCAAAAATAATTTTTAAAAATTTAGAATGCTTGAGCTGATTTTGTTATGAACCTTCAGGTTCAGCAGATTTGGGGGTATCACTACATACTTCCTCTTCAGGCCTTGACCTTCCCATGAAGGCAATATTCATTTCTTTTCCATTTTAAATTTTCTAGCAATTGTACTTCTTTTAAAAATAAATTGCAACTAAATATTCAAAACAATCTGTTTTTCAGGTTGTAGATATGTTTGGATGTGGGTTGCCTGTTTGTGCGGCTTCGTACTCATGGTAATTTGCATGTTACACCTTTCAAATAAGGGCCTTCTTAGAAAATGAATATTATTCAAATTTGTTAGAAGAACACTGTAGGCTTTAAAAAAAAACAATTTAAGAAGTAACATATGCACTTAAACTGGATGTTATAAAAGAAACAGAAAGTGAACAATCGGCCTTTGAGCAATCTACTGATATTGACATATGTAGGCACCAAATTTGTGTCAATAAAAGCAACTGACTATACCAAGTCCGTTGAATCAAATTCCTTCTCATTTCAGTTCCCTTTTTTCTCCCTCTATCTTTATTTTATTTTTCTAAACCCTATGATTCATCAGCTGTGAAAATAATATGGATGGGGAGAAAATTATAGAAGACAGTTTTAGATTCAATTTGTACATTCAGTTACATTTTTATAAAAGAAACAGAAAGAGAACAATCGGTCTTTGAGCAATCTACTGATGTTTACCTATGTAGGCACCAAATTTGTGTCAATAAAAGCAACTGACTATACCAAGTCCGTTGAATCAAAATCCTTCTCATTTCTGTTCCTTCTTTCTCCCTCTATCTTTGTTTTATTTGTCTAAACCCTATGATTCATCAGCTGTGAAAATAATATGGATGTGGAGAAAATTATAGAAGACACTTCTAGAGTCAAGTTGTACATTCAGTTACATTGTTTTTTTTTTTTGCTACTGAAATTGAATTGTTTTTTAAATAATCAGAAAAATAATGAAAAACTGCCAAAGTTTGGAAAAAAAAACAACTATTTTGCAACAGAATATCCCACAACCATAAACAGAGTGTGATAGCTGCTACTATGGCTGAGATCATAGTAGTCATCTGATTTTCTAAAGTTTCCACAGCACAAGAAAAAATATAATGTAACTAGGAAGGAAAAAAAAAAAAAGGTGAAAATGGGGTCATTGCAGAAATAAAATAGGTCCCCACTTCAGACACAAATAGGAATTGAGAAGATAGTGCTTGAGAAGTGTGTATTTTGAAGTCTTGATGATAGCTCAATTGGTTCCAAATCTGATTTGAAGTTTGGTTTGCATCTTTGTCAGCATAAAGGAACTTGTTAAAGTCGAGAAGAATGGACTTCTATTCTCGTCCTCGTCTGAGCTTGCTGATGAAATTTTGGTACGAAGTTCTCTATCAATACTAGTATCCATTCTATAATATCATTTATAGCCCCAGGGGCAGAACCAGAAATTGGCAAAAATTTAGGATGGGGCATAATTTTACAAATATTTTCAATTATAAGCATATTATTGCAATTTTTCTTCAATAAATAATAGTATGTGAGGCATATGCTTAAATCTTTTTGGGCAGGGGTGAGCAAGTGCCATCCCATGGCCATACTTGGCTCTGCCCTGCATAACCCTGTTAAACTTGGGAAATTCCACGTGCATGCTAGCACTATATACAAGACTTTGTTACTCCAATACTTTATATAGGCAAGCGTTATATCAGATATGTATCCGATACAGATACTTGTGTGATACTTGTAAAATATATTAGAGGCGTATCACAAAATTTTAAAAGTATTGACTCACGAATACATGTCAACAATATGCACATGCATATCAATGCATGGACCTCAATCTTTCATGTACTAATCATAGATCCTTTAACTTTTAATTTTCTGTTGACATTTATTAAATAAAATATAGATATAGGGTGTACTTTAACTTGTATTTTCTTATTTGATGAAAAGAAAAAATATTTTTACAAATTTCAAAATGAAATGCATTTTTTTAAATTCATTAAAGTAATAAAATAAGCATCACAAATGACGCATTATAACACAAAATTTTGAATGATTACGCATTGCTGTATCTTACACATAATTCATCATTTTACGAAGATCAAGTAAGAATAAAAGGGTAGTTCCTCCACTCTTTAAACAATTAGGAAAATGCAAGATAATTGTTCTAATATCTTGGGTGCGTTTGGATCACTCAATAATACAAGGTTAGCTCCACTATTCTCAAACCTAGATAATCCAAACACAAATTAGCAAATTAGGTTAGCTCAAGAATAGCTATATTCTACTAACCCATAGAAATGGTGGGTTAGCAAGAATAGAGCTAGTGGGGTTAGTGATATTTATAAAATATTTGATTCCTTTCAATTAAAGTTAGTTTAAATATTAAATTAGTATTAAATAAATACAATATTATATTTGATTAGTATTAAATAAATATTATATTATATTAGATTAGTATTAAATAAATATTATATTATATTAGATTAGTATTAAATAAATATAATATTATATTAGATTAGTATTAAATAAATACAATATTATATTAGATTAGTATTAAATAAAATATTAGTTTAAATATTAAATGTAATATAATATTAGTTTAAATGTTAAATGTAATATTAATATTAGTTTAAATATTAGAATAGTATTAAATAAAATATTAGATTAGTATTAAAAAATATAGTTTAAATGTAATATAATATTAGTTTAAATATTAAAGGTAATATAATATTAGTTTAAATATTAGATTAGTTGAATCATTATTTTATTCATTTCCTCCATCGCTATTTCAAATATACAATCCAAACGATATTTTTATTAACCCGAATAGTCCAAAGTTAGCGTTATTCTCAAACCACTCGGGTTAGCACTATTCTCAACCACTAACCCAAAAATCGCTATTCTTATACTAATCCTTGCACGATCCAAACGTACCCGTAGAAGTAGATGACATATATCTGGTTTTGCAGGGAATAAATGCTATGTTGTTCTTCCATAGGGACCACCCTAAACATTGTTCATTTTGTCCCGTTATGGTTGATGGGTTAATGCAGAAGCATGTTTGATTGCAGATGCTGTTCAAGGGATTTCCTGAAGGATGCCATGCATTGAAATTGCTGACAGATGGGGCCATGTCAACTGGCTCATCTGCCAGGTGGGCCACAGAATGGGAAGGCAATGCATTGCCACTGATTGATCAAGTAAATTTTATGCTTGTACTGTATTACAACTTGGGTTATATTTGTTTATAAAATATCAATGACCGAATCAAAAATATTTTGGATAGCCCAAGACCTTAAACAGATGGTACAACTGTGGTGCTGTGCTGTGCTGTGCCTGTCTTTAGCTTGCATATTTCATTACAAAAATGCTACTGCATCTTGGTAGCCCCTACCAAGCTTTCAAAAAAGAAAATGCCATTGCAGAAATTCATAGTTGGAAATTGTTTGTAGGTCCTTTCAAGTAAAAGATAATAAAAAATAATGGAGATAGAAGGAGAAACCTCTATTATCTACTTGTGATCACAAAATGATATGGCGCCTTGATTCTCGACATAAGTATCCGGGAAAAAATATTGGTGATGCACAATGAGAAGCCTTTGATTATTAACTTTGATGCAGAGTGAATGTAATTTTTTAAATTTGTTATGTTCCTGATAATTAACAATGTGTTGTATTAGTTAATCAGTGGTAGCATTATTTTCTGTTAGTTATTGATGCTTTTTATTTTTATTTTTTACCATACTTGGGGTGGATGATTTTGCTAGTTTAGATTTTGATGATAGTCTTTTTTGTAAGGAATTTTTGTATGAGATATTAATGTAGTAAAACAATTACTCATGGATATTTATCTTTATTTTTTTTGTATGCTACTTATGATGCAAATATATCAAACACTTAATCGTGAGTAGCTTGGTAAAACGACTATGTTTATGTTGGTCACCAGTTTGGCTTCATTTTACAATTATGTTTTTTTCACTTCGAATTACAAAAAGCGATCTCGCAGATAAGAAATCGACCATCCATCATTAGAAACAAATAATTCTAAAAAAAAAGAGAACAAAATAATGAGACAATCCATCCACCACCAGGAGGCCCTTCAAATTGCGATCAATGGAGCAGGATTTGCTTTGTACCTTGATCTGCATTTTTCACGGATTCTTCCTTGCAAAAAGAATCACAATCTTGAATTCTTCACCATTGAAGAAAAAACTCAATCCATCTCCTCGTTATCAAATCTCTAGATCTAAGACAATATCTGTAGAGAATCAAAATAAATAAACCATCAAATGTAATCCGATTTTGGGGATGAAGTTATTTATACATAATTGTTGCAATAAAAAGGGAAGATAGAACTTACACTCTGAATCAGTCTTGACCCATTTACACCTATCCGTCTCTTTCTCTTCAATTTCGGATTCATTAATCATTTGTGCTTCTTTGTTTTCCAAATACTTCTTGGTGGAAATTGATGTATTGCTTTGAGGATATATTTTCTTGTGAAGCAATGCCCTCAGAACCTTTATTCATTAAAAATTGGTAAATGAAACATTAGCAAACTTGAGTTAAATTGAAAAAGAAAAATCAAATGTAGTTGTTTGAAAATACCTTCTCCATCCTTGATTCCGGCATCAGATTCGTCAATTTTGGACCCGGCACAGAGCAACCTTTACCTAGAAAAATCTTCTTGAGCACAAATCTAAGTGACTTCTGCTTGATTGTTCTGGATTTATTTGTTAACATATCATTTGCCTTACTCAAGATAATTTTCATGTCAGGAGAAAGGTTTCCACCACCGTTGTTCTCAAATTCATCGTACAACTTTTGAAAAGAGGCTCGGATAAGCTCGAATCTCGAGGGGCAATTCAAAATCTTACTTAATTGTTGATTTGTTCTCTCTTCTTCCATTCTGTCCATTACTGTTGTACCCCATTTTGGTTTCATTGTGAATAGTGATTTAAGCATTTCTTGTATCTTATTGAATTCTTCTAGAGTAAAATCGCATGGATCTTGAGATGAACTAGCATCACACTCATCACCCTTTTTCGCCTCCTCTCGATTTTTGTTACCGAATGTCCCTATCGATAACAAAGCTTGGGGCCAATGATCCAACTCTTCTGTACAAATATCTTCATTTGAAGCATCTCCTAGAGGAAACAAAGCAGAGAAAATTTAATTTGCTAGCTAGTAAGGTCAATGCAATGAAAATTTTTTAAGAAGACAACATAGCATAAGCTAACAATCTTACACCAATAACACACTCTTAAGAGATGTAATAGGCAAGGAACTAGATAATGTCAGTGTGCTTTTACCAATAATTAAAAAAATGATTAACTGAGAGAAGAGAGAGAACTGCATCTGTTGATTATTGAACTTACCATGCTTAGATGTCGAAACAGAATCACAAGTTTTCTTTTCTTGCTTACCCTTCAACTTGTTTTGCATCCAGTTGAAGATCTACATGAAAAAGAAAAACCTTGTTAGTGATTATAAATTATTCACAACAGAAAGAAGATATATATATACAGAGAGAAAGAGAGACGGAGAGAAACCACACAAAAAGAAAAAGAAAAAAAATCTTACTCCCATAATTCTACCAGTGCTGTTTTCCTTTTGACAAATTTCTATAACAAGATCCTTTCTCTGTGAGATACTCTACTGAGGAGTATAGCTTGTGTTTAAGAGCTTGTGCAGAGAAATGAAGGAGACTAATTAGTTCCTATCACCCAATTTTGGGTTTAAATAGATGAGAGGGATTGCTACTGAAACGCATGCACAGTTGCTCGTGAGATTTTTTGTTCCCAAGTATTGTAGGTAACAGAGTCCCTATGTTAGACTTCTAGGTAATTCCTGGTTGACCTCATTTATTTTTAAATATTTGTAATTATACATATTTTTTTTATATAGTTTAGAATAAAATACTATGAAAACGATAAAATTAATTTTCATTCTCAGCATGAAAATTTTATATGATTGACCTTCATTTATCTTTCATTTTCTTTTTAAATGATCTCTATTTATATTTGACCCTCATAACTTAAAAGTCTGACTCTGCTCCTACATCTGAGTAATTCGATGTACTTTATTCCTCGAAAAGTAGATATTTTTTTCCTATTTTAAATATTATTAAACGAAAAAATTGTATAAGAGGTTTGAGAAATTGTACAATAGAGACAAGCAAATAAATTACTAAATTATATGTATTGTATTAAAATTCATCATCCTAAGAAATCAGAATTGACAACTTTAAGAGTGTTTATTTATTAAAGTCCAAAATCTTTTATAGAGTTGTAATTATTATACAAATTGCTCTACAGTGACATCTCAATGGCAATGATATTTTTGCAAGAAAAAAAAAAGAGTTTTATTCTATTATTGTTGCTATGATATTCAGTGAAAAAAAATACAACATTGTGCTTATGATCTAAAATAAATGTAAATTATGTTTCAGCCAAAAAACTGAACATATTTTGCTTCACTATAAAATCTAGTAAAAGACAAAAAAAAAATTAAATTTAATCGTTCACAAAAAATTATATATAGATCATATTGAGCAATGCGGATAGACCGTATAAATTCAAATCGAGATTTGAGCACAATGATTTTTGTACTTTTTATTAGACAATAAAAAAGCACATGTCATTGGTAATTTGAAACCTCATAATTAATATTTACATATCTCACCTCCTACCCACACCCCTTCTACTGTTTTTTATTTATATTTTTATTTTCATGTCACAAAACCATATAATCTAGATACAACTTGTGCATCATTAATGAAATTTGATGACTTAGACTCTCGCCTTTCTTTCAAAAAAAAAAATCTAAATGCTACATGAAGGACAGCTTGTGCCATGTCCTTAGAAGAATTTTATGATCTAGACACGAAAAATCACGAAGTCTTTACAGGTCCATGGGCATATCACTAGGTTCAAGTTCCAAAGCTTAGCTTTTACCTTGGAACTTTTCACTCGAAATCTTCTTTTCTCCGGTTTCCTTTTATCGGAGAATAAAACGAGTCCGGATCACCTAAATTAACCCCATCTTTGAATTTTTGATTGAGACCGTCCGGTTCAAATTCGTTGCTCGGGATTGTCTCGGAATTCGAATTTGTCGTTGGGATGTGTGTCCTCACTTCGGGAATGGATTTTCACATATTCGAATCAGACGTCCCGATTTAAAACTCAAAATTTGAGTTACTTCACTAGATCCGAATTCGAATAAAACAGTATTACAGTACAGTTAGTAGTGCATCTCTTAATTTATCAGAATGAACTATGTTATTCTAATAGAAAAGCAGGATTCTGCTTTTCCGATCTCAACCACTCAAAATTTTCTATTCACGTATCTTGATAAAAAAAACTTTTCATGCACAAATCTCAATAAATTTGATGGTTGGAATCAGAAAAGCAGAACTCTGCTTTTCAATTATAATAATAGCAGAGTAGTATCCTAATTTATCATTTCGTCCTTGCGGCCAGGAAGCATTCATGTGGTTATAATTAGCAATATTTGAGAATTTTAAATGCCGCTTGTTTTGTATGCCATCAAATCTGTACTTGTATTTTATGTTTTATATTTAATATTTTAAAAATTAAACTTGTACTGTTTTTATATTTTTTTATCCCCGGAATATTTTCCGGTTTATCGAACTAAGTTTACAGTTAATCAAAAGATAGAACGAAAATGCACTTTAATTAATCAATCATATTACTTTCATTTTATATATATATATTTTTATCTTGTTTAGAATGACCTTTGAAAATTATATATTCATCTTCTTATCTACAACTATGCTATAGGTGCACTATAATTTCTGTAGGCCTCAAATGCCATACTATGTCCAAATATTACGCCAATATTGTTACAATTGCTTAAACTGATGCTATCCTCACTATAACTAAGTAGTTTGTAGCTCTAATAGCTAACCGCTATGTTGCATAATTTTTTTTTGCCACAATTTTTCTTTAAGTATAATTATCATTTGTAGTTTAAAAGGTCCAACATTGATTTTTTTTTTTTTAAATGGGCCAACAAAAAAGGAAGTTGAACATCTAAAATGATTAAGATTAAAAAAATTATCATTTTGTATCGAAATATCAAAAACTACATGTGTGCATAAAAAATATTATAAATCATATATTTTGATATATTTAATATATTATATTATATATTGTAATAGAGATGTGAGGGAGACAAATAAAGACAAGACATCTAAATTCTAAAACCTCTTTATATGTATTAGATGTACCATGTATAATTAGGGGTGTAAACGGAGCCGGATTATCCGATCCGAATTCGCTCCGTATTCGAAGATAATCTGAATCCGGATTAAACGGAGCGGATAATATCCGGATTCGGATCTGGATATATTCAAGGTGAGGAGAAAACGTCCAGATACGGATTCGGATAATTTTCGCGGATCCTAAACGGAGTGGATATCCATATATATCCGGATAAGAATTTTCACGGATTCAGTTATAGCGGTATCCGGCCAGTAGCTCCCCACTCCACTGTTTGAAGCGCTTCAAACAGAAGTGCATTATATACTGCTTCCTCCCTTACTCTTTTTTTAATGTGGGATTAATATTGTCAACCAATCCGGACGTCGCTGCTTTCGAGTTTGAACTGAATTTTCGTTCTTTTGTTACTTTAAAGCTTGACCGACTACTGCTTTGAAGTTTGTTCCTATTGTATAAATTCTTCTCCATTTCTATATTCAAGAACACCTCCATTTTTTTACTTTAAAGCTTGACTGACTACTGCTTTGAAGTTTGTTCCTATTGTATAAATTCTTCTCCATTTCTATATTCAAGAACACCTCCATTTTTTTCATTTTCTGATTTGGTTTTCTTAATTTAATTAAATTTTTTAGTTAATATTTGTATCTTAAAATTCATATGACTCAATTATCCGATAATTATCCGTTTAGTATCCGTATTCAAATCCGTATTCGTGGATTATCCGCTTTGTATCCATATCTGTTTAAGGTGAATTTGATTTTACATTTTGACATCCATTTACTATCCGTATCCATATTCGTATCCGCTCACTAAAACGTAAATATGGATATGATATCAGCATTATCTGCTCCGAATCCGCTCCATTTTCACCCCTATGTATAATTGTTCAATTCTAAGTTAGGAGAAGAGTCACTTATGACTTGTCCATTATTTATGTCAATGATTTTGACAAATCATCAAAAATTAAGTTTGAATGTGAAATCTAATATTATAAAGTGCATATATCATGACTATTATAAATAATTAGATTTGGCATATGCATTATTGTTCATCAAGTGATTTGAATATATTTTTTTAACAATTTAAAATTAACTGTTCTTGATGCATGACCAATTAATACTCACATTACAAGAAACTCTATCGGTACTCTATATATTCAATGATCTGCTTATAAATTTATTTTAAATTTTATTTAAGTTAATTTGAAGAGAAGAGATCAAATGCCTTTATTTTTTATGTCTTCATTATACCTCAACTTTATAATTTTATAATAAGAAAAAATTTAAAATTAAAATATCAAAATAAAACCGTTAGTATATTATTTTCTCTACATGCACATAAAAAATTTATTATTTTTTAAATTTGTTTTGATATGGATATGAGTGAGGTACTGTAGCACTTTTCAAAGAGCAAAAAAAAACAGGCGATTTCAAACCCTAGCTTGCGGCATCCGCCCCTTCTCCTTCTCCAACACATCTCTATTTTCAGTCTGCCCCTCTCTTACCCCTTCTAGACTTCTCTTCTGACAAAGCGCCTCCTCTCTCTCTCGCCTCTACCTCGAGAGGAGAGGGGAGGGACCGGAGCCGAGAGCGCAATATCATCAGAGCTCGGAGCTCGATCTCTACGCCATCTCGATCGGAGCGCGGCGGCGGTCGAAAGAGCGGATCCAGTCAGAGAGAACGATAGGGATTAAGGTAATAGGGTAATTTTGAGTGTATATAAGTGAGATTAGAAGATTAGAGTAGTTTGGAGTATTTTGTGAGAATAAAATAGTAAATTTAGGATTAGAGTCATGACTCGTTGTAAGTTCGTTTTTTTATTAATGGAATTGTTAGTTGGCACTTAAAAGCCACTAACCTTAAAAATATTTTGATATGAATCAATAAGTTGAAAGACCAACGTTCAGTATTTATCCATATTAATGTATTTTACAAGTTCTTGATATTGATCAAAACAAAGTCAAAATATCATAATCTTTTATATGTGCATAGAGAACATGATATAGATAAAAGCTAACGATTTATTTTGATATTTGAGATATTAAGTTTAAGTTATTAAAGGTTAAAATAAATGAGACATGATAAAGACACAAAAAATAGAAGTATTTGAACCCTCCTCTAATTTGAAAAGCTTGACATAAATTAATTTGAGAAATATATTATCAAAATTGTGAAAATAAGGGTTGTCAAGTAATAACTCCGGTCTATTTTTAGTTATACGGTCTTACTTCCATATTATTTATCCGTACGCACCTACTCCTGTGAGAACCTCCAATTCTCCAAACAAATAATTCAACATGTACATTGATATTCTAATCCGATCCGATCTCATATTTATGATTTTTTTTTTCTCAAATCTCTTTACATGACCATGCTACAATGCCTCATAAAAAAAAAAAATGAGACTGTGGCCGGGCCCATGCATGGCACGATCCATACGCAATAACACATGGATGATTAAGCATTCTCTCCTTGTACTGTTTCAAATTTCAGTGGCTATTCAATTTCTTGCCTACCTTTTCTTAGCATATGCAGTTGACGCATTAATTGAATTTCACTCTTTGACCTGAATTAATCACTTGATCTTTGGTTTTTGTTGCTTTTACTAGAGGAAGAAGAGGTGGTACCGTATTCAGTTTTGGTACCAACAGGTCTGCTTGGAGAAGGTCTAGTACGTAGAACTCTGTAGAAGATACAAAAATAGTTATTCTTTTCTCAGATCGATCTCAGTGGTTTTGAATGGTTATTTGTGTCTAGATGTCTATTTTATAATGTGTATTAACAACCTTAATTTAGTAAGACTTTCCGTGTTTTGTATTGTTGACTGTTGTGGTACCAACTTCAATTTTAATTTCTAATGAAACTAGTGGTTTGTTCACTTGTTTAAAAAAATCACCATCAATTATAGAGAAAGCCTTATATAAAAATACTAAATTGCATTCTTTCTTAAATGGGGACGGAAAAAGAGTATGAAAACAATAGGAGCACTATAATGTAATAACTAAATAGAGCGGATATAATCGAATAAATGCAAATATTAATAACTGGGTATAGCAAAAAAAAATTGAAACTTTTTTATGGATTATAGATTAGTTAAAAGTTAAAACTATGGTATTTGCTGGTACAAATACACGTACACTTTTTATTCAAAATTTTCAATCAATATTCTTCTCTGAAGATACCCAAAACCTAATTGTTGTCAAGTGTCAACATTCTAGTCCTTGATCTAGTAGCAAAAATAATATTTTTTGTGTGAAAGATCGCAGGTTCGAAACCTAAATAAAAAAAATCTCTTGTGAATATTAAATAATTGAGTACCTTGACTTCCAATCTTTATTGAAAAAAAGTATTAACACTCTCATTTTGTGTATATAAATGAGATATGTTGTATCACTCCAGATATCTGAGGTGCAAATGATAAATTCGGACCGGTGTTTTAACTTGGCGCGAATCTTAAAACAAACCCCCTATAATCTCAATAGACACCAAATTGAGTTTGATCCAACTGAAATTAATCTGAACCGTTCATTTTTTAAAAGGGTAATTATAATTTCCCCCTTCATTCCTTCTCTCATTCCCCCCCCCCCCCCCACACAACTAACTAACTTCATTTTCTAACTATAATTACCAATACTATCTAGTGGTCCTTACAAATTAGCAGATTTTGTCTACCTTTATTTCTTTCCTCTCTCTCCCTCCCTCTCCCACCTCTGCCTCCCTCTCCCACCTCTACCTCTGCCCGCCTCTCCCACCTCTACCTCCCACCTCCGCCTCCGCCTCCGCCTCCGTCACTCCATCCCAATCAAGCACGCCTCCGCCGGGTCAGATCCATCGTGTCTATGTTCCTCTTTCTCATGCAGTAGCGAGTTAAGAACAAAGCTTTATTAATGGTGAATTAAGCCAGTGTGTACTAAGTACTAAGAAATGACAGAAAAACAAATTTTGAAAAAATTAGAGATGTATGAATGAATACTTGATGTCTTAGGTTATGAATACTTCAACGTGTATGAATGAATACTTTATATCTTAGGTATAAATACTTCAACGTGTATGAATGAAACATGTGGCAAATATTTTTTAATTTCAAAAAATAAAATTGAACTAGAAAGCAATAAAGTAATGTTCAATACTATTCGGCTGTTCTTTGTGAATACTTGCATGACGAGGTATTTTTTATTTTATGTCTAGTTTTTTATTTGTGTCCAATTTTTTATTTATGAATACTTGCTTAATGAGGTATGAATACTTGCATGACGAGGTATGAATACTTGTGCAACAGATAACTCGAAAGTATGTCATCATGGATCTTATTTGAAAGAGAAAATTGTGTAGAAGACGTTCGTGGTTTTAGATTTGCAAAATTCCTCACAGATCGTCAGAAATATTGGTTAGATTGAACAGAGAAAAAAAATCACTTATAAAAACGTGTACAAGATGGATGAGTGATATGTCCAGTTTTTTATTTATGAATACTTGCTCGATGAGGTATGAATACTTGCATGACGATGTATGAATACTTGTGCAACAGACAACTCAAAAGTATGTCATCATGGATCTCATTTGAAAGAGAAAATTGTGTAGAAGACGTTCATGGATTTAGATTTGCAAAATTCCTCACCGATCGTTCAAAATATTGGTTAGATTGAACAGAGAAAAAATACACCACCTCTAAAAACGTGTAAAAGATGGGTGAGTGATGTATCCATTTTTTTTAAATACTTGATATCTTAAGTATGAATACTTGATGTATTATATATGAATACATGTGTGCGCCAGTTGTAAAATCTTTCAAATATTGGTTGGTTTCCAAATAATAAGCGGTCCCCCCAAATCCGAGATTTTTATTTTTACCCAAAAAAAAATAAAAATTAATATATTTAACCAAGTTTTTGAAAAAATTAAATTTTTACCCAAACCGTAAATAATATTTACGGTTTGAAACTCTTTTTTTTTTTTATAGAGAAAAATAGCTAAAATGCTGAAATGAAATATAACACAAAAAAATCGAATTGTTTTTTAAAATATTTGTTAGAAAATACGCTACGAATAGAGCCGATTTTGTGCTAAAATACGGTAAATTACAATAATTATGCCAAAAGACATGACGTCTGTTTAAATACAAACCCTAAAACAGAAAATATATATAAAAGATACATCAAAGACCCTAAAAACTCTAAAATTATAAAGAAAAGGTTCAAAAGTCCATGAAGGAAGACTCGGATCGCGAATCTGAGCCCGCAAATGGGCGAAACGGATCGTAGATGGGTTTCGGATCCGGTTTTGGGTTGTGGAGTTCCTGTCAAAATTTCAGCCCGATCCGACGGACGGATCAAAAGTTACGCTCCTTTTAGTAAATTTATGAAAGATGCCACAAAATCGGCCCAATTCATACGTAATTTAGCGTAATTTACCGTATTTTAGCATAATTCTACATAATTATTGTAATTTCAGCATTTTAGTAAATTTACCGTATTTTAGCATAATTATTGTAATTTACCGTATTTTAGCACAAAATCGGCTCTATTCGTAGCGTATTTTCTAACAAATATTTTAAAAAACAATTCGATTTTTTTGTGTTATATTTCATTTCAGCATTTTAGCTATTTTTTCTCTCTAAAAAAAAAAAAAAAAAAATTTCAAACCGTAAATAATATTTACGGTTTGGGTAAAAATTTAATTTTTTCAAAAACTTGGTTAATTATATTAAAAATATTTTTTTTTTGGTAAAAATAAAAATCTCGGCCTCCAAATAGTTAGTAGTTACTCAAGTAGTTAATAATTAGAGAAAAAATAAGATAATGTTACGGGAGATAGCTAGGAAAAATGAGAGAATTGTACCTCAGGTACCTTGGGGGAACACGGACTCCACCGGATACCACATTCAACACCAAACTGCTCTACTAATCAGACTCGGTCCATACCATCCTGTGAATCGGACCGAAACCTAGCTTGCCGTCATGCACTCGTAAAATTGACTCGAGCACTAGAAGAAATGCGCAAAGTTTTGGTTAATTGTTCCATTCTTATATTCTATAGCCCACACGCAAAGTTATAATTAATAATTGAAATAATAAAATGGTTGGTTGCACATAAAGCGTGTGAGTGAGAGCCAAGTTGGTAGAGAGACAAACAAGATACGCCCTTCCATGTTTCTCACCCACCCAACACTCACTTCATTATCTCACTGTATTAGACTATTGGCTCCCATTTCCACCTTTCCAAGGCAAAGCTATTGCCAAGCTAGATGCCACGATGTAATTTGTCTCTGACATCAAAATTTTACCCAGACACATCAATCTCTGTGAAATCGCTGTTTGATATTTTGAAGGTTTTGTGAGGAGTGTGGACCCACTGTACAGTATGGCAAGGCACGGACCCACAGTCCCACAGTGATGTTGTCACGTAAGTCGGCCTGAGCCAATAGGAGATTAAACCCAACAATAATTTTTTTTGAAAGTGAGTAGTGAGATAATAATAATAAATGCACGCACCAAATGACATGATAAGAAAGCACCAAATCAAGAAACCTTTACAACCTGAATTAAGACGAAGACAATACACTGACGACAAGGATGCCAATCCCTTTTCTGTGTAATATTAAGAACAAAAATGTGAAGAGTTAAAAATTGCTGATAATGAGGAAAGCTCGGATAATATAAATAAATAAAAAATAATTATTGATCAGCTCTAAACAATGAAATAAATAATTTGGATCTAATTTACGAACGACACAATTACATGTTAATTTTTTATTTGTCTAGATCGTTTGTTAAAAAATATAAAAGATGAAAACATAAGTTTAGAAATAAATGTAATAGAACAAAGATATCGGTATTAATTTGCAACATATTTAAATTAGTTTTTTTATCATTTTAATTTAACTACAGGCTTATATAAATAATGATGAACATTATTTTTTTAAGAGAGATGTATGCTTAATTCTCCCAAAAAAAGTCTAAAAAAATAGATGTTGGAGTTCACAAGAGTTTATTTCAATAAAAAATATACATTAACATCTTAATAATGGAAATAAAAATGAAGTTCAAGATTCATGAATTTACAAAATAAGCATTGGGCTCATGAAACACTACTCTTATTTTCACCTCATAAGTCACATCACATGATTTCACTTTCTTTCTTTTTTATACGGATCATGTACTAGATTGATATGGAATCAGAGTAGGTCCGATGCCCATCGGACCTACCTTGGTTCGATGGGTGTGATGACCATTCGATCTGCATCAAGATTCGTGTCTTCTGTATCAAAATCCGTGCAAGTCTGTATCAATTTCCATGCGCATAGATCTTGGTGCTAATTGTACGGTTCTAGAGTTAATTGAACCTAAATGTAGATCCGATGCTCATCGGACCTACTTCTATCTCCATTGATATACACGACTACACGTAATCAAAAGACCATCTGTAGAAGATATAAGCTTGTAGATTGAAATTACGTGGCCTATGGCCCGAGATTTTTATTTTTACCCAAAAAAAAATATATTTTAATATAATTATCCAAGTTTTTGAAAAATTTAAATTTATACCCAAACCGTAAGAAAAATTTACGGTTTGAATTCCGAATTCAAACCGTAAATTTTTCTTACGGTTTGAAACTCTTTTTTTTTTTTTTTTTTTTAAGAGAAAAATAGCTAAAATGCTGAAATGAAATATAACACAAAAAAATCGAATTGTTTTTTAAAATATTTGTTAGAAAATTCGCTACGAACAGAGCCGATTTTGTGCTAAAATACGATAAATTACAATAATTATGCCAAAAGACATGACGTCTGTTTAAATACAAACCCTAAAATACATGGCCTATGGCCGATTTTAGCTATTTTTCTCTTAAAAAAAAAAAAAAAAAAAGAGTTTCAAACCGTAAGAAAAATTTATTCAAACCGTAAATTTTTCTTACGGTTTGGGTATAAATTTAAATTTTTCAAAAACTTGGATAATTATATTAAAATATATTTTTTTTTGGGTAAAAATAAAAATCTCGGGCCTATGGCCTACGATCCAAGTCAGAAATAACATCAGATACAGATTCGGAATTGGCATTGTCTGTAAAATAAATAAAGAAAGGGTGAATTTTATATATACCCTTCAAAAATCTTAAAATTTTAATTTCTCCCTCTAAAATTCACAATATCATATTTAGCCTTGTAAATTTCAAAAACTCACAAATATACTCAATTTAATTTATATTAAAACTCATTTTAAATTTAGTGACCACTTATTCTTTGTAATTCAGTCAATTAATCATTATCTGAATCAGATTTTATGTGTACAATTAAATTATATTCAAGATAGAATTTATTACTAGAAAAATAACGACGACTTTAAACGCTAGTCGTAATCTTCTTTTCTTCCTATTGTGACAGACTTATGCAGCAATAGCAACCATGTCTCTATTAGAATCCATATGAGCAAATTTGAAAACAACTCACAGTTAGAGTGCGAGCGCCAACTCAACTCTCTTTTTCTTTCTCACTTTATCTCTATTTGTGGATTATGTGAGTTCAGATTTTCTCTTTTTTTTTTCAAACAATAGAAAAAATAAAGTGCTACAACATATTTATCTGTTGGACAATTCTAACATATGGCTCAAGGTAAGGGGTGCAAAGGGATCGAATACGGATCGGATAGTGGTAAAACCATATCCATATCCGCTTTTATTTATCGGATACAGATACAGATCGGATATTAGACGAATATGAATACGGATCGGATATCCGTTTTTTATAATGGTGAATAATATAATTTTTTCATAGTTAAACTATACGGTATATATCTACTATTCGGATACGAATAATTTAAATTTAAAATCATATTCGTATACGGTATATATCTACTATTTAGATACGGATAATTAAAATTTAAAACCATATCATATATCGGATATCCGTATCAAATTTTCATATACGGATCCGGATACAAACGGATAATATCCGACCCGTTTGCACACCTAGCTCAAGGGCAATAATAACTTTCAGCTTAGAGCTAATATTTAGACTAATCTCAGTTGACTCATTTTTATTAATAAGAATCTCCATTGAACTTTGTATTTTATAAAGAATAAATAGTTAACATAGACCAAACCATAAAAATATAAAACAGATAAAAAAAAAATTAAAGAATAGTGGTCAGCATAGCGGTAATTGTGTCAGCTATGTACGATATATTTGTAGCTCTGTTTGTTCAATTTTTAAGTATATCATAGCATTTGAGGTTTAAAAAGAACTATACCGTATTATAACACAACTATATTTAAATATTTAAAACACTAAGCATGTATCAGTTCTGATTCATTTGAATTATATTTGATCATCTACAGATTAAATTTAGCTTGTTTTTGACGGGTGGTTAGATGATTTTCGAATTTAGTCAAATTTAATTTATGACAAATCTAAATGTTGAGGACTTATTTGTAATTTTCATTTTTTTTAAATTCGGACAGAGTGTCGAAAATATGTAGTTTTTTTTTTTCCAGTAAAAACCCATGGGCATAAAATATTAGTTTATATATCAAATAATAATTTATTTATTTATTATGTATATAATCTCTGTGTGTATCTATAGATCGGATTCGTCATGGTCCATAGATCTTTTCTTTTTCTCTATTGGAATCTCCGGTGTTGCAATTTAGTTTTGAACTTATTTTTTTGAGATAGGAGTAGGTCCGATGGGCATCAGACCTACATTTAGGTTCAATTAGCTCTAGGACCGTACGATTCGCATCAAGATCTATGCGCATGAAAATTGATACAGACTTGCACGAATTGATACAGAGCACACGAATTTTGATGCAGATCGAATGGTCATCACACATTCACACCCATCGAACCAAGGTACGTCCGATGGGCATCGGACCTACTTTTATTCCTATTTTTTTATATAGAAAGGTGGATCAATTTTTATTTCATTATTTATAAAAAAATTCTATTCGGATACGTGTACTTGCTATTAAATTAAAGATTAATTCTGTTTAGTTTTGAACTTATATTTACGTCCTAATCTGTGAATACAAAATTTGATGGTTTGTACTGTTAAAACTTTGGATAACCAAAATTACATAAAAAGCTTGTTATCTATTTATGGACCGGAATTCTAAGCGGCATCACCAATGGAATGCTTTAACAAACCAAATCAAATAAGCGCGAGTGTAACGATTTTGACTGGAAACTTTGTTTTTCAAAACAAGTTGACTATCTAGTTGTTAATTAACTTGTTTATTGTGTAATCCGTACTTAATAGTTAATTACGGCCTTGGTTAGCATGAGGTTATTTATAATAATGAAATTGCATAAATTCAATTCCACCGAGAAAGGAGCCCCTAATTTGTGTCGCCAACGGTCGATGGACCACATGGGGAAACACGTGTCAAGGAGACGTGGCAATACCCCAGATCACCAACTCTGGAATCCTCTTCAGAAATTATTATTACCTCGGTTAGCATTAAGATTTAAGCAGCCTTTCGTACAGAGATTAGCAATCACTAATTAATCTAAATTTCTTGTTGACTAGTTAGACTTTTTGTATTAAAACTAGTATCGTGCCCGTGCGTTGCAACGGGAACGTATTATAAGAGAACAAAAAAATTGTTGCTAACTTATAATGTAAAGTCCTAAAAATAAATTTAAAAGATCAATTTATTTATCAAACCTTAGATATTTTATTTATCAAAACTTATAACGTAATAAGAAAATTTGTAGCAATCGAAAAAGATGAAATTTATTTATCAAACCTTAGGGATTTCCTTTGAAGCCCAAATCCAAATGAATCAGAAAATGCTCTGTTCAAAAGGTAACTACATCTAAATTTTACAAATATCTTTTGGACATTATACATCATAATTTTGCAAAGGAGGGGAGGATGACGGAAACAGGGAGGAGATGACGGGAAGAGAGAGAGAGAGAGCAAACCAACAACTGTTGGGAAGTGAAAATTTTTTCATTCTATGGATTTGTATAGAAAGAAACAAGGAGATATCTCCATTTAAGGAAAAAAATTATCGATTTCCATTATGCTCAATTGAATAAGGAGAATAAGGAAATATATCTTTATTGTTTGCACAATTCGGCGTAGAAGAAATAAGAAAACATATTTCATGCAAAAAAAAATTCTAAACAATTGAGTTGGCTTAAATTTAATTGTAACATTTGGTGTGGCTATACATGTGGCGAGTCTTATTTTAACTAAATTTAAACTTCTATACATAAAAGAGATGCATTTAATTAAAAGAAGACAGATTATGTAATTTGAGGGTTGAGATTAAATCCAAAATTTCATCTTTCAATCATAGCCGTTGGCGGATCGGACATCCAACGTGCTTAATAATGAAATGGAGATAAGCTGGGATTTTCCACGCAGATCCCAATAAAAGTTTGTGAAACACACCCGGGGCGTCAGCAACACAATTTGGATTAATGCGCGGATTGTCTGTGTATTAGATTTATATTTTTGTTTTTAAAGTTTAAATAATTAATTCGAACTATTTAATATTATTATCATATGAAAATATATTTGAAGATTAAATTTTATATTTTTGAAAATCTTTTTACCATTTTTAAGTTAGTAGAAAATAACTATTCTCAAATGGTTCAAATTTTTTTGATCAAGTAATTTTCTAATTATCTAAAATAATAATAAGAAAATTTCAAAAAATATAAAATTTGATAGCCAAGTATATTTTTCATATGATAATGAAAAATAACTCTCGGATTGATTATTTGGACTTTGAAAAATAAAAATATGAATTCAAAATACGGATCGATCCACGCATTGTAATATACCATAGTCTCATTCTTAATTCGTAGACACTAAAAAAGTTTAATTCATGAGTAAAATGGTGTAATCCGATCCCTCCTCATATAAGTAATACTCAATCCCGGATTCAATCTAATTAGAAGTTTAAAATGATAGGATGGGAGATCCTTTTCTAATTACAATGACACTTTTTTTATTTGTTTGGCTGATTATGACCTAACAGGACCATCACATTAAAAATACTGACTAATTTAAAATTGGTGTAACTTGTAGATAGTAGAAGGTTAAAACAAACCAATTAATGGAAAGGAGAAACAAATCTCCTGCCATGATTAATGTTATGTGAATCTATCAAGAACTCTAAAATTTGATGCACTCGGGTTCTTAACATCTCAAAATGGTCCCTGCTCAAAAGTGCTACTATTTATGGGCCTTTTGAGTTATAATAATTTGTGGATTAATTAATTAATTAACAAACATGGCAAATTAATACAACTGTGTGTTAGTAAGCATAGACGGAGGGAACATTCTCTGATGGTGCATTTACTTGGGAGAAGGCAACTATGCCATGTGAGCATTGCTTGACATTTCTTGAGATGCACGATGAATAATTTTCAATATTAAAATATAGTTCTATCACCAAATAATATAAATTCTTGCCATTAATGGATTTTGTCAGATCAATATACCTCGGCGCCACCCAAAATCATTCCAATTTCAGAAATAGCTTCACATTCTATGAAACTTGGCATCTAAGGTTGCTCCCTAATTTGATAATAGTAATAATAATAGAGATTGACGTGATATGATTTTTAATTTGCTATCATCGGAGGGAGAATATTAAAAATATGGGCTTATTTTAGGAATCAGTGGGGTTTCAAATGCCATATTTTATATGGCTTTAATTTAGACGGTGAAGAATGTGCAATTTGCACCATATGCCTAAATCAGTCCTTGATCCTTGACCCGCTATACAGATGTCTTTGTAGAAAATAACAGAGAAAACCTAGATTCTGATACTGGCCTCAGCAGTGACAAGCATCAAATATTCAAACTAATTATCTAATCATCTTATCTTGAGACATGATGAAGATTGAAGAAAGATATTAGAAATATTTAATTTCAATTTTTATATATTATTTGAAAAAACTTGTAAATTAGTCACAAGTCTAAGCTCATCATTATTAATTCCTATAAATGTGCTTACATATAATTAAATGAAAGATTATTTAAGCATACTACTTATTTTCTCTCTGATATATTTAAGCATGTAGTATGTGCTAGAATAATTCAAACAATGATAGATTGAATCAAATTACTTTCTATTGTTATTTTTTTATCTTTTATTATCAAAAGGTATAAAAAATAGATAGATAATAACAGTACCCGTACTAAAATACTCTCAAAATCTCTGCACCATAACTACCATAATTTTCTGAGGGGAACCATGACTATTTGGGGGATCACAAAACTCCAGCACTCGATTTTTTTTTTCTACAAGTATTAATATTATCATTCTCAACTATTTAATCCTATGCACGAAAATATTTATACCTATAAGCTAAACAATTTTTTACGTAAATAATTGTCACCCCAACCAAATTCCAGAACGTTCTCGCACCATAAATACCTAGGTGACCACTCAAACTACATGGGGGCATACACGTTTCTAAAAGTATTATTATTGCCATAACTATCTGGGGGGCCGCAAAACTTGATATTTTTTTTACATATGGTGCTGGATGGCGTATGAAAATATTAATATCAAGTGTTGCAAGTATTTATACCTATGCACCAAAGTATCTATATGTATATACATTGTACAAAGTTTAATCTTCAGGCGTTTGATCATATCAAGTTACACATCAAAGTATTAATATCTTATTTTTCAAGTATTAATATTTTATTTTGCAAGTATTTATACGTATGCACTGAAGTATTTATATCTATGAGGTCAACTATTTTTGTTAGAGAAAAGTTGACACGGGGACGATTGGAGAAGGTTGATGCGGGGATATAGGATCCCCACTACTTCATTAGAGGAAAGTTGACGTGGAGACCATTGGCGGATTGGAAAAGGTAAATGATCATATGAAGTTACTCATGCAAGTATTAATATCTTATTTTTTAAGTATTTAAACTTATAAAACTAAAAATAGAGTATCATATAATTAGAAAAAAGGAAAAAAAAATATAATTATTTAAAAAATAATTTGTCTCTCCAGACTACCAATATTCAAGCCATGTACTTTCTCCACCAAATCATCCTACCTTTTCACGTTTATTTTAATGTTCACATTGTACTCCGATATTTCATAAAAAATACACCAAATTCACAAGAAACTTCAGACAGTCTCTTGACTCTTCCAGACAGATCCGTCATTTTCTTGTAGTTTGTTTCGCCTATCAAATCACCTTTTTAAAATCACCAAACTATACCAAGAAGTGCATCTTTGTGTCCTTCACAAGTTTATCACAAGTTTGTCCAATTTTTTGTTTTTAAGTTCTCCTTTAAACACTTCAAAAATCAACAAAGAATCTTGCTATCAGAACATAGAACAAGTCAAGTTGTTACATTATGTGGCAGGAAATTACGGAGCATACCAAATTATTACAAAATGAAAAAGGTTTAATTTATATTGTGAACACAGTAACTCGTGTGAGCACAACAAGAATTAGAGATGCTTTTGGCCCATTAAGAAGTAATAAAAAACTAGAAAGCTATCATGAATTCATAATGTAAATACAAAGCTGAAAGATCAGTTATAAAAAAATATATATATAGAATATTTTGTAGAGGCCGTTAATGATTTGTTTAATTAATCTTAAAGCAATTAATGAATTTCAAGATAAAGGGTTTTTTGTGAAAAATAAGTGATCCTAATTCACTGATTCCATTTTATTCCTTAAAGCCCAAGTTCTACATTGCACAAGTGCCTGTTTTACTTTTGTCAGTACTAATTAAACAATTCCATCAACTACAGTAAAACCAAATGCCACTGTTAAGGAAGCAATTACTTTGGGAGTTGTTAATCCTTTTTCACTTTAGATCAATCATCCAACTCAGCTACTCTAAGTATGTTGTTCTTAAGGAAACATGTATTTTGAAGTGAGTTAATCTAATTATAATTTGAAGCAAACATGCAAGTAGCAAGTTACACTCCCTTCTAGTACACAAGTGGGATTTGAATTTTAAGGGCCCATTTACAGGCACAACTGGGACTACACCTAGAGCATTATTTTTAGGTCCCATTTATAAGAAACTTTTATAATGGGCCTGGTTGCTAAATATTTTCTGGGCTAAAAGGGTGATAACAAAAACTAAATAAACCTATAAAGGCCCAATCCGATGCATTTCTTGCTGGAGAAGAAGCACACAGAGCTCCCCTTTTTCTTGTTCATTTTTCTTCTTCGTCTCAAGCAGATCTCACATATTGAAAAAACCCCAAGAAACCCTCTTCCTAAAGTGAGAAAACTCGGAACTGAAATTCGAGAGAAAAGATGAGTAGAGGCACAGGAGCTGGTTACGATCGCCACATCACCATCTTCTCCCCGGAAGGCCGCCTCTACCAAGTGGGTATGTATAATCCACCATCTTATTAGGGTTTCTATGCTAGGGGTTCAGATCGTCTCCATTTCGGGCTCTGAGCTGCTTCATTTTTTATATTTGTTTGATTATCTGGTCAGAGAAAGGCTTATTAGCTCCTTCTGAAATTTGCTTTTTCTCTTCTTTTTGTGCAATTGATTTGGTCTGAAAGAGTATGCGTTCAAGGCTGTGAAGGCGGCTGGAGTGACTTCAATTGGAGTTAGGGGAAAAGATTCGATTTGTGTTGTTACCCAGAAGAAAGTCCCTGTAAGTGCTCTGTTTTCAGCACCAGTTGGTTGGTAGTTATGCCTGAATTTTTCATAGTTTTGTTTATTTAGTGCCATTTATATCATAAAATTAAGACTTAAGCTGAAAATATTCAAGTTTCCCTGTTCATCTGGGTGGTGTATGTGAACAGAGAAATGAAGGGTAAAAATAAAGTTGATTAATGAGTCTCAATTCTGTTAATAAATTAGTCCAATTTTCATTTGATCAGAAATACGGTAAATCTGCTTAATGAATTGTAATCAATGAACAGTGAAGTTAGGGAAACTAGGGTTAGGTACAAATTTCTTGCGATAGTATTCTACATAACAAATTGTAATTTAAATTTTAATGGGAGGAATTAGGTCTTCAGTCCACATAACAATTTTTGGTTGACTTGTAGGATAAGCTACTGGATCAAACAAGTGTTACCCATCTCTTTCCCATCACCAAGTACCTTGGGTTGCTTGCCACTGGAATGACAGGTTTGTTCTCGTTTCACATATCTTTACAATTCTGCAATTATAATGCATTGTAGGCACTTAAAAAAGGTTTATTCTACATAATGTGTAGCTGATGCAAGATCACTTGTTTCCCAAGCAAGGAACGAAGCTGCCGAATTTCGTTTCAAATGGGGTTATGAGATGCCTGTTGATGTTCTTGCGAAGTGGTATTTTTTTTGTATGATTACATTTCAAAAATAGTACTGCATTGTTGGCTAAATTGCATAATTGTCCTTCTTGGTCAATTGTAGTCTCTATCAATGTATTTGATAGCTAAAATGTTGTTTTGGAATCCTATTTTCGTAATTTTCGAAAGAAAATACTGAGTTCTAAATTTTAAGAAGTGAGGGACTATATTATTCTTCTGGATTTCTTTATCAAAATTCTGTCTTTCACATTTATGTATTATGAGATTACTCAAATCTATGCAGGATTGCAGATAAGGCACAGGTATACACACAGCATGCCTATATGAGGCCTCTTGGAGTTGGTTAGTGTTACTTGCTTTGCATTGTAATACATGTATTTCTCTTCATCCTTACCATAATTTGGATAATTAATGTCTCTGTTTGATCTTTACCTGGCAGCTTCTATGGTGTTGGCCATTGATGAAGAGAAGGGCCCTCAGCTATTTAAGTGTGATCCTGCTGGTCATTTCTTTGGGCACAAAGTAATTCAAATTTCAAATAATGTATTTTGGTTGGTTTGAAAAGGGTGACTAGCGTCTTCGAACCAGTGGACATGCTAGATTTATTCTTTTAAGTTCTGATAGTTAGCAATAAAATAAGGTGTCCCACAAAATGACTAGTAAAATTTTGTTATAAATTTAGGCCACGAGTGCGGGGCTGAAGGAGCAAGAAGCAATAAATTTTCTTGAAAAGAAAATGAAGAACGATCCCTCTTTCTCTTATGATGAGACTGTCCAGGTCCTTTTTCTATTTTCCTTTTAGAAAGTTTCTTCATGTCGAAATAAACTTCAGATTAAACTATTGTGATTATTGTGATAAGTGATAACTCTAATTTGAAAATGATTGTTCAAGTTTGTTTTGTTTGTTTATTACAGACTGCGATATCTGCATTGCAATCTGTGCTGCAAGAAGATTTCAAAGCCACAGAAATCGAGGTAATACTCTGTTTATGTTAGTCAAACCTAAAGCATCATAATCAGTGCTGCTTTGTTCCATTTTATGATTTCTTTTATAATATTTTCTTTCATGAGCTTGCTTCTTATTTCCGATGCAAAGTATATTTCAATTTCAACCTGAAGGAATACTTTTAGGCTTTAGCAAACAGTTATCATTCAGGATTCCGATTTGGTGGACCAGTATGAATATATAGCTACTTGTACATCCTCACATATTACTGTGCCCTTGTCTGTCCTCAATTCCTTGTTTTATTGCTTGGCATAATTGATAGTAATTTAGGCTTAGTTCAGCATTAGGAAGGTTATCCAGCTAGATTAGAAATCAAGTAACCAACCCTCTTTTGGATGATGCTTTTCTCCCTTGTTCAGGTAATAGGGAATCGTAATGATGACAAAATAGAAAATAAATTAACAGTTAAGATTGTGTTGAGCAGGTAGGAGTGGTGACAGAAAAAGATACCATGTTTAGAGTACTATCGACAGAAGAGATTGATGAGCACCTCACAGCTATCAGCGAGCGTGATTGAGGGGCTGGCTTCTTTTTTATCCTACTTGTGTGCTTTTGGTAGTGAAGGACAAAGCTATGTTACAAATCAGTTTATTTGAACTTTGTTATTCAGATGTTAACAATGAATTTGATGAAATGAAATCATGATTTGATTATGGAAGATTAATTCGATGATGACTGTTTGTGGTATATACCTGAAAGATTTGCTATCCAGTAAATTATGGACTTGGATAATGCAATTTACTTTGTTCATGCTCTTGGATGTATATATAATTTGAGACAGAAATGTTTGATTCTTCATATGCAGGATTTTGTTATAATATTTCTAACACGTGCACAGGACCGAACTTGCCATAAAGACACCTAGGCTATGGGCGTTATCCAATGGAAACATGCCTGTAATATAAATTAAGAGAGACAATTTGTACATTATTCAAAAATAGTGCAGTTTGGCTCCGATGGGTATCGGACGGTGTGCTTTAAGATTCATGCATGTTCTGTTCTTAGACTCGTGCACATGAATTTTAAAGCATCAGACAGCTTCGATGCCCATCGGACCCAAACTTATCTCTTCCAAAAAAGATATATCCACAAAAAAGACTTTAAGTAGCAATGAAAATAACTATTCTTGTTAGTAATGATCTACACGCATACTTCCATTGACATGCAAAAAGACATGACAAAAAGTTACTGCCACTATTAAAAAACAAAGTGCGGAATTCCGCAAAAAATATCTTACAAGACATGGCTGTTTAGGAGCCACAAAAAGAAAGGTTAAACAGGTGTCATAAGGCCAAGTAACCTTATCAACAACACTTTTTATCTCCTACTTTCTCCCCCATATACAAAAAGAACAAGTCCTTTTTTACCGTTTTTCTGGGTCTTTCATTCTTCCATAACTATATATTAATACAGAATATCTGATTTTTTTTTTTTCAATCTTTTATCTTCCTGTTTGCTACCTTGCATCAAAAGTTTTTTTTTTCTTCTTAATATATCATGACACTAAGAACACCTGGCTGAGTCTGCGTGCATCGGAACCCATGTTCGAAGAGGTACTGCTCAACAGCCCCAGAGAGCCTAGGAGGGGTACGAGCACCACTCACCACACCACCCCTAGTGAGGTTACCAACACCAGGACCTACCAAAATTGTAATCTCAAGCCTACGGCCAATCGACCTGATGTTGCGCTTTATGTTGCTTAATTCATAATTAAGCACATGGATCGCTTCACTGGCATGAAGACCACGAAGGTCTATTGGACGGTCCAGATTTTCTTGGACAAAACCCTGAGCCTCCCCCAATAGTAGGTTCCTGAAATTTGCGGGTATTGAAAAATATTTATCCATTCTCAACAACAACAACAACAACAACCAAGCCTTTACGAAATCCATTCTCACTTAAAAGAATTTTTGTACAAAGAAGAGAATTTTTTAAAAAAAGACCTATATTGGGAGGCAGCTTCTTTGGCTTTATCCTGGGCAGACTTGATTTGCATATTATATAGTTGCCCCTTAAGTGTGAGCTCCTTTGAGAGTGCATCGTTCCCAGCCAAGTATGCTTGTCTTGCCTAAATAGAGCATATCAGCACTAGTACATGAATTTTTAGGTTCATCACCAACACAAGAAATTAACAACGAGGAAGAAACATACAGAAAACATTGCTATTTCGGTTAAAAACAAATACAAATAGTGTCACATGTCCATTAGTACCAATATGGATTTTAAAAAGTACCTGAACTTTGGGTGTTTGCAGACAAACAACCATTTTTAAACACGGAATATGTACTGGATTATTCAAATTGTTTCTGTTTTCTTGGAAAATTCAGCTCCAAAATGTTTGCACAAAGTTGCAAGAGTTTCAATAATGTTATGGAACATAAGAAATTAATGATTGGGTTTTGAGAAATGTAACAAAGAATATGGGCAAAAGGAAATGAAAAAACATCTGAGTCAGAGATTATGATAAGATAACCACTTAAATGAATTATTGATCCCAATATGTGGGTAAATTAGCTAAAGTTTCTATTTTAGAATCAGTCTCTATTTTCCTAATCTAAGTTAGTGTTTGTGTAAGTTATACAAGTTGCTTAACTTTTTTATTTGTGCAGATACCACATACTGTAGATGGTCTTTGCAAATAGAGACAAACAGTGGTGTCTTTTGCAAATAATATAAGAGAAAAAGGAAGTATGTATTAGTTTTTTTCCTTAAACAGAGGCAGGGGCAGGGGCAACAGAAATTTAGCTAAAAGATAGAATAGACCTATCTACCTGCTCAAGGCACACATTTCGAAGGAGTGCGAGGTTGCGGAGTTCCTCCTTTGACTCCAAATTCATGCTTGCTGTCAACTCAAAATTATTTCCAACTAACAGTCCATCTTAAAAGAGAAAAAAATAAATAACAAAGAACTCAGAAAATGACTACTTGTATTTGATCGTCACATTACCAACAGAATCAGTGCTTTCAAGCCAAGGTGATCCCAGGCCACCACTAGCCATGTCTTCAGTTCCATTGTAAGATAAATTCCTAGCAATTCTGCCTGATCCCATGGGCCCAACAGCCAGTGATGAGCCGTCCCCCCTGTACCTCCAATTTGGTGCAGCTTCACTTACAGGAGATGACAAATCTGTATCTCCACCGCGTATTGTTGTTGAAAGGCTCCTGTACAGGCCATTGACTGGAGATCCTTGAGCAGTCATGTTCAGAGATGAAAACGATTTTGAATTCATCTTTTGACTCTAATATAAGATAAAAACGCACTGTTGTCAATGAGATAACCTCAAAAGATAAATTGTAAAATCTTACAAGAAATTACAACCTTTTGGGCCAATTTTGATGATGCTCTTACAAATTTTAAAAATTTCATATATTCCATTGTCTAACTGAAAAGTAAGACGTGATATCCGCCCCTGTAAAACAAAGTACCTTTCCTACCACAAAACATCCTACACAAATAAGGAAAAAAAAGGACAAACATTTTAATTAATTTTCAAAAATCAGCACAGGAGGAATGTATAGCATTCCATTCCTTTAGATGCATGTGGGATATTTCTTATTTGCAGGAGCACATATCATATTCTGAAGTTAAACAGGGATATGCTTTAAGTTATTCCAAAACTTCTTTAATTAGAAAATATACCTCCATTTCAGCTAGAATTTCTAACGTTAAGCTCAAATCCTGGCCACTTCTCAGATAAACATCAGCAAGAGTTTGAGAAGAGAGCCCAGGGTACTTTAAAGATAAAAACTTTATTGGATTGATGGAAGAATCTTCTGTGGTACTAAAGACAATTCCACCATTAAAGTCATGCACTGGGCTTGCGCTGGAGGCTCCATTGAAGGCGTTAACCTCCCTCCCATTCATACTGGACTTGCCTACATTCACAAACTGCTTGCCCCACAGAAACCGGTTGCCATTGTTACCAAGAGAAGGTGACAGAACTGGAGGCTCCATTCCACCTTCACTGATGGATAACCTCGCAAGAGAAATGGTCTCAGTTGCACGTAACTCATCTTCCCCCGTAGCTCGAAAATCAGGAGTGATGTCATCTGGTAACTGGACCCTCCAGTACTTATGTGCCTCTTCTTCTGAGTTGGTTGATGCACTCGACTCAGACCGATCTAGGGTTGCTATAGCTGGATTTCCCACATTCCCATTTCCAGTTGGCGACTTGAGGGATGAAGGAATGAACTCCGCTGCATTCGGATTTGCAACTCCAGTTCCAGTCCCACTGGATGATCTATGGAAAGATGGAACAAACTCGGCCGCATTTGGATTAAGTGTTGTATTCATTGAAGTAGAGGTTTTATTTGACAGATTTAACCTCCTGTCCATATGGTTTGAACCGCCTATTATAGACAAGTTCATGATTGTATGAGGATTCTAATCAAAGGCAGAGGTGCTGTCTTTTAGTCAGAAAAGAGCATATCATGCATGTAGTGATCCAACACCTGATGAATTTTTAAAATAATTTGTAAGTAATAATCTTTTCAAAAGTTGTCAATCAATTAAACAAAAATCACAAAACACGTTTCTCCTTCTCGAGTGGCAAAATTTAGATATAAAACCGGTAATACCTTAGAAGATAAGACCAAGAATAAATTCTATAATTCAATCCCTGATATCAAATTCAAAGCTCCTGGTTTACGAAGAACAAATGAAAAATAATTTCATTCTAACACTGCACCTTACAGAAATCTTGCAAGTTACCGTTCAATTAGAATTTGAAAAGGATCTAAGTATAATTGAGTCGGAATTGACCCATTAAAATGAGGAAAAAAATATATTAATGAGCAGTAAAATTGGAAGAGGAACAATCATCTGTTTGGTAACCCGTCACTTTAAATCAGGAGCGAAACAATTCTACAAAAGGCATCAAATCCATAGAGACTCTAAAAAGATTGATGTATACCTTTGAAATCAATCAAAGGCGAGTAAACTTCTATCGCTTGGAGCTGCTTTTGCTGATTATAATTTTCAATCGTAACTCAGAATTCCCTCCTGATTTGAGCGACCTACAAACCCTAGCTCGCCTTCTCCAGCAAAAGAACTAGACGAAGAGAGAGAAAGAGAGAGGGAGAGAGAGTGTGAAACAAACAGCGTATCTCCTCTCCTCTCGTTTACAATCGCCTCACCTCTCTCTTACTCTTTCAAATTATAATCCACTTCAAAATTATACACTCTTATACTCTTTGCTGACACATCAATTTTATAAAACTGAAGCTTATCCTTTATGTATAGCACGTCATATGAAAGTACAGAGTTGTACAACTGTGATGGTAGACTCAAAAAAGTCATTTACATTTTTTATCGGTTGCCTGGTGGCCAAAGGTTATTGGCTCATTGAAAACAGATATGTATCGGAACCGTCAATTTTTTCTGGGGAATAATCAAACGGTTCGATAAAGGTATGTAGGCTGCTGGGAGATGTGACGTCGTCCCGGCAAATTCAGGGGACCAGATTGATGGAAAACCAGAGAGAGAAACGTTGATTTTTGGGCTTGTCGTTAAGTGCGAAAACTCGTTCACGGCTTATTTCTACAACTTTCTACTCACCACTAGGCGCGGGCGCGCGGCCGCGTGACGGCGTGGGTCCACTTTTGCTTCAGTTTCTCGATGATAATATAATGGAGGAGATTCTCTACGCTTTCCGCTGGAAATTTTTCATCATAGAAATTATTAAATTTAGAGTACGAAAATAGAAAGAGTGTCTTTTTTTAACAAATATAGAAAGATCTGATTCATTGAGTCCGACCTAAAATATATGAATCTGACTCAATGGTCCAGATCCAAATATTATACTTTTCCGAGATCATCTGTGGATCAGAACTTGATTCTCCTCTAATCGGACGGTCCGGATCCAAATTCAAATAAAAAAAACATGAATCTGAATCATTGAGTTCGATCCATAATATTTGGATCGGACTCAATGAGTCAGATCTTTCTATATTTGTTGGAAACGATGCACTCTTTTATTTCCGTACGTCTGATTTTAATAATTTCTACGGATAAAAAAATTCTCTTTCCGCTTGTGACAAATATTCCTCTAGGTCTTTTATTTGTAACATTATATTTTAAATTCTCTAACATAATTGTTTATCTAACTTCTGATTTTACTTCGTATTTAATTAGAATATGAATGACTGTATTACCCATAATAATTTTACTTTTATTTGATTTTTTATGAATTTTGCTGCTATATGTTTTACATAATTGATTGCAAATAGGAAAAAAGTATCTATCAAGGTTCTAAATAGCGTTTATAGCGTCGTAGCGGGAAGGCTAAAAAAAAAGCTATAGCGAATAGCGTCGCTATAGCGGAAGCTATTCCAAATAGCGTTTTTTTTTTTTACATTTCGTATATTCAATATTTGTACTAAATATCAACATTATCTAAGGTCTCATAGAACAATAAATAACTCCAAAGTAATTAAGAAATTATAATATTCATATTGAACCCGTACAAAGTCCAAATTGCGGTTCAAAATATCCATAGTAATATCATAAACTATCGATTTTTTCTATTAAAAATATCTTAAGTATCATGATTCATGACATAATTTTTTTTTTTCTATTCAAATTTTAATTCCGGTTTGGACTTTTTTTCTATTCAAATTTCTATTTCTATTTCCAATTTCAAATTGATTTATTTGTAGCAAGTAGCAACAAATTCAATTTCGGTTTGAGATTTTTTTTATCTTAATTTAAAATCCATATAAATTGCTTAAAAAAAAAAAAAAAACTCATATTGCATAGCGAAAATAGCGCTGTAGCGGACCGCTATAGCGTTGTAGCGGCCACTATAGCGGCCGTAGCGCAAATAGCGCATTTTGATGTCGTAGCGTAGCGTTTGGGGTCCAAAAACGCTATAGCGGCGCTATAGCGCGCTATTTAGAACACTACTATCTATTAATAAATAGGGAGCTGATAGCAGTACCCGAGCTACAATATTCGTATTGTATCCGCACTATAACTGTCATAATTACTTGGAGAACCACAAAAACTCCAGCACTGGATTTTTTTTAAAGTATTAATATCTATGCAAGGAAGTATTTATATCTATGAACGGAACTATTTATATCTATGAGGTGAACAATTTTAACGTAAATAATTATTTTTCCAATCAAATTTCTCAAACGTACATGGGGGCTATACGTGTATTTAGAGGTGGGTTTTGTTTTTCTTCGTTCAATCTTGTTTATATTTCTGACGATCTGTGAGGAATTTTGTGAATCTAAAACCACAAACATCTTCTACACAATTTTCCCTTTCAAATGAGATCCATGATGATGCACTTTCAGGTTTGCCGTCACACAAGTATTTTATCTCGTCGTGCAAGTATTTATATCTATACTTGCAAATATTTTTACATAGGACACTCGATAACGTTTGAAAGTATTAATATGTATTTATACCTATGCACTGAAGTATTTATACCTATGTGATCAACTATTTTTGTTAGAGGAAGGTTGATGCGGTGACGATTGGGTATGGTTGATGCGGTCATACGGGATCCTCACTACTTCATTACAGGAAGATTGGCGAGGGGACAATTGGGGACCATATAATTAGTGGGGACCACAAAGGAAGAATGTTGCAGGGATTTTAGAATAATAATTAGTGTGAACCATATAATATTTTTTTAGAATGATAATTAGTAGAAACTATATAATTAGTGGGACCATAGTACATAATTTTTTTAAATAGAGTGCAGAGGTTTTGAAGATATTGAAATGAGGGTACTCAAATAATTATTCTTATTAATATCATTCATAAGATAAAATTTTAATCACACGAACTTTAGTTGTGCATGAAATAGATACTATAATATAAAATTGAATTAAAGCATACAGAGGGAAATATGAAAACATAAAACTAGAAATAAAATAAAACATTTAATATTTTTTTCGGATATGTTACTCAATTTTCTATTATTGTAAATACGTTGTACGTGATTTTTTAAAATACTAAAAACTCAAAAGTGATGTTAATCAAATATATTGATATTAACATCAAAATGAATTGTGACTATGGGTCAATCATGAAATTGTTTTAATATTATTGCGGGTCAAATTACAAATGTGAAATTTTAAGAAAAATACATGTGTAACATTAAAATAGCTACATATATGTGTGTTACACTATTACTAAGTCAATGAATGAAAAACAATGACCCCTGTTTCATCTCGCTAATTTTTCACTCATGCTTTGAAATTCCGAACCATGTCATCGCATCAAGTCATTATTTTGTTCTGCTTTCACTTGCTAATACTCGACAGTCATGTTAAATATAACACACTTAATTTATAATCACAAGGATATATCAAATTGGAATAATATAACTATTATCCTGTTTTGGTAATGTCTTCAACAAATTCAGTTTAAAATATATATATATATTTTTAATAATTTTAACAATTTATCTACAAAAATGTATAGGTGTATCTTCAAAATTATAGATTAATTAAGAATTAGTTACTGCATCAAATCTGAAAAAAGGAATTGTCAATGATTTCCAGACAAGTTCATATTTAGCCTCCTGTAGAAAATTCCAAATTAACGTCTCCGTCTACTGGTTTACTCTAAAACTCAAACTATAATATATTTAAAAATTTCTTCAAAAAAATCAACTATTCGTACAGAAATCGCACATTTTTTTTATAAATTAAAATTTAAATATTGAAAACAAGATGGATTTCATCGATTCAATGATTCGGCTCATTGGAGTATCTATAGAGGTCGCACCGATAATATAATTAACCCAAGTTTATGAAGTTGCAACTTTGTCACAAAATAAAAATCTAAAAACTACTGAAATCAATCATTGATTGATATTTTGGTCTAATAAGAACCGGGTCCTCATCTCTCTCTTTCACTCTTTCACATGAGATCTATTAAGAAGAAGTTAATAAAATCGAATTAATAGTTTAGCTCCATTGATTTTTTTTTTTTTCAAATTATGTTATGTAATTTGGTGTGGTAAAATGTGAAAATCAGTTAGTTCGATTCATTATTCATTTATTAAAGAAAAAATCTATAATGTCTCCGACCAATTAATTTTTAATTACTAAAAACAAAAATAAAATTGCAACGCTCATAATTCGTGCTCAAGCGGGTACGTCAGACAATTAAGGTTTTGAAAAATATCACACTTCCCATTTTCCAACGGAAAAATAATACAATAACAAGAAATGATAAGGGTGGGGCCTGCTTCGTAGACGTTGATAGAGACGGCTACAAGCTTTCGCCTAGAATAATTTATTACTAGCTAGCTGTACTTACAAAACTAAAAAAAATATTTTTATCCCTGCTCCTGGCTCTGCCGTACTCCTCTGCTCCATAAAATCTACGGGAAATCTACTTGCGTACTTCTCCGGTCTCACCTAACGGGAGAGGTCCCATTCGATTTCTCAATGTAAAAACATCGGATTAAAAGTAATTTATGGGTTGCAGACAGGAACTGAGTGGGCCAGTAAATTTAACAAGTGGACCCTCTTTGGATGGTGGCCGAAGGCCTAGTAGTTTCTTCCGAAATTACAGCCCATTTTGTTTACGAGTGAGGTTTAACCTCGTAAATTTGTAATTTAACCAGGTCACGGGACTCAAGAAGCTCGCTCTACGAAATATGTATCCGTACAGAAGGTGAACCCCACGGCCCACGTCCCCACCCCACGTCCTCTACGGACCAGTATCCTCTGTACTACGCACAGTGGGTCCACTACTTTACGGTCAGATTAAGTAAAATAATGGTGTCTATTCGGGATTCGGAAAGGGATAGTATTATTTGTGCTTTGAGATTCGTGCAAAGTTAAAAAGAATGGGCCCGATTCACTAATTAGAGAATCATTCTACCGGATTTCCTTGTGCGGTACACTGCTGGATACAAATTCCATCCTCTACAGCATCTCATGGTGAGTCCATAACTCTACGGTTCGGACTTATTCTCTGCCAGGTCAATATCAATCAGGTTCTCTTTAAGGTTCGTGTCAAGTTAAAAAAAAATTCAGATCCACTAATTGTACAAAACAGTACCTTCTGTAGTACTCGGAAGATACGAATTCCCTGTCCATTAATCTAATTCAACTTAAATTTTGAATTTGTGGATAAATTTTTTTAACTTTTATAATTTAAAAGAGCGAACTTTACAACTGTCTTCCTTTATTTATATGTTTTGTCAAATTAATATGCATTGAGGAAATTAGTCTAATTTGCGTCGAACTCAAATTTTGTTCCACTCCTGTCAAATGAAGATAATCCGATCTGTTCCCTCATTGTTAATTGATCCGATGATTTGTTTATTTTTCTTCTTATCTAAAAAAGATATATGTTTGATATATCATATATGCAATAGTCACTTTAAAAATATGTATATTTTATATTTCGCTGAACCAATTACCATTCGATTAATAGTAATCATCTTTAATTAGTATTTTGAAAAAAAAATTGTATTCAAAATTTGCGAAATATAAATTTTGGTTTATATAATTTTATCTTTATACAAATATTAACTATTATTCAATAGATACTCTCTTCATAAGAAAGTTTAGAAGAGACTAACTCTAGTATAACAACAAATAAAAGAAGATAATTGTACTCCACACTGTCTCCAAATTGTTCAGAAATTATATCAAAATTTAATAAATAAAAAAACCCTCTTTCTACTAAATCAGTATGAAGTCAGGTATTGATTCACACTCTACACTTACACCATACGAGTTTATCAGGACATACGATGAGATTGTGTCTGGTCTGTTTCCTCGGCACGACGAACTTTACAGGATACTCTGATCTAGTATGCATATCGAGGAGCTCCTCGTTGGTATGTAGACCTAGTTTGTGTTCTTGTTAAGTTTAAAGATTTTTCTAATGTGATTCTAACTTTAAATTTTCATTTTTTTTAAATACTAACTAAAAAATATTATATTCGGTTGTCGAACGAGCACCTATTATGATGTTGCAAATTGAAGTTCACCCTTTAAAAAAAAAAAATAAGAAATCAAATTATCAGACAAGGGATTGGTTTTTTTTTTCTTCGAAAATAGATGAATTCGAACTATTGATTCAATTTTAATACAATTAATTTGGTCCTAAGGAGCTGGAATTGAATAAATGGATCGCCCATTGATTTCCATAATAACAGCACCAACTGTCACAAAATATGAAAAATATTGGCACCGAATAATTGATGAATTCGCATCCTCTGAGATATCTCATATTTTGCGTGACTTTTTCGAAAATCTCAACCGTTCAAATACGTTCTACACGAATCTCAAAGCACAAATAGTATTGCGCTGTGCGCTATTCACCGGACACGTCGGTCACGCAAAATATGAGATATCTCAGAAAAACGCATTCATAATTGATTCGGTTCCATTACAGTCTTCAGCTTTTAATTTAATAACATTGATAATAAAATAAATAAATAAAATTCCAGGATAGAAGCATTAATTTGCTCCCACTAGTTTTCAGATCTCCTGTGACCGTGGCACACTGTAAATTCCGAAAAGTACTAGGATCCCTGAAAATAGGGGGGTTCAAACGGTCGGTTCGGTTGAAACCGAACTAAAATAACCAAACCAAACTTTTTTTCGGTTTTCAAAAATAGAACCGAATCGAACCGATTAAACTTATAAACCGATTAAGAACCGAACCGAACAAACCGAAGTAAATTTCGGTTTGTTCGGTTCAAACCGAAGTAAACCTATTGGTGTCATTATTAACGAAAATTACACATGTTCATACACAAGTTGTTCAATTTCATACAAAATATGAAGATGTTCTAAAATATTTAAACTAAAATGAAGAAAAAAAGCAATGATTGAACCAAATAAAATATAAATCATACTTGAACCAATATAATTCGGTTAGTTCGGTTTAGTCAGTTTTGAAAAGTCTAAACCGAACCGATCCATTTAAACCGAAATAATTCAAAATTTTAACCGAACCGATCCATTTAAACCGAAAAAACCGAACCATTTAAACCAAAAAATTTCGGTTCGGTTGAAAACCAAACAAACCGAACCGTTTGAACACCCCTACCTGAAAATATTCGGATGGGACCAAAACGATGGTAGGTACCATATATTTTTTGGAAAAAATAATAATCAATCTGTTTCCTCATAATTTAATTTGCACCTGTGGGAACATGACTTTGAAAATCTCTACTTACTATTTTCTCTGTCTAATCAAAAACTGGTCAGAATATTTTTTTTTTTACTTTGTATTACAAATACAGTGGCGAATTTAGGTTAAAAATGACGAAATCTTTACAAAACTAGCAAGTTCAAAAAGGTCTACGATATGTATATATATTTTTTGTTCACATATTGCTAGTTTTAAATAAAATTGCAAAGTAAAAGGGCTCCAGTGTCCACATTCAAACGTTTAAGGAGCCGCGGCAAAATTTTAATCTATATACAGATTAATATACATGTAAAAAAAATAATACTTTATTTTTTTTGTGCCTTTGAAATAGTAGGAGTCAACTATAATAATTTTATAAAGGGACCGACTAACTATCCCCCAGCTCCCATCCCCCATTCATCCCCCAGTCAATAACTGTCTTTGTTGACTGCTAATTAAGAGGGGACCACAAATTTCAGCGCTAAAAGACAAAACAAAACGTGTCATTATCGTGGCGAGTGCAAGTATTCATATATAATACATCAAGTATTTATATCTAAGATATCAAGTATTCAAAAAAAACTGGACACATCACTCACTCATCTTTTACAAGTTTTTAGAGGTGGGTTTTTTTCTCCGTTCACTCTAATTAATATTTCTGACAATCTAGTAGGAATTTTGCAAATATAAAACCACGAACGTTTTCTACACAATTTTATCTTTCAAATGAGATCCATGATGACATACTTTCGAGTTGTTCGTTGCACAAGTATTCATACATTGTCATTCAAGTATTCATACATCATCAAACAAGTATTCATACCTCATCAGTATTTCACAAATAAAAAACTAGACACATAATTCACTCATTTTTTACCGATTGAAATTTCGTTACCACTCAATTACTGGAAGTATCCAGTACACTCTATCTTAGGTATGAATACTTGTTCGACGAGGTATGAATACTTGCACGACGGATAACTCAAAAGTATTTCATCATGGATCTCATTTGAAAGATAAAATTGCGTAGAAGACGTTTGTGATTTTAGATTTGCAAAATTCTTCACAAATTGTAAGAAATATTAGTTAGTGTGAACGGAGAAAAAAAAATCACCTCTAAAAACGTGTAAAAGATGGGTGGGTGATGTGTCCAGTTTTTTTTTAAATACTTGATATCTTAGATATGAATACTTAGTGTATTATATATGAATACTTGATGTATTATATATGAATACTTGTGCGCGTCAGTTATAAAAAAATTCAAATATAAGTGGTCCCCCACGTAATTAATGATTGATACACGTTTTCTTTTGTCTTTTTGTACTTGAAGTTGTGGTCCCCTACATAATTAATGATTGGGGGATGAATGGGAGATAGGAGGTGGGGGGAAAAAAATCTTTATCCTTTTATAAAACAAAGTGAAAGTCAAATTTAACTTCGATATGGCATTTTTATCTAAATCTAATATGTTGTATCCGGATTCCGCCCTTAGAATTTCATACTTCTAAAACTTTTAGATGAAATTTTATTCTTCTTGGATATGTTGGTACAGAATATAATAGAACTCAAAATTTAATATAAAAGTTTTGACTATGTGACATTTTGTTTACTGAGGACGCCATGGGGGTGTTTAGGGTTCTTTTTTTTTTCCGTTGATTTCATTAGTTGTTTCAATTACTATGCTTTAGTTGTTTTCTGCCACTTCTTTTACCCAAAAAAAAAAAGGTAAGAAAGGATGTAGAGACATTTTAAGTGGAAGTAAAACGGAAGATATACCATTTTATACCAAAAATCACAGCAGAATTTGAGTTATGATTTTAATTTAGGGAGACAAAGTAATGTGTGTGTCTTTATAGTCCGAAAACAATATATTAATTAGTTTGAATATTCTTATGCCATACTTTAAAGTATTAACGATAAGTAGTCTAATTAAAAGAATAATCTGTGAGAAGTTTTGTTAAACAACTGGTGTGGTGAAGAACTAGCATTTGGTTTTGTAGTAGAGAGGCACATGGTCTCTATTTGAGATGTCATGGGTTCGAAACCCAGATGAGAAAAATTCTTTGTTATAATAACAAGAGTATTAAATAGTTTGGTGGCTTAATCTCTAACTTTACTAAAAAAAAAAACTGGTGTGGTGATATGTTATTTTATAATGATTGACTCGTTATTGTTCTCTTCATTTCTTACGCACAAGACCTGCGAGTCACAACGTTATTAGCTAACCAATGGCATGGTCTGAATTAAAACGTCTAATCAGAATCTGCACGACTATTAAAGTGGTCATGTACATTTTATTTCCGACTGGATGGTCCGGATTCTGATCGGACTGCCGTGATCCAAACATAAATATTATGTTACCTCAGAGGATATGGATTCAATTATATGACCGGGCGATTTTTGTACCATTAACAAAATCCATAGTGGATAGAATATTTTTTCATATCATTAACAAAGTTATTTATAAGCAAACAAATTATACAAGATTATATATAGAAAACAAGTATTACGTAATTTTAGTTTTGAATATTTTAATTTTATTTTATTAGTAAATTATTTTAGAGTAAGAAGTTGTCATTACATAATTTTTAGACTAGTTATTTATTTTGCAATTTTTGTCCTTTTTAATCCAAAACAAGGGTTACACGAAGACCACGAAGACCACGAAGGTCTATTGTCCTTTTTAGAGTAAGAAGTTGTCCTTTTTTGCAATTCGTAATTAAGCCCATGGATCGCTTCACTGGCATGAAGACCACGAAGGTCTATTGGACGGTCCAGATTTTCTTGGACAAAACCCTGAGCCTCCCCCAATAGTAGGTTCCTGAAATTTGCGGGTATTGAAAAATATTTATCCATTCTCAACAACAACAACAACAACAACAACAACCAAGCCTTTACGAAATCCATTCTCACTTAAAAGAATTTTTGTACAAAGAAGAGAATTTTTAAAAAAAAGACCTATATTGGGAGGCAGCTTCTTTGGCTTTATCCTGGGCAGACTTGATTTGCATATTATATAGTTGCCCCTTAAGTGTGAGCTCCTTTGAGAGTGAATCGTTCCCAGCCAAGTATGCTTGTCTTGCCTAAATAGAGCATATCAGCACTAGTACATGAATTTTTAGGTTCATCACCAACACAAGAAATTAACAAGGAGGAAGAAACATACAGAAAACATTGCTATTTCGGTTAAAAAAAATACAAATAGTGTCACATGTCCATTAGTACCAATATGGATTTTAAAAAGTACCTGAACTTTGGGTGTTTGCAGACAAACAACCATTTTTAAACACGGAATATGTACTGGACTATTCAAATTGTTTCTGTTTTCTTGGAAAATTCAGCTCCAAAATGTTTGCACAAAGTTGCAAGAGTTTCAATAATGTTATGGAACATAAGAAATTAATGATTGGGTTTTGAGAAATGTAACAAAGAATATGGGCAAAAGGAAATGAAAAAAACATCTGAGTCAGAGATTATGATAAGATAACCACTTAAATGAATTATTGATCCCAATATGTGGGTAAATTAGCTAAAGTTTCTATTTTAGAATCAGTCTCTATTTTCCTAATCTAAGTTAGTGTTTGTGTAAGTTATACAAGTTGCTTAACTTTTTTATTTGTGCAGATACCACATACTGTAGATGGTCTTTGCAAATACAGACAAACAGTGGTGTCTTTTGCAAATAATATAAGAGAAAAAGATGTATTAGTTTTTTTCCTTAAACAGAGGCAATTGCAGGGGCAACAGAAATTTAGCTAAAAGATAGAATAGACCTATCTACCTGCTCAAGGCACACATTTCGAAGGAGTGCGAGGTTGCGGAGTTCCTCCTTTGACTCCAAATTCATGCTTTCTGTCAACTCAAAATTATTTCCAACTAACAGTCCATCTTAAAAGAGAAAAAAATAAATAACAGAGAACTCAGAAAATGACTACTTGTATTTGATCGTCACATTACCAACAGAATCAGTGCTTTCAAGCCAAGGTGATCCCAGGCCACCACTAGCCATGTCTTCAGTTCCATTGTAAGATAAATTCCTAGCAATTCTGCCTGATCCCATGGGCCCGACAGCCAGTGATGAGCCGTCCCCCCTGTACCTCCAATTTGGTGCAGCTTCACTTACAGGAGATGACAAATCTGTATCTCCACCGCGTATTGTTGTGGAAAGGCTCCTGTACAGGCCATTGACTGGAGATCCTTGAGCAGTCATGTTCAGAGATGAAAACGATTTTGAATTCATCTTTTGACTCTAATACAAGATAAAAACGCACTGTTGTCAATGAGATAACCTCAAAAGATAAATTGTAAAATCTTACAAGAAATTACAACCTTTTGGGCCAATTTTGATGATGCTCTTACAAATTTTAAAAATTTCATATATTCCATTGTCTAACTGAAAAGTAAAACGTGATATCCGCCCCTGTAAAACAAAGTACCTTTCCTACCACAAAACATCCTACACAAATAAGGAAAAAAAAGGACAAACATTTTAATTAATTTTCAAAAATCAGCACAGGAGGAATGCATAGCATTCCATTCCTTTAGATGCATGTGGGATATTTCTTATTTGCAGGAGCACATATCATATTCTGAAGTTAAACAGGGATATGCTTTAAGTTATTCCAAAACTTCTTTAATTAGAAAATATACCTCCATTTCAGCTAGAATTTCTAACGTTAAGCTCAAATCCTGGCCACTTCTCAGATAAACATCAGCAAGAGTTTGAGAAGAGAGCCCAGGGTACTTTAAAGATAAAAACTTTATTGGATTGATGGAAGAATCTTCTGTGGTACTAAAGACACTTCCACCATTAAAGTCATGCACTGGGCTTGCGCTGGAGGCTCCATTGAAGGCGTTAACCTCCCTCCCATTCATACTGGACTTGCCTACATTCACAAACTGCTTGCCCCACAGAAACCGGTTGCCATTGTTACCAAGAGAAGGTGACAGAACTGGAGGCTCCATTCCACCTTCACTGATGGATAACCTCGCAAGAGAAATGGTCTCAGTTGCACGTAACTCATCTTCCCCCGTAGCTCGAAAATCAGGAGTGATGTCATCTGGTAACTGGACCCTCCAGTACTTATGTGCCTCTTCTTCTGAGTTGGTTGATGCACTCGACTCAGACCGATCTAGGGTTGCTATAGCTGGATTTCCCACATTCCCATTTCCAGTTGGCGACTTGAGGGATGAAGGAATGAACTCTGCTGCATTCGGATTTGCAACTCCAGTTCCAGTCCCACTGGATGATCTATGGAAAGATGGAACAAACTCGGCCGCATTTGGATTAAGTGTTGTATTCATTGAAGTAGAGGTTTTATTTGACAGATTTAACCTCCTGTCCATATGGTTTGAACCGCCTATTATAGACAAGTTCATGATTGTATGAGGATTCTAATCAAAGGCAGAGGTGCTGTCTTTTAGTCAGAAAAGAGCATATCATGCATGTAGTGATCCAACACCTGATGAATTTTTAAAATAATTTGTAAGTACTAATCTGTCAGGAGCTGAAGGATTTCTGACTATGATTATAACCAATTTTGACTTGGTCAATGAAACGGGAAGGAGGGAAATAGAAATGGGCAGTTTTGGGCAGGAGTCGGTCAGCAATTCAAATGGATTAGCTCCTCTGTCGCTGGGCCCCACTATAATTGAAACAGAGAAGATAGAGTGCGGGCCAACTGGAGATGATGATCCTAACAGCAACCGTTGAGAATTTGTTATATCGCAGGACTGAGAGAGAGGTCCCCGTCTGACGTGGCGAGCGGGAGATCGTTTGCACGTTTTAGTTTACCAAATTAAATAAATTCTGTTGGGAATGCATCGCCTATATATAGGGATAGCATCTGTTATTGCAATTTTATGTTGTTGATACCTTTCTTCTCCAATTTCTCTTTTAACCAACTTAGCTAAATTTGTATCTTTCTGAAATTAATACAAAATTGAGATTGTTTTGTCTCAAAGACTGTGTTCTATCTGGTTACTTTGATCTGTGATTCTTCACTGAATTGAGAGTGTGACAAGTGGTATCAGAGCGTCTCGATCGCATCTGGGAGTAACCGATCTCGCCATGGCGACGAACACTCGCAGTAAGTCACAAGCTGAAATAGCTCAAGAAATAGAGGCTATTCACGATCGGTTCAATCAATTAAACAAAAATCACAAAACACGTTTCTCCTTCTCGAGTGGCAAAATTTAGATATAAAACCGGTAATACCTTAGAAGATAAGACCAAGAATAAATTCTATAATTCAATCCCTGATATCAAATTCAAAGATCCTGGTTTACGAAGAACAAATGAAAAATAATTTCATTCTAACACTGCACCTTACAGAAATCTTGCAAGTTACCGTTCAATTAGAATTTGAAAGGGATCTAAGTATAATTGAGTCGGAATTGACCCATTAAAATGAGGAAAATAATATATTAATGAGCAGTAAAATTGGAAGAGGAACAATCGTCTGTTTGGTAACCCGTCTCTTTAAATCAGGAGCGAAACAATTCTACAAAAAGGCATCAAATCCATAGAGACTCTAAAAAGATTGATGTATACCTTTGAAATCAATCAAAGGCGAGTAAACTTCTATCGCTTGGAGCTGCTTTTGCTGATTATAATTTTCAATCGAAACTCAGAATTCCCTCCTGATTTGAGCGACCTACAAACCCTAGCTCGCCTTCTCCAGCAAAAGAACTAGACGAAGAGAGAGAAAGAGAGAGGGAGAGAGAGTGTGAAACAAACAGCGTATCTCCTCTCCTCTCGTTTACAATCGCCTCACCTCTCTCTTACTCTTTCAAATTATAATCCACTTCAAAATTATACACTCTTATACTCTTTGCTGACACATCAATTTTATAAAACTGAAGCTTATCCTTTATGTATAGCACGTCATATGAAAGTACAGAGTTGTACAACTGTGATGGTAGACTCAAAAAAGTCATTTACATTTTTTATCGGTTGCCTGGTGGCCAAAGGTTATTGGCTCATTGAAAACAGATATGTATCGGAACCGTCAATTATTTCGGGGGAATAATCAAACGGTTCGATAAAGGTATGTAGGCTGCTGGGAGATGTGACGTCGTCCCGGCAAATTCAGGGGACCAGATTGATGGAAAACCAGAGAGAGAAACGTTGATTTTTGGGCTTGTCGTTAAGTGTGAAAACTCGTTCACGGCTTATTTCTACAACTTTCTACTCACCACTAGGCGCGGGCGCGCGGCCGCGTGACGGCGTGGGTCCACTTTTGCTTCAGTTTCTCGATGATAATATAATGGAGGAGATTCTCTACGCTTTCCGCTGGAAATTTTTCTTCATAGAAATTATTAAATTTAGTGTACGAAAATAGAAAGAGTGTCTTTTTTTAACAAATATAGAAAGATCTGATTCATTGAGTCCGACCTAAAATATATGAATCTGACTCAATGGTCCAGATCCAAATATTATACTTTTCTGAGATCATCTGTGGATCAGAACTTGATTCTCCTCTAATCGGACGGTCCGGATCCAAATTCAAATAAAAAAAACATGAATCTGAATCATTGAGTTCGATCCATAATATTTGGATCGGACTCAATGAGTCAGATCTTTCTATATTTGTTGAAAACGATGCACTCTTTTATTTCCGTACGTCTGATTTTAATAATTTCTACAGATAAAAAAATTCTCTTTCCGCTTGTGACAAATATTCCTCTAGGTCTTTTATTTGTAACATTATATTTTAAATTCTCTAACATAATTGTTTATCTAACTTCTGATTTTACTTCGTATTTAATTAGAATATGAATGACTGTATTACCCATAATAATTTTACTTTTATTTGATTTTTTTATGAATTTTGCTGCTATATGTTTTACATAATTGATTGCAAACAGGAAAAAAGTATCTATTAATAAATAGGGAGCTGATAGCAGTACCCGCGCTACAATATTCGTATTGTATCCGCACTATAACTGTCATAATTACTTGGAGAACCGCAAAAACTCCAGCACTGGATTTTTTTTAAAGTATTAATATCTATGCAAGGAAGTATTTATATCTATGAACGGAACTATTTATATCTCTGAGGTGAACAATTTTAACGTAAATAATTATTTTTCCAATCAAATTTCTCAAACGTACCCGCACCATAAATACTTGTGGGAGACCACTCAAACTACATGACGTGTATTTAGAGGTGGGTTTTGTTTTTCTTCGTTCAATCTTGTTTATATTTCTGACGATCTGTGAGGAATTTTGTGAATCTAAAACTACAAATATCTACTACACAATTTTTCCTTTCAAATGAGATCCATGATGATGCACTTTCAGGTTTGCCGTCACACAAGTATTTTATCTCGTCGTGCAAGTATTTATATCTATACTTGCAAATATTTTTTACATAGGACACTCGATGACGTTTGAAAGTATTAATATGTATTTATACCTATGCACTGAAGTATTTATACATATGTGATCAACTATTTTTGTTAGAGGAAGGTTGATGCGGTGACGATTGGGTATGGTTGATGCGGTCATACGGGATCCTCACTACTTCATTACAGGAAGATTGGCGAGGGGACAATTGGGGGATTGGAAAAAAAATGATCATAACAAGTTACTCATCAAAATATTAATATCTTATTTTTCAAGTGTTAATATCTTATCTTTGAAGTATTTATATCTACGAAGGTTGAAGCGGAGATGAGTGCGGGAACTAAAAAGGGGACCATATAATTAGTGGGGACCACAAAGGAAGAATGTTGCAGGAATTTTAGAATAATAATTAGTGTGAACCATATAATATTTTTTTAGAATGATAATTAGTAGAGACTATATAATTAGTGGGACCATAGTACATAATTTTTTTAAATAGAGTGCAGAGGTTTTGAAGATATTGAAACGAGGGTACTCAAATAATTATTCTTATTAATATCATTTATAAGATAAAATTTTAATCACACGAACTTTAGTTGTGCATGAAATAGATACTATAATATAAAATTGAATTAAAGCATACAGAGGGAAATATGAAAACATAAAACTAGAAATAAAATAAAACATTTAATATTTTTTTCGGATATGTTACTCAATTTTCTATTATTGTAAATACGTTGTACGTGATTTTTTAAAATACTAAAAACTCAAAGTGATGTTAATCAAATATATTGATATTAACATCAAAATGAATCGTGACTGTGGGTCAATAATGAAATTGTTTTAATATTTTTGCGGGTCAAATGACAAATGTGAAATTTTAAGAAAAATACAAGTGTAACATTAAATAGCTACATATATGTGTATTACTAAGTCAATGAATGAAAGACAATGACCCCTGTTTCATCTCGCTAATTTTTCACTCATGCTTTGAAATTCCGAACCATGTCATCGCATCAAGTCATTATTTTGTTCTGCTTTCACTTGCTAATACTCGACAGTCATGTTAAATATAACACACTTAATTTATAATCACAAGGATATATCAAATTGGAATAATATAACTATTATCCTGTTTTGGTAATGTCTTCAACAAATTCAGTTTAAAATACATATATATATATATAGAGAGAGTAGGGCTATTGTACTTCGCGAAGTAAAACTTCGTTTTACTTCACGCTCATACACCCATTTCCAAAATTCAAATCGTCGATCCGAACCGTTCAAGTTGTTCTCTATATTGAAATGTGCTTGGAGACCAAATTTTACATTTTTTGGAATTTTTTTACTATTTATTAAGCCACTTTGAGAATCGCTGATCCATTGTGAATAGTAAAAAACAGTAAAAAATTCTGGACCAATGGATCAGCGACTTTCAAAGTGGCTTAATAAATAGTAAAAAAATTCCAAAAAATGTAAAATTTGGTCTCCAAGCACATTTCAATATGGAGAACAACTTGAACGGTCGGATCGACGATTTGGATTTTGGAAATGGGTGTATGAGCGTGAAGTAAAATATTGGTTTTACTTCATGAAGCACAATAGCAAAATTCTATATATATATATATATATATATATATATATATATATATATATATATAGAGAATGGCTAAGCTCAAAACGTTTGTTCCTGGGCTCAGGAACAAACGGGTCGGTTCTCTAATTTCCGAAGTTCAAACAACAAATCCAAACCGTTAGATGTTCAATCTATATTAAAATGTGCTTGGAGACCAAATTTTACATTTTTTGGAATTTTTTTACTATTTATTAAGCTGGTTTGAAAATCGCTGTTTTCTAATGGCGCAGAATTTTAATAAAAACAGCGATTTTCAAACCAGCTTAATAAATAGTAAAAAAATTCCAAAAAATGTAAAATTTGGTCTCCAAGCACATTTTAATATAGATTGAACATCTAACGGTTTGGATTTGTTGTTTGAACTTCGGAAATTGGAGAACCGACCCGTTTGTTCCTGAGCCCAGGAACAAACGTTTTGAGCTTAGCCATTCTCTCTCTCTATATATATATATATATATATATATTTAATAATTTTCATAATTTATCTACAAAAATGTATAGGTGTATCTTCAAAATTATATATTAATTAAGAATTAGTTACTGCATCAATCTGAAAAAAGGAATTGTCAATGATTTCCAGACAAGTTCATATTTAGCCTCCTGTAGAAAATTCCAAATCAACGTCTCCGTCTATTGGTTTACTCTAAAACTCAAACTATAATATATTTAAAAATTTCTTCAAAAAAATCAACTATTCGTACAGAACGCGCACATTTTTTTTAGAAATTAAAATTTAAATATTGAAAACAAGATGGATTTCATCGATCCAATGGTTCGGCTCATTGGAGTATCTACAGAGGCCGAGATTTTTATTAATACCCTAAAAAAAAAAAAAATATTAAAAATACTCTCAGTTTTTAAAAAATTTTAAAAATGCCCTAACCGCCCCATAATGGGGCGGTCCACTGATGGCAGAAAACCGCCTTATTTCTGGGCGGTCCACCTCCTCTAGAAAACCGCCCAGAGATGGGGCGGTTCAGTGTTTTTTTTTTTTTTTCAGATTTTATATATTTTTATAAGGAAATGTATATATTGTTTAGATATATTTTTCTTTTTTAAGATATATATATTGTTAAGATATATATTTTTCCTTCATGTTAAGATATATATATATATATTTTTAAGATATATATATTTAGAACGAAATACATATTGGTATATTTTTTTTTAAGATGTATATATTGTTTAAGATATATTTTGGTTTACTAAGATATATATTATTGTAAGGAAATATATATTGATATATATTTTTTTATTGTAGATTTTATATAAAAATGAAGGAAAGTGCTTAATTTTTTTTATTGTAATTTTCAATAAAAGTGAGTTGAGTTTTGATGCGGTTATACGGCTGTTGTACTGATTGTCGATTTGGCTAACGTGATAAACAGTGAAAAATATGTAATATAAATCGGAAGTCAAAAAAAAAAAATCCAAACTACGTAAAATAAATGTCCACAACTCATGCAAAACAATCCAGACCGAATACATAATAATAGAAACCTATCAAACTACAAAACATAAAAAAACCTAACGTCGAGGGCGAGGGCGACGACCAGAGAGATCCAACCTACGAGGTGGATGACGGTCCCTAGGCGGCTGTACACGCCTGACGTGAACCTCCTCCTCCTGTGCGGCTGTATCCGCCTCGGCCCACGGATCCTCCACCAGTGGGGGGATAGGCGGCATAGTAGGCACCTCCCATGGCTCCCAGGTCGATGGATACGTAGGCGGAGGAGGCGGTGTGCCAAATAGAGCAGATGCATAGGCATCTGCATGCTGTGCTCCACTCCCACTGGCCTCGTCATCGTGCTGTCTGGCCTCCGGATATCGTGGCATGTGGAGGCTCCGTCTCTCATCCCCGGCATAATCTCCCATAAAGTCATCCATAGTGAACTCCGGAGTGGAATGTCGTGGGGGAGCTCCACCCTTAATGGAAACAATGTTAGTTTTGCTACATACAAATAAGTAGTAAGTTGAATAAATAATAAATTTTTGCTACCTGTCCAACCTGCACCGGAACTCCATACTCATTGTAGTAAGCGCTCCACGCATTGTTATTCAACACCCATTCGTGGAAGCCCCAACCTGATTCATCCACTGCATAATTGAAGACAAATTAATTAGAATAGTTTTTGTACCGAGAAATGACTGTGTACGACAAAATCAAATTACCTGGAGGAGGTGGCGGCATCTCATCACCGTATATAGCGACTCTGGGCTGATCCGGATCTAGTGGCGTGGGCTGTATCTCGCGCCAGTTTATGTTCTCCCCACTGTCATGCAACATGCCAACGAGGCGGCCGTCAAAGCCGGAGTCCTCCACCATAGGAGCAGTGTGCTGGAGCATTGTACATCCCACTGCTCGCCAACCATCTCGTGCCATGCACACCAAGCTGTATGCCACTCCTCTGATACCGGTAAGAATCTGCACAAAGTGTATTTATTAATTTTTTAGGAAAAACTAAATAAACATTTAATGCTTTAAATATGTTAGTTTCGTAAGTAATTACCTGGCGAGCCTGCATCGGTCCGAAAGACATATAACCACTCGACCCTGCACGAGAAAGCCTCCGTCGAAGGGTCTCACCCCAATGGCCCGTGAGGTATACCGAGGGCATGCCCCACCTCTGGTACCAGACTAAGTACCTCAATCCTCCAGGCCCTGCGCCCAGTGTGACATCATCGGCCGTAGGAGGCTGCCACATGTGAAACTGTGGAGACTGTGCTTGGAGGTAATGCTCTGCGTGGCGCGTGCTCCAGTCGACGTTGGGCTTATTGTGTTTAGTCCTGCAGTACATTTAAATTAAAAAAAAGAATGTTAATCAAGTGCAGAACTGAACAAGTAACGGTAGGAGAGCAATTAAGTAATTGTAACTTACTTGTGCAACTTGGTGGTCTCAGCCTCTCCAAGCTCTGGGAACTGCGGGACAAATACGTCCAGACCAAACTGTCGGGACACGCGATCTGGATACGTGTACTCCCCAAAGGGTAAGCGGAACGAATGAGTCTCCGGTCGCCATCTCTCCGCGAGCCCCGCTCATCAGAGCCTGGTCGATCTGACCCTGTGGCATGGTAGCAAGCTGGTACAATCCGAGATTCATAATGCACTGCTCCATCAGAGGATGACCGACGTACGGTATCCCGGAGGTGCGATGTCTCACGGTCAACATCGTCTCGTCCTGCATTTAACAATAATTTCAGCCTGAGCGACTTACTATATGCCATATTAAAAATCTGTAATTTGAACTGAATTGCTTAAAAAACAACGTACCTCCGTAGATGCGAGCGCGACCCTGTGCTGAACGTGTGGAATCCACAGAAGAGGGCTGAATGTATCAGCTGCATGTGTAGCGTGGTCTGCATCGAGAGGCTCTGCACCGGATGCACTGGGAGCCTCTGTACTGGACGAACTACCGCCCCTCTCCATAGTATCTGCAGTGCACAATTTGCAAATAACTTACATTTCACAATTTTAGACCCTAATTTAATTTATAAAACCTAAACCCTAATTTAATTTATAAACCCTAACTCTAATTTATAAACCCTAATTTATAAACCATAATTTAATTTATAAAACCTAAACCCTAATTTAATTTATAAATCCTAATTTAATTTATAAACCTTAATTTATAAACCATAATTTAATTTATAAAACCTAAACTCTAATTTAATTTATAAACCCTAATTTATAAACCCTAATTTAATTTATAAATCCTAATTTCATTTATAAACCCTAATTTAATTTTTATAACCTAATTTAACTTACTCGCGTCGAGAAAATCAACAACCCGCACACGGCAATTCAATTTCCAAACTGAACTCTAAACTCTAATTTTTATCAACTTCATCGCGTCGGGAAAATCAACAACCCGCATACGGCAATTCAATTTCCAAACTAAATCCGCTTAATTCTACAAAAAAAAAAATTAATAATTTACGTAAACGTACCAGAAAAAATCCGATCGAGAGAAAGTTGGCCGAGAGAGAGAGAGAGAGGGTGGCCGAGAGAGGGAGAGAGGGGTGGCCAGTGGGGGAGGGGAGGGGCGGCCGGGTAGAGAGGAGGAGAGAACGGGAAGAGGGAGGGGAAGGGGAGGCCGAGGGTAGGGTGGCCGGGTAGAGGGGAGGCCGGAGGTGGGCGGGGGTGGGCGGGGGTGGTCGGGGGGGGGGGGGGGCGCTGGGGGGCTGCTCGGGTCGGGTAGGCGGAACAGGGGGTGGGGCGGGTAGGGTTTGAGGGAGGGAGAAGGAACCAGCGGCCTTAAGGCCAAAAAAAAAAATTAATAGTGGACCGCCCAACCACTGGGCGGTTGGGTGGAGTAGGAGAACCGCCCAGTGATAGGGCGGTTTGGTAGGTAGAGTGAACCGCCTGTTCACTGGGCGGTTAGGGCATTTTCAAATTTTTTTTAAAACTGAGGGTATTTTTAATATTTTTTTTTTTTAGGGTATTAATAAAAATCTCGGCTACAGAGGTCGCACCGATAATATAATTAATCCAAGTTTATGAAGTTGCAACTTTGTCACAAAATAAAAATCTAAAAACTACTGAAATCAATCATTGATTGATATTTTGGTCTAATAAGAACCGGGTCCTCATCTCTCTCTTTCACTCTTTCACATGAGATCTATTAAGAAGAAGTTAATAAAATCGAATTAATAGTTTAGCTCCATTGATTTTTTTTTTTCAAATTATGTTATGTAATTTGGTGTGGTAAAATGTGAAAATCAGTTAGTTCGATTCATTATTCATTTATGGTGGCCGAAGGCCTAGTAGTTTCTTCCGAAATTACAGCCCATTTTGTTTACGAGTGAGGTTTAACCTCGTAAATTTGTAATTTAACCAGGTCACGGGACTCAAGAAGCTCGCTCTACGAAATATGTATCCGTACAGAAGGTGAACCCCACGGCCCACGTCCCCACCCCACGTCCTCTACGGACCAGTATCTTCTGTACTACGCACAGTGGGTCCACTACTTTACGGCCAGATTAAGTAAAATAATGGTGTCTATTCGGGATTCGGAAAGTGATAGTATTATTTGTGCTTTGAGATTCGTGCAAAGTTAAAAAGAATGGGCCGGATTCACTAATTAGAGAATCATTCTGTCAGATTTCCTTATGCGGTACACTACTGGGATACAAATTTCATCCTCTACAGCATCTCATGGTGAGTCCATAACTCTACGGTTGGGACTTATTCTCTGCAAGGTCAATATCAATCAGGTTCTCTTTAAGGTTCGTGCCAAGTTAAAAAAAAATTCAGATCCACTAATTATACAAAACAGTACCTTCTGTAGTACTCGGAAGATACGAATTCCCTGTCTATTAATCTAATTCAACTTAAATTTTGAATTTGTGGTAAATTTTTTTTACTTTTTTAATTTAAAAGAGCGAACTTTACAACTGTCTTTCTTTATTTATATGTTTTGTCAAATTAATATGCATTGAGGAAATTAGTCTAATTTGCGTCGAACTCAAATTTTGTTCCACTCCTGTCGAATGAAGATAATCCGATCTGTTCCCTCATTGTTAATTGATCCGATGATTTGTTTATTTTTCTTCTTATCTAAAAAAGATATATGTTTGATATATCATATATGCAATAGTAACTTTAAAAATATGTATATTTTATATTTCGCTGAACCAATTACCGTTCGATTAATAGTAGTACATCTTTAATTAGTATTTTGAAAAAAAATTGTATTCAAAATTTGCGAAATATAAATTTTGGTTTATATAATTTTATATACAAATATTAACTATTATTCAATAGATACTCTCTTCATAAGAAAGTTTAGAAGAGACTAACTCTAGTATAACAACAAATAAAAGAAGATAATTGTACTCCACACTGTCTCCAAATTGTTCAGAAATTATATCAAAATTTAATAAATAATAAAACCCTCTTTCTACTAAATCAGTATGGAGTCAGGTACTGAATCACACTCTATACTTGCACCATACAAGTTTATCAGGGAGATAGGAGTAGGTCCGATGGGCATCGGACAGGAGTTTATCAGGGAGATAGGAGTAGGTCCGATGGACATCGGACCTACATTTAGGTTCAATTAGTTCTAGTACCGTACAATTAGCATCAAGATCTATATGCACGGAAATTGATACAGACATGCACGGATTTTGATGCGGAGCACACAAATCTTGATGCAAATTGGATGGTCATCACACCCATCGAACCAAAGTAGGTCCGATGGGCATCGGTCCTACTCTGAATTCTTTATCATAACATACGATGAGATTGTGTCTGGTCTGTTTCCCCGGCATGACTAACCTTACAGGATACTCTGATCTAGTATGCATATCGCTCCTCGTTGGTACAGACCTAGTTTGTGTTCTCGCTAAGTTCTAAGATTTTTCTAATGTGATTCTAACTTTAAATTTTCATTTTTTTTAAATACTAACTAAAAAAATATTATATTCGGTTGTCGAACGAGCACCTATTATGATGCTGCAAATTGAAGTTCACCCTTTTAAAAAAAAAAAAATAAGAAATCAAATTATCAGACAAGGGATTGGTTTTTTTTTCTTCGAAAATAGATGAATTCGAACTATTGATTCAATTTTAATACAATTAATTTGGTCCCAAGGAGCTGGAATTGAATAAATGGATCGCCCATTGATTTCCATAATAACAACACCAACTGTCACAAAATATGAAAAATATTGGCACCGAATAATTGATGAATTCGCATCCTCTGAGATATCTCATGTTTTGAATCGTTCAAATACGTTCTACACGAATCTCAAAGCACAAATAGTATTGCGCTGTGCGCTATTCCCGAATAGGCACCGGACACGTCGGTCACGCAAAATATGAGATATCTCAGAAAAACGCATTCATAATTGATTCGGTTCCATTACAGGTCGAACATGCACAACTTCAGCTTTTAATTTAATAACATTGATAATAAAATAAATAAATAAAGTTTCAGGATAGAAGCATTAATTTGCTCCCACTAGTTTTCAGATCTCCTGTGACCGTGGCACACTGTAAATTCCGAAAAGTATTACGATCCCTGAAAATATTCGGATGGGACCAAACCAATGGTAGGTATCATATATTTTTTGGAAAAAAATCAATCAATCTCTTTCCTCATAATTTAATTTGCACCTGTAGGAACATGACTTTGGAAATCTCTACTTACTATTTTCTCTGTCTAATCAAAAACTGGTCAGAATATTTTTTTTTACTTTGTATTACAAATACAGTGGCGAATTTAGGTTAAAAATGACGAAATTTTTACAAACTAGCAAGTTCAAAAAGGTCTACGATATGTATATATATTTTTTGTTCACATATTGCTAGTTTTAAATAAAATTTCAAAGTAAAAGGGCTCCAGTGTCCACATTCAAACGTTTAAGGAGCCGCGGCAGAATTTTAATCTGTATACAGATTAATATACATGTAAAAAAATAATACTTTATTTTTTGTGCCTTTGAAATAGTAGGAGTCAACTATAATAAATTAATAATTTTATAAAACAAAGTGAAAGTCAAATTTAACTTCGATATGGCATTTTTATATAAAATATAATAAATAATGTACAAATCTAATATGTTGTATCCGGATTCCGCCCTCAGAATTTCATACTTCTAAAACATAGATGAAATTTTATTCTTCTTGGATGTGTTGGTACAGAATATAATAGAACTCAAAATTTAATATAAAAGGCCCCAGGGTGTTTAGGGTCCTTTTTTTTCCGTTGATTTCATTAGTTGTTTCAATTACTATGCTTCAGTTGTTTTCTGCCACTTCTTTTACCCAAAAAAAAAAAGGTAGGAAAGGATGTAGAGACATTTTAAGTGGAAGTAAAACGGAAGATATACCATTTTATACCAAAAATCACAGCAGAATTTGAGTTATGATTTTAATTTAGGGAGACAAAGTAATGTGTGTGTCTTTATAGTCCGAAAACAATATATTAATTAGTTTGAATATTCTTATGCCATACTTTAAAGTATTAACGATAGGTAGTCTAAGGGCCCGTTTGGAGGCCTCTAAACCCACAGGAATTTGAAGGATCTTGAATACATTAGAAAAAATTTCCATTGCACTGTTCGGTTGCATTTTCTACAGAGATGGGATTGAGTTCTATTCCCATTTCTAAACCCAACTCTTTGTTATTTGGTGGAAACAAAAAAATTTGATAAGACTGCATTTTTTCTTTCCCAAATGTTATTGTTCTCTCTCTCTCTTTAATTATTAGACAATATTAATTCATGGCAATGATGATATGCTATCATTTATTTTATTCTTTAGATAACATGATTGCTATGAGAGAGCATATAAAAAAAGTTATTTGTACAACATTTAATTTTTTTACAATCTTTTTTGTAGAATATTTAATTATTTTTGGTATAATTTGTTTTGTACAACTTTTAATTATTTTTGTACAATTTAATTTATTTATTTAAATACATGTAATTGACAAAAATAACAAAATACTTTTTGTTTTGTTTTATGTATTTCTATTTTTCATCTCCGTATTTAAATAGAAATACATAATTTATAAATAAATCAATATTTCCCACAACTAATCCCACAGTACAACCGAACACTCATTAACAAATTCCCATAATTATTCCTGTGTGTTCCCATGAATATGGATTCCAACAAATCCCATCCCGCACATTCCCATGACATCCGAACAGGCCTAATTAAAAGAATAATCTGTGAGAAGTTTTGTTAAACAACTGGTGTGGTGAAGAACTAGCGTTTGGTTTAGTAGCAGAGGCACATGGTCTCTATTTGAGATGTCATGGGTTCGAAATCCAGATAGGGGAAATTCTTTGTTGTAATAACAAGGGTATTAAATAGTTGGGTGGCTTGACCTCTAACTTTACTAAAAATAACAACTGGTGTGGTGATATGTTATTTTATAATGATTGACTCGTTATTGTTCTCTTCATTCTTACGCACAAGACCTGCGAGTCACAACGTTATTAGCTAACCAATGACATGGTCCGAATTAAAATGTCCAATCAGAATCTGCACGACTATTAAAGCGGTTCCGTACATTTTATTTCCGACTGGATGGTCCGGATTCTGATCGAACTGCCGTGATCCAAACGTAAATATTATGTTACCTCAGAGGATATGGATTCAATTATATGACCGGGCGATTTTTGTACCATTAACAAAGTCCACAGTGGGTAGAGTATTTTTTCATATCATTAACAAAGTTATTTATAAGCAAACAAATTATACAAGATTATATATAGAAAACAAGTATTACGTAATTTTAGTTTTGAATATTTTTATTTTATTTTATTAGTAAATTATTTTAGAGTAAGAAGTTGTCATTACATAATTTTTAGACTAGTTATTTATTTTGCAATTTTTGTCCTTTTTAATGCAAAACAAGGGTTACAAAAAAATTCTGAGTTTCCGATTCGATTTGACCGTTTCTTACCGATTCCTCCAATTCCAATTCTACAGCCAAATTATTGATTTTGACTTCAATTATGATTTTGAAAACTATGACCCTAATTGATTTTGTTTGTTGGTACGTGAAAATTCTTACTAATGTTCTTTTTGTTTGGTAATCTCTTGAATTCTGATTGGTAACTGTGTTAAAATTTGAGTTTTTTTTTTTTTTAATTCAAAGGTGGAGGTCTAGCACTCTAGCCTACTAGTTTATTTTAAACTCCTATTTATTATAAATGATTTCTCCACTTTATGAATTTCGAATCCATGACCTCCCATATGGAAGCCATGTACTTTTATCACTAGATCAAAAACTTGTTCTCATTAAAATTTGAAATAATTCATTGATCTTGATTGATAAATAGTAAATTAGATTAAAATTATAATTAATCACTTAATTTTTTTTTTCTTTCTTTAAACACGATTAGCTAATAATATTGAACCTGATTATTTATTTGAATCTGGTTAGCCATTTGATGCCACCGACAGACTCTAATTGGCGAAGAGAATAAGAGCATCTACATCCCAGCAATTCAAATGAGTTTCTAAATAACTGTTAACTACTTTTTAGAAATTAAGGTCTCTAAAATTTCTAATTCTCACATCTCTGAAATTAATTTTAGAGTTTCTATTAAGCCACGTCAGCAATAAATTAAAAAAGATAAATAATTTGAGCCAATCATTTGAGCAGCGTAGAGTTTATAAACAGTTTCTTAATAAGAAACTTTAATGTATAGTTTCTAAATAAGAAACTCTCTCACATCACTGAAACTGGATTAAAAACTGCTACATCAGATTAGAAACTCTCATAATACCTGAGATGTAGATGCTCTAACTACTTCCGCCTGCTCAATCTGAGCTTTGCATCATAATGCTTCAAATTGAAATTTTTTCCATATATTTCCACTTTTGTTATTTTAACAATTTATTCAGTTTACAAATAAAAAAGGAAAAAAATGCGGAAAGATGTCGTACCAGTAGTCCAGTACACACACGCCATGACGCCATGTCCGCAGACTATCTATTCCCAATAATTTGAACACAATACGAACGGAAATATCTGACAAACACGCAATTACTGAATTACACGACACGATCAACACGACACGAGATTTATTCAGCAACTATAACGATAGAACGAATCGCTGGTGACTGGCATCTAATGCCAGCTGATCTGTTGACGTGGCATCACTTAGTTCTGTTCCCTCCTCAGGACCCACTTCGGCACTCAATCGGACAAGTGTAGTAATTTCCATTGGTCTGGCTTTACCATGGGTCCGGTGTACAGATCGAGGTAGTAAACCAGTGAGAATCCTTATCAGAAAGGGTCGATTATAACGTAGACTGGGCCCATGTGAATACACGATCGATGTTCAATGATTGATGCGGACCCCACTTTCAGCATCTCTCTCCCGCCATTTATACCCCTGGAGGCACCACGCCATTAGAGCACGCGCGCGAGATTGAGAGGGGAGCTCTCCTCTCTAGCCCTGAATATGGGCCCCTTTCTACCCATCACACACCGAGCCATGAAAAATCAGAGAGTCGGAATTTGAGGTACTCCTTGGTGTTTTTCTCTAACAACAGGGTTTTTTGTTCAAATCTTTACTCACTGAAAAGTCATGTCTGTTACTGAGATCCAAGAAGAGGTGGAGTACGCATCGTGCGACTGCTGTGGATTGACGGAGGAGTGCACACCTGCATACATCTCTCTTGTGCGTAGCAGGTACGTAGTGTGTTTCGTTTTTCATTCCCAGGACCAAATATCAATTCTTCAATCTTTCAAGTGTCAATACGCAAAAGAGCATATGATTTTTCACAGGTACAACGGACGGTGGATCTGTGGGCTGTGTGGAGAGGCGGTGGAGGAGGAGATTACACGGTCAGCTGAGCTGGCGATATCGTTTGAACAGGCGCTGGAGCGCCACGCCAGCTTCTGTCGTGCTGTTCGGTCCCCTCCAGCAGATCACCTGATCAACACCGTCAGAAATCTCCTTAGAAAATCGCGCTCTGCTCCGGCCAGCCCTCGGAGGAAGGATGACTTGGACGGGCCAGGCGGCAGTGGTTTAAGGCCATTGATCGCAGATTAATTATATTCTAAAGTATCGGGTCCATCTGTGTCCCATTCATTATATGCTTTCATGTAATGAGTTGCAATGTAGGTCGCGCATCTCCTCGCTCCGAGGAATTGTCTCAGTAAATATGCTCCTTGGGCAATGGGCAATTGGGCATACGTAGCATCGCTTAGTGATTCACAATGGTAATAACTCGGCTACATGGAGATTGACGCAGAAAACCAGGATTTTGGAACCCGAAAGGGAGAAAGGAGAGAATAATTAGTCATTGACTTGTTAATTTTTTATCTCATTAGTACATTTCAATTTCAATTACAGTGTATGTATCATTGTATCTACTACTACTCTTTTCCCTTTTTTTTATCCCCCGAGTTTGAGGGGAGAAAACAGTGGAAATAAAATTTAGGAAATGGGAGAATTTCATTTCCTTTAAAAATTCTATTCCATGATTTGTTTCCTTGTGGATAATTATTCCTGGTCGAATAATTCAGCGGGCTCACGCACTCACGTGATACAAGTACAGACTAATGCGAGATTATTTGTAAAAATTATTTACTCCCTTCTGTTTACTTTTCTTTTCTAATTTATTTAATGATGATGGACACTTGGACAGGAATGCTAAAAGGACATTTCTAGACGCTAAGCCTTATAAATTATAATAGACAGAGCCCCAGATCCTTGAGAGCCTCTCTCAAGTTTTCAAAAAAAAAAAAAAAAAAGAGCCCCAGAAAGAATAAACAACCAATTAAATGGTATCTGTCATTGTTTATGGCCCCAGATTGGTCATTGGTGCTTGTCTTGCTAGACACTCAATCAAATGGGGCCAGAGAAATCCAATTGTTGGCGCTTTTCGGAATCAGACGGAGAGTTGCGCTTGTGCTCACTTGTGGTTTTGTTCTGTTTCATAGATAAGGAAATGAAATACAATTAATCACCAACATTATTATGCCCATGTATCATGGACAAATGGATTTGACAGTTGGACTGTTTCAGAAAATTAGAGACAGGTTACATATGTCAACAAGGAATTATTTGATCAACTGCATATTATAACTAGTAATTATAAATTATAATTTTAGTTGCGTTCTTTATCGTTTGATCTATTTTGTTTTAATAAAATTTCTACCGTATGAAAATTATCGGTGACCAAATATTTTTCAAGTAGTAGTAAATTTTATAAATGGCGTATTTAAATGACAAAAAAAATATAACTGTAGTTTTCTAAAATATTCTAAGTATAAATATATTATTTGTCAATATTTCATAATTTACTTAAAATAATAATGAACGTCATGTATTGCAAGAGATGTTCACTCCTTGCATCTACTATGTCATTTTTCTTCTTTAAAAGACGCTAGGTTTAAAAAATAATAGATATTAAATAAGGGAAAAATATTTAAGATGAGAAAAAATTTCTATAGAATAGTTTTTATATTACATAAATGTTAGAGACAAAATATTTTTATTAAAAACTTGTATATAATGATAAGCAATATACAATTAGTTTATGTGGAAACTCAAAAAAGGAATGCATAGTTAAAATAAGCGTGACACATGAATCATCCAATGAAGATAGATGTAGTTGCATAGTTAATTTTTTTTTACTATTTAACCCTCGTTATAAACTATAAACTTTACGTGAAAATTTCTAATATAAATAAAGGAAAAGGATACTTTATTTGACAACTGACTTCAAATTTTCGTTAAGAAAACTAAATTTGTGTATCTACATACCTAGTTCTATGGTTCATATGCATCGTGTATCGAATTTGGTGCACATAACATTATTTGATAACCGAGGACATCTGACTTCAAATTTCGTTAATTAAGAAAGTAAAAATAAATTTGTATATGTAATTCTATGATTAAATTAATGCATCATGTATCACATTTTGTGTATTTAATAAAAGTTATTGGTCAACAATCAAATATCAACGGAACTATTTAAATTGTTGATTATTCAAAGCACTCAATCAATAACAATTAACCAATCAGTTTTTAGATTGCATAAAATGATTAAAATCTGATAATATAAAGAACACATCTACACTTTGATATATTTTTTTATTTGATAACCGCTTAATCGGTCATCGCTTTATTCAAATAATATTGTTTATATCAAGCATACTCTATAAATAAAGAGAAGAAATCCACTTACAACATTTGTAAGTTACAACATCTTACAACAATTCGGTTTTATGATTTTTTAAAGTCCAACAGTTGATCCAAATCGTTCAATATGATATCTATATTAAAAATGTGCTTGGGATTAAATTTTACATTTTTTTAATTTTTTACTATTTATTAAGTATTATACAAAACTGTTGTTTTCAGTGGTCCATAATTGTCTAAAAACAACAGTTTTGTAAAATACTTAATAAATAGTAAAAAAATTCAAAAAAGATATATAATTTTATATTCAAGTATATAATAATAGAGAACATGTTGAACGGTTTAAATCGACTGTTTGAACTTTTAAAATTACAAAACCAAATTATTATAAAATATTATAACTTATAAATGTTACAAGTAGATCTCTCCTCGTAAATAAATTATATTTAGATCTTAGGAAGAGGAGTTCAAATCCATTGTCATAGTAAATTGGCATCTAGAAGCTTCCATCAGGCCGATTCCAAGCATATTCCAGTGATAATTTAGTAGAAAAAATAAATAGAAAAAGAAGCATATTGCACTGGAAATAAAAATAAAATAGAATTCCGAATTCTCAAATGATGTGCGGCATAATCTATGCCGTTTAAATTTAATCGGACGGCTCATGTTTGCAATAACAACAAGCTGCTATCATTCCAATTGCAGTAGAATTCGGATCCCTCAGGATTAGACAGACCCACTGTACATCCGTGAATGCAATATGCTCCAAAATATTATTTGTTTTCCCTACCTAATTATGCAAATATATATGCAGCAAATAAATATTGAGCTTACAATAATCATTCGTTAGGTGCGGTGTTTGCTTTGGCTATTTTAACAAAAATGCGAACATCAAATTGGACATTTCCTGCTCCACTCCACGGATATTTAGTCATTATACCAGAGCCCACTCGAGATGCTTCATATTTTCCTATGAAACAATTGTTACATGTACACAAAGCTGAGCTCCTATATATGTATACTAGGTACCCTACTTTATGATTGCAAATTACTAAGGAATTGAGATCATATCAAACCTTTTCACGATTAAAATGTTGTGAAGAGATGGTTGCTAGGTCGCTATGTGTTAGTATTTGTATATTTAAAATTTTGCAATTTATATTAGAGGAGGGTTCAAATGTCTGTATTTTTGTGTTCCAATCATATTCTACATTTTTATCTTCGGTTTCAAAATCTAAACAGACGATTTAAACCGCTCAACATGATGTGTTGGTGATCAAATTTTATATTTTTTGAAAACTTTTTACTATTTTTTTAGATATGTACAAAATCATTGTTTTTGGTGGTCCAAAATTTCTGAAATACAGTGATTTTGTATCTTTATTAAAAAGAAAATACTAATTTCCTTTTCCAAAAAATATAAAATTTGGTCTCCAAGCACATTTTAATATGAATATCATGTGAATTATTCAGATCACCTGTTTGAACTCTGAAAATAGAAATAAGAATGTAAAATATCATTAGAGCACAAAATCAATGAGGTATTTGAGTCCTGAAGTTTTAAATCTAATTAATCATTGTATAATATAAGATTGGACTAGACTCAAACTCAGATCGTTACATTTATCCATTTACAATTTGAGAACGCAATGTGGGTTCCTCTAGCAAAATCTTTTATCTTTCGGCAGTCCTTAAGAGGTTTGTTGTTGTTATGGTTGCAAAACATGATTACTCTTAATTAGTCTTAGATCAGCGTGGATCACAGACAGAGAGCACGTACTGATGGTTACTTGGCACAAAAATATGAGAGTATGTTTGGTTGCAAAATAAAAATAATTAGAATAGTTAAATCAATAATAATTATTGTTTGTCTTATTAAAATAGTCAAATTTAAATATTTTTAGAAATAGTCTATTCTAATAAGATACAAAATTTGAATTCACTATTCTAACTATTGTAATCTAACTAAAACTGAATATGCTATTTCGAATGAGGAGGGATCCAATTACACCCTTTGTTTTGACACATCTTGACATTGTTTTTTTTATAGGCCAATTTTGCGATTTCAAAATCCAAATAGTCGATCCGAACCGTTCAACATGATCATCATATTAAAATGTGCTTGGAGATCAAATTTGACATTTTTTTTGAATTTTTTTACTATTTATTAAGATGGTTACAAAATCGCTGTTTTTCAATTGTCTGAAAATAACGATTTTGTAACCATCTTAATAAATAGTAAACAAATTCAAAAAAATGTAAAATTTGATCTCCAAACACATTTTAATATATCCATTATGTTGAACGGTTTGGATCGACTATTTGAACTTTGAAAATAATAGGTGTCAAAGTGTGTCAAAAAAAAGGTGTAATCCGATCCCTCCTCATTTCGAATAGTCTAATCTAAAAAATAATTTATTCTCAATCCAACCAAATATACTAAAAGATTTTCCATTCAATCTGAAGGAAATTTCACATTATGCCTAGTCCCTAGCTAGATCCCTTGACCAAGACACATCATGGAAAGATTGCTAAAAGCACCGACAGCTCCGACAATCTGACATGTTAGATTGAAAATGCAGTCTGTCATATATGTTTAATTGAATATTTAAGCAACTTGATCAAAAGCAGCTTAGCAAAATTTGTGGCCAAGTATATTCCTAATTTCTAAACATCTTATGTTTGACAAATAAAGTATTTACTAAGAAAGTAAAATACATTATAGTTGATAGTACTAAGTAATTAAATAAACTAATTTTAAGTATATATAAATATTATATTGACTTCGTTTACTATGCAGCAAGTGAAATAAATCAAATAAAAAAAAATATATCAAAATTAACAAATTTGATACTTTAAATATATTCCGCCTCCAGAAGTAATTCAACATTAGTGTACTATTAAATAATTTTAATGAATTAAAATACTTAAAAATATATATACTTAAATTATTGTTACTTTATACCAAACACACAATGAAATTAAAGTCCACACATTTCCCTGGAATCGCATGACTGGATGGGCATATCTTTGAAATTCGTTACTTAGTTGAGTTGTTACAGAAGACAACATCAGCTACGGAGAGCAATTTCTAGTATATAATCTGATCAAGTTAATTATAAGTACAGACCTTGATACTTAGATAACTTTCATTAAAATTTATAATATATATCTACTATTCGGATACGGATAATTGAAACGTAAAACCATATCAGTATCCATATTCACACAGATATTTGAATATCATATATTTACATTTAATTTTTCAAATACGGATAAGATATTATTCATATTGTTTTCATCTCTAGCTAGAATGCATTTATAATGTATTTGTGGGTTATGCTTTTAATCAACTAGTAATATACCCGCACGATCCGGCAGACGTGATATTTTTTCATGCATCTATTTTTTTTTGTTACATGTGCACTTTAAAATTAGGTAGCATATAAAAACGCTAGACAGGACCTACGATTTTATCAAGCCATGTCACTAGAGTGGGAAAAAAAGTGCCGTGCCGTGACTAACACGCTGTGATTTTGGTCACGTGCCGTGCCGTGACAAAAATTACGAGGGGTGATCATGGCACGCAAGTTACGGCGTGACTCGCGCGCCGTGACTAAGTCGTACCGTGACCAAACGTGCTAACGCACGTTTGATCGCATTTAACGTTTAAAAAAAAAAAATGAAACGATTCTTTAAAATTCAAATATTTTAATTGAAATTTAAATGTAAATATTTTAATTAAAATAAAATTATACCTTATAGGAAGGTATGTTAGTGTATTGCTTCGTGACTGGCGTGACTGGCGTGACTGGTGTGTCTTCCGTGTCTACCGTTCTGTGACTCGCGTGTCCCGTGCCGTGCCGTTCCGTGTTCCGTGCCGTGCCGTGTCTTCTTTGCCAACAATTGGTCACGGTACGGAACACGCGACTCACGGCACGTAACCGACACGCGTGCTGTGCCGTTTCGTGACTGAGCCGGCTCCGCCGTGTCATTTTTCCCGCTCTACATGTCACACTCCGTTACAAGAAAAAATTCTGACGGCTGTGATAGTGTTTTGAATGGATGCTTTAATCAGCGCACTGACTTACAATTTAAAAGAGGTCGCTTTCTCTTGCCGCCTCCGCTCTTAGGAAGATATTGCTCCCTTTCTCGTAAATTTTGTATAATGATTTCCTTTGAAGATATTGCAATGACAAATTAAATTTTGTATAATGATTTCCTTTTGAAGATATTGCTCCCTTTCTCATAAATTTTCATGCAATGATATCTACATTTCTATTTTTATTTTTGACGATGCAAAAATCAGTACATACTATAAGTAGAGTGCAAAAAAATGTGCCGTGACTCTTATGTGACTTTCGTCTCATGCCGTATCGTGATTAAGTCTATCTTTCATATGCCATGACTAAAATAACGAGAGCTGGTCACGACAGACGAATGGTCACGCCACGTGAGTCATGTCATGCTCAGAGACGAAATTCAACTTTGAATAAAGAGGTAGCTAACCGAATAAACATCATATTTAAAAAAATATTTTTAATAAAAATCAAAATCTATATACCACAAAATATTCACTAATTGATTTAATAAAAAACACAGTAAAAAACTAACACTAATAAAATGACATGTTTATAAAAGAAATATAACATATTCATATTTATATATATATATTTTTTATAAATTTAGACTTATGAAAAGACATATCATTTTACATTCATGTCCTTTAAATTTTTTGTATTATCAAAGAGGAGCTAATAGACATAAAATACAAGTTGCAATTCAATTTCTATATACTTAATAAAAAATTCTGAAAATGTTGGAGGTGGCTTAGCCACCTCTAGACTAAACCACTGGCCGTGCCCAAATGTGGCGTAACCAAACGTGATTCGCGTGATCATTTCATCATAATTTAGGTTAGTTTATTCAAGATTCACCATTTGATCAAGATCTAACGGTCCTAATTACACGTAACTCGCGTGATCACATGCGTGTCGTGATCAGATCTTTCGCGTGACGTGTTGTGACCAGCCAAATTTTCAAAAGATGGTTATGGTACGGAACATGCGAGTCACGGTACGTAACCAACACGCATGTCATGATGTTCCGTGACGAAGCTGACTCTGCCGTGCCATTTTTCCTACTCTAACTATAAAAATATGTGAGTATCTGCGAGGAGGAAAAAATTATTATTTTTAAGAGTAAGCTGACATAAATTATTATTTCTCAGAGTATTGTTATTGTCGATGGGAATATTCGTGTGACGATACCGATACTATTAAGTACTTTTATCCTTGTGGATATTCACAAATTCTTGTATATATAACAAAATCAAGTTAGGACGACGCGGATGGGGGACATAAGTTAGTTACCCTTCGAGTAGTACTCATAATTGCTTTATCCAATGGGTAGTCCGGTAATTAGACGTTAATGATGTCTTTCTTCATGGCGGAGTTTTGTTAGCATCCCTCCAATTTAGATTGACATTCCATAGATTGACCGAAATTCTATGCAAATTTACAAAATTAGCAGAAAGCAAAATTAAAAAGATAATGTAATGTCATAGAGTTCAAAGGATCAGACCTAGGGATGAAAACGGATCGAATATTATCTGTTTGGATTCGGATTTAGATATTCAAATACGGATAATTTATTAATACAGATGCGGATACAGATACATATATGATTTTCATTTCAAAAACGAATACGGATTCGGATATGAATAATTATCCGTATCCGTAAAATTTAGTTTAACGGATATCCGAAATTTTTTCCCTTGAATCCCACCGCTTGGAGTTTTGACTTCTCTCAGTGATCCAATCGTGTATTAAAAAAAAGGGAAAGCGCTTATTAAACATTTCAAATTTAGGAAGTTCGTTTATTTTTGTTGAAATTTTTACGAATCTGAAAAGGTGTTTTGATTTTAATTAAACTTCTTTACTAGAAAAGAGATAGACAAATCAACTTTCATTTTCAGAACCTAGTCAAATACAATTTTCGATTCAGCTAAATCTTTCAAGTAAAACATTTATTATATCATGAATATATAAATGAGATATTATTCTTGTATTCATATTTTACACCTCAAAGGTTCTTTTTAATTCATGTGCTAATTGTTTATATTTAAATTTATGAGTGTTTATATTTCGTATATTCCGTATATATTTTGTAATGACGTAACAAATTTAACATTAAAAAAATATTTTATTGTCCAAATTATATTCGTATTTTATGCACTTTATTTTTTATTGAGAAAATAATAGTTGAAATATGTTAATTTTGTTACAATGTATGAATTAAGTATCCGAATTATATTTGTATCCATATCCGTTTAATATCCAATCCGTATTCATATCCGTTTAATATCCGATCCGTATTCATATCCTATTAATATCCGATCCGTATCCGATCCGTTTGCACCCCTAATAATATCTTATTCAGACCACAATGACGTCTTTGATTTTCTGAATCTGAAGCTGAGTGTATTGATAGACCAATAATTAACAGTACCAAATATTCAGGAAAAGAACAGGATCTCAGAGAAAAGAACATATATAATGAGAAACTAGTATCGTGCCCGTGCGTTGCAACGGAATATATGATAAGATAACAAAAATATATTCTCATACAAAATGACAAATTTTCATAAAAAAATAATATTAGAAATATATTCTACATTTATCACAGTAATATGTATAGAAATAAGAAGTGAACAAAAAATTATCCGCCGTATAGAAAATTTCAATTGGAGAGGGAGAAATAAGGAAACAAACAAAATAAGAAAACGGAGAATTATATCGCTAAATTTTAGAGTTTGTTTAATTTTAATTGTAACGCATCGTGTGGCGGTATGTGTGGCGAGTATGTTTGTAGCTAAATTTAAACTTTACACATAAAACATATGCATTTAATCAAAAGAAGATAGATTATGTGATTTGAGAGCCAAGATTAAATTTAAAAATTAATCTTTCAATCGTAGTCGTTGGCGGATCGGACACCCAACGTGATTAATAATGGAATTAATGGAGATACTGAGAAATACAATATTTGGTTTCTAATTGAGGGGACCTTAGGATGTATAATAAGCAAAATGATGGATCATTTGTTAGTTTAAAATCATGGTTTTGAGAGCGATTATAATTAAGTAAACACCTAAAGTGGCATAAATTAAAAATTGTACTTTAAATCATGGATCTGAGAATGATTACTAAATACCTGTACCTGATATACTACTCCCTTTTAGAACTCATGCTGTTTCCTTGTTATTGTTTACCATTTCTCTCTAAATTCAGTTCAATTAATTTACTTGTAGTAATTACCAACATAGGCAACATATGAGCCCCACAAAAAGTTAACAATATTACTGCTGATAGAGGGAGATCTAAAAATAATTGATCATACCTCAATTCAGTATTTTCCATATTAGCTCCATTAACATGTATAAGCAACCGAATAGAGTTAAAATGCCGAGATTTTTTTTAATATACAAAAAAAATATCAAATTTCACAATCTAAATCTGTTTTCAACAAAATTCCAAAATTACACAATCCGAAGAATAATTCACAGGAATTCAATGAATTTCCGGTGAATTATTCACCGGATTTGAAAACAATTTTCTGGTGAATAATTCATCGGAAATCCTATTTCCGTTCAATTATTCATCAGAAATAAGATTTCTGATTTTTTTTATTTTAATTAAATAGAAGATGTTATGATTTTATTTTTTCTATTGAAATATTAGAAATATTTTTATATTTTTTTGAAAATAGATGGAATTATATTTTTATATTAGAAATATTTTATATTTCCGACTTTGTTTTGATTGTCATCAAAAGCTTGTAAAAATGTATTAACGTGGATAATTTCTAAATGTGGATTTTTCAAATGATTGATTTACATAAAAATAAAATCGAAATGTGATTTTTTTTATAAGCACATTGAGAAAATAACACATATTACATCTAACATTTGAACCATCTCTTTAATTTTAGTAACATGTATGTCACCAAGATAAGATGTTGCAACTGAACACCCGCAGCAACGCTCCATGCCTCTTCTCACATAATGATCCAAGCAAAGCCCTCTCATGATCTCCGGCTCTATAAATTGTACTATATGCAGTTTTCGAATTAAAAAGAAAAAAAATTAGATGGTTGAAAGAATTCACTATAAAAATATAGGGGGGTTTTCCATGGACAGAGTGAAGCAGCGAAGAAAAAGCTACTCGTGCGTGGATACATTATATCTTTGTTTCATTGTTTCAATTTATCCTTCCCCAAGAGTTTTTCTCGGTTTGGTGATTCTACAACTATAATTGAGAAAGAGAGAGGCTACGGTACTATGCATAGTACAGTTTGGTCCGTGCTACAGCTCTATATTTGAGTTTTCAAAATTCTAACGGTCGATCCGAACCGTTGAACATGATTATAAAATGAATATGTACTTGCAAATCAAATTTTACATTTTTTTGAATTTTTTTACTATTTTTTTAGATAGGTAGAAAATCACTTGATCTGAAAATTCTGGACCATCCAAAAACAGTGATTTTCTACCTATCTAAAAAAATAGTAAAAAGTTCGAAAAAATGTAAAATTTGGTTTGCAAGTACATATTCATTTTATAATCATGTTGAACGGTTCGGATTGACCGTTAGAATTTTGAAAACTCAAATATTGAGCCGTAGCACGGACCAATCCGTGCTATTCATAGTACCGTAGCCTCACTCATTGAGAAATATATTGATTATGAACAAACATACAAAAATACATTATAAATGCATTCTAGGATAATTTAAAGTACAATATATGTATTATTTGCTGGAGTTAATTAGCACATATTGATATATGCTAAGGTAAAAGACACAAGTTAGAGTTCATCAATCTTTTTTTTTTTTTTGTAATCTTTTAAGTTACAAAAGGAGGTCTAAAATGATTAGGAGTATGAACATACACACAAGCACACTTTAAATGAATTCTAGCATAACTTTATTCGTAATATTTATTGTATCTAATTTATTTAGCACAAACAAATATATACACGTGTTAAAAACATAATCTAAAGTCTTTTTTTTTTGTGTGTCAATTTTGGTGCTTTATGATCGAAACGAGACCTGAGTTGATTAAAAAAACTATGAACTGACACACAAATGAAAATGCATTGTTGTGTAATTTTATGCATATTTTTTATTGTATTTGTTTAATTTAGCACATTTAAATTTAGGCATATGTAAAGGACTCAAGTTAAGAGTTTATTTGTTATTTTTTAGGATCTTACAATAATAAATGAGGCTTAAATTGATTAAAAACATCAATTTTGTAAATACATAATATATTTTGTATTAATTTGATTTAGCAATAACGATTAACGAACTTATGTTCATGTAAAAGACGCGAGTTTGAGTTTATCCATCTGTTTTGGTGTTCTTATGATCATATAAATGGCCTAGATTGATTAAAAACATTTAAAGACACAACAACATATGCCTTTTAGAAAAAAAAAAATTATGCATAACATATGTTATATTTGATTGATTTAGAATCGATAAATTTATGCACATGAAAAAAATCAAAAGTTAGAAGAATCTGCCTTTGGTCTAGTGGCAAAGGCACATGGCTCTCATGAGGAAGGTCATGGGTTCAAGACCCACAAAGTAGAAAAATCATCTGTAATAATACACAGGGGTTTGAAATGTGTTGGGTGGCTTGACCTCCAACTCATATTTCAAAAAAAAAAAAAAAATTAGAAAATGCATTATATATGAATTTTCGCATAATATATGTTGTATCTTTTAGATTTAGCAGGAATAAATTTATGCAAATATAAAAAACATAGTTTAAGAGTTTATTTGTCATTTGTTGTGATCTTATTTTTTACAAATGAAACGTAAATTGATTAAAAGTATGAATATACGCACATAAACATAAACACACTATAAATGCACAGTAGTTTTTTTAAGACACGCCATTGTTTTTAACATTAAAAAGTAGATTTCATTGCCTTCATGTAAATAATATTTTTAGTGTAATCTTTCAGAAATTATTATCCTTAAGTATTAATCTTAATTATCAGTGTTCCAAACGACATGATTTGTTTAATAATCTTTTGTTGCCTATGAATTAAATTTGTAGGATCATACAGTCTTATTTGGTCATGCTTCTCATTACTAATTACTGAACTTATTTTAAGATCTAGCTTTAGTTATTTTCATATGTATAGCCATCTAATTGTTTGCGTTAAGAAAGAAATTATAAAAAAAAATCACACTGGATGATGTAATAGACAATTTATACTAAGATGATAAATAGACATATCCAACTTCTCGTTTATAATAGTTTTAATTAAATTTTATTGGCTCCCAATAATATAATGTTGACTTACTTCCTTGAGTACATGCTCAATAATTGCATCAGACTCCAGTTAATTTTCAAAATGGAGATATTAATTGTATTTTGTGAATTCTATTGGCATGTAACACCTTATTTGCATAGTATGTAGAAAGAAACAAAAGGAAGACAATTCATAAATTAGTCTTATTTGACTGAATATTTAATAAGAGATAAGTTAATGAAAATTATTCCTTTAATATCCTGTAATTATTTCTTAGTGCATCTCCATTCTATCCCACTTACATATAAATTACAAACGATGATGTGACAAATGCAATTTAAATTGTATAAATATAAAATAATTAATTTAGCAATCTTAATAAATTAACAATATTTTTAAAAGTACTACAACATTTGTGATTACTTTAAGTGCTAACTTCATAGATGCAAAAGAATAAATCACAAAAAAGTAAAAGAAATATAAAATATTCAATACTTTCACAAGTTAAAATTAAAATATATAGAGATAAAGATATGAAATTGATAAAAAAGTTGATTTTTAAAATTACTGATATGAATATTTTTTATTTTTTATAATTATAAAGATGAAATTGTAATGATTCACTTAGAGTGGAAAAATGGCACGGCGGAGCCGGCTCCGTCACGGAACGGCACAACACGCATGTCAGTTACGTGCCGTGTCTCGCGTGTCCTATGCCGTGACAATTCGAGTGCCGCGTTCATTTTTTGAAACTTTGGCACGGCACGGCACGACACGTGAAAGATTTAGTCACAGCACGGCACGGAACGTAGTTACGCGAGTCACGTGTAATTAGGACCATTAGATATTGATTTAATGGTAAATCTTGAATAAACTAACCTAAATTATAATTAAATAGTCACGCGAGTCACGGTACGTTTAGGCAAGGCGTAACTCACGTGGCGTGACCATTCCCGTGTTGTGTTCACCTCTAGACATTTTGGTTACGGTACGGCATAAAATTAAAATCACAGCGTATTAATCACGTAATATCACGGCACGGCACGTTTTTTCCACTCTACACATTCACTTGTGATCTCTCTCCCATGTTGTGAACCAAATACGGTGTAAAGGTCTTCCCGACTCCTCCACGAAGAAGCAAAAGGAAATAAGCAGCCTATAAAAGAAGCCCAGCCCATCAACAAAGAGGCCTCTGCAATGCAAATTACTCTGATACCTTCCCAATTCCCACGACTTTTCAACTTCTAAGCAATGCCCGTAAGTTGATTGGCAGGTGCGGAGATCGGTAAAGTTACCATTTCAACCCTGTTTTGTTCGCACCGCGCTACGCCGGAGAGGAGAGGAGAGCTTCTTTCCTTACTCTGGTCGTCGTCAACGTCAGCAGAGACGAAGGTGATGGTACTCTTTATTCCAAATCATAATCTCCTCCAAGTCGGATCCAATTAGAGATCCATTTTTCCTATTAAAAGCCTGTTGCCAGTATCATTTTAATGGTCTTCACGAAGCCCTAGCTCGTAATCGTAATAATGGCTAGGGTTCGTCCGGTATTCAATGGATTATGCGTGATTGTGCTCCTAATATTCTTTTACAACAGAGGTAATGTTCTCAAAACCCCAATCCTTTTCTGGAATCATAAATTACCCCAAAATCTAGCCTCCCAGTCAGAGATTTTCCCTCATAGGAGGCTTCCTGAGCTCAATATCACGAACTCAATAAGTAATTCAACTCGAAACCTCCTAATTGATGAAGAACCCCTGTTGGTTGACAACCCGTCAGTTGCATGTGCGGGCATAGATGACCATGTGGGGTATGCTAATCAGTGTGAGTTCCTGAAAGCTCATGGTCAATGCACATCTGGTGGTTTCTTTGATTACCTCACTTTCTTTTACTGCACTTGCGGCAATTTGCGTATCTTGGGTTTCGCAGTTCTCTTTGTATGGCTCGCTGCTCTGTTCTACATGCTTGGCAACACTGCAGCTGATTACTTCTGTTGTAGCCTAGAAAAGCTCTCAACTTTACTCAGTTTACCACCGACTGTAGCTGGTGTAACTCTACTTCCACTGGGAAACGGAGCCCCTGATGTATTTGCAAGCATAGCCGCATTTGTGGGGACCGGAGCTGGGGAGGTTGGCCTCAATAGTGTATTAGGTGGGGCTGTTTTTGTCACTTGTATAGTAGTTGGTGCAGTTTCTTTGACAGTGGCTGAGAAAAATGTACAAATTGATAAAAGGTGCTTCATTCGAGACATTAGCTTCTTTTTGTTAACCCTGGTCATTCTCTCTGTTATATTGATTGTTGGGAAGGTGTCTGTATGGGGTGCCTTTTTTTTTGTGGCCATTTATGTGGTTTATGCATTCACGGTGGCAGCCAATGAGATTCTGAAAAAACATTCAAGGAGACTAAAATTAGATGTGGTGACTCCTTTGTTACCAGTTGCTGGTAGTCTGTTTACGCATGGAAGGGAGGAGGATGAATCAATTTATAGCTCTTTACTAGAAGAGGACTCAGAAACCGAGGTACCGAATTTGAACGCCTCCTTGCCTCAATGGATGTGGGCTTCTAACTTTGCCATGTACTCAAATCACGGGTTCCGAGGCAGTAATGCAATGGATTCATCTAGGCCTTTGTGGGGCTGGAGTGATGAGAGGGAAGAAGAGACTGGTGCTGTAACCATATCTTTTTCCAAACTCTTTTTATACATGGAAATCCCATTGACTGTACCAAGACGTTTGACCATACCGATAGTGGAAGAAGATAGATGGTCAAAGAGATATGCAATTGCAAGCACCTTTTGTGCTCCTCTTCTGGTGGTGTTTGTCTGGAATAGCACCAGAGAGTACAGTAGTATATCTTCGTACATAAGCGGCACTTTAATCGGCATGTTACTATCTTCTCTCACTTACATGTACACCAGTTCAGACCGCCCCCCTAGAAGATTTCTCTTTCCTTGGGTTTTAGGAGGCTTTGTAATGAGCATTATTTGGTTTTACATAGTTGCAAATGAGCTTGTGGGGTTGCTAGTTTCATTTGGTGTAATTTTGGGGATAAATCCATCTATCCTTGGCCTGACAGTTCTGGCATGGGGCAATTCTATGGGGGATCTCATGTCAAATGTGGCTTTGGCAATGAATGGTGGAGATGGTGCCCAGATTGCCATGTCAGGTTGCTATGCAGGGCCCATGTTTAATACACTAGCTGGTTTGGGTGTGTCTATGTTGCTCAGTGCTTGGTCCGCTGCACCAAGTGTATTTGTGCTGCCGGGAGATTCTTCTCTTGTATACACCATGGGATTTCTTATCTGTGGGTTGGTGTGGGCTTTATTGGTGCTTCCGAGGAGTGATATGCGGCCTAATAAGCTTCTGGGAACTGGCCTCATTACACTTTATTTGGTGTTTCTCTCAATCAGGGTTGGCAATGCTATTGGTTTAGTGCACTTGCCTGGGTTGGGTTGAGTTTTTTTTTTTTTCTCAATTGGTATTAATATTTTTTTTTTCTTAGTCATTTAGACTGCACAGAAGTTCATGTATCTATCTGCTGTTATTTTTACGGGAAAATATGAGAAAAAAAGATGGAATGACCGGAATATTCAAAGTAGACTTGAATACCAACAAATTGTGCCAACTTTTTTACACAAAATTTCTTTACTATGAAATAGTAGAATTCTGTTTGTTCTGGTTAGTCTCATTTTACTATTGTTGGTTTAGATGGAATAGTATCCTTTCAATTGCACTGTGCAAATTTTTTATCAAGGATTTCATGATATATATCACTAACAAGGTTGTCATGGTCCCATAAAAGTACAACAACCAATATCTATGGGTTTCATTTCATGAGAGAATGGCTGTTTTTCAACCATTGGTCTATCGTTGGCTCGTTACGCCTATCACGACCCTCTTCCTTTATCCTGGTTTCGCTTTATCTTGGTTTCGGACAGGCTGTGCAGAAACTACGCAGGTTTTCTTTGCACTACACAGGTTTTAGTTTAGGACGAGTATCATGATGAATATTCTGTCATTAGATTGGCTATAGCTCCTTTTACCTGTCTGGTATACTGGTAGGCAATCACTAGGCATTACTGTACCTGTAGTGCGATTTTGCAATTACAAACAGCTGAAACAAAATTCATTCTATACAAAGACACCTTGTCCATTTTCATTTAAGTTATGTACGTATTATTTTTTTTCCTGTCACCCAGAACTTGCATCACGGATCTCATTAAAAACAAAAGCTGCTCTGTTATGCATTTGCTCACAGACTTGCACATACCACGCCAAATATTTACAAAAATATTACTAAGTTATCTAATACTCAATATGGCTAACCAAATTCCTAGAAGTCTCTCATCTGTGGAGGCAAAATAAATTTCCTAAATATACTAGTAAAAGAATGACATCAAATAGAGATGCTATTTGGCACGCCACGGCAGGTGACCCCAGGTGAAGAGCTAGGTGCGAGCAACTCGTAAGGCAATACACCAGCACCACACCTGTTTCGCCTCGCAGGATCTGAGTTCCATTTTGAAATCTCCTTCTCTGCGCGGGACACTGAGTCTGCAAACTCTCTCTGCAACCTGACAGCCCTTTTGTCAGATGTCCACAAAACAGCATTCTTGCTCCAGTCCTCCCCCAGGTACTCCTCATCTGGCGAGTGCGTTGACAGCGTGTCAGCAACTGCCATAAATTTTGTTGCCTCTAGCACCTGAAAATGAAAACCATAAGGTTCAGTACTAGCAATTTACAGTCTCGCGTGATCTTTTTTTTTTTTTTTTTTCTTTTTCACTTGTTGTTTACTTACCCCTGGCATAGCACCAAGAAAAAATCGATGTGGATTAGCCAATAACTCTGCGTACTCATTAGTATTTTTGTCTGGTAAGAGACGGCGAAGTAGGGGCGGCCGACTTGGTACGTACCCACCGAGCGGGTATTGGCCAAAGTTAAGTGCTGCATGTTGAGCTGATGCAAGCCAAATGAGGGTTGAAAGTATGGAAGCAAGATCGGTCGGAGTGGAGAGTGGGGGCCACCAAGGGGCATTATTGAGGTCGGCATGACCCACATGGATAGACTCCCGGTACCATGATTGGAGCTCTATATCAGAGCGAACCCGGGCTGAGTCTGGGTAGTAGAGAGACACATAAGAGTTGACCCAGGTTTGAATTTCTGACCATAATAATAGGCCGTCATTTGCGTAAGGATAGTCTTCAATAAGCAGCCGCAAACCATGTGGCTTGGTCGGGTCTTCAACAGCCACTCCCCTGAGTCATTGATTAAGAGGAGATTAGCATAGAGGTAATATTTATTTAGTCTTTTCATAATTTAAATGAAAAGAGATCTTGTTTCATCAAATAATTGCAGAAGTGTCCTCCCCTTTTCATTATTATTATTATTTTATTTTATTTTTTTCTTTTCTTTTCTTTTTCTTTTTGCGGGGGGTGGGGGGTGGGTTGGAGGAGTATTTTGGTCAACTTTCAACTGTTTCCTTAAACACATACCTGCGTATGAGGTCAGCGGGAAGGGATTCCTGGTCGAAGCGCCAGAACTGTCGATAATAGGCAGCACTCATCTCCATGCAATAGGGGCCTGGTGTGAAGCAGGATTCAATCACCCCTTCAGCATTAATCAAACTCTGCCTTGCCAAAGCATTTATCTCTAGAGTATATCGTGTGTGTGGATGCAGCAGTTTGTACACTGGGTGCATTGCACTTAGCTGTCGGTGTGCTGCCAGTATAAATGGTTCCATGACTGCATGTGTTCTCAACCTTTTGATTGAAATTTTTTTGTTAGATTGTTATTGCCTCATATGATCCTTTCTTAGTGCTACTTCAAGAGCAAAATATACTTGGTAAGGCATGAACAGGGATCAAATATAATGTTTGTGTCTACTGCTAGTTATACATTTATCTTTTTGCATTCTCTTACAATTGGGTGTTCAATCTTTTAAATTATGCAATAATTTGTTTCTTCAAGATTATTATAAAATATGCAAAGGAAAGAGGACAAATAATGAAGTACCAGCATTAGATCTGAGGACAATTATAAATACTTAGGGGCATTAAGTGATACACTTCTCTTTTCTGAAAGTCATCTGACAGAAATTGAAAAGTACCAAATAAGCAAACCGATAAATGATACTAGTTGTTGGAGTGTGTACCAATGGTTTACTAGTTGGTGGACTCCAGCATCGTTGGAGCTGACGTGTGCCTTGGCGAGCATCCAAAGCCAGTTGGAGGTGGCATCACAAGGAGGTGTAAGGACCTTGTTGGGACGGGGTCCACCTGGTTGGGATGGAGGAAGGCCCAACTCAATTGCTATAGGCTTCAGTGTACCGGATGGTCCCAGGAAGAAGATGGTTCTTGTTCCATATGTCTTGCGACCCTCCAACGCATTTATGCGGTCCACGAATGGAAGATAGATATCGTGGTAGTCTAGCACGAATAGCTTCCCTTCATCCATTGCCTTCATTTTTTTTTAAAAGAAATTAGAGGAATGTGAAGGTAAACACACTGGACTCTGGAAATTAGTGAGCAAACCGGCAAAGCCTACCATTGGGGTGTTTTGAACATACCAGGGGTATATGTTTTTGGATTATGACTCGCAGAAGTAATCAATGGAGGACCGTTTCAAAGTTTGTACCTTGAAATGTTACAGGATTTCCATCACATTTTGGTTTGCTTCATCAGCAGAATACTATGTAATGATGGGTATTTTACTTCACCAGTTCCATATTTTACGTTTAGTATTATCCTTGGTATTGTTAATTGATTGTATTTAGAAGGAATTTGGCTAAATGATTCACAATAAGGAATAATTGTACAATTGATAGGAATCAACAGAAGTAGGTGCAATCTAGGATTAATTGAAAAATAAGATTATCTGAAACCTTATTAGTTATTATCATTGAGGATTTCTTGCAATCACTATACTATAACTGGGTTTTAAACGGGGCAAATTGGGTATAACAAGAATTCTTTAATCATATGGGGTTATGATAGTTGCATGTACTGTACTGGTTAGTCAGGAATTGTAATCTCTTGGATATGATGCTAATTAATTGGAAAATAGTTCAGTTCAGTGACATTTAAGCGACCAAATTAGAGTGTAGTTTGTTACAAGGTGGTATCATGTCTGTACCTGTTGAACAGTAAGCCCGTTAAGGTGGCAGGTGATATGTTCCTCTGTTATGGCCGATTCAGGTGGGCCATACATATCCTGGTCTAGCTGGCTCACAGGAGGGAAAACCTACAAAAAAATATGCCCTGTTTAGTCAGCACTAAATAAACAAAAGGCAAAATTGGCAAAATTACCCCCATCGATTAGAAGGTTTACCTTTACCCTCTCTATATTCACCGGGTTTATTCCTGCTACCATTTGTCGAGCAAATTCATCATCACGTAGCCATGCAAATTTATCCTCTGCAAGTGCAATTCATTTGATCATTAGACACAAAAGCCTTAAAGGAAGTATCCACATCTTAAGTTTGTAAAGCATAGATAGACAAAGTAAATAGTACTTACTAGAAAGGATCCTTGGTGTGTCATACCGAAGCATCCCTTCACTTGACTCTTGAATTTTTTGTACAAGTGGTATTTTATGGAACAAATGTTCTTGCAAACCGAGCTTCAATTTGAGTCCCTCCTTGTAGAGATTATCTATGTGATGAAACCCTTGAAAGCTGTGTGTGTCGGCCGAAATGTTCGCAATAAGAGATGGAATAAGTGTGTGTAGAACAGCACGAAGTCGACCAGCTGAAAAGGCACCTTGTTTGAGTTCCTCAAATGCCTCATCTCGTGGTACATAGATTGGATGCGGCTTTTCCAATCTGCTCTCAGAATACATATCTGTTTGGAATAGGTTTGAACACATGCTTGTTAATCATGATTATGTTGTGTTAAGGGCCTAAGTATCAATAACTTCATAGAATACTTAGCTGGTACATGAAACTAGGCCCCTGATAAGATTTCTGAACTGAATACCTCCCTTGCTAACTATGCTGATGCTATACAATGCATAATTAAGCTGATGGAAGGTAGCTTTTGATAACATGTGTTTATTTTTAGAAGATACCATTTCGGTACAGTAATTCTTGATAGGATTTTTTATTTGGCTAAGAATGACCTACCTGTAAGATTCCAGTACTGCTAGATTGGTAAAAGTTGGGTGCCCTTATCTTTTTTACTTCTCTAGTTCTCCTACCAACCCAATATCTGGGTCAATATCTTCAGTCAAAGTCAACAAAATCATTGGATCAAAGCAACCTCAAAACTTAGTCTAACTTTCCAGGCAAAAATGTTCCAGCCGGGTCATGTTGAATTATTCATATTATTTTCATATTCTTCTTATGATACTTATTCCACTCTAATTAAATAGATATAACTTAGGATTACTTGACTAGGTTGTTTGATCAAAATAAACGATATAGCAAGTTATACTTGTGTCCGTTGAATGCCGACCGGTACGGCACCGACGTGGGTATGGCATTTTCTCTCCTCCGGTTGTTGGCCTGGCAAACTCCAACCCTTTATCTGGGTTACCCAAGTCATTATAAAGGGCGTAATCATAAATTCTGTCTGACAGCTTTCTTACACCAGTGCCGTCTCCTCTCAAATCTCTTAGTTCCTTCTCTCTGAGTGCTCTTAGTCCAGGAGGTGTATCAGATGGCAGGTATGGCTACAATTAGTTAATTCTATGTTATGAAAAAATATATTAATAAAATTAGGAGCTAAAATAAAACTAAAATTCTGGATCCAAGGTACATTACTAGGTCATAAATAATTAAGCACCGAGTACACAGTGCACATGATTCCTAAAACTTCTAATAATTGAGGGGGTCCAGATGCAAATTACCCCTTGCTTTGCTTTGCTAGGCGAGTCACAACTCACAAGACAAAAAAGGTTATATTATTCGTGCTAGTTATGCTGGTAGGTAATTAAAAAATAGTCCCTATGAGCATTTTAAGACGAGAAGACTAAAGCTCTGTATAGATATCTGCTGGTTAGGCTACTTAATCATTTTCATTAAGCAGAGAACAATTGAAAGTGACACTTCTTGACAAATATCACCACATGTGATTAATCTGCCTTTATGGCTAAAGAAGTCATGTTTTACTTTGCCTATTCAATTTTGAAATGGACAACTAACCAAAACAACACTTTCTACAATTTAAGAATTCAAGACATCTTCCATTGATTTCCACCAGTGGATCAGATTGGCCCCACAAGGATCTGACAAGCTATTTAGTCTGTTCAATTATTTTTGAAATAATATAACAGAAAAAGAAAAATATTTTAACTTAAATACCCAATTCAATCTAATGCTTAATAAGTAATATATGGGTATTGAATAACATACCTTGTTACTGAAGAAGATCCTTTTTGAGGCAAGGTCTTTCTCCGACTGGATCCATGAGTCGCATGCGAAATGCACCGGGCTCCACATGACCCCTTGTCCTTCTACCACAATGCTCTCAAGAAAGAATTCTCTCTGGTACCGGTTCAGTACAGTCACAGCGCCCGGCTCGCCAAAGGCCGAATCTACCATGAACTCCACTGAGTACACCACCCGCTCTCCTTTGTTGTTGCGCTTTTTGCACCAGTCTTTTATTGCAACCTCACCGCTTCTTATCGGGTTTCTGGTTTCTACACAATCAATTTCAGTCAGATTAGATCAGATCAGATCAGATTTTGGATTGATAAGTGAAGGTCACCATTTCATCGATGCAGTTATGGAGCAGCTTTTTGGAGATGAAAAACAGAGAGCAATTAGAATTATTGGGACCAAACGCATCGATTGAATATACTAATGATAATGTACTGTGGTGGGACAATTGCTCATTCAGAGAAAGTGACATATGTAAAAAGAAATAATCAATTACATCAAGATTGTCCCTATAATTGATTAGGTTTATCTAAGTAGAGAAAAATATATAATTGCTATAAAATGCAATAATGCTTCATAGTCTTGTTAATTTATATAACCTTGTATTTTACTACTTTGACAGATCAATGATGACAGTTCAAGGATGGTTAGAATTTCTAACTGCCAGAACCAAGTAAAGGAAAAGATATTGGAATCAAATTTTAAAATTAAGATCAGAAATGCCAAAATCCAAACAATAGAAAATGAGATACCAAATTACTCACCTGGATCAAATTGGGTGCTTATGAGCTCCAAAACCACATTTCTTCCAATCATATTAGAGAGCGCATCAAGATTATTAGCAATTGCATCCTTTATATCTTCCTTAAGCTTCCGCCTCACGGTCAAAACAGCACGTAACTTCCTTTTTACCGTCGTTTCCTCGGTTATTACCTTGATCTTGTTTAACTCTTCACTTATAGCTGCAACAATTACAGATCTCTTTTTCATAGATTTCACAGGCCAGGTGTGTGTGTGCCTAAATCTTCTCTGTTCTGAGAAGAACAGAGTAGGAGTGTGTAAAGAGGAAGCTTTTGATCTCTGTTGGAGAAGCAGAGATATACTCTGAGCTTGGATCAGAGACGACGCCATGATATTTTTCTCAGGTAGAGATTTTTGGCCAGGGGAAGGGGAATTGGAGATTTTGGTTGTTGGAAGCAAGATTTTAAACTTTGAAGAGGAGACGAGCAGATTCTCTAGAAGGTGAAGAGAGCGGAGGGTAGTTATTTTGTGACTTTTATTTATGTAGGCATGAATGTTGGGACCGTTCACATGATCAGGTAAAAGATGAGCATTATTCAAACCAGTGGTAAGATGGGTATTATTTAAATCAGAGACAAAGTTTGACTTTCAAATTATACGGAATGTAAATGAAGTTAATTATATAAATATTTATGCTATATTTAATATTATTTTATAGTATTTATAGTATTTTACTCTAAACTATATAAATTTAAGTGAGGAAAGCTTAAATGCTCCATTACATTCATGCTCCAGTCACATCTCATATCTTTATCTCTGATTTCAAAGTTCAAATATACGATCCGAATCGCTCAACATAATATTCACATTAAAATGTACTTGGTGACCAAATTTTATATGTTTTGATTTTTTTTTTTACTATTTTTTAAGATGGATATAAGATCATTGTTTTCAGAAAAATTTGAACCATCTAAAAACAGTGATTTGAGCGGTTCAGATCGTGTGTTTAGACTTTAAAATCAGAGATAAAGATGTGAGATAGTGATTGGGGCATGAAAGCAATGAAGCATTTGAGCCCTGCTTATAGAAAATAATGTATAAATAAAATTGATTGAATAATCCAAATATTATTCATCTCAATTATTACCTAATTCACCTTGGAGAATATTGACCATATTATGCTATGCCATTTTCAGATAAAAGTCGGAAACATAATTATTTAAAATAAGGCCTAAAAGTTTGCATAAAAAAAATTCAAACACATGATTATAATGTCACTCACATTGTAGTGGATAAGTGAGTTGTATATTCAATATCACACAAGTAGATTGCATATCACAAAAGCATACTACACATAGAAAAATCTATTTGAATTCATCTTTTAAAAATTTCTTTTGCATCCACCTCTAATTGTGTTTAGTAGTTAATATATTTAACAAGTATGCTTGCATTTAAAGGACTAGCTTTTGTTCTAGTGACAAAGGACAACACTTTCCGTGTGGGAAATCGTGAATTTGAAATTCAGATGAGAGATCTTTTATAAAAATTAAATGTAATTTGAAAAACTAGACCTCCATTTTTCTATCTCAAAATGCATACTTCTCTGATTATGTTTAGCATAATTTTTTTTACACATATATTGTACCTATAAACAATTAGCTAAGAAGTTTCTTCAAACATAAAATTATATATAAAAAAAGCAATGGGACCTTGTGTTTTTAAATATATTAAACGAGTTACTTTAAACAAAATTATTATTCTTGTAAATACGCATTTTACTTTTGTGTAATATTCTATAATTCTTTAATATATAATTATAATTCTCAAGATATATATGATGCTTGTAAGGAAGTCAAATAAATGATTATCATTATATTTTTCGTATTATCAGTAAATTCGTCTTAAAAATTGTAACTATAGAAGTGTTAGAAAAAACTATAAAATGTTAAAAAAAGTAGCAGCTAAGTATTTTATAAGAACAATATTTTTTTGTTAGAAGTAACTGATTTAATATTCAAAACACACATTCATGCGATATATTTGTTTTATATATTAAAAACAACTAAATTACTGTGAAAGACAACTTGCTAGATATTACATGTACAATTTATATGTTAAAAAAATTAAACATTTAACACATCTATAAATGAACGCAAGGAAAAACTTTTGATGTGGCTCCCCTAGTGACTAATAATTACATATATGGTTGTATACTTTTGTGTACATTTTTCGTAAGAGTTATGATTAATTCCTGAGAATTCTCTACCGAGTTCAAATTAAACGAAAGATATTTGGAAGTAACGAATTTGATTATTGGAACCTTGATTGCTAAGTTAAGAGATTTCTCACTATCCATAAAGTCTAATATCAATAATATATTGAACACTACCTTCTAAATTTGTGACAGCTATAAAATAATTATTCTAATTGATATATTATTTTTTATAATTCCTCAAAACATAAATTAAGAAGTACACCTACAAGTAGCATCGGCCCAAATTAAATAATAAGTAATTATATCTAAATAGTAAATTTAAAGCATTTTAGTGTGACTAACTATTATTAAAAATAAGTATAGGAATACATCAACTGATTTTTCACATTTTTGAAAAAAAAAACTAGCAAGTAAAGATGTAATTGATTTTACTTTTTATCTTTCAAGTTGGTAAGGGTCAATATTGGAATTTTGGAACAAGAACGATAGATAAAAAAAATGGAACAGATTGAAACTACATTTGTTTATATGTTCCCTAAATTTTGTGTAATGCTTATAATGATTAGCATTCTTCAGTTTGGTTTGTGTTGGTTGGTGATAGAATAATTTGCATTTTACAGTCTGCTTACATTACAATGACGCGTTATTTGAGAATCTAACTGCTAAAATAGAGATGAGAATCACTGGTTGATTTACTATTAAATTCCTATATGAATAAATAAAATTAAAAATTAAAGTTTTCTGTTCTTTAGTAGTCAAATTATAAGTTAAAGAATTATTATCAAAGGGAACATTGTTCCACGACGTTGGATTAATTAATACTAATTTTGTGTCTTTCCAGGCCGGGTTAAGAGGCCCATTAATTGACCCATTTGTTTATTCATTACCTCTTATTTTAAGTGATGAAAGTGCTCACCAAATCTCTCTCTATTTCTCTCTTTATTTTCTCACTTGAAGTTAGAATAAAAAGCTCTTATAAATCGAGCCTAATAATTATCACTCGAACAATTAATTAGTTGACCTTTGCATCACGCAATTATTAATTGATGCATTTTTTGGTTCTATTGACGAGGTTCTATTTACTAGTGGCAACTACCATATTCAACAAACACAACTTTAAATTCTTTTATTACACACATGAACTGTAAATGCAAAGCTAGCTAAAGGATTTTTGTTAACACAACTTCAAAAATTTATGGGATTGACTTTAAACAACGAATTCAAATCATTGAAACTTATATATTTCACGAGTGATGTGTGTACATGCAAAATTTTAAAATTTTCGAATTCATTTAGTACAAAGTCAAGCGATAAAAAAATGAGAAAAAATGAATACATAATATAACTTATAATAAGTTCATTTTTTTTACCTCTTGACTTTGTACTAAATGAATTTGAAACTTTTAAAATTTTGCATATACACACATTATTCATGAAGTAGATGAATTTCAACGATTTGAATTTATCGTTTGAAGCCAATCTGATAGAATTTTGAAATTGTGCTCATTGCTCTTATAATTTTTTTAATACAAGACCGTAGACACACACTAAATTAAATTAATATTTCAATCTAGTTCATGTTAGAAAATGATGCTAGACCTTAGCTTCGGTGACGTGTACAACTGAAGGAGTTTTTTATAAAACGTAAATAAAAAAAATCAATAAATGGGTTGATTACTCTTCAAATTATAAAATCATCAAAAACAGAGAAAAAATTTCAGTTACCCTATGAAGTAACCGGAAAAAAAAAATCGGTTACCCCCTTGTGCTATTGGCCCTCACTACCATCCCAACCATCCCAACCCAAGAAGGGCAACCGAAATAAATTTTCGGTTATTACTCCACGTAACCGAAAATTTATTTCGATTACTCTTCTTGGGTTGGGATGGTTGTGAAATTTGTGTGGCTCAGGGTGTAATGGAGTGGTTTAGGGTTTAGGATTTATTAGAGTTTAAGGTTCAGGACTTTGATGATTTTTGTAATTTGAAAAGTAATCAACCTGTTTTTTTATTTACGTTTTATAACAAATTTCCACAACTGAACTTGTACAACTTTTTTCCCTTCTTTTTAACCAAAGCTGCCAAGAATAGAAAGTTATGTGGCTCCAAGCTTTAAAAAAAAAAAAGGAACGGACTAAAGGAAATGAAGTCACCAATAAATGCGGTTACACATTTTTACAGAGCAGTTTACAATTCACGCAGAGCACTAGTCATATACGAGTCCACATCTTCTGCATTAACTCAAAAGATAATCTTTTGAGTTTAATGCATCTCAACCGTCTGATCAGAATCAGAGGCAATCCGGCCCGTGCCTATGATGCACGAGACCCTTAATATTAGTGTGGATCTCAATCGGACGGTCTAGATATATTAATGCACGTTCCGTTAATGTAGAGGATAGAAATTCGTCATACACAGGATTGTTTTGATACTATTGTCTGTGCTCTGCGTGAATTAAAAATTGCTCTGTTAAAATAGCAAAACTAGGATGTGATGTGCTCACCAAGAGGGGTTGGTAAGCATACCTCCAAAAGACTATTAGATTGACTTCGAACTACGAATCCAATCCGTTGAAATTCATGTACTTCGTGAGTGATGTATGTATACGCAAAAATTTTAAAGTTTCGAATTCATTTAGTATATGGTCAAGCGGTCAAAAAATTAATGAAAAATGAATACATAAAACAATTTCAAAATTAACTTATAAAATATTCATTTTTTTTACTACTCGATCATGTGCTAAATGAATTTGAAACTTTAAATTTTTTGCATATACATAGATCACTCACTAAATACATAGATTTTAACCGTTTAAATTGGTCGTTTGAAACCAATATAATTATCTTCTGAAAATGTGATCACTAACTTCTCTCAGTGACACGTCACGCCCTAGTATTGCTGTAAAAATGTGTACCCATAAATGCTTTATCAATTGTCATTTCCAGTCTCCTTTAGCCAGTTGTCACATGTTCTATTTCTTTACTTTACTGGCGTGCTCTTTTTTTTTTATTGATTTTGGTCCATCTCGAAAAGGCCTTAGGCGCACGTGCTCTAATTCAGTTCCACATTGGATGGTCTATACTTTACGGTTTGAGATTTATATCCAGTGGGGCTTGAATAATAATTTCTCTTTCTCCGGTCGTCTGTGTTCAAAATCGCCTTTTTTTTTTTAATTGTTCCTCATGATGTAAACATCAAATCAAATTCTAGTATGGATTGTAAGTCGACGACTCTAAATGAAATTATCATGTCCATCACATTAGTAGAAAAAGACAATTAAATCAATGACTAAGAACATGATGTGCCTCAAAATTATCATAAACTATAAAAGAAAATAATCCAGTTAAATTAAGTAACATGGCATCATATATACCAGTGTTGTAAATAACGGTATACACTCGTCGGACGGACAGAGTACTGTCAAGCAATTAATCAGAATAATTAGTCAATTAGTTAGAAAAATCGTGACAATTTAGTTACTGCCAACAACTAATCGGTCAATTAATAAGTCTAAACGGAAATTTTTTACAACACTGATATATACATGCACGGTCATAATTGCAAAATTCTTCGTCTTAGTAACATCCATAAATTTTTTTTTTCTCCTTATCTAGTGGAAGGAACAAAATCAAAACATGCCTTTCAAAATTTGAACTATGGTATTATAAATGTTTTATTTAAATGAAAATAAATGGTTCGACTCACTCATTACAACATATTTTTTTTTTTGCAAACGCTAGTATCTAAGCACATTGAATGGGAAGTGAATACCTGATATCAGTGTTCTAAATAGCTAGTTATAGCTTTTTCGGATCATAAAAGTGAAGCAATGAGATAAAATGCGCTAATTCAGCTATGACCGCTATAGCTGCAATAGCTGACCGCTATTACCGCTACACGCTATTACTACTGCTATGCTACATGAGTTTTGTTTTTTTGTGATTTACATGGGCTTTTGTTTTTATTTCTGATGCTACATGGTCTGCTATGATAATTATGCTAAACTGAACGATGTGTTTTTGTTCCTATTTGTGATTTAGTCTCTCATTCTACATCAGAAAATATTCAAATATAAATTCTTCATTTTGCTTGCTCTTCGTCTAGTATTCACTTGTAAAATTATTGCCGTTCATATCAATTGAAAATCTGGTTTTGATTATTATAATATATAAAATGTTCAAATAGGTATACTTACTTCATTCAACTTGTAAAATTAATTGCTCTTTGTCTATTTTAATCTGTAATACTATGAAGTATGAACTATTAAATAATGTTACCTTGTAGATAATTTTTCTTCTTCTTATTTGCCTGATTGAAAAAAATATAGATTTATAATAGTTGTCATTTGATTGTTACCCCAATTCTCCAATATTGATCATGTTGATAATTAGTAGAAATATAGAATATAAATTTTGAAAAGAAAAAAAACGTTATGTACGATAGCTTCCGCTATAGCTACGCTATTCGCAATAGCTTTTTTTTTGTCTCCCCCTTTTCCGCTATAATCGCTATTTAGAACCTTGCCTAATATATATAGAGCTAGGCTATGGTGAGTTGCAAGTAAGATGTCATTTTTACTTCACACTCATATTCTTATTTTGAAAATCTAAACAACCGATCCGAACCGCTCAACATGATCTCCATATTGAAATGTGTTTGGAGACCAAATTTTACATTTTTTGGAATTTTTTTACTATTTATTAAGTCACTTTGAAAATCACTGATCGAATGGTCCAGAAGTTTTTACTGTTTTTTACTGTTCACTCAAATCAGCGATTTTCAAAGTGGCTTAATAAATAGTAAAAAAATCCAAAAAAAATGTAAAATTTGGTCTCCAAGCACATTTCAATATGGAGATCATGTTGAGTGGTTCAGATCGATGGTTTGGATTTTCAAAATGGGATATGAGCTTGAAGTAAAGCGTTACAACTCACCATAGTCTATCTCTCTCTCTCTCTCTCTCTATATATATATATATAGTGATGCTATGATGCTTTGAGAAATAAATATGGTGTTTTACTTCCCGCTCATATCTCCATTTCCAAAGTTTAAATAATCGATTCAAATTTTTCAACACGATCTTCATATTGTAATGTGCTTGGAGACCAAATTTTACATTTTTGGAAATTTTTTACTATTTTTTTAGAATTTTTGAAAATTAGTGTTTTTCTGAATTTTTTATTATTTTTTATTTAATGAAAAGCTGTGATTTTCAAAAATTCTAAAAAATAGTAAATTTTTTCCAAAAAATGTAAAATTTGGTCTCCAAGCACATATCAATACGAATATCATGTTGAGAAGTTCGGATTGACTGTTTTTGAACTTTGAAATATAGATATGAGCGGAAAGTAAAACATTATCTCTACTTCCAAAGCAAGATAGCCTATCTCTCTCTCTATATAGAGAGGAGGGATCCACTTACAACATTTGTACGTTACAACATCTTACAACAATTCGGTTTTGTGATTTTTAAAGTTCAAACAGTCAATTCAAACCATTTAGCATGATTTCTATATTAAAATGTGCTTGGAGATCAAATTTTACATTTTTTTGAATTTTTTTTACTATTTATTAAGTATTTTACAAAACTGTTATTTTTTAGTGGTCCAGATTTTGTCTAAAAACAATAGTTTTGTAAAATACTTAATAAAAAGTAAAAAAATTCAAAAAATTGTAAAATTTGATCTCCAAGGACATATAAATATAAAGATCATGTTGAATGGTTTGCATCGACTGTTTGAACTTTGAAAATTTCAAAACCAAATTATTGTAAGATGTTGTAATTTACAAATGTTGTAAGTGATTCATATATATATATATATATATATAGAGTGACTAAGGTCAAAGTGGTAGTTCCTAGCTCCCGGTGCTACCAAGTCGTTTTCCGGATTTCCAAAGTCCAAATGGCCGATCCGAACTGTTCAAGTTGTTCTCCATATTGAAATCTGCTTGGAGACCAAATTTTACATTTTTTGGAATTTTTTTACTATTTATTAAGCCACTTTGAAAATTGCTGATCACATGGTCCAGAATTTGGTTGCACTGTTTTTACTGGACCATGTGATCAGCAATTTTCAAAGTGGCTTAATAAATAGTAAAAAAATTCCAAAAAATGTAAAATTTGGTCTCCAAGCAGATTTCAATATGGAGAACAACTTGAACGGTTCGGATCGGCCATTTGGACTTTGGAAATCCGAAAACGACTTGGTAGCACCGGGAGCTAGGAACTACCACTTTGACCTTAGTCACTCTCTCTCTCTATATATATATATATATATATATATAGAGTCCGGCTAGCGTCCAAACGTTTGGATAAAGACCTATATCCAAACGGTTCATTTTTGCGATTTCAAAGTCCTAAAAGTCAATCTGAAGCGCTCAATATGTTTGGAATATAAAAATCTGCTTGGAAACTAAATTTTACATTTTTTGAAATTTTTTTACTATTTTTTTGGAATTTTTGAAAATCGTTGTTTTGATATGGAAAAAAAATAATAAAAAATTCATCAAAACAACGATTTTCAAAAATTCCAAAAAAATAGCAAAAAAATTCCAAAAAATGTAAAATTTAGTTTCCAAGCACATTTTAATATTCCAAACATGTTGAGCGCTTCAGATCGATTTTTGGGACTTTGAAATCGCAAAAATGAACCGTTTGGATATAGGCCTTTATCCAAACGTTTGGACGCTAGCCGGACTCTATATATATATATATATATATAGGGATGAGCTATGGTGAGCTATGGAGTAAAACAAGTTTTTACTCCACGCCTCATTATTTTCATTTTGAAAATTCAAACAACCGATCCGAACCGTTCAAGTTGTTCTCCATATTAAAATGTGCTTGGAGACCAAATTTTACATTTTTTGGAATTTTTTTACTATTTATTAAGCCACTTTGAAAATCGCTGATCCATTGGTCCTGAATTTTTTACTGTTTTTCTACTATTCACCCGGATCGGCGATTTTCAAAGTGGCTTAATAAATAGTAAAAAAATTCCAAAAAATGTAAAATTTGGTCTCCAAGCACATTTCAATATGGAGAACAACTTGAACGGTTAGGATCAGTTGTTTGGATTTTCAAAATGAAAATATGGCGTGAAGTACAAACTCGTTTTACTCTATAGCTCACCATAGCCCATCCCTATATATATATATATTGCATTGATCATGCCCGTAGGCCAAGTTTTTTCAACTCTCCTTGCCAGAAACAATAAAAACCTAGCAGCTAAAAAATAGGAAATGTGAAGTGCCGACCTGTTGGATAAGGTAGGAGACTTGATCTTTCATAGATAGTAACAAACTAAAAGATATTATTTAAGCATTAAATATATTATGGAGGGACCTAATTAAGTATGGCTGCACCGTACTGTGACCTATTTTTTAATCTTAAAAAAATTTAGTCAATAATCATCTTGAATTATTTATATGAGTATACAGAAACAAAGCACATAAGTTGTTATTTTATGATGGGCTCAGTTTGAACATGAATTCAGAAGCCACGCGCTTGAAAAGTTGCTGGTTTTTCGAAACAAGCACAGGGGTTTGATGGCCAGATTCAGCCTCAACGAATTATGGAAGGAGGAGGTACCATAATGGCGATTGTGAGGCGATTTTTCGCGCAATAGTAAAACAACAAAAAAAATACAAAAAAAAACAGAAAACACAGAAAAAGGAAAATTGAGTATATTCAAATAATTAATTGGACTTTGATCAAATAATTAATTCCAATTATTAAATTAAATATGCCGAATTGCAATATTCAATTTCATGAGAATCTTGATCAAACAAATAATTTAAATTACTAAATATCAATCAAATTGTATATCTAATTGCAAAATTATTCTCTTATGGGAAGAATTTAATTTGATAAAATCAATAATTTCAATTCTCAAATGATAAATTATATTGACCAAACTTCAATTAAACAGGTCTTGTCTTTACAGGTTCTTGTCTGTCTTGTAATTTCGAAGTTTTTGAAAGGTATACATGTAATTCTCCACCTATTTTGATTGGCGACTAATATTGTTTTGTCATTCGCATATGAATTTTTGAACTAAAATTTATTACCTGTGCCAGGTTTGCACAACTGCCACTAATTTTTTTATTTTTCAAAGAAACAAGGAAGTTTTGAACTATTAATAACTTAATAAGGCTAGACATTTGTTATTGCCGGTCAATTCTTTAGTTAGGGTGTCAATGGATATGATATGAATAGGGTGGAAATATTTTTATATCCATACCCACTAGGAGTTGATCTTATTCATATCTTATCTTTATCCGTTAAGAATTGATCTTACCTTACTCTACTTTTATCTGTTAAAATTATTGGGTAAAAAAACAGTAGCGGGTGAATAAAAAATAAATCTAATTTACTAATTAACTATATTATATTTTACAAATTTCACACATATGTAATCATATTACTAATACAAAAAAACAAAAAACAAATGTGCAATCAATCCTAACTAAATTGTTTTTTTATAAAACAAGAGAATTTAAAAACACGAATATCTTTTCAGACAAATTCAATTATTCAATTAAATTACAAAACAGACAAATAAAATAATATATTTAATATTTTTTTATAGCAAAAAACATACACTAAATAACAAATGTACATTACTATAATGGTCAAATATTATCATATGAAATATCACGTAAATAAATTTTACTATCACTACTTATTGCTCAAACATTAATTATCTTATAATTTTATTTTATATAATTACCTTATAAAGTAACAGATATGGAATAGTCTTTACCCATATTCTTACCCGTTTAGCTAACGAATTTTTTTTTTTACGCATATCCATAATAAGCTAATAAAAAAAGAACCTTTCTCATATCCGACTTATTAAATACAGTACAAATAAACGATTAAAAGAGTATTATTAACACCCGTGGCTTTAGTGGTCCCGTCTCCAACTTCTCCTTGTTTTTCTTCTTATATGACAGTCAAACCTCAATAACAAAAGAAAAAAGATAGTCAAACCGTACTGTGACCACTGTCCACTGGCCACGAGTTTATATGAACACCACGATTTTTTCTTTTTAAATGCGGGATGGTCAAGTGGTAGGCAAATTTTGTATTTTAGAAGTTTAAAAAATTAAATTATCAAAATTCGATAAATAGATGAAGAGTGAGGCTATGGTGCTATGCATAGCACGGATGGCTAGTGTACTACGGCTCAATATGGTACTTTTTAAAATCCTAACGGTCGATCCGACCGTTCAATGTGATAACCATATGAATATGTACTTGCAAACTAAATTTTATATTTTTTTGAATTTTTTTACTATTTTTTCAGATAGGTAGAATTTTGATGGTCCAGAATTTTCAAAAAACACTGATTTTTCTACCTATCTAAAAAAATAGTAAAAAAATTCGAAAAAAATATAAAATTTAGTTTGCAAGTACATATTCATATGGATATCACATTGAACGGTCGGATCGACCGTTAGGATTTTAAAAAGTACCATATTGAGCCGTAGTACACTAGCCATTCGTGCTATGCATAGCACCATAGCCTCACTCATAGATGAAACTGAACTATTAGTTCGGTTCCTCTGATAGCAAGCTAATGGGATTAAATACAGTAGCATAGCGTGAAAAATTAATGGAACTCAACCATTTGTTATGTCTCATTAACCTGTCATAAGTGGAAGAAGAGAGAAAAAGAAGAAGAGGAGGAGAGGAGCGGAGAAGGGAGAGGGCACAATTTTTACAGCTTTTAGTGAGACTGAATTATTAATTCGATTCTAATAGTTCTCAAATTTTTTTGCGGTCATGGCAGGTTGCAACTTCGGATAACTACTGAGATAGAATTATTGATTTAGTCCTGTAAAATACTCTAATAGAACAAAATCATTAGTTCGATCTCATCTATAATATTGAAAAAAAAATCCAACATATTTCCAATAATTTTAAATTTTTCAAAAATAAAAAAATTAGGTGATCGGAGACTGAGAGGTAAGAATTTTCTCAGTCAAAAAGAAAAAAAGACCTCATTTTGTAACGAATTTTTATATTCATTAAATTCTTTCAATCATCGGAGCCTGTTGTTAAATTCTTTTGCAACTTTCATAGTTTCATTACGTGGTAATCATGGAAATATGCAACTAGACCCTCCATCTCATTCCAGTTACCCAACAGTACGAAGTTCTACGTAAAAACCCTCTTAACTTTGGAATTCGCGTTAAAGTTGGTTTTATTATCATAGATTAGTTACCTTCTCATCTTGGAGTGCGTATCCTCTGAGATATCTCAACTTTTGCGTGACCGACGTGTCCTGTGCCTATTTGGGGATAGCGCGGGGGCCAGTATTATTTGTTCTTCGAGATTCGTGCAGAACTTATTTGAATGGTTGCCATTTTCCATAAAGTCACGCAAAGTTTGAGATATCTCAGAGGATGCGAATTTCTCATGTTGTGGAGTCACAGAGATCTAGCGCAATGGGACTCTCCTGCAATTAATTAATACAACACAAAAATAGATCTGCCTTCTTTTTCCACCAAATCCTGGAGAGAGATTCACTTGGCAGAGTGCAGACTCTGCCAATCAAGAGATTAAAAAAGATTTTTGATTAGAAATAAAATGTAGTAAGTAAGACATGATTAGATAAATACTATAATCAAATCTATAAATATTTTTTATGTAATTAATTATAAACAAGATGTGATTTCGCACCCACCTGATGTTTAGATCATTGCTTGTTTTTTTATTCATTTTACTGAACCGCATAATTTTAAGATGCCGTTAGCATGTTGAAGTTTCTAAGATG